>JABBWD010000005.1:0-600000 GCA_016628565.1 Suillus placidus
GCTTAGCCCCTATCATTAACAGCATTGATTTGGCATTGATATTGATATTTTGTTTCTATTACTGCGCTCAAGCCGAAGTCAAAAAGCGTAACTAGATATCAACTTATGTCAAGTGTTTTATTCTGAATTTACTACGGTGCGCAAAGTGTAGTACTAAGGTCGGATTCAAAGTTACCTTCGACTACAGTACTACAGTATGGAAGGATGAAGTCGAAAAGAAAGAAAAGCTTATGATAGACGCGGGTTAATATACAGAACGACTATGAGATTCAATCTCAGCCCAAAATCATACTCAGCGCCCACGGCTGGCTGCGGCCGACTGGGTTTGAATTCGTAGTCAAGTCCATACTCAGCACCCACGGCCGGCTGGGTTTGAACTCATAGTCGTTCTGTATATCAAGGGCGTCCTTTAATCAAAATTCCCTTTCCGAACTCTAGGTACACGCAAGCGATAGTATAGAATAGGATTTCATTTCTTATATTAAGCGCTACTTTACCATTACTGTTGTCGCGTACACTAGTTACAAAGTATATGTGGGCCAGGCAGGACTTTGTTCTACTAGGTCTTAGCACAAAACATTGGAGGTCCACAATGTTGTCTCCGCGATTGTCCTGCATTTGCTAAGCGCTTCCACATTAAGTCGTTCACTATAAATACGGCTCCTGCGCGTTAGCATCTCTTCTTTCCGTGACCCACTACTCAATACGCCTATAGATAGTACGCCTATAGATAGATAGTCTTTAGGATAGGATAGATAGAATACAGAATCGAGCACTTGCATTGTAAGTGTTCCTGTTCCAACAGGATTATATGTTCAATTAATTCATATCAACTACAGGATGTCCAAACGAGCGGCATCTGAGTCTCATGATGACGAACCTACCTCGAAACGCATCAGGAGTCATGAAGGTTAGTTGTTGCATCATGTTGTCTGTATTTATTCTAATGCAGATAACAGGGACGAGAGCGCCATCACCGCTGGCAGATCACGGCGCATGGCGCATTCTGGAACAGTACCTCACTACTGATATGACCTACCCTCAGATGGAGGCGGCTTTTGCCTCGTACTTGGGCAATCGATACGACACAGATGATTGGAAAGAAGCTCGTGACGCGTTGTTCTCCGGCGACGGGGATGACTGCCTCGCCTTAGCAAATCTTCTCGCCTTGAAGGCCAGGCATATACCCCAGGGCGCCTCCAGTACATCGACAGTCGTTACCCTGCGGAAAGATTCTGCGATATCTACGGCTGCCCCGAAGGCAGCGGTTCGCTTGAAAAGCGCACGCGTCCGAAGAGTAAGAAATATATTCGTTTTATTATGACATCTATACTAAACCATACATGTAGCCAAAAAATCCCTTTATCGACGATGAGGCATCTGATGACGATGATGTTGAGGAGGAGGATGAGGAGGAGGAGGAGGAGGAGGAGGAGGAGGAAAACTCGCAGGTGGAGGGTGACGATGGCCCTTCTGTGCGGTCATTGAACGTTACACGCTTGCCAGGACTTTCATCGGCCAAGGATAAGCTATCCGCAGCGATCGATCACATCTTTGACAGGTACGAGAACGCCCCAAGCACCTGTCATAGAGCGGTCTCATCCTCTGGCGCGGTCCCAAGCAGGATGTACCTTCTCCATGTTCACAGTGAGTTCATATTTTAATTACCTAGCATCGCACTGAATGTATCCCAGGATCTGCCACACAACGTGTCGCTGAACATCTCAGGAGCAATGGAGTAGCGGTTACCGTATCGCCTTGGATACCAGGCCAGCTCTATGCTGTCTCAGATAGCCCTAGAACGATTGCGACAACACTTAATTTACTCTCTTCCTCCGTGAAAGATTATACTCACATCTCGGAGGAAGAACGAGCAGCGGTCGAACGTTCACGCTCTACACTTCCCAACCCCGGGTGGGTGAAGATCACACAGGGAAAATACAAGGGCGACATCGGCTATGTCTTCGACCCCAAACAATTAAACGACTTCGTCACAGTATTGATTCCCCCACGCGACTTCCCCTACGACATGCCTAAGAGATCTGTGGCGCTGCTCGACCGAGCTCGCCTGCCTGAATGACAAGACAGTGTCTGACATTCTTCAGGATGATAAAGTCGTGGGATGGTCGTACAAAGGAGAACGATACTACATGGGACTTTTACAGAAGAACTTTCGCCGCGACGGTCTGGAGCTGGTCGCCTCCCCTCATGCTAACGACATTCGACTACATCTCCAGTCCGGGTGGGATGTACCTTTCTTCAAGAAAACTCTGAAGACCTTCTCACTGCAGTTCTTGTGCAGTTGGTGATTCGGCCAGGCCTATCACAGGAGAAGTCTGTCAAGAAATTTGCACGGTCGTTTCGACAAACCATGCGTCTGGCTCCGCATGCTTAAAGTTCATCCTCGATGGACATGGGCAAGAACTGGAATTTCGACTCCAGGACATTGAGCGTGTCTTTTGGGTTGGCGACACGGTTCGAGTCGTAGCGGGCGCTTACGCAGGTCTGGAAGGGCACATCATTAAGAAGTCTGAGGACTTGTTTCACGTATGTCAAGAAGCCACCAATGAAGAGGTATGATTAAATATAACATCCTGTAAGCCTGTCTGACATCACATAGGTGGAAGTATCGAAGTACTATCTAGATCGTCGTCCTCTAACTCACGTTCTTCAATCCCGGCTGCCAATGCAGCCAGATTACGACCCTCTCCCTGAGCCCGAATCTCTTCAAATCGGGGACGAGATAGAAGTATGTGCGGGAGAGTACATGGGGAAATGCGGGATTGTGGTGTGGTTTCCTATTGGGGGGACTACGCTGTGGTTCCGGGCTGAGGGCAATATCAAGGATGAGTTGATCAACGCCCCCACAGCATTTGTACAGCGCATTCGTCCCTTCAAGACTCTCCAATTTACCAAGGAAAGGGGTTATGATGTTAAGCCCGGAGACGTCGTGATTGTCGCCCGTGGGCCAGAGTTCCAGACACAAGGGGTGGTGCAAGCCGTGGACTTTGCAAATGCGCGCCTGACCCTGATTTCTGAGGGTGATTACTCACTTGTAAGTACTACTCTTCTCAAATTGTGCGTCTCTAAGATATGACAGGTTAACGTTCCTATTGGATTTACCATGAAATTATCCAACGTGAATCCGGATTCATTTCGCGACATCATCGGTAAAGAAGTCTTTATCATCGGAGGTGCACGGAAGGGCTACCGAGCCACGCTATACCAACTCGCTCATGATACCTGCTCCGTTTCTGTGCATGGGCAAGCGCGCACTACGGTTAAACGCGAGGACGTTGCTACTAGGTAATCACATTTTGTATTGTTGTATTAATTTTTATTAACGACTATTTAAGATACGGAATGAGGTTAAACGGTGCAATACTTGAAGGTCCAGACATGATCTCCTTCTGCGAGATGCAGAAAAAATCGTACATCATGATCATGCCGCCATGTCGAAGCAAGACCCCTCCACCTGATCCCATAGTCCCATCCAGTTCTAGTATGGATCCCAGCTCCAGCGAGTGGTCCAACTGGTCCAGCCATAACAACCATGATTCGGCGGATAGCCTTGGTGTCAAGACATACGACCCCTGGGTTGCTACTAATGCAGAGGACATCGAGGACGCCATCGCAGATATAAAGGAGAAGTCCCGAAACGGCAGTGAGTCTCTAACGTAGACTTGTTAACATTTGACTTATTTCATTACAGGCCCGTTACCTTGGTTGATGAACAAGGAGTTTGCGTTGAAGTTGACTCGTCATCACGTGGTGCTTAAAGTATCACCAAGTTTCATGGGAGGCAGACTGCATAATCGCTTCGTATCTACGGCCTGTCCTGACCCGTTCTGCGGTGAGAATGGACCCGCACCTGATGGCTGTGTCGCGGTATTTTGTACATCTAACGGTGCCGGAGCCGCGCTTCAGCACTATCACATCCCCATCAGTGATCTTAGTCCAGCTCCACTGCGCAAAAAAAACCAAAAGTGTCTCGTCCTGGATGGCGACACTCGTGGTGAGATCATGACTGTCGCGAAGTGCAACATGAAAAAGAATACTGTTGAGATTGCGATTACTGCTAGGATTAGCTTCACTTTGCGATTCGATCAGATATGCCTTGTGGAGGAAAGTAGATTCCGATAGACATTTATATCATACTCTTGCAGACTCAATGTACTCTACAATATACTCTACAATATACCCAACATGAATACCCAACGAGTGCCCGATGACTGCCCGATGAGTGCCCGATGAGTGCCCGATGAGTGCCCACGTCATTTTTCTCGTGCTAAAAGTTCACATTTTACGTTCCCCATTTTAACTTGCAAAAAATTTGATTATGCTGCAATCGGAAAATGTCCCTAGTTACACGAAATTCTGAGGAAAACTTTCCTGCGCTCAAAACTTTGTACTTTATGGCGCTCAAAATGGTACATAAAATGTAGAATTTCACCTGGGATTTTGGCACACATCCAAATTTTTTATCTTTATTGGGTCACAATGTATAGTCAAAACGCCAACTTTATCACTGACATTTTGAAACCAATCTCACATAGTGAAAAACTCCCAAACCGCCCGTGTGCCATCCGAACCCATTCCAATTTCCGTCAGCGTCCAATTCTAGCTCGCCGATCATCTGAAAAAAGCATCGTCGATCCACGTCACGAGCTCACCTATACTTAGCTAGCCCATTGGAGGAGGTGGCTGATGTGGTTCGCTGGTGGGGGGTAAGGATTATATATTGTATTGACCGGCCTTTGTTGATGTGCGTACTCTAGCATCATTCCACCATGTACCCCACCCTTTCACGCATGGCAAGAGATTACCTTGCAATTCAAGGCTCTTCAACGCCGTCAGAACGGGTCTTCTCAAGTGATGGCATGACAGATGACAGTCGACGCAACCGGCTTACACCTCAGGTCTTTGAGGCACTGCAATTGTTGAAAAGTGCCTACCACAATGGGCATGTACAGGCTGCAGCTGATGCAGCAGCACACGTCGAGCCTGATGCTAGTGTAGATGCTACTGACAATGATCGCCATCCGAGTCTTACTGACACGTAGAGTACAGGTATGTTATTTTGATATTGCTGCAATCTCAAGTCTCTTTCGCATGCATCTTGGACACGTTCAGCGTCCGAACGCCAAACTGAACGTCCCGAACGCGTTTGAGCACGTTCAGTCCAGCGTTCAGCGAAATCGCCGAACTGAACGCAACGTCCAGTTCTGCGTTCGCTGATTTTCCTGGTGAACCGGACTGAACCGGACTTTTCCATCATTAATCTGAAGGAACCGAGTAAGGTCCAACTGATAACAGGGTACCATGAACTCGTTTGCTGCCCTTACCAGTGTTTTAGCGGCTGAACGATCTTGTTCACGACCATGGGTTTGTTGCAAAGCAAGCACTGCGGCATGGACGCCTTCAAAGACTTTTACCTCGTCTCGCCCCTGCCAGGCTCAATGATACGTGTCTCGGTTCTGACACTGGCGTCCTCTATCTCCTGCAAGTGTATCGCCAAAGACAACGAACGACACGCATACGAGGACCTCAGAGCCCAAATTAGCTGTTTGGCTTCGCCAAGACCCTACTAGATTCCACCGCTACCACTGAATTGTACAAACAGTGGGCCACGGAGTATGGTCCAGTGTTCAAGGTCCCGGGTGTCTTCGGACAGTCCAAAGTCATATTATGGGACCCAAAAGCAATCTCTCATTTCTTTGCAAGAGACACATGGTTGTACAACCAAACTCCGTTCACCAAGATCGCTGTTCGATCAACGGTATGTCACCTTACCTTCTTGTATAGCTATAGGGTAACGGCGCGCTTCTGCCACTGACAGGTTGGAAGAGGAATGTTATGGGCCGATGGTGAAAGTCACAAAAGGTTGGAATTAAGACCTCCAAGTTGTGCCGAACTAATCTATTCTCTCTCATCCATCAGGCAGCGCAAGGCTCTCAACCCTGCCTTTAGCGCAGCTGCTATTCGCAGCTTGACATCTGTTTTCCATGATGCCGCTCACAAGGTCAGTCACTGGTCGATTCACCCTGCACTTCACTCAAAATGTGTTACAGACAGTGATCGCTTGGGACGCAAAGATAGAATCGAACCAAAGAACTCATTGCGCAGTAATTGATGTTCAACAATGGTAATTTTTCTCCCCAAAAGTTTCGTACTTGCGCGCACTCAGACACAATATGCAGGATGAATCATATCTCGTATGTATATCCATTCCTTTCTACCGGGCTGATGTCTTATCCAGCACCTGCCGCATAGACTCGACAGTGCGGGCATAGCCATCCTGTCCCATGACTTTGGCGCACTCGATGGAAATGACTCCGACGTCGCGCACGTCCTGAATGCATTTGATTCATTCTCCAATGATTCCCACAACTTGGTCATTTTGGCACAAAACTTTCCTTCCATCCTAAAGTTGCCATTGCCTCGTACACAATTCAGCCCGAAGGTTTAGCCTGATAGTTGGCAAAATATGCCAGGAGATGCTATCGCGGACACGCAAGGAAAAGGAAACTGGCGGTGCTGCGCAGGGGGACAAATCGTGTTTGGGTATGCTCTGTGAGTTTTGCCGTTTATTTGTCAAACTGTAAACCCTGAAATTGTTGTGTGGTGAAAGCAGAGAAATCTGGTGAGAGTGCGGCACTGACTCCACAAGAAGCACTAGAGGAGGTAGACAAATCACAGAACTCTCCTGAACGATGGGACGCTGATTTCCGTCTCTGCCAGGCAAAGGTTCTCCTTCTCGCCGGCTTTGAGACCACTGCAGGTAACGTGCATTCGTCTAGTAAAAGAATTAGATATTCACCATTGCTCGCACTTTGCCAGTCAGCATGATGGTAAGTTTCGAACCGTCCGCTGCTCCAACCGTGCTTCTCAACTCCACAGTGGGCTTTGGTAGAGCTTGCACAGAATCCAGGTATGCAGACAAAGCTTCGCGACGAGTGTCTAGAGTTTGGGCCAACCCCCTCATATGACGACCTCACGAATAAGCTTCCCTACCTGGACGCTGTGGTGAACGAAGTTCTTCGCCTCCACGCACCACTCAAAGAGATCCCTCGATCGGTGCGTATCCGACTCAAATGAACACAAATCACTCGTGACTATGACAGGCTACGCAAGAAGATGTGATCCCGCTTAGCGAGCCCATGCACACAGCCGCCGGCAACTTTACCGAGAGTGTATGCATCTCGAAGGGGACCGTGGTCGTTATCCCACTCGCCGCACTAAATTGCTCTGTTAGCATGTGGGGTCCTGATGCAAAGGCGTTCAAACCTTCCCGGTGGTTCGAAGAGGACGAGGGTACGCCTGGGTACGCATGGAGCCAGAGAAACCCTGCATGGCTACCGACATTTAATGACATTTGGTGATGGTGCGCGGATGTGCCTAGGCAGGCTATTTGCGTTGACAGAGATCAAGGTACGCGGCTGCGCATTCAAAGTATTGGTTCCAAATTGTTTTGACCGGGTCTGGTTTCGTCCCAGGCTGTACTGTTCGTCCTTGTGCGAAACTTTGTGTTTGAGATGGCGGATGGCCCTGGAGTGCAGGTTGTGGAGACTTTTGGGACTTTACCAAAGCCGAGGGTGGTTGGGAGTGCTGCTAGTAGTGTGCCTCTCCGGGTGCGCCGCTATGAGGTTTGATTGCGGTCTGTAACTATGTAATGGTATCGTAAGAAAACTGTATGCTAACCTCAAATCATCAATCTCAGGATCTATCTATATAATTTTATGGCCAGGGCTGGAGCGGTTTTGGTTTTCGTACATTTGCAGGTCAAATCAAGGGAAGCCGAAGAAATTGTGCCCATGAAGGGGTTATGGCCTGCAAGCGGAGCTGAGAGACTTGTGTCATCCCCCCCTGAAGTCATATTCCTGTATCAGCGTCAGGCTAGCAAACGCTCAAGCAGGATGGCACCTGATGCTGTGGTACTCATGCATGACATTACTGTTACTGTAGTCAAGACCTCATGCATGTTCTACTGCTATCCTAGTCAGTAATTCATGCATGATGTAACTCACATGTTAGTCACAGGTCATGCATGATGACCATGCCTCGCGACGACGAATTATCCTGGTGATTGTGCAATAGAATTACTGTCGCATGCTAAACCATCCCTGTCATAGAAACGTAACGAGGATTGCTTCTGTCTCTTGCAGGTCTACTCCAGAGCTGACAGGTAAGACGTCGACAATTAGGGGCCCACTGACTCTACCATCGCTAGTCTCGTACGTCTGACCCCCCCAGGTTAGATTGGTGGTATCGGAGGCATACCTACGGACTGTTTAGCATCCAGACCGCAATGGTTATGAAATCAGCTCATACCCAATTTTCAGCGTCTTCACGCTCATACGATTGGCAGCATGTCCGGAACCCGTGAAAGAGACATCGATGTGAGTCGAGTTCCTTGCACCAGCTCCAGAAAAGTACGCGATCGTGTTTATGAATACGGCTTTTGAGAGGGTGCCATGCTCAAAAAATGCATAGCCTGATACATTATTCTCGTCGATGGGGATTTCAACTGCCTGCGTGGTCCCAGATGATCCGATAGCCTCTGCGGCGATGATGGCTGCATAGTATGCTGGCTGTATGTGTGGTGCCAGCGGTGCAATTGGGGAACCGTCGAGGATTGAGTAGTTAAGTGTCGTGGGTTGAATCTGCGCATAAGAGAATTGAGTGACGCTGCATTGACTCAGATGAGTACTGACCAAATTGTACTTGTAGCCAATACCCTCGTGGAAGTGTATGCGACTGATACCGACTTGTGTGGCATACAAAGTGTAGTCAAGTAACCAGAGGGCAGCGCCGGCTGTATTGCTGACATCTGGTAAAAAAGACGGTCATATGTAAGTGATTGCGACTTCTGTTCATGGAGTCGATCTTACTAGGTGCACCGTGGCAACTCATACCTGTGAACAAGTTAGCAAGTCTAGCGCTGCCTAACAATTTTCAGACAATAACTTACTGTTTGTCTCCCCGAGGATGTAGTTCAGCCCCTTGGCCGAGGCCGCTTCGATATCAGGGTTATACATGGAGATATTCCCACGGATATAGCTCTTGGTCATTAAATCCTGCAGCACAGCTCCGCCGCCAGTACAGAATGAGCCACTGTAATGGTGCTGCGAAATGCTAATCACGGAATTCAGCACGCTATCCAGTTTCTGACGCTGTGTTTGACATACGTCTCGATTAGTTGACCTGCAGGAGATTCAAGGATGCCCAGATTAAATATAGCTTGCGGAGAGAAACCACTAAGATTGTTGTGAGAAGACCCAGCGAAAGCGGCTCCGATTAATTTTGTGTATGATGACTTGGAGAGGTTGGCTGCCATCGACACGTTATATGCAAAGTCCTCCCACCTTCAAACTGGTCAGCACTAATGAGGAAGTCATCGCCGTGAACTCACTCAGACACATATTCTTGTACATTCCAGCTGCTGTTACGGCCCTTATTGTTGTAGTAGAGATCAGCCTCGTTGCCGACTTCGATGAACTTCAGAGTGATGTTTTTCTCTACGACAGCAGGGGAAGAAAATGCCTTCATGAGCGCGACAGTTTCGAGGTAGGCTGCCGTGAGATTGTATTCCCTCAAGTTCACGCCCCAGTGAACTTGCGTCCCTGAGAGTAAAGCAAGTTAGTCGCTTGAGTGTCCCCGGAAAATTAGATTACCATTTGGAAGATGAGAGATGATGTCGTAGAAGCCTTGCCCAACAGTGATATTAGTGGCTTCTGGGTATGGCGTAATTGTGCTTGAAGGAGGGAAGATATCTTCTTCGTACTGCGCACCAGCTAAACACACAAATCAATTCAACATCAAAAGAAATTTACCTCGACATCATAGCTGAAATCAGTGTGGTCCTCCGAGTCAGCACCTATTCTCACGAAGGGAGGAGTATTCGTGATTTGGATAAAGTTATCAAGGACGTTGTTGAAGAATGTATTCGGTTCTGTCGTCCCTACCCAATCGGTCCATCTATCTTGCTCGATTGAAAGCGAAACGAGGTTCCCCATAAGTGATGCTGCCCCCGAGGGCGCAGTAAGAGGGATTGTGACCTCTATTGCCAAGACAATTGGAGCGACGAGCGTGACGAAGTGGGCACCCCACATCATAGATCGCAGCATGACTTCTCGGTTCTGGTGCAAGCCTAGAGCGCAACTCCCAGATCCTATATACGGTTGAAGGAGGGCCGGGATGACCAAACCCATGATCTGATGGGCCATCTTCTACTGAGCCTTATGACCGATGAAGTGCCGTGCGTGTGCGCACATGTGAATCATGAATCGTGCATCATGATGAGGACGCGACGTGCGTGAGGCTTCGAAGTCTATTGAATTAGCGGGATTTCTCCGAAGGTATTTTTTGTGGATCATGAGACCCACGTCACAGTCGTCACTGTCGATTCAGCGGAAGGGCGATGACATGAGCATCTGCCGCATTTGCTATCAAGCTTCGCAACTGAAAGATTGGATTAGTGAAACAGATGGCACGTGTGTGAGTTACGAACAGTGACAACACCAATATATGGTCTAAACTGGTATGCTGATAACTGCATCAGGCTCCATAGGATGTCAAGCTTTCAAGTACCAGTTCAACTTGAACGTCGTTCAAGCACAACGAAAATATTACGTAATTAAATTGATACATAGTAGCTAACGCCCAAGCTCAAGACTAGCAAGCGCGCAGCAATCCTGTAACTTCACCACCACCTAGACGCGAATTGTCATGAACATCATAGTGCAGTCTCCATCCGAATTGTCGTTTGGCATCTGCTAATGTTCTCAAAGGGTACTCTGTTTGGAAAGACGGTCACGCCTGCTGAGCGATTGCGACAGCATCAGCGTGCATTGAACAAAGCACAACGAGAGCTTGACCGTGAACGGTCAAAGCTTGAGCAGAGCGAGAAGAAGCTTGTAGCAGATATCAAGAAGAGTGCCAAAGCTGGCCAAATGGTACTTTTCTTTCCCTCGTCGTGCATCAATTTCGATGTTCTCAGTAGAATGCGTGTAAAGTGATGGCGAAGGACCTCGTTCGCACTCGGCGCTATGTCCAGAAGTTTTACCAAATGAGGACACAACTACAAGCCGTTGAACTGAGGATACAGACTCTAAGAAGTAATCAACAAATGGCAGATGCCATGCGCGGAGCCACGAGGGTACGTTTGGCGATTCTTAACGCCTCAACCTCATTGACACCTTTTCCAGGCAATGGCGTCGATGAATAGGGGATTGAACCTCCCAGCTATCCAGAAGATCATGAATGAGTTTGAAAAGGAGAGTTCAATGATGGATATGAAGGAAGAAATGATGTCGGACGCTGTAGACGATGTTATGGAGGATGAAGCTGAAGATGAAGAGGAAGAAGGTGATAAGATATTACGAGAGGTTCTTGACGAAATAGGTGTCAACCTTTCTCAGCAGGTGATTATAGTGCCATCCCCTATCTCATATATATTCACCCACTTTCATCTGCAGCTCACGGATGCACCTACTGGTCTTGGTTCAACATCGTCACCACTGACGGAACGCAGACCGGTGGCACTGGGAGAATCGATTGGTGGAAGTGGCTCTCCCAAAGGCGACGACACGGCAGGGGGTGGCCCATCGGATGAAGATAGTCTCCAAGCAAGGCTAGACGCTTTAAGACGAGGGTGAACTTCAACTCATACATCCTGCCCTTGACTTTCACACTATTCTCATCGACTACCTAGCTATCTCATCACGGAATATATATCTGTTTTGCCCTGCGTGAATTTATACCTTCAATGCCACGACATTATTTGCATCCTGTAAACTGAAAGTCCAGGATATGCCTGATCCACTGTAGAACCCATCCACGTCTTCTTCCTAAAAAGCGAGTTAGTGTCTGGAATGTTATTCGATTCAGAACTTTACTCACATTGTCCAAGTTTAGCAACGAACTGATCTGCTGCAAGCGCACAAACTTTTCCCGGATGTCTCCATAGATTGATTGAGACGAGAGATATGCCATTATTGATCGAAGGTCACGGTCGAAACGGACGGCACCCAGCTGTACTAACGTTACCTTCAAGCTGAGCACGGAGAAACATGACGCACACCTCAGAGAAATGCAGCGTCAAAATATACTTCTCCCAGGGTCGAGCAACTACATCGAGTGCAAGCCCAAACAATATGCGGTAGTTACTGTCCGTAAACGCGTCCTGTGCAGATATCAATATATGCCCTAGGCGTTGTTGCTGAAAGCTGACCTTGTACCCATCGACTAATCCCTCCCACGTTTTAACAAACCGCTTCCTAACTACGTCGTATTGTTCTGCGGCGTTATAGGAGTCTTCGTCCAATACATATGATACGTCTTTAAACACGTCTGGAATCAAGGTGCGTAATTTGGGTCTCATTAGCTGGTTGAAAAGCTGCTCTACGCCCGCCTAGAATCTAGTTCGGCGAAGTTATTCCTCGGTGAGAATAAGCAAGTACATACTTTCAGCGCGGAACGGAACTTAGCTACAGATCCTGTTAAACTGGAAATTACCCTTTTCACGTGTGGCTGTTCGGCATCCAGGAAAAGTTGTGTTATGGTTTGATGACCAAGAAGGTCTTTCGTCAATCGCTCCATGTGTGAAGAAGACAGATCAAGATCATTGAGGAGAATCTTGCACAGTGTGTCAGCGTCAAACCTAGTCGACAGAAAGGTACCTACGATGAACGATGTGCGGCACTCTCGCTCAGATTTTTCCCCACGTCCGCCACCGCCGGTGTTCGCCGTCGTTCGATAAACTTCATCAAGCTTCTTCTTGATGCCGCCAGCATAATCATAATCCATAAAGTCCTTCAAGAGATCAGTCATTCGCTCAATATGCTTGAACGAGCCCACAGACAGAACTCGAGAGTAGACTGTCTTGAGAATATAAAATACGTCGTCTGGCGTTGTAGTAGTGACGGGCGATTGCGAAAGGTCAGGAGACGATAATCGGTGAGCCTCCAGAATACAGAATAGTTCAGTTCGAGGTACTGATGTGTGCGAGAACAAATACCTTGTCGATGATAGTACGTATATACCACGTCTCCATTGGGACATAATAATTCATGAGAAGTTCGTCGAACTCTTGATGAGAGCTACTGGATTCCACGAGTTGTAGTAGATCTGGTTGAATGTCAGAGCTCCAAGCATTTAGATCATCGTTGGTTTGTGACTGATGTCCTTCATGATTGAGACCTCGTGAAACAGGAGCGATACGGCCGCTTTCAATATCTTGCTCAACATTTTCATCCTTGGCATTATAAGCTTCGCATAGGTTTTGGGTGGATGAGGATACTCACCTGCAGTTGCTCCACAAGAAACTTGCGGAAAAGGTACCATCGACCGCTCATACCTGCAATTTCAGATAAGAGTTTGTCGATCTCACGAGGGTCCAATTCGTCATCATCTTGGGATGATTGCTTGCGAGACATGACAGGTGCGATGGAGAAGGAAGAGTTAGACACATCTAGAAGCTACTGGGCACTGGTCTCGAAATCAACATCCGATCGCACGGAATAAAATACTTCACCTTTCTCTTTATTGACCTATCTTCTCTCCAGCTATCCAATGTAAGCCGCACAACACGGTCGCATTCATCGAGCAAGCGCTTGATGACGATCGTCATCTTACCTGCCCCATAATATTTGTCGACGACCGGTTGGTGGTGGTCAACTATCATGGCAACGCTTTCAAGCAGTGCTGTAAGTGCGGTCACAAAGTATAGAGGTGAGGAGGCTAAGTGAGATGTAAAAATGTGGTTATTGTCCAAGCCTAATACGGCATACTTTTGGCTGACGTTGGAGCTCTGACTCGCACAAGATCGACGACGAACGATGCATAGGCCTCGAGACCTTCTGCCTCCCAACCAATAGTAGGAAAGAGTTTGAAGTAACGAGTGGTGGCTGCAGCATCTCGCTTGTTCGATGCTTGTTCGAAGTGACTCCTGAAAATGGATAAAAGTTGTTCTCGTGCAGCCTGCAGGGTCTGCGCTGGAGGCAAGTGACTCTCAGCTGTAGGCTGCTCATGTTGATGAGAAGAGCCTGGTATGTTGCGAGTGGTCACGGTTACTCACAACAACAGACTCTGCAAAGGGCCCCGAAATGATTGGAAAGGGCAAGGACATGGCGCGTGCACAACATCTGGCGGCCGATTCCCAGTCTTGGTTTTCGATGCAAGACTGTAATTGGGCAAGAGAAGACTACATGACAGCATCGACTGAATCTAAAGATGGACGGGCGATATCTGAAGACATACTTTCAGTTCCATGACTTGCCCGACCCGCTCAGCAGCCTCTCCAACGCGTCTCATTTCCTCGTCAAGCGAACGTACACGTCCACCCACGCGTTCTGCTGTCTGCGCAGTAGCTGAGACCTTGGTCGAGAAGTTCGTTACCTCAATTTGAAGGTCATTGAGACGCGGAACGAGAACCTCTAACTGCTGGAGTGACTTATCGATAGATTGACGATTTAAAAGAAGCTCTGTCAGGGAGTTCGAGAGTTCTGTTTCAACGGATTGATACCACGACAAGCATGATAGTATCTCATTTAAAGAAGTAAGAGTCCGTGGATCTTTTTGGGATTGGAGGTCATCCGGTGCTGTATTGAGGATACTCCCGGACATTGGAGGTGACTGCTCAAGTTAGGATTATGATCTAGTCCAATTGGACTGGGTTGGACTGGGCCTGAAAGATTATATTAGTGGGACAGATGGCACGCGTAGGTAGTACGCGTGTGAGTTACGAACAGTGACAACACCACATTACATGGTGGTAGTTGCCTAAACTGGTATGATGATATAACCAACACCACCAAGGTTAGCTCTCTAATACCATGACAGACGTCCGTGCCCTGCTTAAAGCCAAACGCCAGGAAGCACGTATAACTCATTCACTAGCATCTTATACGACAACTGGACAATTGCGATGCTCCGTCTGCGGAACGAATATCAAACATGCATCTGCTTGGGAAGGTCATCTCGGTAGCAAAGCACACCGCACGAACGTGTCTCGCGCCAAAGAAGAGGAGAAGGCTAGGGAACGGCAACAGGCTGCGCAGGAGGCGAAAGTCGCTAAAAGAAAGGCAGATGAAGATGCCCCTGGCGGAGATGCAGCCAAGAGACAGAAAACCGAGCCTGCTACCTCAACTCCTCGTTCTAGCGCGTTTCCGTCGGACTTCTTCTCTGACCCATCAAAAGCACCACCGCAACCACCCCTTTCAGATGATTCGGATGACGAAGAGGTCAACTTATCGACAGTTTCTCCCGCGAAGGAGTCGGGGCCACACGCTGTTGCCGTTACTCAACCAGAGCTTGACCAAGAGTGGATTAAGTTCCAACAGACGGTGATTAATGCGCCCGATACACACGAGACATACGACCGGGCGACTGTATTTGCGGAACCGGATCTCGTTTCTGACGTGGCAGAAGGTTTCCCGCCCCTGCAGGGTGAGAAGGATCTCGCAGAAGTTGAGGCTAAATTAGACCCGGACGAGGAAAGGCGGAGGAAGGATCAGGATGAAAGGGAAATGATCATGGACCGGTTATTGGATGAGGAGAGGGCGCAGGAAGAGGCTGACATGAAAGTCAGCGTAATGAAAAGTAGGTTGGAGGCATTGAGGATAAAACGAGAGGCTGCAAGGACAAAGCCAAAAATTGCGGTGTAGTAAGGTTTTCAACAATTATTTATTCCCCTGATTTACTCTGATCATCATATGTGCTAGGTGTTAGATACCATGATTTAATTGCACGACGTATACTTTGCGTCTGCCCAGTGCCAGTGCCCATCCGAACCTACAAATATATGGGCCTCGTCCACGCGCGCTTGTTCGCACATTTATTTTTAGCACGGGCTATCACCTTGCGCTTTCAATCAACGCAAGTAAATTCAGTGCACGAATGAAGACATCCACATTCAATCATAGCTAACATTGCTTACACGAGAGATCCACTCTCCAGCCCTCTTCACCCGCCCGTGATGACATTCCGCCGACATGAAACTCGTTTGAAATTGGAATTCCCGAATTAGCAGATATACAATGATCTGTTGGTGATTGGTGGTTGTCTGGATCAACGCGAGTCTCGATCGTGGCAAGTACGATATGCTGAATGATCAGCTGTAAGGACAGCAACCCGATAGTTGGGGGACGGTGCAACAATTCATGCACGCTGATTGTTTGCTGAGTAAGGAGTGAGTGTAGTTGCGCTAGGGATGGGTATGAGGGGTGTAGGGAGGAGAGAAAGCCGAATGTTGTCATAGATAGGGGTACATGATTGAAACTTGAAGTTGCGGAACGAGTGGTGGCTCGGTACATTCTTGGGCAAGTAGACGTTGAAAGAAAATTTCATCTGACGAATGTGCAAGCTTGCAGTAGCTATAGGCATAATATATCAAGATTAATTTGGATGGATTAAATTTATGGCTTTGGTATATCTGCTCCGTCCGATGGCACTTCGTCTTGCATTCCTACCCAACGCCTCCATTCTAGCCCTTGCTTGTGAACCATCATCAGAGCCAGCATCACCGGCAGATACCACAGGTAATTTTGGAACGATATCCTTGCTTCCTTTTCTCCACAATGCCGCCACCAGGCCCAAGAACCACGAACGCAAATTGCGTTCGGAACCAAGCTTGTGATAGCAAAGGCCCACGTAGTCAATCCCGACAGTGGGAACAAGATAGAACAAATAGGGACAAGGAGTAAAGAGTGGCGGAGAGCCACGAGAGCATTCTTTTGTGGGTTCAGCACGCACAACATCTTGTAGCCTGCTTGAGCGTAGGAACCTCGAATAAAATGCGACAACGAGTTGAAGTGAGGGAATTGCCAACTGTAGAGAAGCATGAATAGTGCGAACGCGCCAAGGGGGTTATCAATCATAGACATGTCTAGTGGTGCCTCTGTCAGGAACGAAGGAAGGAAAAGGTGAATCGGGTAATCTGCAGATGGGAGAATTTTTCCACCACAGGCCGTCCAGCCCATGACCGGCGGAATTCCACCGACGACTGCGCCCACCCAGGTGTTGGATACGCTTTTACGTTTCAACCAAGTGTATGCCGCTGCATAAAGTACAATGTTGGTTGCGCCAAGACATGCTGTAATTGGGCTCGCCATGAACCACAGTACTGCAGGTCCTGCTACTCCTGTCACAGCGGCAAACCCTGCAGCATGCAAAGGGGAAATAGCTCTGCGAACCAACGGCCTTTGGCGAGTGCGAGCCATTTGAGCATCATAAGGTATTTCTTGAAGTTGATTCAAAGTATTCGCTGAGGCTGAACACAGGGCCGTACCAACAGCTGTGGAGAGAAGAATTGGGACCGTTGCAGGAAGTGGTGAGAGGGCGACTCCTGACATTGCAGTCAATACGACCAAGATGGTCAGGCGTGACTTGGCAAGCTGCGCGTAAATCTTCAATAGGCGTCTCGGGGTGAGTACTTCAACTTCTTTGAAGCCTGCGGGGGCGACATGAACTGCATCTGGTTCTGCGACTGCATGTGCAATGCCCCGGACGCGAGTGATATCGGAAGGCTTTAGCCCATCACTGCGAGCGGACCACTGTTGATTGTGGCAAAAGAAGGAGGTAAAATCTCGACGCGCAGAAGACACGGTGTATGGTCTACTGCAAGCCACGGAGGCCAGAAACTTTTGGCTAGCGAGATAGCGCGATGCACTTGATGTGCGGGCAATAAAACCTTTACTACATGACTGAAAAGCATGTATTTTTCTCATTTCTGAATACAGAGCAGTGATTTTTGCATGAGCTCGCTGTTATGGATAGCGGCGACCAACTCACCTGCACCAGCGCACAGACCAAGGTTGCAGTTAGCGGAGTTTGAACGTCTTCTCACACAACAACTCGTTACACGTTTTTAAAAAGTCGTACAGCAGTTGCACCTCATCGTCGCAAGGCCCCGTCGTAATATCTTGCCATGCCTGGCACACATCTCCTCCCACCAAATCTTCTAAAACTATTTGCACCTCGACCGCCTCTTCCTTATGCACGACCAGTTGGCAAAGACATCCACCGTGTAACTTCCAAAGATGTTGGTGGTGTTGCAAGTATCCTAGCGCGACTCAAGGAAGCCTCAACTGCAACATTAATCGCAGGGAATGGCGAAGTTGGGGACGGGATGGAAGAAGGCGAGGAACCTGCATTCACACTGGCCGAAGAAACCAAACGGCAAATTCGGAGAGAGGAACGCAAAAAGAAAAAGACAGAAGAGTTCAAGATCGCAAAGGAGACCTGTGAGTGGTCATTTTCGTCGACGTGATATAGGTCCACTAAGCACTCTTCATCCTATTTCTAGACAAGCCTGCGGACGACGCGGAAGCCATTGGAGACCCATATAAGACGCTTTTCATATCACGTCTGGTTAGTTCCATCGTCATGTTAAATTTGCGCATTTCGCTCACCTTTTCATGCAGAATAAAAACGCAACCGAAAGTGACCTTCGACGCGAATTCGAGAGTTTTGGCACCATTGAACGGGTAAGACTGGTGCGGGACCAGAAAGGCCGGTGCAGAGGCTACGCATTCATCGTCTATGAGCGCGAACGAGATATGAAAGGTAATGATGGTAAAAGTGTTGTTTCTTTCACTCGTACTGAGCTCTTTTTAGCGGCTTACAAGGAATCTGATGGTTTACATATCATGGGCAAACGCATACTTGTCGATGTCGAACGTGGCCGGACTGTAAGAGGGTGGAAACCCCGACGTCTCGGTGGAGGTCTTGGCGGACGCCCGAAACCAGTCGAACAACCTGTATTACCCCCTCCGAGAGTTCCCAGTGGACGAGGCGGTTTTGTAGGAGGTGGTGATAGAGGAGGAGGAGGAGGAGGAGGGGGGAGGGGTGGAGGATTCGGCGACCGAGGCGGATTTCGCGGCGGTCGCGGCGGCGGATTTAGAGGCGGCGGCTTTGGAGACCGGGGAGGCGGTTTTGGGGACCGGGGTGGTTTCCGGGGTGGAGGTGGAGGTGGCTTCCGAGGCGGACGTGACGATGGCTATAGGTCGGTTCAAACATTTAACATAATCTTCATCTGTGACTCACTCTCTCTACAGGGGTGGTCGAGGCGGGGGCGTTGGTTACCACGGAGGTGGATTTGGCGGTGATGCTCCTGCTAATGGCTTCGGCCCTCCAGGTGCTCAAGCTCCTGGTGGTCCCGGCGGCTTTGGCGGTCCTCCACAACAAGGCTATGGACCACCAGGGGGCGGTTTCGGTCCAGGTAGAGGTGGATTCCGTGGAGACCTCAAACGTGAAGGACCTGGTGGGTATGATGACAGAGAAGCCAAGCGACCGCGATATTAGTTGCGGCTGGGTGAGATATGTCCAGTTCTTTTTCGGTTCTCTCGTGCTTCTTGCTTCAAGTCCCATGACTCCGCGCTAGGTGGGGTGTGTAAGTACTGAACACTTTTGTTGTCACATTGCTCTGCAGCCTTTGCGTAAGTATCACTATTTTATTGCTAGGAGATGGCCTTTTTTTGTGGGTGATGGCTAAGGCAAGTGTGAGTATACCAACATGCTATATAACGACCTTCAGCGATAGCAATTTACATATCCTGATGATCACGACGCTTGAAGAGATGTGACAGTACTAGTGAAAGAATGTGAATATTATGTTAAGTACATTATTATGTTTTGTTCGGACGGTTTTCGGGCCAATCAGCGATCAGGAGCCCACCTTAAGGCTCAGCGCTCAATCTGAGATTACTGGCCCGTGGTTACAGGGCATCAATGGTCAAAGGGGGTCCCTATACGGTACTGTGACGGTAAGTACGTACCCGAATTCGTAGCAGTTCTTTTCGCTGGCGGTGGGCAACATGCAGTGCGACACGGTTGACTATAGCTGTTATCATGAGCCTGTCATCTAACTCAACTTTCCTTTTCCTGCTGGCTTCAGAATAGCCCATGATACAGTACTGTGGTCAAGGATCGCCGGACTATCGGCTTCTTCGGGAGACAACGTTACGGATCACAGGCTAGCACAGCCGTGAGGCAAAATATTTGACATGTCCGATCGGAAGTCGATCCTTTTTTTGCCTTTGAAAAAAAGTTTGCTGCTGAGAGTATGATTTGCTCATTTGGCAATGAATTTGGGATTCCTGGTATGTGAACAGAGTCACGACCGCAGACAACGATTCAAGTGAGGCATGCAGGACTGAGCCCGGGGCCGCGTGTTTTTTTTATGGAGAAACATAGGATGTTTTTTGCGAAAAAGGTTAGTTCTCATGTTGATCATTTGTTCCGAACTGCATAGCAACTCCCGGTGCCGCAACTTTTTTGTTCAGCCGCACCTACGAAGAAGGCCCGAACATTCACATCGGTTTGTTTCAGAGACCGGATAAGAAGCTGAATTCAAGTGCCAGCACACTAGATCGTGATGCGGCTTCGGGTGCGGTAAGTAAACTTTTGCTTGCAGCGTACAAGCATGCCCGCCAATGGTAGCAGTTCCTGGGACCCATCAAACATTCAACTCAGCCCGCTACCCGATCTTATCATGTCATCATTGCTAGCAGGATTACAGCATACGAACATGACCCTACTACCCAAGAATTTCGCTCGTTTAGAGCATTGACTATGGGAGCAAACTTTATAATGCTCTAGGTACTTCCAGGTATCGCGTTTATCTTGCTGTTTCGAACTTGGCAGAACCTCAAATTTTTTTGTGGATGCGTAGTTCAACCGTCGCAGCACGGAAGTAGACATCTCTCCCAACTACGGTTCCTTGGTTGGTACCCCGATCCGGTGAGTTCCCTTATTTTGGCTTTGATTCGTACCTTCCTCTCTCCTTCCATGCGTAAATCTTCCTGCGCGACCCATCATTCTCCTTTCTTACTTGCCTTTTGAGTAGACTGCGTGATCATCTGATCTGGCGTACGATTGGTCTGCCACCTCTCCAACCCTTTCTGGCTACCTTGCCCTTACAAGGGACCTGAACCGCGTTTTATTCAAGTCAACATCTTGGCATAAGGGCAATCGATCTCCGGTTGTTTTTACAACTGCACCAAAAGCCGCCCAAATAAACAGGTGAAAGGGATAACATCCCTTGCTACGATCATCTGCTTTTTGCTTCCTACCTCTGCCGCTGGACTTGGAAACTGGGTGCGAAAACTGTACTCCAGAGCGCTTTTCGTGCGTTCGACTCTGGATGACCATGGCACGTGCAGGCTATGTTGGCCAGGATGAGCTGCCAAGGCACCCTTTACACTGCGAAAACCCCCATGCTGCGTCAGACTGTTCGCCTTCCCCCATTAGTTCGTCAGCTCAGTCTCCGGTCAATGTTGGGGCCGTCCGACCCAGTTCCGCATCGTTATCGGACAGCAACGAGGCAGACTCTAGCAAAGTCCCATCTTCTGGTCCACAGAGGTCAAAGTCCATCGGCGGCGTAGGTGCCAAGTGGGAGAGAGAGAAGCGGAAGCGTTCACGTGTCACTCCTGAACAACTTATCCATTTGGAGCGCTTCTTTTCGTTGGACAGAAGTCCCACCGCAGCGAGAAGGAAAGAAATCAGTGATTTGTTGGGCATGCAGGAACGACAAACACAAATATGGTTCCAAAACAGGTCCGTAAATTTCTCCGTAGCGCACAAGCACCGCTGATAACGGTCCCTCAGACGCGCAAAGGCCAAACTGCAAGATGGCAAGAAGGGTCGAGGGGACAGCGCTGAAACACCACCGGATACCCCCCCAGAATTGGCGACCGGATATGAAGCAGAGTTACATAGCCTCATCCATGAAGACGAACGTAAGTCACCATACTTTTGGGGCCTGGTTTCTTTACTTATTCCTTCTTTGCTACCAGCGGTGACTATCATTCCGTGCAATGATTTGTCTATAGGGACGTGGCGTCGTATCGCAACCGCTGTAGGGAAGCACGATCTCGTGGCTTACCTGTGTGACGGCAAGCGGTGCTTGACGTGGTTCATCCACTCGGCGGGCTATGGCTTTAAGATGGAAATTCCTTTCGACATTATCGTTCATACAGAGTTTGCAAACGCGTCGCCAGGGTCAGGACTGGCTTCATTTATCCTTTCACAACCGCCAACTTTTTACCTCGAGTCCTTCTCGAGTCCTGGGCCTACTCGGCAGTGGAAAAAATGTGCGGATTGGACGGAAGGACAACAAGCCACTAAGATCCTGCGTCATGACTTGATAGGTTCAGCGGTACAGCTTGCACACCTTCTGCGCCATCTGAACGCCCATGCTTCTGGGTCGGATATTCGTCTCCATTCACCATCTTATTACTCTCAGGAGCCACCGCCACCTCTCATGGAGGTCCCCCAACCTCCCATGGCAGTTTTAACAGGGCCTGCATACCCGTACGGTGGAGATGTCAGCGACTCTAGAAGGGCAGAAGGTCCTGTCCACATGAGGAGAAGATCTTTTTCAGGTGGTACCATGCAATTGAGTCATCTGCATCGCCCTAGTCATCAGTCTCTCGCTCTGGACTTGCCTGTCAACCCGACCCCAGGGCCACACTCAGCCCCGTACGCCTCATCATCCTTCTCGCCATATTCCAGCCGTAATCACCCGTCCATTCACTTATCGTCTCATCCACCGATGTTTTCGGAATACGCGAACTCCGTGTCATCGCATAGTGCATCGCAACAATCTCAATCCCCAGTCGACTACGGTCCAACAGATACCCATAGCGTCCCCCCGCGTTCCTATTCATCCGCACCAGTGCATCATATGTATGATGGCGCTATGTCGATGGCTTCTCCATATTCTAGCAATGGACTAACCCCTAGTTCCTCTGCCCAGACGCCATTCGTTTCCCCTTCACCGCCGTTGTTGACAACTCCATTTTATCCTCCTACAAATGACTACAGCACACGGGGCTGAGCCTCATTAACTCGCAATACTTGGTTTACCATATGAATCCGAGAGGAACCCCTTGATCAAAAACTGTAACACCCTGGACCTTTGCGCTGCTTCGCATGAGTTGCCCAATAATGTTTCGCCTTCATTCGTGGTACAAACTTCATTCACCTTCGCTGCGCAAGTTGATTTTTAACTTTTAATACCCTACACTGCTTCGCTTCCACATCTTTGGTATGGGGACCGTCATTCCACGCTCCATGGGAAGCATATCTTCCTTCACTGAACGCTGGTATACATCATTATTTAATATCTTACTTGTAACCACAAAGACACCTTTTCGCACACCATAGCTTGCACAGTGGATGGTAATAAATCCTCCATGCCAGCCTCGTGGTGTCAGGTTCTGGAATGGAGCCGCCTTGATATCATACAGGTGATATTTAATGGATTGTAGTGGTATGGATACAATATGCCGACTATATCTGATTAAGTTGCCGCTGCTCCCGTTCTCTGCTTAAGCGGGCACTGTAGGTTTTGCTAATCACGTTGACTGCGAGACTGTGAGCAGCTGCATGACAGGGTATCTTGGTCAGAGACTTACATGTTTCCAGGTAACGTTCGAGACATCGAGACAGGCATGTCTGGATGTGAGAAAATGTCAGCATATTCCTTGCAAACTCGGTGGATACACCCACCTCCTCTGAGCTAGACAAGGAGGTCCCGGGCTTCGCTATGCACTTGGCGAAGCATTTTTCGTTCGTTTTCTGAAAGCCTTTGTTACTGTGAGCACTAGTAGCGATAGTAGGGACCATACGTTTATGAGCTCCTGCGCGCTGGCTAGGGCAATCTCGGAGCGCACGCCATTCATCACGGCTTCTTTTTTGGCAGCCATGTCTACAAAGGATGGTATGTGCTGAGCAGCAGTCAGAATCGCACAACTGCGCGTCGCATACCTGACGGAGAACTAGACAACGACGACGATTTGAAGAATTCGGACATGTTGCAAACAACGAGGAGCTAGCGATATTAGCTTAGAAAGTTCCTTGAAATGACTTGGTTGAACGAAAACCCTCTTACTAATAATGAAGTGACGACGGTCTGGAATAATGTGTGACTTCGGGAGCAATCAGCTGGTGGAAACTTTAATGGCACGGAATTCGCGGCGAAGAGCATTGACTCGTACTGCGATCGCAGTGATACTAACAGCAGTGTCATACATTCATGGGTGCACGCGAATCCACTGGACGCAACACTGAATCTGAAGATGCGGTCCCCGACTATTATGAGCTGCTAGGTGTCGAGGAATCGGCAAACAGCGACGAGATCAAGGTATGATATGGCTTATGTATCATATTAAGTGTTCAAGTTCGTGGTCTGATCGTCCTCAAGAAAGCCTTTCGAAGATTAGCCCTTGTTCATCATCCTGACAAGAACAAAGATGATGTCGAAGGTGCTACTAAAAGATTCGCCGCTATTCAGCAAGCATACGAGGTGCGAGTTGTCACCCCCAACTTGGATACGAGTCGAAGGCTCATCGCATGTCGGATCGGCAGGTGTTGAGTGATGACCAGGCTAGTTCACGCTATTTATGCGTTCCTCTGTATCGCTCTTGACTGTACCGTGCAAGTAGGAAAGAGCCTGGTATGACTCTCACAAAGCATCTCTGGCTCCAGAACCTGATGCTGAGGCCGTCTTCGAGGACATTCGAAAAGGCGCCCCACCTCCCCGTGCCCGCGATAGGGGCTTGACCGTCAGACATCTCGCTCAATTTTTTGATGTGACTGTTTGGTCAGGCTTTGACGACAGCGAGAATGTGCGTTCCACGTATAATGCATTGCCCCCATAACCGCAATAGTATATACACTCTATGATCACTACTTATACTCACCACCACCAGAGCTTCTTCACGATATATCGTAATCTCTTTACACGCTTGGCACAGGAGGAGAACCTCATCTCCCAGATCGAGTATCCTAGCTTTGGAGATGCCTCCTGGCCTTGGTCTATACCCAAATCAACAAATGAGCCCGCCGCACGCAATTTCTATAATGCGTGGATTAACTTCGCGACTCTCAAGGATTTCGTATGGACGGAACAGTGGAATCTTGCGGAGGCACCCGATCGCCGAGTGCGACGGTGAGTAGTGGTGTCTTGTCGCATCATGTGGCTGAGCATCTTCCAGGCTCATGGAGAGAGACAACAAAAAGGCCAGGGATGAGGCGCGAAAGGACTATAATGAGACTATCAGAGTAATTCCCTACAGTTACATCTTACTTGAAAAAGCTCTAAATATTGGTGGGCAGCAACTGGCTACTTTCATTCGCAAGCGCGACCCGCGATACAAAGCTCATGTCGCTGCACAATCTCAAGCCAACAAAATCTTATCCCAAGCCAAAGCCCCCACATCTGGGTCCTCCACACCACGCCCTCAACCCGCCAAGCCTTATGTAGAGCAAGCCTGGCAAATAGCAGGCGGCATGGATCATGATGCTGATGCTGACCTCGAATGGGCGGCAGGTGAAGGCAACGCAGAGGAATGGGAGTGTGTCGCATGCGGGAAGACGTTTCGTAGCGAAGCTGCATGGGACAGCCACGAGCGTAGCAAGAAGCACATGCGTGAAATCGAGAGACTGAAAAGGGAGATGTGGCAAGAGGAAGAAGCACTCGGGCATAGTCCGGAGGAGGGAGAAAACGATGAGAATGAGGTAGATGGAGACTTCCATAGCGAGTTCGTTCCTCCACCCCCACCAACGCCTCCAGAACCGGTACTCGAAAACGGAGACGCTGATGAAATCGGTTCACCCACAGAGGAACTCCCGGCTGAAGATGACCAACTCGTGCACAAAAAAGGCAGAAAGAAAAAGTTCAAGCCGAAAACAAGACCATTAGACGATGTGCCAGCACCCTCCACCACACCACCAGAAAATAAGGATAGTTTTCAGGATGTAACGTCTTCCCAGCCCGAGCTTTCAAAGCGGGAAAAACGAAAGCTCCGAGAAGCGAAGAAGGTCGCCAATGTTGTCGAGGCAGAGCATAGTATGGTCTGCACTTCTCGCTCCCCAATGGCTCTGTTGTATTGACATACTTATAGGTTTGCAACGTGTGCAAATCACCCTTTGAGAGTCGCACGAAGCTATTTACACACATCCGCGAAACAGGACACGCGCTTGCTGAATCGGAAGAGCCGGCGCGAGGGAAGAAAGGGCGCAAGGGGCGATAGTGGTTGGGTTGACGATGAAGATCACCATCGTATACCAGATAGAACGTGTGTGAACGCATAGCATCTCGATACCGTAGAACTTGCACTAGGATGTGCCAAGCGGCCCAAGCCATGAATAGTGTGAACCGCATAAATATACTATCAGCTTGATAAAATGTCCAGTACAGATGATAAACACACACAACCGCCTTACTCGAGCAGCATAAATACAACTATCCCATAAGCTGTGAAACGTCCTCTGGTGGGTATTTCGTCTGAGAGAACGTCAAGAGCCTGTGAGGATGTATCAGCTAAGTTGACAAGTGAAAAAGAAAGATAAAAAAGAAATTAGACTCACCGTTTGAGGCTCTGTATATATTTCCTGCTGACTTCGTCATTCAGCACATGCGCAACTTGGTCCGTGGAAATCTTTTCACGGGCGGAACGTTCATGGATACTAGCAAATCGTTCAAATGAGACGAGCATGATGACAAGAATGGAGGATGAATACACACCCCACCATTGTAACACCAATTGGCCATGGCGCATTACCGATGGACAACCGAAGGTACGAGTCGTTCGCTCTCTGGTATTGCCGCTTTTGCATGTAATATACTATTTCAGCTATGCGTACAAGCATATCCGGCGGTAGATTCTGAGATAATTCAGTGTCAGTTTAATGGTTCCACTTTTGAAATGAAAAAAAATCTGTGATGACAACTAACAACGTGTATGTGTGAAGTTTGGACGAGCGGCAGAGAGAGATTCAACGTTATATGCAAAGACAAGACATGAAATGATCGAGAAAAGTGGAAGGGCAGACTCACTCGTGAACGAAGTGTCTTAAACAATGGCTTTAGATACTCGGCAGACTGAACTTGCGTTGCTGCAGCCAGTTTGCCGTGATGAGTCCGCTTGACGTTTTCTGTATCTCCTGTTAGACATATAGAGTTAACACTTGTGGAAGACATACCTGGTCGTTCATCCATTGCCTCCTCCCATTCCTTGAGCGTCCGTTTAAGTGCGTAGTATATGACAGGGTACAACTTGTCCGGATCTGTCTTTAGCAGCCCCAAATCCACCATGGCTACACTCCCAGCGCTATTGTTCAGTTCTCCGTCATCCTTCTTCTTCCCCTTATCGTTTTTGGCTCTCAACTCCCTTTCGACGCTCTCAACATCTTCGAGTGCCTTCCTAAAGTCATTCGTACCAGCTTTCTCATGCCCACGCTCCTCAATGAGTTCGAGAGCACGCAAACGCAAGCGTCGGTCGCGATCGCTTTCACCAAAAAGTCGGATCGGCTGGCCCTTGGCTCGCAGTCGGCGGATAGCCTCGTTGTTTGGAATGTTAAATGCACTCTCTAAGATTGTCGAGTCTGGGTCCCGGCTTTCCGGTAAAGGGGTGTTAGAAGTGGAACGCGAGGAAGCGTCTGCCTGCTCTCCAGCCCATAAGTCTACTAGCAGTGAAGATGACGAGATGAGCTCACTATTTTCTTCTGCCTGCTTCTTGCTAGTGCAGCGTCCCTCTCTGCTGCCTGCTCTACTGCCCTTTCTTTTTCTTTCTCCTCGCGTGCTCGCCGTTCTTCTTCTTCTTTCATGCGCTCGAGTTCACCGCGACGCACGTACTTGGACGGACGCGTTTCGGCATCATTCTGCACGGCCTTGCGCTTGAGTGCAATTTCAGCTTTGAGAGCGTCCATGACTATGTAAGTGTCTGTGCCAAGTCTGTGCAATTGTGTCACGATAAGTCCAAGACTAGGCGTGCTGACTAATCGATATATTCCGTCCAAACCCGACCTCTTGAGGTTTCTAAGACCGCATCCATCACACAAAAATGTCTGACTCTGAGCCTGCTGATCTGTCGAGGTCCGTCTTCATTGTCTTTGTCGCTCTTACTTTAGGCTCACAGAATATCAGCAAATACGTCCTCCAAACTGCTGGCTTTGACGGTACGTCTTACTCTTCCTCGCTCCATGTTTTACAACAGCTAATTGATCTCGGTTGGATGCAGCTCGCTTTCCGAACACCAACCAGACGCGTCACTGGTGAGCAGCGACTTATTTCTAGCGTGCAGCATGTGTTCTGACCGTACCACATCATAACAGCTTCCAGAATTACACGGACTACTTCAAGTGCGTCGCCGCCAAGGGTGAAGACTTCGCGCCATGCAAACAATTTAAGCGTGCCTATAACTCATTGTGTCCTAGTACGTTCCTTTTCTATCTTGTTACGTGAAGCGTCCTAACCGTTATTCTTTTAGATGAATGGGTATGTGTTCAATACTATAGTGCAGAGCCTGATTCCTTAAGCATGCTGTCATGTCCAGATATCGAAGTGGGACGAACAGAGGGAGAACGGAACATTCCCTGCATCACTTGAGCCTTGATAGTCCACGCCCTTGCACCTTTTTATTCAATGATAGACTCGGCTTGCTCGAGTGTTTTTTGCGAACCTTTTTACGCTGCTTCTACATTTCCAGGCTTTGGGAATGGTTTTCACTGCGACCGATTTACGATTGACAGACCCCAGCTGTAAGGCCTTTGGCAAATGAAATTCTGAGCCCCTGCCGCGTAAATAACAAGTTCTTAATCCGACGCCTCCGAAGATGGACCCCCTAAGCAAACGCATAACCTAATATTCCTGAACTACCCAGCATATGTTTCACTAGATTTGCTGTTTTTCCTTATAACATGAACCCATGAGATCTAGTGAGATCTGAGAGACGGCACAAGGGCATAGTATGATGATAGGTTGGCGGCACGTGAGATCACATTAAGCCTTAGGACTTACGTGCATGTCCACACCAAACGATGGACGGGATCAACCTCAACGCTCTGAGCGAGAATGCAACGCGGCTTGGGATGAGGATTCAAGAAACGATAGCTGAGCACACCCGAGATCTGTCGTTGACACGGGGCGGGAGCTCACTGTTTGACATGGCGGACGACAAGACGAAGAATATAACAAAGCAACTCGAGTCAAGCAGCGACCGTGAAAAGCTGGACGCCATGAAACGATTGATCGCGGTTTGTACCAGTCAGTGTAATATCTGTATAGAAATCATAACATTGCTTGTCTTCAGCTCATCTCAAAGAACCGGCCTGTCTCTTCATATTTCCCTGCTGTAGTCAAGAATGTAGCCAGCCCAAACCTCGAGCTACGCAAGCTGGTGTACATCTATCTCCTTCGTTGTGCACCATCTGAACCTGATCTGGCACTGTTGTCGATCAATACTTTCCAGCGGGATCTTGCTGACCCGAGCCCTCTCATACGCGCTATGGCTCTTCGTGTGCTGAGCGGCATTCGTGTTCCTACCGTTGCTACCATCGTACTTATGGCTGTTCGCAAGTCTGCTGCAGATCCGAGCCCATACGTCCGTAAGGCTGCTGCGTTGGCCGTTATGAAGGTATACAAGTGAGCCTAACTTAGTTCAATATCTGTGTCACGAATCACAAAACATACGTATTGGCAAGACTAGACCAGGCGCACCACCAAACTCTGCTCGATATTATGACGACTCTTCTGCGTGATCGCTCTCCGCTTTCACTTGGGACTGCTGTTCTTGCTCTTGACACCATTGCGCCATCTCGCCTCGACCTCCTCCATGTGCATTTTCGCCGTCTCTGCCGTGCCTTGCCGGACATCGACGCATGGGGGCAGGTCGACGTTCTCCGCGTACTCGTGCGATACGCGAGAACCATGTTACCCAAACCCGTTCCCGCCAGTGAGAGGCAAGAGGAAGAGGTGGACAAAGATCTGAAGCTCCTGCTAGCCTGCGCAGAGCCACTCTTCATGAACAAGAACCCTGCCGTGCGCATATTGATCCACTTCCATCATGAAAATCTCGTTGACCAAGGAATCAGGTTGTTCTTGCTGTCGCACGGGCATTCTACTACCTTGCTCCTCCACCGATGCTCTCAAAGATTGGTGCGCCTCTCCTTCGCCTCCTCAGCGTATCGCGCGAGGTTGAGCGTGTGGCACTGGCTTACTTGCTCGTCGTAGCACGTTCGCATCCAGTATGTGTCTCCGCGAGGATATGGGCTATCAGCTAACGAGATTCATTCATTGACTATTATATTTCCCTTTCGACTTGACCTTTCTTGCTCGAATTGCACATCCATTACCCTTATACAGGCTCTATTCATTACTTCTCACAACCGCCTTCTCGTGCGCGTGGACGATGCAGAACAGGTGAAGCGGACAAAGATTTCTGTTCTCCTGGCATTGTGCACAGTTGACAATCACCAGACATTACTGCGAGAGTTCGTGGTACGTTTAATTCACCTATTTTGAGGTAGGGGTTGCTGATTGCAATTCCTTTTCTTTTTCTTCCAATACTTTTTGACTCAATGTCTGGCATTTGATCGCGTATCGTTACATTCGTCCTTACTGTTGAACCCCCATCGAGTATACAGGACTATGCTCAGGACACAGACGACTCTGTTGCGGGAGATGCGATTCATGCCATTGGACGCATTGCCAGCCTCGTTCCCTCGTCTACGTCTCAGTGCCTCACTGCCCTCATGGGAATGATCAACAGCAAGCAAGGTCGGTGCGATTTTTCAATCTCGTAGTTCGAATTCACATGATTGCATAGATATAATCGTCTCAAACGCAGTCCTCGTCCTCAAGTCCCTCGTCCAACATCAACTTCTCACACCTTCCTGTAACCCAACCACGACTCTTGCAACTTCCTTGTCATCACAGCAAGCTCTCCTCACGTCATCCATTCCTTCGTTAACACCATCAATCCCCACTTCATTATCAGCTGCACACCTGCCCTTCACAAGCTCGGAGTCGACCTCCATAGTCCAAGCCCCACTCTCCATTATTGCTCAGTTGGCCCGGCGCATTGACGACATCCGGCACCCTCATGCGCGAGCTTGCGTGTTGTGGCTCGTCGGTCAATACGGGTCAGTCCCAGGCACGGGAACAACAGTTGAAGGTGTAGCAGACTGGGCACCAGACGTACTGCGCAAGGCAGCGAGGAGCTTCAACACCGAGGTGTGTTTCAACCCACTTCATAATTCCACTGTTCATGCTAACTCCTACCAGGCATCCATAGTCAAACTTCAGACCCTCACTCTCGCTGCGAAACTAATACTGCTCGCGCCAACGCACCGTACACTCATCCTACTGGCACAGCATGTTCTCACCCTGGCTCGGTACGATGAAGACTGGGACGTGCGTGATCGTGCGAGGATGCTGAGGGCACTTCTTGTGGGTGCAGTTGCGGATTTCATGAGCAGTAATGACGAGGAAGGCCTTGGGGAAAATTGGAATAAGAAAGAGCATGCAGGAAGGCCGGGTGTGGTGTTGAGAAGGGAACAGGTAACACGAGTGTTGTTCGAGGGAAAGTCTGGGACGATTGGAGAAGAGCCAGTCGCTGGTGAGTGTTTTTGACTTCTGATTTTGTCGATGCATGACTCGTTTATGATTATGACCTACACTTATTTTTCTCTACTTTCCCTTCATGTCCCACTGATCCCAGTCCTCCACAGACTCTCGTCCACTCGGAACGCTTTCCCTCGTGATGGAGAGTGAAAGTCTGCATCTGCATGATGATGATGACGAGACTGTGATAGATCTCCCCGAGTGGCTGGAACAGGGAATTGACCCCGCGTTGCGTGATAGCGATGACGACGCACCCCAAGCTGCCTTATCGTCGACGGCTCAAGCGATTTCGTCTCAGGCAATCTCGTCTCAACATGTGCCCACGCCTGCGGGTTCAACACCAGTTGTGCTTACGCCCGCAGGGGGATCAACACCAAAGGATACGAAGGACTGGAGGGATTTGAACAAATTCTATGCAAGTGAGAGCGAGTCTGAGTCCGAGGACGAGGGAGAGGAGGGAGTGGAAGAGGGGAGTGGAATTGATGATGATAGTGGTGAGGATGAGGAGACTTCGGAGGATGAGGGGGATGAGGAAGACGAAAGAGTTGCAGAACACGATCCTAGTCCGAGTCACGAAAAAACAGTTCTGTAGCTGATTATCACTGAATTTTACTTTGGACTCACAAGCCGTGCTCAGAACTTCAATGGATATAACCATCTTGCCTCAAGGCACGCGATAACTATCAAGTTGTAATCCTCCCCACCAACCCATGCCTGGATCATTCCCCACGACGACAAAGCAAAGACATCTTACGCGGTTCTTGTCGGAATGAAAGCATACAATTCACGACGCGGAGCAAGGTGTCAGACGGCAATGTCTTGTCATACAGCATACATACAGTGTAGTAAAGATACCTAAGCCGAGATGGTGACTTCAACCTCAACACCAGGCTCCAAGCTGATAGAAGTCTAATCAAAGAATGAGGAAATCAATAATACTACCAAAAAAATTCAGACTTACAATCTGCTTGACGACTTCGCTGGAGGAGTGCAAATCAATGAGACGTTTGTGCACCTTGAGCTCATAGCGGTCCCAGGTCTTCGAACCCTCACCGCAAGGCTAACGAACGCAAGAGTCAATGAAATGCAAGTATATCATATGGTCGTGATACTGACAGTCTTACGGGTTGTGATCTTAAGGACCTTGGTGGGGAGGCGGACAGGGCCCTTGACTCGGAGCTGCTTGTCTTTTGCACGGTTGATGAGGTCGGCGGAGACTATATTTGATGGTCAAGTAGGTGTTTGTGATAAACTGAAGTGCACGAACATTTTTCCAAGTTCTTAACGTTGCTGCTCGTCAAGGTAATGCGAATTTTATGAATTTTGGCAGCGGGGACAGCGCCTGCTGCATCGTACTCCTTGTCCTTAGCGACGTAACTCATCCTGAACTATTTTTTTTGAATAAGTCAGAGGTGACTAAACAGATGATCAGCAGCTTGAAAGTGAACGATACTCGAGATATGCGCACCTAAGGTTTGTGTGTTGATGAGAGAGATAATTAAGGTTTACTGAGATTGTTCATGTATCGGCAAACTCCGGGAATTCCCATTAGGCTTCCTTGTCCGAAACAGTCATGCAAGGCAAGTGTTAGATCTGTAGCAGTTAGCGCACGACAGATCGTCAACTAATCCTGCACTCTTTCTTAGGATTTAACAAGTATTATCCGCCAGATTACGACCCAGATAAACACCAGAGTTTAAATGCGTACAGAGGTATGCACAATCAATTTCCTGCGTATTGTTTCTCTCATGGTCCGCAGGCAAACATGCGCTCGGTGACAGAGCACGTAAACTCGACAAGGGCATACTCATAACCCGTTTCGAGCTTCCCTTCAACATCTGGTGGTATGCATCATAATCGTGGTATCTAGAAACAGCGACTTCATAAATTTGTAGTGGAACATGCAACAACCACATTGGCATGGGCGTCCGGTATAATGCGGAGAAGAAGAAAGTCGGTGCCTACTATTCTACTCCGATCTACTCGTTCCGCTGCAAATGTCATCTCTGCGATGGTTGGTTTGAGATCCAGACCGACCCGAAGGTGAGCCGGGCGTGGTTGGCCTTATTTTACAATGTTAATATCACACAGAACACTCGCTACGTCGTGGTATCAGGCGCCCGTCAGAAGGATGAAGATTGGGACCCAGAGGAGAACGGCGGGTTTGCTATTCACGGCATGTATCGACTTGCATATACTTGATCATCATCTCACAAAGGTTGCAGATACCGAAGGGAAAGCCGGTCCCGCGGACCCCCTTGCAGCGCTCGAGAAGACCACCGAAGCTCAAAATCATGTTGCCAAGGTGCAAATACCACGGATTGAGGCCTTGCAGGGTGTTTCAGATCACTACAATAACGATCCTTACGCACTTTCATCTATGGTGCGCAAGCGTTTTCGTGCAGAAAAGAAGATCGAGGCACAGAAGCGCGCCGATGATGACACGATCAAAGGCAAATACGGCTTACCGGAGGAGTTAAAACTCGTTGAAGATGATGCGGAGGCCAAGCATCAGGCACGGGACGAATGGGCGAGGGCTAGAATGGATTATGAAGCTGAGAGAAATGGTAAGAGACCTCGCTTATCGATACAATCCTCATCTGGTTCCCAATCTCGGCCGACATTGGACCCAGTATCTTCTCTGAAGGCTCGCATCCTTGACAACACTCGGCGGTCAAGCATACCTACAAGCAAAAGGAAACCTCCTGATCGAAGAGTACTTCTCAAGTAGATACGACAGCATTGATAACGCACCACTGTACACTACGTTCACGCAAAATTCATTATACTACTGCTGTCTAGATGAGCAGCTCATTAAAACCTACGTTTCAATGATTTCGGAGCAAGATACGATAGCAAATCAGAACAACATTAAGAAATACAGAGTGAACGAGACACGAAACCAAGATACTAGTAGTATGGGTGACAGGACGTAGAGTTGACAAGTGTGATCAGTGTAACGGAGGGCATCACGGACGAGCGAATATATCCAGCATATAAAAGAAAAGAAGATTCATAAATAAGCAACAAAACAAACCAGGAATCCGCCCTGTAATTCTGATCATGAAGTTTGGTAAATTGCCCACGGTTGGTCAAGTGTGGTCATAGGACTCTCCCATTTCCAATCTGATGGCTGGTAGTAGGCGGACTCGCCGCCGTCAATCTCCTTGAATGCCCCCATATGAAGGAGATCGTGATGATTGTTTTCCCTGGGCTCCTCAATCTTGGTTTTGCCAGGGGATGATGAGACCTGTGAGTGATCAGCATCCGGGTTGGACTGCGGGCTAGGGTTCGTGGATGATGATGTCACAAGGTCAGGCGTAGGAGCTTTCGAGTCTTCCTCGTCTTCAAGAGTAGTAAAACGACTATAATCAATAAACTCGTGGAACTCCAAAAACGCATCGTTAGGGGCCGCTGGAGGTGAGAGTTCCGAAAGTGGTCCACCAATACTTGAGGCGAAAGCAGAGGTTGCGATATGTGTTGGATCTTGGGCTGCACCTTGCAAAATCCGGTCGAGAGTGTGAGCGATGTCGTCATACACGCCAGCGTCTGTCGAGGCAGTCATGGCGACCAACTCCTTCATCTTATCCATAAAAGCATTTGCGTCCTCGTCCGTATTGATATTTTCCACCTCTTGATGCCTCTTGGCGAGTCCCTCGCTAGGCTCTCCCTCCCAATCTTCAGTCTTCACCTTCTTGGGAGATGGTGCACCCATAGACTCGGGCTGAATAGAGGGACCCGCGGGAATAGAAACATCCTCATCGGCTTGGCGCTTTACGCCAGGGCTAAATGCAGCTTGGGGTTCGGAGGGAGATGAAGTAGGTTGCTTGGGAACACGCTGGACCTTCACCTTTGGTGGCGGTTTAGACTTGGGAGACTTTGGAGTTTGAGGGGAACTGGCTGCCAGAGGAGTGGGAGCAGTAGAAGCCATGGTTGCAGGTGGTGGAGTGGGTGACGGCACCGCATTTGTTATGGCAATGGCTGCAGGGACGGAGGGACTTGGGGGCACGCGCACAGGAGATTTCTTGGCCATGGGTTGAGGCGGGTGGGGATGCGAAGGTGGGTGGGACTGGTTTGCGGAGGGATGGCGACTTATAGCAGGGGGAGGTAGGAGGCTTTGAGGAGGCATAGGCTGTGACGGGGGAGGAGGTGGGGGCTGTCGATTTACATGAGGACCACTATGTCCACCTGTTTGCTGCGATGCGAGGGCGGTTTTCATTATTTGAAACCTTTGTTCGAACTCCTCGTTTGCCTTTTGTACTTGGCTATACATGCTCTTTAGAGTATGAAGACCGATTATGACTTGTGGTGACCCCACTGGAAAACGAGCCCTTTGATGTACCACCGTTAACACCTGGAAAGAAAGCGTACTTAACGTGACAAGATGCAGACACATGCGAAGAGCGCTTACGATTGCAACGAGCCTGCGAATCAAATCATCCGATTTCAGAACAATCCAGTACATCGGTAGTCTTCCGTCGAGGTCCTGAGTCATTTTCTGAACCTGATCCATTAGCTGGTTGTACTCCATTCGCTGGTCATCTGGCACTGTGAGCGGTGGCATTGCTTGTAGTCCTGCGCAGAAGGTTAGAACCTGGGGCGAGAATATGAACGTGACGAACCACGGGCTGAGAAGCCTTGTTTCGTATGTTGGATGAAGGACAGTGCGTGTGCGATCTGCTCCTGAGTTGGTGGTAAACCGGGCTTCATCTCCGTCATCGGTGATGCTTGCATCCCATTGGGGATCATAAGTGGTTGTCCTCGTTGTAGCGCGGGGACCAGGCTAGGACCAGCGGTTGACACCTGGTTCGGGAAGCCTCCTTGATGTGCGGTGGACATACCCGATTGCTCACCGGGCGCCTCGTGATTGGTCACTTGCTGACTGCCCTTCATTGCTATCATCCGACTCTGCTGGTGCCAACGCACTATGTCCGAACGGTGCCGGTCGATCAATACGACCGTCTGCTCTGGTAAGCCACTTGCACGCATATCACCAACAGTCATATGGACGAAACGCACAGCACTTGCCATGGCTTGTGGATTGAGAGGAGGGCGCATAACGGAGTGGGCCATTTCCCCTGAGGCGCTTCCAGGAACATTGTTCTGAGCGCCGTTCTGTAGCAAATTGTTTTTTTGTGCAGCGCGAGATCTAACGGTGAGGACGATCATGGTCTCAAAAGCCTGCAAGTGCTCTTTGTATACATGAGCGAGCTGCTGTGCGATACCGGGGCCACTCTTAGCTGGCTCAGTATCTGTGCCTGGAAACTGTACAAGACCCATGCGACCGCCTATGATCGCCCAGAAATCACGTTGAGTGACCTAAATCGTGACTAGTGAGTATGCTTCGAACATTGCAAATTGTCGTGAGCTTACGTAATGACCGCCGCCTTCACGAAAGACCTGAACATGCAGATTATGCAAGTCAACTGAACGATTATCAGGTAACAGGACATGCCCGTTGGGCTCCACATGTTGGTTCTTGCAAAAGGACGTGTACATAGCCTCGAAGTGAGGCTTGTCGAGAGGAGGGACACCGAGTGTCGATAAGCTGACCATTCTATTCGGGATCTGACCATTAGCAACGGACTGATTGAATTGAGGACCTATGTTCTGTGACATCGTGTTTGGCATGCCCGTAGGAAGCTGCTGAGGAGTAGGGCCAGAACGTGGGGGTACCGCACCCGGGCGTTGCATTTGACCACCCTGTCCGGACAGTTGTGAATTCATGGGATGGACCTGACCTGGCGTTGGAATCTGCGAAGAACCACTAACTCCAGGGTTCATCCCAAAATTTGGAGCGGGACTGGACGACTGTGGCCAGGGTTGCTGAAGTGCTCCGCCGCCCTGGGTAACACTTGGTCGACCAGTAGCAGAGGCCATTGCACCTCTACAATGCGTAATTAGGAAGCTTCAACCATATACCGATCTGGGACCTGACTTACAGATGTGCTAGATTTGCTCCAAGCATGCCAGGGGCATTTGAAGCCAGCTGAATAGCATGATTAACTCTGAGGAAGAGAGTCTTGCGGTTGTGAAGCTCCGCGCGCATCTTTTCCAACTTCGCCGTGCATGCTGCATCGGGAAAACCTCTCGTTTCTGTGAGTACGGTTTGGATACTTTGCTCAACGTTATGTATGGCTAATTGCAAATACTCCCTCCTTTGCGTCAGCTCTGGGAGGGTAGGTACCTTCGGGGTTGGTGCCGCCCTCATGTTCGGATGACCCATTTGAGCCCCGAGAGGTTGTGCCGCCAGATGCGGAGAACTATGCATCGTATCAACGTTAGCCATATTGGAAGATGAAAACATGTCCGAGGGATTCGGCGGACTAGAGCCTGGCTGTGTGCCCATCTGTTGCTGCATATGATGTGGCATTGCGGACTGAGGCGGATGCTGGTTTTGTTGATTGGAAGGACGATCCATGAGGTGCAGCTGACGGCTAGCCAGAGCCTGATTCGGATTGCCTGGTTTCATTTGTGGGGTATTCATAGACATAGAGGTGAAGTTAGGTGGTATGATAGAAGAGGGAGGGTTGGAGGATTGAGGGTCATGGAAGGACGAGGCAGAGGGAGGGGCACGCTGGGCGGATGCAAGACCAAATTGCTGCTGAATCTGTTGGACCAAGGGACCTTGTGAGTGAACATGACCGAGCCCCTGGTTTCGAGCAAGATCTGCCATCTAATATATGGAGTCAGCACACGTAATTACGGAAACTGGACCTGAACAAGGCATCGACTTGACTGGACTTGGGAAGCATGAATCTCAGAATAGTATAATTTATGATAACAGATACGGTGATCGATTAGACGAGAACAGTGCCCAAGCCGACCATCAGCAACATGAGTGGGGGTGGGTCCTGTGAGCGAATGCAAATGTCGCAGAGGGGAGAACATGACTTTAGAAGATTGTAGGAGAAACTCACTTGTGAGTTCATCTGAGCGGAATTTGCATCACCATTGGGCTGAGCTCGATAGTTGTTCTGCATTTGAGTCCATATACGACTGTGTTCGGGGTTAGGGAGCCCGGGGACCATCTGAGAGTCTTGTTGTTGTTGCTGCTGCTGTTGAGACTGCTGTTGCATATGCTGCTGGGAGATGAAGTTCTGTAGATTCATTTGGTACGGGGGCATGCGATCGGCCATAATGCAAGGTCGTAACCTTGCACCAAGATGGGTAATGCAAGTTAATGAGCTCTACGACGGTAACAGCGAGCACGACGTGTTCTATAACGTCGTTGGCGATAGCGCCTACGACGAGGGCACTGTTTAACGCAGTGGACGCTGTTTGGAATAGCGTGCAGCTGGGGAGATGCTGACAGTCACAGTGGGAAGCAGACGGCGCTTCACACCATGAAGCGAATGCTCGGTTGGCCTGTGCTCAGCTCGTGGCCGCGTCGGACTTTCAATCTTTATTATTTTTTATCATTCAAATTTGTATTTTCACTTGCCACATTCTCTAAAAATATTCATTTCCTAGCCTATTTCCTCCTGTCCTTCCCCGCTTCCCATCTGCAAAATCCTTGCTAGGGATGGGTGAAATTATTTCGCTGATTAATTATCATTAATTTACTATTTAATTTCACTCCGCGACAACTGGCTTCAATCGGCTTTTGCCGTGCCTAAGGTATGCCTCATACTGATAACTTGTACTTATCTCCACCTCAACGTACTCGGGCCCTATCGCAACCCACGTCGTTGAGCTCGAGCCTTGCCTCCAACTCAACGTGTGTGGAGTAAAATGCACATCATGAAACCTCAAGGCAGCTAAGGCGACCTCATATATACTTCGGAAACTTGCGAGAACAATCCGATTTCCTTGTGCTACATTTGGTCAATTCTGTAAAATCAGGAACAGAAATGCTTGACCCTTTGTGGTCTGCAGCTGCTAACTAATCATCATGGCTGTTTCTCCTTTCCACGCACGGATTCCTATCGAGAGCAGTCTGTCTCGGTCATCGTGCCTCCACAAGTCGCTTCGGTCTGGGAATCACTTTAAAAATTTAATTGGATATTGAGCTACGTCTGCTAAAATGGAATGTGATATCAACTGTATTGTTAATCTCGCGTTAGATGGTTTTCGGTCAGATTGGCCTAACAGTTGGCACCGTGCCATCGAGCCGCCAGGGCCCTGGCTTTGCCCAGGCTATACATTGCAACGTCTCGAGCTTGACCATATCGGTGCATAACCCGATAACTATGGAGAACACTCCCGGCGTTTACTCTAGATGCCTGGACAATCGTCAAGTTCCGAAATAACCTGTTATTTCAGTGCCTACAATGAGGCTTTCAGCCTGGCGCCCGAAGTTTTGCCGCATGAGTGCTTGGGGTATCCCGTGGAAAAGGAGTCCCGATGCCGAGTACGGTATATTTGCGTCCAAGACTGGACGCGAAGATGTGGTGTCTGAGGTAGCCCGTCCGTGATAATATTCACTTCAGGGTTTTCGTAGCATCCCTCGCTTGAGAAATGAAGGGGCGAGAAGCTATGTTCCTGTCATGCCGTCTCAGGGAAACAACACAGGGGCGTGACTCCTGCAGTGCCCAACAGCGGTTCAAATCGCCTAAATCGTTGAAGTTCGCGATCTGCAGAGGGGCGTCACCTTGCTAGTTGTGTTCCAACCACGTCTCAGGATGAACTTTAACTGTGTATGCACACGCATTCATTACCTTCCCAAATTTAAAGCTGCACGCCTGCATCAACACAGTTCGGTGCGGGTCAGTCATCTATATGTAGATCTGCCATCACGATCTTCATGATCAACTACATTCCACTGTTCTTGCGAAAATGTCATAGCAGGGTCAAGACATGCCTCATCAGGCAGTGGGGGAACACAGGCAGCGAGGTTTGCAAGCTGGCAGTCGGGTCCCTGACGCCACGTCTATGCAATGCCGTGATCGAGCAAGTTCCTTCCGCTAGTCAAACCGTGGCTGACTATTTCGGACGGTGTCTGTCGACACCGTATCATACTATCTCAGGCCACGTTCGATCCCTCGGGACGCGCGACAAGCACCTAAATTGCAACATCCATTTATGAGGCGATGAGCATGACAATACCAGGTGAACTCACTTAACTTGAAGGCGTGCTTCTTAAGAAATAACATTGAATGTACCTAGGCTGTGAGTACTGGCTAGCAAAACTTGGAGCAACTGCATGCTACCACGGTTACAAACCCAACATATCACACAGCCAGAAATATTCCAAAGACGTTTGGCGCTGAGACATCTGCTAGATCAGAGCATCGTCAAACTGTAGCTGAGTCAAGACTGCCATCCGCTTAACTGTTATGCCAAAAGGCAGTGACACTGAAAGCTTGTGTTTCAGTATCGCGGACAACGTTATGGGAGGAACTCCAGTAAGCTAGCCTGCCAGCGAGCGTGCTTACAAACATCTGCTAGGTTCTTGCAATCCCTTCTGGTATTCGATATTCAATATTCAGATCTAGACCGCGCGTCACGGAAATTTAACCATGATGCAAGCTCAAATATTCCAGGAAACTGTACTCGCCTTCACATCGGAGCTTGTATGGCGAGAAACCATATGCATGGTAATGAGACATCGACACAATGGTCCATCGCAATTGCGCGGCTATGTCACGACTTAATGTCGAAATGCTTCAAAATAAAATATTAGGCCTCGCATGATATCTAGACGCAGTAATTTGGCTGGTAAGCAGATAATGGCACATGTATACATATTACTTGTACAGTCCAGATACAGTCTAAATATAGAACTACCAATGTGATTAGCAGATGCGGCATGGGGAGAAAACGTAGGATGAGCAGTACACACAGCAAAACTGTGCATCATCATGCTATAGGAAGTCAATACGTCTACTGCTACCACCTTGTTGTGCGGGCTCCTCCGATGCCTTAATAACAATGGCTGGGCCTGCTTCTAGAATAACATCGTCTTCGTCTTCAGAGTACATATCGGTCTCATCGTCGGAAAGCTCAACCAATGGTGCTGCGCTTGTTTTCTTGACTCGAGCTCTTGGACCAACCGCCAGGGTGTGATCCTCGCTCTCTTCAGAAAATTCTTCTTCCAATCCTCCTTGCTCCACGTCGGCCACGGAAGCAATTTCGCGCTTGAAATAGTAGCGTAAACCCACCGGTATGAGGACGCCTACTACCACTGCGGATAATAGGAAGAAGTTGCGCCACGAAATGAGATGGAAATCCGCAGCAGATGTCATCTCATCTAGACCGCCTCCAATCGTCGTGTGTATGACAGTTACACCAAAGATACCCAGCCATGTACTGATCCAGAAGGGCACGATGCCAATGCCGACGTGGGGACAGATTACGTTGACAACCCAGTGCGGAGGGAGGGGAGCAATGCGGAGGACGATTAAAAAGGATATGGTGTTGTCTTTCTGTGCGCGTATCTTGTCCGACCACTTGTCTAGACGGGCTTTCCACTTTGGTACGGTGAGAAGCGCAGGGCCAAACGCAGCGCTGATGAAGTAGCACAAAGTTGCACCAGTAGCAACACATGTACAAGCAAGTAGAAGTGCGCGCGGCACACCCCATACCGCCCCGCCAAGTATAGATAGATACATCGACCCCGGGAGAGAAAACGCTTGTAGGCTAAGAAAAATGTCAGATTGTCTACTTCATAGAGGGAGTAGGCCTCACAATAAATATGTTATGGCATAACATATAACGATACGGAACGGGTAGATGTCACGGTATTTTTTCAAAATGGCATTGAGAGCCTGTAGTTGAGCAAATGATTTCGGAATACGGAGTGACGGCCGGTCGGCTCTGCTATTCGATAAGATATGCTAAACAAGAAGGAAGTTCGAGGGACATACTCGTCAAGGGTGGGAAGAGTCAGCCACAGAATTCCACCCAGGAGGATCGTACTGAGTATAAACACAGCTGCCATCCTGATGGCTGCCTTGAGTAATAATCTTGGGGAGGATGTATGGGGTGCCTGCGAATGTGCAGGAGTGGCTCCATAAATTGAGCCAGCTTCAGAATCTGGTGCAAGGAGGGGAGCTCTATCGTCTGAAAACTCCATAATTTCAGGATCATCGGAATGGACGGTAGTAAGAGTGTAGGCTGATGCATTTTGGTGGTGCATGGCTCCGAGCGATGAAGGTGAGGGCATGGTTCCCGACGATGAGAGCACGCACCATAAACTATATGAAATTATAGATTATATTATAAATATGTCATACATAATAACTTAGCTAAGTACGTGGGAATATTATGGCATATTCCACAAAGCACGGAGGATGATTAGCCAAGTACTTAGCGCGCTGAGCTCGTGCTGAACAACGAACGACAGGTGTTCACAGGCTCTGCTCATCGTCCAGCACAGCGAGCAAGATGACTCACATCCTGCCTCCGCACACTGACCTCAATCTTGTACCATCGTCTCTTCATTCAGCCCTTCATATGGACCCAAATCAACAGCAACAGCAGCTTCAACAGCCTAATCAGCCTCATCAGCAACAGGCGCCGACAACCTCCAAGAAGAGAGGACGAAAGGCAGACACAAATTCTGATGACGCTGGCTCACCGTCCGAACCAAGACGACTCAGACGCTCCCATGAGGCTTGCGCACGATGCAGGAGCAAGAAAATTAAGGCAAGTCCCGTCGGTAGACACCGACCGCAAATCTCCGTCCGCCAGTTCAGCTTCTCTTCTGACACAGCGATGAATTATACAGTGCGACTCGAAACATCCTAAATGTACAGCGTGCGCGACTGCCGGCGTCCCTTGCCAGCAGGAGGACAGACATAGGCAGACCCTCACTCTTAGAGGTCACACCGAGTTCATCGAGCGCCAGATCGCTCAATGCGATGCTCTCTTGAAACGTCATATTTCCGATTTCACTATGGCAAACCTCGACGAGATATGTCGGAGGGAAGGGATTGAGGTCGACGGTCATCCCGCCCCTGAATTCGCTCAACCGAGCCCACAATTCCCACAGCAACCAAGTGGCCCTCCTCCCGGGGCGATCTACGGGCCTCCTTTCGTTCATCCTGGATACCCTTACGGTGTGCCTATGCCGCATGGGTACCCATCACATATGCCGATGCCAGGACCCCCTGGCGCTTACGGACCTATTCATCCTGGGTTTCCCCCTCCCCCTCCTCCACAGCATATGCAGGCCCCGCCTCAGGTACAACAACAACCTCAGCCACAGCCACAGCCACAGCCAGTCCCGCCTCCAGTCATAGCTGCTACGGCCAATGTTGAAGTCAAAGGTCAAGATCCACAGTCTTTGGATATGTCAACTACGAGGGTCGGTTTTCTTTTTGTGCGACGTTCGTGCCCTCATCGCTCATCTTGACTGTAGGCACTGGCCAAGAGCTTCGGCGTTCACCCTCTCATCGTGAATGACACTCACCTGGGTTCAGGTGACAAGGAAGATCTTGCAGTTGGCTCAAATGGCTTATCATCGGGGCGTGATCGTGGCATCACGGAACAATCGATGCCCCGTGATCTTACAAAATGGATTTCTATTTCTGTAGCAACCAGCAATGCTGGTGGCTCTTCTACGGTATCCACCTCCACACTAACATTATGGATGCCTAAGGATCGCTCGTTGACGAACAAGATCGTTGATGTTTACTTCAACCACCTCAACATCCACCGCCCTGTTTTCTTCCGGTCAGACTTTGAGCATAAGTTAAATGCGCTTTACGATGGGGAGAATGTACAACATGATCCAGGCTTTATTTGCAGCATGTACCTCATTCTGGCACTCGGGACATTGAGCGAGTTGAATCACCAAGGAAGTATCACTGATAAGGACAAAAAGGCGCCCAGCGACAGTCCGATCAATACCAAGAAGCTGCTCCCTGCTATATGGCCTGAGCACGATGAATTTTTCGAGCGTGCGCTGGCCGTCAAGCCTCATCTACGTGTCACGATCTCCAGTCTTCAGGCACTGCTCTTGTTGCATTGGTATCTGTACACCGAGGTATGTCCATTCTAACTTTGCATGACTGGTTTTAATACTGCCATCGATTATCAGCGACAAGGCCGCTCCCTTTGGCGTTTAGTTGGAAGTCTTGTTCGCCTTTCAATCGAACTTGGTCTGCATCATGATCCTACGGCCCAGCCCAACACTTTCACAGATGAAGAGTGTCAGCTACGCATCCGGCTTTGGGGCAATGTTATGGTGCATGACCGAGGCACTTCCATTCTTCTCGGACGACCACTTGCCATTGCTCCTTATGACTCCAACACGCCTCGCCCCACGCACGGACTTAAGGGCCAGAATGCTGATTTCTCTGAACACTTCCTTCTTTCTCACCCTATCGCCGAAATACAGGCGGACATCATCAACTCCCTCTATGCGCCCTCGCGGCAGAGTGCTGATACCATCATGAGGCACGCGTCGAGGATAATCAAGAGCATGCTTGAGTTCAGGCGACAGCTCCCCGATAGCTACAAGTGGTACTTTGGAGGAACTGAAGAGTGGCCTTTGGAGAGGCGCCAGAAGCTGGTCCAGGACATTACAGAAGATCAGGGACTGACATTGCTCAAGTTTGGTATAGCAAGGATCTTACTTCTTCGTGCCCTGTTCAGTCTTAAGGAACTCGACTACAACCACCGTTCGAAGGCACTCGTCGATGGTATGTTCTTGGCATGTGCCATTTGCCATTTTTTTGATGACTCATTCACCTTGTTAAAGCTATCGTCACGTCACATAACATTATCATCATCCACAATCAGCTCATTCGTTTCCCCGACATCGCCTTTTTCGTCTCTCCCATCCCTCTCCATATCGCGGCAATGGTCATCCTCTACGGTCACATGTCTCACTGCGAGCGCCTCTCACGCCAGGTGATGATTGAAGACGTTTGGATGGCACTTGACATGCTTCCACGCTTCCGATGGCGTTGGGAACGAAAGGACTTGAATGGCGGGCACCCTCTTATCTCTAAGCTCGCCGAGAAGGTTCTCAACGTCAACCTCCGCGCAGTTGGACCCACCAAAGATCCTGTCTTACTTTCTGAGCTCGATTGGGAGACAGATTCACCTGGGATGCTCTCTTCGCCAGCGTTGAGTGGTCAACAACAACTGCGCGTGCATCCGGGAACTCCCACGATGTCACACCCACCCTACTCAAATGGCGGCGTTGGGCCCGGTGTTTACGGTCCGCTTCCGCGTGGTGTCACTGTAAGCACGAACCCTGTTAAAGGGCTTCAAGGATCTGTGGGTAATGGTAATACGCAGGACAAGCTCGCAGAGGTACCCCCTGGGCTATTCTACCCATTCTATCCTGAGAATCCTATGAGCACTGCCTCCGGTACTGCTTCTGGCCCTCACAGTGACGCCGGAGCTACCAGTGGAGACGGTGGTCAGGACCCACAGGGTTATAGTCACCTGCTGGCGGCGGCGGCGCAGCCAAATGGGACATACGGGTGCCAGCCATCGTCTGATTCATACATGCTTGAAGAAATTGTACCCGCTCATGGTAATCAGGTGTGGATGAATGTCGTCAGTCGTTGATGCTGTCTTTCCACTGGCTGTCACTGAACTATCCATCACAGAGCCAGAGGTCTATGTCGTTCACGCATCAAGCTTAATCCCTTATCCATTTCTTGTTCTCTTCCCTGTCTCTCAGCTTTCACGCTGAGGACAGTTCTCATGAGGCTCTCTTTTTGAGATTCTTATTCCTTTTTATGAACCAAAAATGGTTCTTTGTTCACATTTTACGTTTTGATTCGGTCCTTTCCTCATTTTCGTCTTTGCCGTTGTTCTATCCCTCTCGTCTAGTCAAGTCCGAAATCCATCTATTTTATCCTCATGTCTGAACAGTAATATGTGGGAGATTGTACGATTATGCGGTGTAGAATGATTGATTCGATCATTTCAATATTAATGGCGTGTGGTATGAATACATACATGAGGCAGAAAACGTCAGGAGTGTTGTCTATAAAAATAGTCTATGCGCAGATCAGCAAGGAGGAAGGGATAGTCACGTTTGGAATACAATGTTAAAACAAGATGAAACGCGCAGATATAGCTGTCAGCAAAAATCAGTGTTTGAAGAATGCAAAGTCTATCCAAGAATCCGTTCCATACGGTCCAGAACTACGTCGATGCCCCTGATGAGAAGAACGACACGCCGGGGCAGCAGGGCGAATTCATTTGTGTCCTTGTTGCTGTCATGGTGCGTAGGATGAGCAGAGGTGGGATTGGTGTACTGAGCTTGCATGGCATTTTCGAGAGTAACGGGCAGGGAGATGGTGATGCGTGTTAGTTGGATAGTGAGCCGTGATCTGCCAGCGATATCGAAGTAAGGAAGCTGGTGGAAGGCGCTTTGTATCTCTAGGGCGCGACAGAGTTCGCCGTGGAGGGCAACGACGCATGTGCGGCAGGCTATTTGTTGACGGTGTTAGATCGATTATACATTGTATGACAGGTGATTTACTTAAGACGCGTTCCCGGACACTCAGGAGGACCGAAAGAACAGACTTTATGCCGTCGTCGCCCAATTCAAGTGATGGGTTTAGGTCACCGATAGCCCCTGAAGGTAGAGACATGAGTATGTGATACACGCAAGCAGATGTGTGCTAACTGAGCAATGTGCGTATCATCTCGAAATCACCTTCGAGAAATTCGCTGAAGACGCTCAAGAGGACATCTTTCAATGTTTCGTCTGCACGGGGCGAGGACTGGGCAAAGAAGTCATATTTGGAGTGTGAGTGTGCAGGACAGGAGTCATAAGTGCGTTTCAAGGATGGATTGCTGAGGACATCGTATGCAACGGAGACTTTTTGGAAGGCAGACGTCGCGTCGGGATTTCCGGGAAATTTGCTGAGTGTAAGTGAAAATGAGATATTACTAAAAGTGACGAGGAACATACTCTGGGTGGCAAGACCTGCTCCGAGAAAGATAGGCGCGTCTTATGGTCACCCTGTCGATTGTTGGGGATCTAGGGATACCTAGAACACAATACAGGTCATCACTGGAGAGGACTTGGAGCATTTCTGGGGTGTAAAATCTATCATTATTTGGCGAGGATTTTAAAGGGTCACAAGATTTTTGTTCTTGTGCTGATGGATAGGGTTGTGGTGACCATGCAATATGTTTTGGATGGATGGGCATATTATCTGTGGCATTGTGTTCATCGCCCGTGGCCCGAAGATGAAACAAGGAGGATGCTACGGTAGCGCTGTCAGTATTGCTTGTCCTACTGTAACTCTGACTGACTGACCTGTCGAAAAGACATAGGAGAACATCATCGCTCATGAACATGCATTGTCCTGGAAACATGTGTGGTGCAATGAGAAATTGCTAAAGAAAACGTTCGCCAATCTTATCTCCTCCGAGTCAGCTTGTCGTACAGTAGTCAAATTTCAATTAAACACGTGCGGTAAACCATATATATACGTAATCTAATCTACACCACTTGAACCTGGAGATCGGCACAAAACTTCTTGACCGCCACTGGAATCGGTTTGCGACTCAACTCGTATTTGTCTCCCATAATGGTCAGCCTTATGGACGCATCTTGCATAAAAGAAGCATCTCCTTTCGACAGTGTGAGGTCGTACCGACCAAACGCCCAGTTCAAGATCCAGATCGCAGAATCTAAGCGGACAAATCCCTTGACTCGCCAAACGCTCTCCTTGTTTAGAGAGGCGAGAGCGCTCTCGAACATACCCTTATCCACATCCATCTCAGTATGCGAGGCGCATGATTCTCTATCGTGATGTTCGTGGTTGCGGCACGTCGGCAGGAATCCCCGGTATGCCGTGAGTGTCTTTACTTCGTCATGATGATCTTCGATACCCTTGGGAATTGGATCTCTGAAAAGCTTGGAGTCGATGCCAAAAAGAACGTTTGGGTCCACGCCGTTGCGACCATTGCATTTGATCTTGGGAGTGTCGAGATTCAGGGTATTAAGATTATCGATCAGTATGTCTAGGGCGTGCTCATCAACGTGCTCGTGCTTGTTCTAGGCACTTGAATAAGATCGCCTCATTATCACGAGAAAGACACGTACGATGAGAATAATATCCGAGTAGCTTGCCTGCATCTTGGCTGTGGGAGACGTATCTTCGTACCCCGTGAAGTTCTCGGCATCAATAACGGTAACTATCGCGTCAAGTCGAAGGTCGTTGTTTGTCTGTCGCTCAAGCTCACGAATCTGGAACGCCAGTGTGGCGGGAAAAGCGGATCCTCTGACTCCATGACGGGTGAGTACCGAGCTAGGGTGATTTGGGTGAACTTACGAGCATTCAATAATTATTCGGTCAGGGCGGTATCTGTCTGATATATATAAGTGTTGTGAGATCAAGTTATGTCGGACTGCAAGTACCTCGGATCTCGCGAAGGGCTGTTTCCATCTGGCCGACGAGTACGCAGCACCTATACGTGAACGGTTGATTAGGAAATGTAATAAGATGATGGTGAAGTGTAGACACACATGCAACCGTTCAAAATCTCACTGACGGCAGTCAAACTAGATTGTTTAGCCAGCTGGCTATCCACTGTAAAAGGTATTATTTATTCCCTCCAAGGTCCCAACGATCGCAGCAAGTTATGCACACCTTGCACGTCTCCGAACTCATTCTTTAGCAAAACCACTTTATAATCCTTTGGAAGTAGCGGAAGGAGTGACAAAATGATGGAGGTCTTTCCTGCGCCGAGAAATCCAGTGAAGACAGTGATTGGTATATGGGGTGATTGTCTTGAATCCATGTCTATATGTCCTTGCAGACTGCAGCTGGTGACCAGCCCGTCTATGATCAAGGCAAGCCGTCAAGTCAAGAGGTGTGCGTTCAGAATGCCGAAAACCCCGGACCTACCAGTTGCGTAAGCAAAAAAAAACATTACAGTCCTTTCGGAAAGTCTTGACTCACGTGTTCAAAATGGTTCAAAAATAGTAGAAATGTTGAAAATTCATTTAAATCACTTTCGAGTTTTGTATGCCTCTGAACGGCTTCAGAAACATCATATCTCACAAGTTTCTCACTCAGACTCGTCATGGTCTACCAGAGGATCAGTCAGGATCAGAAAGAACGAGCCCTGTACCTGCTTTTGGAGGAAGGATGGGACATTGAGCGCATTGCTGTTGCTCTCGGGGTATCGTCAAGAAGTATAGAGCGGTGGGAGGCAAATTATGATGAACATGGATGTATAAACCCTCCCACACCAATCATGGGTCGCCCTCGCTTGCTGGATCAAGTTATGACGGACGAGATCCACGAGCTGCTAGCCGAAACCCATCACTGCTACTTGACGAGATCAGCGAATGGCTCGCCATGTATCACGATCAGCCAATATCGATGACAGCTGTCCACGAAAACCTCAGGGACCTTGGTCTTGCCTACAAACACTTGAAGAGGATCGCGGCCGAACGTGATGGCGGTTTCCGACCTGATTGGTTGCACGACATGCATGACAGCCAACTATACAGCTGAGCAGTTTGTGTTCCTGGGCGAGTCAAGCAAAAATGACCGCACCATGCTCCCTAGATATGGCCAGCCACTCAGTGGACAATCCCCCTTTGACAGTGTCCGCTTGAACAGGGCCATTCGATACAGCGTGCTGCCGGCTCTCACCATTGACGGTTATATTAGATTTCATCACCATCCTCGCCCGAGGAGCCTTCCATGCAACCAATATCACCATGTTCTTCATCTACAATGTTGTTAGATTCCATATGGATACCATCGACAGATTTGTCGTCAGAGCGTTGTGAATGAGAAGCATTCTCCTTGTCGGAGCTTTCAGATACTGTATTAGACATAATCTAACGTTCAAAAGAGCAACAGTCATGTATTTCTGCTCGACTTTGAAAGAGAGCGCTGCAAGTTTGCTGAATTTTCGATTTATTTGAATTTTCAGCCATTCTACTATTTTTGAACCATTACGAACACGTGAGTCAAGACTTTCCGGAAGGACTGTAAATCACAGCCACATGAAGCTTCCCGAACATTGTTTCTGAGCTTCTTGATACTGGCTTCAAATCTACATAAAATCGTTCATCACGGGGGTGTTTTTACTGCTCGAGAACATGTTCCCCGACTCCCACGATTAGTGGGAGAAGGGTTTTGTCAGACGCAAACATGTCCTATTTTCTGTCAAAGAACATATCATGGGAAACTGCTGACGTACACAATGTATTGTTTTTCATACCGTGAACAGCCACTGAACACCCGAATCACATGGCTGGTGAGACATTTAATGCAAATACCGATGAGTCACAACTATGGCGAATTCTGACATTTTTATCGACTCTGCTTACACCATCGTCCACCTGCTCACACTTTATACTCTCTGGACTTTATTCTGTTCAGTGTCAACCATTCCCCAGCCCCGAGCACTGACATCACACTCGTATGTGTTTGTCTGGCTCAAGTTGTTTGCTAACAGTGGGTTCACACAGATTGCAATGGCATTGTTTTTGCATAAACGCCTGTCTGTAGTCTTCCACGTGCTTGACAAGGGCCAATATCCTCCTCATAGCGCGAGTCGCACATGCTGTTGTGCTATATCCAAACTATTATGATCCCATATACTATCCTGAATTGCATACATGTGTCTATTCCGCGTCATCCTCATTTTGCACCTGGCTTCAGGATGCTTTGTCCTTGCATATCGCCTGTTGTCATCATTGCGGCCCAATGGCATGATCTGTCACAGCATCATTTGATGGATATTGTATTTGCATTGGTGTTGATGGCCAGTCCCTGAAGTTTGGATGTGCACACTTTGAATCAGAGACTTACAGCCATTGTTCTGTGTTCATTCGCCACCTTCCTGCCTGACTTGCCCACCTACACTCCGTGGTGTATTACTTCAATGTCTTACCACGTGATGATCCTCCGTGGTTTTACTACTCCTCAGATTATTACAAGGATTCTTTGCACCATTTACCTTTGGAAACCTTGCAGAAGATTGTGCACGTGTTTGTTCGAAGGGGCATGGACATTCACACCAAACCTCGTGCTGTTCAGGCAATCCTTCAGCATTTTTCCTCATGTCGCTCAGTGCTCGCATCATTAAACAATTGTTCGCTATTTGAACGTCTCAGTGGCACTTCTTTGAACCACTCGCCCTCAAAGTCTTGTGGGGTCATTCTTTCAGCCCATTTCCATGAAATCTTTGGGAATGAATCACCACCGCTTTGCGCACTCCTCCTCTTCTGAACACCCTTCAGTGTGATCACCCTCAGCTGTCCTCAACTTTTCAGTCTGATCTTCCCTGGTTGACTGCACTGTTGGAAGATGTTGCACAGCTACTGTGCAATCTGACTCGTAATGTCATAATTGACTGCATCAAACAACAGCTGCCATGCATTTGATCTTTGGTCGATACTCGCAGTCATCGCAAGTTGTGCAATGGATTGGCCAATGCTATACAACTGCATGCGCACCAACTTTTCTGCACAGGCAGAGGTGTCTTAGCCTGCACTGTTTGTGCCCTTCTGCCTTTTACTGATGCGTCTGATCTAAGCGATGCTGAAATCATCAGCACCATATTGCATCATGAGTTCGGATCCACCATCATCAATTGTATATCTGACACTTGTGGCCGCAATGTCCAAAGGAACACTCGCCTGAAAGTCCAATGTGCAGCACTCAAACAAGACATGGTTGCATCTGCTATGCAGGTTCATTTGCACTGTCAGAGTGCCTGGCCTGCTGTCGTTGACAAGGATGTTACCCTTCAATGCATCAATGAATATTACATGGCTTCTCAGTGGACAGAATCCTCTGTCTGTGCTGTTTGCAGCAGATATCATGAGTCCAATACTTTGGTCCAACTGTCGGATGATCTAGCCTCATACAACTTGGATGTGCTGCAGCTTGTTGATCCGTACATTGTGCAGCAATGCCTTATTCAGAGCATGTCTGCATGCTTCTCGTTTGGTCATGACACTATCGATGGTTTGATTATGGACAAGTCAGGTGTCTGCTTTGATTCTTTAGATGGCCATGCTACCTCATTCCATCTGTGTGCCGATTGCCGATAATCTTTGTGTAAAGGCAAAGTTCCTAGGCTGGCGCTTGCCAATCATCTATATTGTGGAACATTGCCTGCCCAATCTCTGATCTGACATGGGTGGAGGAAAAAGTTTGTGCATTGCATTGCATCACCGCTCACATCACTCGATTGTTTCAGTCGTTGGACCCATCACAACCTAGGATATTTCATGGCAACACGTGTGCCCATGAGATGAACACTGTCTCAACCGCCACTGTACTTCCTCGTACACCTGCAGACGTCAATGGCTTTCTTAGCATTGTGTTTATTGGTCCCAAGAAATTTGATCTGAAGCAAATGGGTAACCTTTTCCATGTTCGCAGGAATAAGATTTGGAGCTTTCTGGTTTGGTTGCGCCACCACAATCACCTTTATGCTAATATCCCTCTGGACAGCGACATCATGTTGTTGTATCCCTCTGATGGCCCCATGCCTGGTCTCAGTGAACGAGTGGTAGAGGACAGGGAGCTGGACGCCAACTTTGTGTTCAATGTAGAGACTATGGGTTTCAGTGATCATCCCGCAAGCCAGATTATCAATGGCAAAGGTTCTCAGCACAGCGACTCACTCATGCTGGAGAAGATGGGTGTTTCTGATCCAGAGAGTGCCAAAGTGTCTGGACATACTTTTGTAGCATCAGCAATTCACAATCTCCTTCCAAAGGATGACCATGATCCTATCCCAGACCTCATCATTCACCACAGCGGGCAACCAGTCTGCGAGTACAACAATCCCACATTTTTTTTGGGGCTGTTTCCAACTCTTTTTCCTTATGGCCTTGGCGGATTTGAGAACACTAGGCGTCCAACTGCTTTAGGTTTCAAAACCCAGGCAAAGTACTTCTTGTTGATTGCCGACCGCACTTTTTGCTATCACAACAGCTTCATTTTCGTCGTGCTGAACATATTGCAATGTCGACAGGCCCATCTTCAGATGTCTTTCACGGTGTCCAAGTCCAACTTCGACGATGTCACACATAGATTGACCAGTGTCACACCTACCATCCTTGAATGCTTAGCCTATAAGCTGGAACATGAGGGAAGATTGAACAACCCCTCTCCTGAAGAATGCACTGCCTTTGAGCTCCTCCAACAAGTTAACACATTGTCCGCCTGCATACTGGGGTCACAGGCCTCCAAGATATTTGTGAGAAATGAAATTCATAACTACTATGGTTATTTCGGACTCCCGCACATATTTTTCATGTTCAACCCGAGTCCTGCTCATAGTCTCATCTTTCAGGTGATGTTCGGAGACAAATCTGTTGATCTCAGTACATGCCTCCCTGTCATGCCTAGTGGCCATGAATGAGCACTTCACCTTGCCCAAGATCCTGTGGCTGCCGCCAATTTTTTTGAGTTTTCCTACCGGACCTTGTTTCAACATCTGTTTGGATGGGACTTTGCCTCCAATCGATCAACTCCAAATGGGGGCATCCTTGGCTTCATTCGTGTGTTCTATGGTACAAGCAAATTTACTGAATGCGGGTCGTTACACAGCCACTTTGTCATTTGGCTTGAAGGTGGTGTAAATCCATCTGCCATTCATGACTGTCTCTGCAATTCGCAGGAGTACCAAGACAGGTTTTTCGCATTTTTTGAGGATGTTATACACAATCGCCTGCCTGATATGGAGGACACCATCGATGACAAGTTTGAGCCTCGCATACAATGCCCTCCCTGTCCTCCTGCTGTGGGATCTCCACTCGACATCATGCAGGAATGGGAAGCTGTCTATGTCACTGAGATTAAACGATGTGGCGAAGTCTTGCAGCGTCATAGATGTCGTCCCATATGCCATAAGTACAGTAATGATAATCAATGTCGTTTCTTGTTCCCCCATGAGGGAGTAGAGTCATCATCCTTTGATCCTGAGACGAACTCTGTGATCCTTATGTGTCAGGACAGTAATGTGAACTATTTCAATCCATACATTTTGGTCTTTTGCAGGCACAATCACAACATCAAATGCATATTATCGGGCAAAGGAGCCGAGGCAGCGATGTTCTACATTTCAGATTACATCACCAAGATGGATGTAAAAACTTATCAGGTGTTGTCCTTGCTTTCTAAAGCTGTAGCGCGTATACCTCTCCAAGTGTCTGGCAATTCTGTGACTGATGGCGCAAAGGCTTTATTGCATAAGTGTCTATCACAGTTCAACGGCCAGCAGTTTTGGGGATGGCATTTCATCTCATAAGACATCGCCCATGCTCTCCTCGCTCCTGATATCATATGTGAAGGAATGTTACCCATGGATGATGCCATTTCATTCCATGCAGAACCTTGAAGTCTCATCTGGACCCAGTGATGACTGTTGAGTATCATCGTCATAGTCGTCATCGTATAGCACTATTTCCTTTTTCTTTTTTATCACGTGTACTTGCAACTTACATATATAATACGCACCGTCTCATTCCTTCATACCTCAGTTGTTATCTCCAAACACTGAGGTATGCATTTATGGTCTCTTGTTGTTCCGCCGTCTCTTACTTTATCTTCCTAGCGTGTCTCGTGTCTTAGGTATTAATATCATTCAGTTGTTATCTCCAAACACTGAGCGTGTCTCACGTCTTAGCTTTAACAGGTTATGAGCCGCGATTTCTGATGAAATCATATCGAGCTACTACTGCGCACGTGCCTTGTTTCAACGACTCACTGTAATCTCTCATTCGAGAACTCTCGTCTTCTTCCTTTGACATGGGGAAGCTTGATCATATCCTGGAACTGACAGGTCCGGAGACCTATTTCGTGTGGAAGTGTGAAGTCACCTATGCGCTTGGTATTGAGGACCAGTGGTGTCATGTTACGGATACCGTTGATCCTGACGACATCCTGGGGAATGCCTCTTACCAGCCTCTTCCGGTCGACCCTCTCGCTCCTACCGCCGCCGAAACGAAATCCATCCGTGAATGGCTCATCGCCGATCTCAAGGCTAAGTCCATCATCACTCGCCGCCTTTCTACCTCTGTTCAGCAGCTCGTCTCGACTAGCCACAAGGTGACCGCTCGTGATGCATGGAAGACCCTTGAGGACCACTTCGGGCATATGGACATGGGGTCTCAACATGTGGTTCGGCAGAGTCTGTATGCCCTTCAGATGAAGGACGCGGCTGATGCCCCCAACTATGTTGGTCAGCACTCGGTCCTGCGCGAGCGTTTGCTTCGCATGGGGGCCGTGTATACTGATGCTGAAGCAGTCTTCCAACTCTTGAGAGGTCTTCCTCGTTCTGGGACATGGCCCCAGTTCAAGGTGCTCTTGACTCTTACTCTGCCTCTGCATCAACCCGTCACTACTACCGCCTCTGCTGCTGCCTCTTCTACATCTGCCACTGTTAGTTCATCGTTCTCCTCTGCTTTCGATGTGTGTGTTGCCTGCATCTCAGCGGAGGCTGCTCGCATCCTTGACGAACACGTTCTCGCTGGTGGTACCCCTGGCTCTGAGTATGCTAACGCTGCGACTACTGGCTCCTCGTCCACTAGCAATGTTAATCCCATCACCGGTCTACGTAAACATCGCCACAATCCCGAGGGTGTCTTCTGCACCACCGTTGGTTGCAACAAAGGGGACCATGATCACGTGCATTGTTATGCGAAGGGCGGAGGTATGGAAGGCCAGGCTCCCTGGATGAAAGGCAAGAAGAAAGAGAAGGAGAAAGAAATGGCTGCCGCTGCAGTTGGTCCTCCTCCTGTTCCCAAGCCGACCGCTCCTCTACCTCCCTCTACTACCATTGCTGCATTTGCAGGCACCGAGGCTGCGGCTGACTCCTTCCTCGCGGATCTCTCATGTGCTTCCATTATCGAGGTACCTGATGCGGATTCTGGCGTGCTCTCTCTGGCGGATACGGCGGTCCTCTCCTGCATCGTTGCTGTGGGTTTCAATACTATTCTTGACTCTGGGACTACTACTACCCTTATCCAGGATCACTCGTACTTCTGGTCATATTCCACTGCCGATGCAGTCACCGTTTGCACTGCCAATCATGGTAGCCTGAGCACATCTGGTCGTGGAGACTGCAGTTGCCATATTGACCATTGGCAGGAGCTGTCACCATGTTCGCCTCTCGAACTGTCTACATGCGCCCTCCGCGATGTTGAACCTTCTGTCCATCGGATGGATGCTCGGTAAGGGTTGGGATTGTGTCTTTCGAGCCTATCCGTCACGGTGTGAGCTCATTTATAGAGGAACTGAACTCGGTGCAATTCCCATGGCGAACAACTTATGCTATGTCAATCTTGAGTTCTTGCCTGCGCTGTCCAGTCAGACTCCTGCTATCACACCGTCCATTCCCCCTTCCCCGCCTGATCTTTCAGCGTTCACACATGTCACACCGACTCTCGACCTTTGGCACGCTCGCCTTGGTCACATCGGTGGTGAAGCTGTTCGGCGACTTCCTCTTTTCGCCACTGGTGCAACTTTGTCTGCGGGTTCTATCTTATCTAAGTGTGAATCCTGCATCATGGGGAAGCATCCTAGGCAGCCCCATCCACCTTTGGAGACTCCGCGCGCAGCTCAATTTCTCGACCTCATTCACTCTGACCTCTGTGGTCCGATTCCCGTCATCACACCTCACAATAAACGATATTTCATTGTCTTCCTCAATGATCATACCAACATCTTGAACCTTCAGCTCCTTGTCACGAAGGATCAGGCGCTCGATGCCTGGCGTCTTGTTCGTGCTCATTGGGAGAATCAGTCTGGATTTCATGTTAAGGTGTTTCGTTTGGACAATGGGGGTGAATTTTTGAATGCTGCGTTCACTGCGGATCTCGAAGGCGTGGGCATCATACGACAACTATCGGCACCATATGCACACCAGCAGAATGGTAAGGTGGAGTGCATAATTCGTACGATCGAGGGCAGGATGTATGCTATGCTCAATCATGCTCGTCTTCCTCATAATCTCTGGGGCGAAGCAGCGCTATGTGCGGCATACCTTTTCAACCGCACTGAATCTCGCTCTCTCCCACCAGGTGTGACGCCCTATGAGATGCTGCATGGTAAGAAGCCCGATGTGTCTCACTTACGGGTTTTCGGTGCTCAATGCTTTGTTCGGATACCTGCTGAGCTGCAGGAGAAATTGGGTCCTCACTCCTGCGAAGCAGTATTCATGGGGTACCCTCCGGGTGTTAAAGCTTGGCATTGTCGCGATTCCATCACGGGTGCATTCTTTCATTCTTGCAACATCATCTTTGATGAATCATTTTCTAATCAGCCTTTTCCTGTCACTGATAGCGATGATGACGATGATGAATCTGACACACCACTACAACTGCCCACTGCTGTCCCTCCTGCCACCTCATCTGCTACATTGCCTGTCGCCCCTGGTCCTCCTGTGCCAACTCGTCGTTCCGGCCGCTCTCATGTTCCCACTGAACGTGGCCGTCTCTTTTGCGAGCAGATTGCTGCTGACGCAGAACGCTTGCATCGTCAGCGCGAGTTGCGACAGGCTCGCATTCAAGGGATCCCACCTGCAGACGGTGTCGCTACCTTTGTACCTCCCATCCCCATAGTATCTCAACCTGTTCTTCTCCCCACACCATCGCATCCTCTAGCCACTGATGAAGTCATTGACGAAGATGCCATTCGTGCGGATACTGAGACAGTAGGCTTCCCTCATGTTCTCGCCAACCTGATTGTTGCAGAATAGGCTTCCCTCATGTTCTCGCCAACCTGATTGTTGCAGAATAGGCGTGCATTTCCATTCGCAGCGACACTCGTCGCAACCCACAAGCTCCAGGGTACGACATGAAGATCCCTCCCAACACATACGACGAAGCCATGCGTTGCTCGGATCGGGATTTTTGGCTAGCTGCAATGAAGCGGGAGATGAATCTGATGTCGGAGATGAATGTCTACGAGCTCGTCCCTCTTCCTGCTGATCGGAAGGCCATAGGTTGTCATTGGGTACTCGAGTTTCGGGAGGATCAGAAGGGTGGTTTGGTCTTCAAGGCCAGACTTGTGGCGCAGGGTTTCTCACAGGTTCCAGGTATTGACTTCGGGAAGACTTTCACACCTGTTGCTAAGGCAGCCTCCATTCGCGTCCTCTCTGCACTGGCTGCACGCAATGATTGGGAACTAGATGCTTTCGACGCAAAGTGTGCCTTCCTGTGGGGAAAACTGTCAGAAGATGTCTACATGCGTCAGCCACCAGGGTTCGAACAATTCCCACCAGGCGCTGGCGCTCTTGTCTGCCACCTCCTGTCCTCGCTCTATGGCCTGAAACAGGCAGCCTATGATTGGTACGAACTATTGCGAGAAGTTCTCACTCACCTAGGCTTCCTCCGAGTTGCAGCAGACTATGCCGTCTTTGTGTACGATCACGTCAACGGCGAGGGAGAGCAGATCATATGCATCATTGCTTGGCATGTTGATGATGGCCTCGCAGCTGCCAGCAACCGCCCTTTCCTTGTCTGGATTAAAGGTCAGATCGCACAGTGCTTCGGCATCACTGACCTCGGTCCCGTATCGAAACACCTGGGAATTCAGTTCGAGCGGAACAGGACAACATGCGAGCTATGGATGCACCAAACAGATTATATCACTTACCTCCTCGAAGAACACGGTATGCTTGGATGCAACTCTGTCACTCTTCCGATGGATCCTCATTTTCCGTTTGGGCGCGACACTGACGTACATCCTCACATCGACAACCTCACTTCCAAATATTGCAAACTCATTGGTGAGCTTCTATACCTTGCCATGTACACTCGCCCCGACATTGCCGTCACTGTTATGAAACTGGCCCAGCACAATTGCTCACCAGAACCGTGTCACTATGCTGCAGCTAAACACGTCCTCCGCTTCCTTGCAGGTACCATCAGTATGCGCACGCATTATGGGGGTGCCACTGCGAATCCGGAACTGCATGGTTTCAGTGACTCAGACTGGGCCAGTTGTCCCGAGGATTGCATCTCCATCACTGGCTATGCCTGGTTCTTCAACGGCGGCCCCGTCTCCCATTCATCTAAGAAGCAGCTCACACATGCGCTATCTTCTACGGAAGCCGAGTACATGGCTCTCACGGCTGCCATCCAAGACGGTCTATGGCTCGTTTCCTTCTTCGAGTGCTTGAAAATTCCTCTCACCCTTCCACTTCGCTTGTTCGCTGATAACGCCGGCGCCATCGCATTGTCTGAAGAGGCCGCGAACCACATCCGAACCAAACACATTGACCTCCATTATCATTTCATCTGCGCACACATCGAAGACGGCACTTTCAAACCCGAATGGTTGTCCACCCACAAGAACGTCGCCGATATCTTCACCAAATGTCTCCCTCGTCCGTTGTTCCTCCATCATCAATCCGGTCTTTCTCTCCTTTCTCGCTAGTTTACAACAATGTCTTGTTGTGGGGGTGTGTTGAGTATCATCGTCATAGTCGTCATCGACTCGTCATTGTCGTCATCGTATAGCACTATTTCCTTTTTCTTTTTTATCACGTGTACTTGCAACTTACATATATAATATGCACCGTCTCATTCCTTCATACCTCAGTTGTTATCTCCAAACACTGAGGTATGCGTTTATGGTCTCTCGTTGTTCCGCCATCTCTTACTTTATCTTCCTAGCGTGTCTCGCATCTTAGCTTTAACAATGACCACAATGAACCTGAAGAAGTACACATGCGCATTTCTACTGATTTGCAGGGACAGCTCCTCAACACCAATCAAGTGCACAACTACATATATCGCGCAGATTCTCTCGCTGACATGAATTTCTACGATTTCTGTCGCTGCATGCGAGTTGAGAGTATAGGTCGAACTGCAAAGATCAAAAACACCTATGAGACACGACTTGGTGTGTTGCACAGACATCAGTTGAAGGCAGAACATCCATCTGCCGAGACCCATGTATTGGTGGAACACACAAATGAGGCACGTGGAGATGGTGATGCAGAAATCGTCCCTCGCATCATTGGGATGTCTATTCCTCACAAGACCAATGTTAAGTTGTGGGCTATATTCTGCTTGGCACATTTCAAACTGTTCAGCATTTTGCGTGCACTTATAGCGGAAGCTGCAGATCCTGTGGAGGTATATGAGAGGTGGCCATTCGGTTCTAGGAGTGTTGACATTATGGCCAATTGGGAGGCTGTTCACAAATGTGAAGATGAACGTGACGCGGACAGATTGCGCAAACACGCCCAACTAACAACTGAAAGCAAGGCCTTGACATCATCTGTAGGCTTGGGTGCTGAAGACAATGAACTAGACTTCTGCGAGCCAGCGATCCCTTCCAGGCAGGCTGAGAGTGACTTCCGTGTCCAACAAGCTGTCCTTGAGCTCCAGCAAGCAGGATGGTTTGATGTCGCTCATGTCAACCAGGCCGGAGCATCCCCAGTTGTCAATCTTCCTACTAATGGCAGAGACATCAGTGTGAATATCAAGCATTAGAAGCATGAAATCAAACTGCAAGAGAATAGGATTGCCGATGCCCGTAGAAACACCCTAAACCTGGACCGGCAGGTTGAACACCTTCCTTTACCTGCTACAGAGACATAATCCTTGTTGGCCCAAGTTGCTTCAGTTTTTGTAGCCAATGGCTCAGTGTGTGACTCATCATCTGCGTTCATGGAGGGTTTATCTACCACTGGAGAGATGTCGGTGAACTGTTCCCCTGACGAAGTGATCTCAGACATTGCCGTGGAGTTCAATCTAAACCAAGGACAATGGCAGGCTTTTTGCATCATTGCCAATCACTTTGTGGGCCACCATGTGAACAAAATTCCTGCAGACGATGCTGATGTGCAACTGACCATGTTGATGACTGGACCAGGTGGGACTGGGAAGACTCATGTTGTCAAAGCTGTCCAAGCTGTCATGCGACACTACGGCTGTGCCCACATTATCAGGTTCCTTGCGCCAACTGGATCAGCTGCGGCTTTGATTGATGGTATGACGATACACAAGGGCCTAGGATTGAAAATAAAATCACTGCGCAAAGGGAAAGGCAATCGTGAACCCGGTGTAGAGACTCACTGTAGAGAACGATCCTAGGATGAGTGGTAACCAGCCATAATTAGTCCGCACTTACCCTAACCATCTCCGACGCTTTCCGCATCGGACCCGACATTTTGTACCTTCGGACTCGTCGGACCTCCTGCGCACTCGTCCGTCCTATGTCCAGTCCTGTCCTGTCTAACCCCACTGGTGCATAGTTGATTATTGCCATTGACTCAAGCAGTCTACAGCATTATTACATGTCATCGGACCCAACATTTCGCTACTGTTCTTGCCTGTACACCTCCGGACTGTCACGTACTTAGTTAAATAGAGCTAGGGCGACCATGTACAAGACCATCTAGTAGGAGGGCAAAGCCCTGATACTTGGTCACCCCATACTGAGTATATAGTTGGCCTTAGTCAAATATACTTGGTTATCGTTCATTTCGCTTCTGGACTTAGTGTCCTATCGTTCCCTTAACATTCCCCTACCTCTGAAAGCTAGTCGCGATGCTTTCCCTTTGTTTCCCTCACTCTCCCGTACTCTCCGCTACCCAAACCTTCGGACCCACTGTTTCCCATCATCGGACCTTGCTACATACCTTTGGACTTCGTCCCCGTGCATAATACTTACCTTTCAAACTTATCTCAGACAGCAGACCCCTTTAGGGTCGAACACTCTTGTCTATCACAAGTGAAGCAGACTAGGCAGAGCAAAAGACTCAACATACTGGTTAGGTGTTTATTACGATTCTCACTCAATCAGGTTGAATACCCTTCATCGCGCCTATACAGGCACTTCCTCTCAGTATCTTCCAATTCCTTGTTACATTCCAGCTCTAGTCCACAGGACAAGTCTTGCGCATTCGCGCGCCATTGCATTTCGACAGGCGTCGCGTATGCTCTAGCTACGTTGTGCACGCAGCGCGCTCACCTTAGGACCTTCGCGTGCTCGTCCATCCATCCATTCCATGTCCTCGCTGGTCCATTGGTGCGTCCTTCCCATGGTTTCTCCTTTTGGCTAACTTGTCTCATCATCTTTTGCATGCCTGCGAGCTAAGCGCGCGCTACCTACTATATTACCTACAATTCTATCTTTAGCCTACTCGGTTTGGTTCAGCGCTGCAAGCACCGCTTACCACTACATATAGTTCACGTCCTTGGACTTGGTTCTGGATCGAATTCCCGCATCTCACACCCGCTGTAACTAGCTACCCTCAGACTGACAATCTAAAACCTTTCTAACAACTCTCTGCTCATTCGCACACCTCCGCATCGCACGTCTCTTCGCATCTTAAGACACTCTCCCACTTCTAAGGAAACAATCCTTAGTCTTACTCTTCGAATTCTCAGTCGCGCGCGCTCGCACCACCTTTCGCACTCGCTGTCATGCATGGTATGCAATTGATACCATACCTGTCATACAGAAAGTATAGAAAGTGTGATAAGGAAAGGTACGAGAGATTGTCTAGTCCTTTGCTGTCACCGAGTGGCCTCTAGTTTCCTTGATTTATTTAGTTTCTCACTTCTCAGATTGATCTTACCTTGTATTTTTAGTGATCATGTGACCTTCTGTATGTTTCAGTTTGTTTATTTGTGTTTGGGTTGTGATCAGCCACACTTCTGTTTATTTCTGTTTTGTTTCTTTCAGCCACTATTTTTGTCAGCACATCATGTGACTGGTGAATCTACTGGTTTGTACTTGATTAGTCATACATTGCCATAAAATGCAATATGACTCATTTTGACTCAATTGGCAAATGTCTCACCTCAATTTCAAATGGTTCCCACACAATTTCAAACAGCTAGTCATTTGTAATTGCCATTTGAAATTACCTTGTTAGGTAGATCTGAAAGCAAGATCCAATCTTGCTTATGTAAGGGGATCCCAAAAAGGTATAAAAGGGCCCCATTTTGCCACTCAAAAATATAACTTCCCACTTTGCACCTTCTCTCAAATAAGTGAGATTACATAAGATCTAAAGTGCAGGCCAAGTAGTGCCTTGAAGTAAGCTTACTAAGCATTTCCTTTTATAGTTATACACTGCCTTACAGGGGATTGACTGTATACACTATAATCTTTTGATCATTAAAGCCATACTCGTCACTGTCCTTACGTTGATTCGTTAAAGGGACTTGTTGACATCAAGGGTAGACTTTCGTTATTGAAACATAAAGTTATATGGATCCTTACTAGGGTTGACCATATAACTATCGTATTATTATCAGATAGTTGTATACTGCGATCGCTATACAACTATTGTCGTCATTATTGTATTGAACTAACAGTTGTATACCACGCTTGCTATACAACTCACTAACTGAACAGCTAACAGACTAGCTTTACAAATATTCACGCTAACTCTCCCTTTCAACAGAAAGTGAGACACGAACATTAGGAGAACACGACAAAGTTGCAACAGACTTTCATAGGTTGAAACATACCTACCCATTTTCTTAGAACACAGACAGGAACCCAATTGTATTAGTGCTACTGTACAAGACAAGAAGAGGACAACAAACTAAATCCTCCCAAGAACTCACCACATTATCTACCATGAAAACTAGAAAAGTCGTAGACCGTGTACTTAAGGACTGGCAAGAAGTCTTCAGTGTATAATAGTGTTGTCATTATACACAACATTATATAAGACCCTTAAGTAGTAAGACATCACGCGTAATCGTGCGCGTTTGTATATCGTGCGTCGTACAAGCCGTGCATTGTGCGCCCCTTAGTTCTTGACCAGTATCAGAGGTTTCCCTCCACACATTAGAGGATTCCCTTTCTCAGTTGCTGTCCTTTGGGCTGACTTTATACTCGTGCACAGGATTGACTGCAGACCGCCCTGTAACTGACCCTTATCGCACAGTCTAGATTCCTCTTCTTCACCGGTTCAGGTGGTGAGGATTATTCAGTACTGATTAGTGTGCAGAGTTGTGTGCAGCTCTGTGAAGAATGGAGGAATGTTGAGTACTTACTTATTGATGAAGTCTCCTTGCTGAGTTTGCAAATTCTCGCGCAGATAGACCATGCACTGCATTACGTGAAAGAGAGGCCTGATCAGTGGTTTGGTGGTGTTTGTATCATCTTCACTGGTGACTTTTACCAATTCCCTCCTGTCGGAGGCAGTCCCCTGTACTTGCCGATAGCATCTTATGCTGGACAGACAGATATGGAGTGCAGAAGAGATTGGGACGCCTTGCATGGAAAACTGTCAATGTGATAATCAATCTGAGAGAGCAGCAAAGGATGAAGGACAACATTGAGTACAGTGAGGCTGTGAATCGCCTTCAAGTTCAACAATAGTGGCATTCAAAGTCAAATTTGTAAGGCTGTGAAAATGTTGGTAATTCTTTCAGAACCTACGGAACGTTTGGCAGACCTGGGCGGGGTCTGAAATCCAACTTCGATGTTGCGCATGCAAAATGCCTGCAGACCACCCACAAATATGATGTTCAGAACGTGTTACAATGTGCATCAAGACCACATATGGCTCATCCATGGCCACCCAGAGACCTCCGCATGGTAGTAGTGGGAGGGGATCTGTAACTCGCGGTATGAGAGGACGAGGGAGGGGTGATCTATCCAATGCCCCCCAACCCACCATCCACAGTACCATGAGCTCTGCCCTCACCCATGATGAAGCCCCTGCTTCCAGGGTCATGGTTAGATGGGATCACGAGTGTACCCCTGGTTCAATTCCTAGACTCCCATCCTGCCGACTGCCGTGTACTATTCAATGAATCAAAGAAGGCCCACGATCCGACCATTGAAGAGCCTTCTCCTTCTGGCAGCAAGAGTAGCATATGGCTGGCCATTGCTCAACATGTATTTGAGAAAAATAAGGACTATGGGAGTGTGTATGCTGAGGATAAGAATAAGTTTGTGCAAGTGGTGGGAAATCACATTAATTAGTGTGTGTTCCCCCCCTCTCATATGCATCGGCTAACCACCGGATATCAGTCTTAGGACTAAATACAAGAAACATCGCAGTGTTTTCAAGCAGACTGGCACTGGTATTAACCTGCTGGATGCTAGTGGAGGAAAAAACCTGTGAGGTGTGTTTTTTTTTTAAAATTTATAAAACTAAACTACAAAATATTACAGAGCAAGTGCTGATTTAATTTCCATGGTTCGAGGTGCTGGATGGTCTTTGGAAAGACAACCCGGCATTCACGCCAATTACGACTTCGTCCATGCCAGGGATAAATCATGCAAGCGGTATGGCTGCGCTTACCACAGACCCCTGACATGTTCGATGATATCGCCGACCTGGATACAGTCGTCCAAGGGAAGGGCAAGGAGAAAGCCCTCCCCCTTCCTGATCCCGTTGCTGATGAACCAATGGACTTCCTGGACTCTGACCTTGATCACGCCATCACTCGCAGTGTCCCCCCCATTGAACCCTCCGCCTTTGGTCATCTTGGCGGCCATACTCTCGCCGATGAAGATGCCATGGATGACCAGCCATGGGAGACGTTTGGGATGCTGCAAGATGAAGTCCTCGAACAGGATGGTCAGGAGGATGAGTCCATCATCCCACAGCGTCCTTCCACTAAACACCCTTACCCATCCCCCTCACTGCCCCCTACATATGCACCTGATGCCACAGACGCCACCAGGTTTCCCTCCTGTGGAAAATTTCAAACTCATGCCGATCGCGCCCTCAATCATGGCTCCCTCCACTCACCAAAGCCACCCTCAACTATCGCATCATCATCGGCATCTTCGTCACAGCGCACGCACACCACATCATCCGGATTATCACCCTCGGCATCTCCATCCGCCCGCAAGCTGGGCACCACCTACAAACCCCCACAAAAATCTAACCTCTCGAAGTGCGCGGATGCCGAGATTCAGGACATTCAAGGACAGGTGCGGTCACTTACCAATGGCATGAGTTACATCTACACTGCAAAGGCTGCTGCCTCGGAGTATAAGATCGCCAAGGTGAACGCTAACCACCACCATCGTGACATAGAATTCCAATGTGAGCAGGCCGAGAAGGAGTGCAACGAGGCTGCCATCGTCCATCAGCATGCCCAAGAGGCAAAGTCTCTCGATCTTCAAGTTCTTGAAGCACAAGCCAGGGCTCAGGCAGAGAAAAAAGCCTCTCTCCAACTTGAGATCGAGCTTCTGAAGCTGAGGGGGGGGTCCGGGTGCAGCATCTGATTAGGTTTAGTCATCATTGTCTCATCTCGCATTTGTACTTCATCGTGTTTTGCATCCGCGGATGTACATGTCTTGTTTTTTTTATATCTCGTGTCACTCTCGCAGTATCTCGTATATGTTTACATGCCACCCATATGTTTTACATGCCTCCCATGTTTGTTTGATGCAATACACTTGTCTTGTCTTGTATCCTGTAAGTCTACTATCCTAATAAAAGCTCCATCAACCTTGCACGAGCTGCATGGCTAGGGGTGCCATGATACGAAGTGTCTCCTGTGAGACCCACATCAAGGTCATGTGGCTCCAGAGGGGGGATAAGGTCTGCTCCCTGATTCCGAAGGGCCCAATCATTAGTACTGCCAGTACCACCAAAGATGCCACAACACTCTTCAAACCAAATGACCATATTATGAAGGATAATGCAACACATGACCCAGTAGGACATGTACTGAAGGTCATCCTCACTCTGCATTGGGTGTCGAAGCTCTCAATGAGACTGGAAGCGGCCCTTGAGAGCAGCAAATGTGTGTTCCACCTGTACACGGACCTAAGTATAAATATATATAAATGGCTATGAGGCAAAATAAAATAATATACATACCTTAGAAAGGGTAGTGTTAAATCTCTTCTGGTCACTGGTCAAGGCACCATTTGGAGGCTTCTTGAAAGGGGGAATGCACCATGGCTCCAGGGGATAAGCACTGTCCGCCCAAATCCAATGGTCATTCCCAAGAAGTGTTGCGTGATTTTGGAAGATGTGAGTGGATTGGAAGGCGAATGCATCATGTGCACTACCAGTGTGGCCAATAGAATAATCTGCAATAATGAGATTATGAGGCATGATGACTGCCTAAAATAAATTCAAATAAGAGAACTAGGTGTCAAATAAATAAATAAATAAGATACCTGGCAGTTGAGGGAGTATTGTGACTTCCTGCTATAAAAGGATACGTAGTGACCTGGCTTTTGGTGAAGATTGAAAAATGACCCATCAACTGCCAGAATACCATTCTGCCACTCTGGGCAGGACTTGGACTGAACATAGTGACGGGCACGTGCAGCATCATCAGAGTCGAGGGAAGGAAATTTGATAAAAGCATCATGCTGTTCAAGCAAGGCAGTCATGACACGATTAGTGCAGTTCGTAACAGATCTAATACTAATGCCTGCCCACTGGCAGACATCCTGGTTCGAAGCCGCATTGCTGTAGTGGCCAGCACGATTAAGAAAGATGGCGAGTTGCACAGCAACAGGAAGTTGGGGATTATTGGACTGATTATGGAAGACAGGATTGTCGCTAATCTGATCGAGGATATCGTCGAAAATATCAGGATTGACACATAGCTTCATCCGGAATAGCTCAGGGCGATGGATAGCAAAGTTGGTCGAGAAGCTGGATCTGGGGTGCCCGCATAGGAGGCTCGTCAGGAGTGTGAAGAACACGTGTCATCTGCACCTCATCCTGAAGAGCAGTAAGAGAGCCAATAATACGAGCATATTCTTCATGAATCAAAATTGAGCCATCTGATGTGCCCGAACCATCAGATGTCTCAGACATAGGGGAGGGTGGTGATGGGGTCCTGATAACACCATCCTCTGAGATAGAGGACCCAGATGAGCTAAGATCTCCTTCTGCAATGGCATGCTCAACCCAGGCCTTTGCAACATCTAAAGTAGTGGTATCTATTTAGTTGAGTAACTCTTGATGGCGAGATTGGCGTGGCATTGTGGTGGGCAGTTGTTATTGCGCAATATCTAACGACTGATCTAATCTAATCAAATTTTTAAGCGGAGTTTGAATTTCATGTGGTGTGTTTCTACTACCCACGCTTAGCCCTAACTCTAACGTCGGGACATTTGAATTTTAAACAGAGTTTAAATTAAGCTTTTCAAGCGATTTCAAAACATGTTTCAAAGTCATTCAGAATCGTCTTCTGAACATTTAAAATTCTACTTTGAACACCTCTAATGCACAGAGGATGACGTTGACCTGTTTAATTCGAGACTCATGAAGACATCGACCCATCCACATGGTGTCAGCCTGGGTCCAACTGAGAACAAGGCTGCCACAGCAGTTGTCACAACCAATGAACTTCACGAGGTCCTGAATGCAAGAAAATCATGAGCAGTCTCAGGCAACAAGGTAGTGGTCTGTGCAGCCGTAGACAAGTGTTCGGATTCCTTATCTGTTGAGATGCGTGACAAACTACTTCACCTCAATGTCACAGCTTTAAACATCTCAAATGCTCTGCCTGGTGTAGAGAACGACCCTAGGATGGCTCTGTATTCATATGAAGTATGTCCACCATGTCCGCACGTATCCTAACCATCTCTGATGCTTTCCACATCAGACCCGATGTTTTCTACCTTCGGACTTGTCAGACCTCCCGCGCACTTGTACATCCTATATGTCCAGTCCTGTCTTGTCTAACCCCACTGGTGCATAGTTGATTATTCCCATTGACTCAAGCAGTCTACAGTGTTATTACATGTGTGCTCACATGGCCCATGCACCTATGGCCGATTATATACCACTGGACCCAATGTTTCACTACTGTTCTCGCCTGTACACCTCCAGACTTTCACGTACTTAGTTAAATAGAGCTAGGGCAACCTTGTACAGCACCATCTAGTAGGAGGGCAAAGCCCTGATACTTGGTCACCCCATACTGAGTGTATAGTTGGCCTTAGTCAAATATACTTGGTTATCGTTTGTTTCGCCTCTGGACTTTCGTCCTATTGTTCCCTTGACATTCCCTTACCTCCAAACACTAGTCCCGACACTTTTCTTGTGTTTCCCTTGCTCTCCAGTACTCTCCACTGCCCAAACCTTCGGACCTGCTGTTTTCCACCATCGGACTTAGCTACGTACCTTCGCACTTAGTGCTATCACCTTTGGACTTCGTCCCCTTGCATAATACTTACATTTCAGACTTATCCCAGACAGCAGACCCCTTTAGGGTTGAACACTCTTGTCTATCACAAGTGAAGCAGACTAGGCAGAGCAAAAGACTCAACATACTGGTTAGGTGTTTATTATGATTCTCACTCAATCAGGTTGAATACCCTTCACCGGTTTCACAACATTAGCTTCGAGGGTATCGGGCTTCACATGAGAGTGTTAGTCAGCCATGCAGCAGACCAGTTTGGTGCAGGTCAATGGCCACAGCACCTCATGACCTATTACATATCTTTGGACCTGATATTTTGCTACTATTCTCGCCTGTACACCTCTGGACTTTCACATAGCTAGTTAAATAGGGCTAGGGCAACCATATACCACACCAGCTAGTATGAGGGTAAATTCCCTGATACTTGGTCGCCCCCATGCTGAGTACCTAGTTTACCTTAGTCAATATACTTGGTTATTGTTTATTTCGCCTCTAGACTTTTGTTGATCATTTTCTTGTCATTCCCTTGCCTCTACAACCTAGTCCCAACACTTTCCTTACACTTCCTTTGCTTTCCCTTACTCTCCACTCCCCAAACCTTTGGACCCGCTGCTTTTCACACTGGACTTTGCTATTTACCTTTGGACCCAATGTTTTTGCCTTTGGATTTTGTTCCCTTGCATAGTACTTATGATTAGACTTACACCAGACAGCAGACCCCTTTAGGGTCAAACACTCTTGCTTGCAAGAATAGCAGCTAGGCAGAGCAAAGACTCAACATACTGGTTAGGTGGTTATTCCTGTATCCACTCAGCCAGGTTGTGTTTTGCACACCAGTCTTTATTTGTGGTTATTTTGAATCTGCATATCACGCAACATTAAGTGACCTTGCTCCACATGGTAATATAAATGGTCTCATAGCCTAGAGGTTATGATGCACTCAAAGTGTACATGTTGTCATGTGACCTCAGGTGCACATGGAGACTCAAGAGTTCAAACCTGGCCAGGTGCATTTATTAATATTAATATTTTCTCTATCACCATGATAATCTGAGATTTCTGAACAATTTGATGTTCTGACTGTCTGATGGACCTGATTGGTCTGATTTCAGAATGACATCCATCTGAAATCAGACAAAATCTGATGAGCTGATTTATTTGATTTGCCTGGTGGGCCTGCCATCAGACAACTCAGTCAAATCAGGGAAAATATAGGTTTCCTGATGCATTGGCAATTGGCCGCCAAGAGAATCACCAACCATTATCAGTCATCACTTTTCATAATTTGTTTCAATTTGTTTTCAATTTTCTATTGTGAAAACACCAAGGACTTATATTATAATGTATTCAAATTTTGTCATGTTCAATGGTTTTATTTTTTTTACATGTAACAATGTTGGACACATTGGAACATTTAGCTTTCAATTTGTTTCTTATGTTGATGCTGCAAAAAAAAACACTGTGACACAAGGTCACAATGTTATTCTGATTGATTTGTCAGAAAAAGACAGAACATATTGGAATGGTTTTTGAATTTTAATTTTCTGTCCTTTTCCAATAGAAATTCTAAACTATATTTTTTGTTTCTCCATCCAAATTTTCTATAGCACACTTTAGAAAGAAATCATAGCCCATTTTGCTTTCAATTTGTCCAATATTTTGTTTCACCACAAATGCAAACATTATTTTACAATGTTGATGGAACAAATTGATGGCACAAAATTTTGATTTGTTCATCATTTGTGCCCATAATAATTCAGATAACTATTCTAATTTTGTTTTATAATTTGTCACTAGAAAAAAAGGAAGAAATTTTTTGCCATTTTCATTCAATGTTTTCACTGTTTTTCTGCCAGAAAAGGAAGATCCTGCATGCAATGCATACAGCTCTTAGATCTTCCTGCCTACCTATGGCTAGGGATCTGCATGGGTAAACCCCCAGGTACCAGAGGCCATACCCCCACCCATACCCCAAGATATACCCAGACCCTCACTGCGGGTATGGGTTTTTCAACGGGTATGAGTAATGAGACCCCGGGTACCACCTGTCAAGGGTATACCCTTGGGTCTCCTGCAAAATTCATACTAATCTATGACAGAAGATAACTAGCTACTTGATCATAATGCGATCCCACCCATCCTCCAGGCCCACCTCTTCCTCTGCTTTCAGATCAGGCAACATACTCACATTCACGACATCCTCGCTCTTCACAAGGTTAAGCTTGCTCCAGAATCCAAGATAGAGCAGTGCACGTGTTGACTCTGTGGAAAGGCGTGATCGAACATGCAAGAGCAAAAGACGGCCGCGGCTGAAGAGACATTTGACATCGACTGAGGTAGCTGTAACTTGGTTAGCGATGTAGTGTAGTAGGTAGCATGAGTGAAAATAAAAACATACCAGGGATGGTTAAATAATCCAGTCCCATTCACGAGAGGTGTGGGTATGATCCACGGTGTTTGTACCACCACGCAAGAGCATCTGGAGCATCCTCAACATCAACACTCAGATAGCGGTCCAGTTCACTGCGGAGGTCCATTGTTTTTGGTGGTGCAAGGGCTGGCATTTGATCGAAGATATTGATCTTGCTCTGTGGTGATGTTAGTACCGGAAATCAAAGAAGAAAAAAATACACACCGCGGATGAACTTGCCTTTGACTGAATTTCAGTTGTTGTTCAGTCCTCGACAGTCATGCATTCATACGAGCGCTTGTATTCTTCACATACAAGTGTTTCCACTGTATTCACCCAGTTGTCTTCCCAACCAGCATTTTGAAGTACGATAATTTATGATGGGGATGTAGGGACTACAATACAAATAATTAGCATTTGAAAAATTGATGAAGTCAAATGAAACTCACCCATTGCGATTTGATAGACTTCGGAGGTATCTGTTAGTTCATAGTACCTGTTCAGAGTCTTCTTTGCTAGATGGACGGCAGCTCAAATAGCTGGTAGATATTTTGGGTTGCGTGAGTAGCTTGTTAGCTCGTCGTGGATGAGGTCCATGGCTGGAATTACTGTCGCAAGATTTGGTGTTGAACGTGAGAAGAATAGAGTCACGTCTTTGAGAATCTAGATCAAAGGAAAAATTAGTCATAAACAATGTGTTGCCAATGTGGTGCCAAAAATAACCTCACCTTGAGCACGTCTCTCAGCTGACCTGCAATATCCCACTCCTCATCACTAAGCTCAAACTCACGCAGGCCCAAATCCCGACGTTGGGTCACAATATCGACGGCCTTTCGATGCTCAACAGCATAATTCAACATATCGTATGTCGAGTTCCACCTCGTAGCGACATCACGAGGCATCAGTGTGACAGGCATCTTCAACAAGTGGAGTGCCTCATGCCAGGCAGGAAGGAGAATAGTGGTGGAGTGTATGAGTTTGAATGCAACCTTGCGCAGCTGCATGAGATGGTGCTGTTAGTCTTCAAGGTGCGCAGTGTTTTTTTTACTTACCTTCACCAACACTAATTTTATTGGACATATTTGTTGCCGTAGCTGCTTGCGCTCACACTCAGACAGCAACTCCACTTCATCAATCCACCCCTCATCGTTGTCTCCCAGCAGACTGTCATCCTCTGCACCCTCAGCAGCATAGTTGTCCATATGCAGGTCTTCCATTTCGTTCTTGCTTTCTCCACTCTCGCTGCTGACATCGTTATCAAGCGCCCAAGTCACCTCTTTCTTCATCATATCAAACTCCTTGAGCAGCAACTTCGCCACCAGGTTAATGGTGTGCAAGAAACACCTTGTATGATTTGCCTTTCCAGGGAAGGAGGGAAGAGTCTCTGCAAGATTGTCCACCATCACAGTGTTGTTAGCGGCATTATCGCAGGTAACGCAGAGCATCTGTGGACAATTGGTAAGTCTCCTTTCAGCGTCTGATTTAAAAACTTACCTTTTCTGCTATCCCAAACTCTTCCAGGACCTTTTGAAATGTGTTCACAAGCTCTTCGCCAGTGTGAGACTACATCTCAATCAGCAAGCCAGTCGTGTGCACGGTAAGTACTTCAAACCTTTGGCACCTCAACTATATCTAATGGAAAACTTAGCAGTACACCATTGTGCTCCAAGTGCACCAAAAAGTGATGAACGCCCTGTGGTTTGTTGCCGTCCAGCCATCTGTGGTGAAGTTTAGCTTGCCTGCATATTCCTGGTGCATCATTAATTTTTTTCTGTCTTTAATTCAATGTTCGCGAGCTTACCTTTGTCATCTTAGTGATACATTCACGGGTGCGCACGAACACGACTCGAACGTCTCAGGAGATTGTACTAGGCGAAGGTAAGTAATACTCTGGTCTTCCTATTTTCATCAGGGACTGAAAACCCTGGTCTTTCACAATTTCAAATGGGCACAGGCTTTCTGCCACCCATTTGACTATTTCGGCCCTAGTGATATTGACATCAGACAAGACTTCATGGACCACCAAGACTACTATACCTTGTTTCGGTGCGAGTATGTTGATGATGAGAGTACATCACTTGGCCTTTCCCCTTCCGCTCAAATGATGCAGTAAATGATCCGTTTTGTAGGAACCCTCCGACTATCTTAGTGCGTGCCTTGTTCGCATCCTTGGCATTATCAGCAGCCATGAGAACATCTTCGCCCCAACATGCCCTCACATGCTTCCACATATTCCTGGTACTTCGTGCATACTTTTTGTCGAGGTATCGACAAATGGTTGCCTTGCAGCTTTTGCCGAAGCACTTAAACTCTTGTGCGCGCCGTCCTTCAATGATGACAATGTGCGGCTTGGGATTGAAAAAAGTGTACACCGGTGAGATCCAATCTTTCATTAACCTCTCTAATATCATTAACACCGAAATTATTTTCAAATTGATTTAGCTCACTTAGCTCATCCTCAGGGCTCTCCTCTTCATTGTCATTGTCAGCGTTGTTAATACCATCGTGGCTGCTCTGGTCAGTGTTGCTGATCTCGATGGCATCTTCATACATTGCAGCCTCCTCTTCCTCCGTTCAGACAACACTTGTGCAAAATTGTGTGGGCTTAGTAGGGACATCTTGCAGGCGGAGATGGTGAGAGTGGTTCTGTGTCTCTATCTTTAGAGCTTCCACTGATTTGGTTGGGTTTTGCCTTCTTGGGCTCACTAGTACTGGTCATGCTGCTCGCATCATTCTTCCGTTTCTTGCTGGAACCTTCGAGGGCCGCCTTGGCTTTATCTGTCAGTTTCGTTATCTGTTTGCTCATGGATCCGAACATGTTGGATTTGGGTGTATGAGTGGTAGTAGGGGTGACAGGCAATATGATAGCTATGTTTGTATTTAGACTACAGATCTGAGATAAAGTTTGAGTCCCTGACAGCTGTACAGTAGTGAACTCGGAATTTTCCTTTGTAGCGCACAATTTAGGTTGCTAACTCACAGTGAGGGTATGGGTAAGGGTATGGGTGCCTCAAAAACCAACCCCCACCCATACCCCAGGGGTACCCATACCCACAACCCACACAGGTTATCCATACCCGTGCAGATCCCTACCTATGGCCTGGTCTGCAATGATCTCCAAGTTGATCTTCAGTCTCACTTTGGTCACCCCATTTTAGGTACCTCTTAGGTTGTATTATGTCTATAGTAGTAAAGGCCTAAGAGGTGCTTCTGGGGAGGTCCGGCCCATGTTCAATGGTATTTCCCTGAATATATAGGGACCAAAATGTGATGTATTGGGAATGGTCCAAGGATCATTATAAAAATCAGGCGGGAAATACCACAGAGTAGCTTTGGACCACAGATACATTGGGATTCCCTGTAGCGAAGGGGTGTCAGGGGTCCTACCATGGCCAAATTTTCACGATAAATTTTTGAAATTTATAGCAGGATTAGGTGCAGGTAGAGCTCATGGTACCCATGGTTTTACTGTGCTAATGTGTAAGCTGAGATGAGAAGATGCTGGAATCACTATCCTTGTTGAATAGGCAGGATCTCCGGTCTCACAAGACACTGGAATTACGGTACCAGGGAAGTCAAGAGTAGCTGCCTTGCAAGACGCTGGAATCACAGTATCCTTTGAGAATATGCATACCCTGAGGGGGGTCAACTGCCTTGCAAGACGCTGGAATCACTGTATCCTTTGAGAATATGCATATCCTGAGGGGGGTCAGCTGCCTCGCAAGACACTGGAATCACAGTACCCTTTGAGAATATGCGTACCCTGAGGGGGGTCAACTGCCTTGCAAGACGCTAGAATCACTGTATCCCTTGAGTAATATGAGTATGGGTATACTGTAGGTACAGATGCAGGTGGAGCTCAGTCCCTGGGAAAGACCAGATCATAATGGGAAAGACTATTGGCACTTTTTACTGTCATAGGGAAGGACCAGATCTTGAGGGGAAAGGCCATTGGTGCTTTTTAAATTAATTGGGAAAGACCAGATCGCAAGAGGAAAGATCATTGGTGCTTTTTAAATTAATCGGGAAAGACCAGATCGTGAGGGGAAAGACCATTGGTACATTTCACCATCATCGGGAAGGACCAGATTGTGAGGGGAAAGACCAGATTGCGAAGGGAAAGACCATTGGTACAATTATACTGATTGGGAAGGACCAGAATGTGAGGGGAAAGACCATTGGTACTTTTCACTGTCATCGGGAAGAACCAGATTGTGACGGGAAGGACCACATAGCAATGAGAAAGACCAGAGTGTGAGGGGAAAGACCATTGGTGCTTTTCACTGTCATCGGGAAGAATCAGATTGTGACGGGAAGGACCAAATAGCAATGGGAAAGACCAGATCGTGAGGGGAAAGACCATTGGTACTTTTTACCGTCATAAGGAAGGACCAGATCATGAGGAGAAAGACCAAATAGCGATGGGACAGACCATGAACACTCTTTAAATTAGTTGGGAAAGACCAGATTGTGAGGGGAAAGACCAGGGGATAGTCTATTGGTACTTTTTACCGCCACAGGGAAACTCGTCCTTTGTGTCGGATTGGCATAGGTGGGAATACAACTACGAATGAGGAAAGCTACTACAACTAGGTGTGATGTGTGATACTCCTGCGTGGTGTGTAATGGGTGAGGGTTCAGCCTGGACAATCTGAGTCTGTCAACTCGAAGACCCAAACAGTGAAACTGAAGACCTGGGGTGTGCTGTAGCGAGGGGACCTAGAAGTCCACCTTAACTGCATAGCAGGAGTAAGATATACGAACGAAGCTGGCACAATGAAATTGTTGTCATGGTGCTCAGAATTAGACTCACTATTTCAAATGGTTTCAGGTTCTGTGAGTAAGAATCCCACCACAATTCAATTGAAAGATGTAAATAAGGGCAGACCGAGTCATAGACTTGACAGAAAGCCCCCACCCTTTTCCCCCCACACCTCACCGCAATATTGCAGCAATACTGGACCCCTCCTTCATTTTTCCAGTAAATGTCTTGGGAAGACCATTTGCTCGAAAGGTGAAGGAGGAAATGGCACAACAGCTCAATCAATACAAAAAACAATATTGCAGCTCAATGTTCAGTAAGGTGCCAACATCTGAAACAAGGCAGTCAATCACTAGAATTAAATGGAGGATAGAGCATAAGGGGGTGGGCATATATAATGCACATAAGTGATATCATAGGTGGAGACATATGTCATATGAGGGTGGATATACACAAGAGGAGGATACATAGGATTGAGAGACATGGGATGCATAGGATGACGAGGAAGTAGAATAAATAAAATGAAGATCACCAAATTATAAGCCAAGGACTCGAGTTGTAGACACTACGGAGAAAGCTGAGGCTGTAAAAGTTAGTTATACTCATATTCGTCCACCTCATCAATGTCGATGATTGGACGGCGATCTGGAGATGCAGGGCGGAAACGAGGAGACCGGGCACGTGGATGATGACAGCACAGAGAGGAACCAGAACGGCGAGAGACAGGTGCATGTGAGGAACACGCTGGCAACTGAGAATGGCGAGAGACAGGTGTGTGTGAGGAACGCGCTGGCAACTGAGAACGGGGGTGCTGGCAATTGGTAGAGGTGGGTGTGGTTGAAGACGACCAGACGGGATACGGCAACTAAGGAAATTATATGACAGTTAGTTGAGATACATTGACATTAGAAGAACAACATACTCATTACCTTGGCATGGTACCTTTCCACTATCGTCTCATTCTCCAAGTCACCAGCCTCGTGTGCAGTTTCATAGTTGTCCTGCGTCCACTTGCAAGTATCTGAATCATAGGGCAAAGTATGACTGTTGTCACGTAGGCCACCACATTGACGTTGACCTTCATAATGAGGACACTCATACTGAGAAAGAATGCTCATATCGAGAAGTAGGGGGATGTACAGAATCACGGGCATATGAGGAAACTAGAATGGTAGACCCAGAACTTGAAGACAAGACAATTGTTGATGGTATTAGCAGAGGAGATGAGGGTGGAAGACCCTGATGAAGCTCCCAGTGAGTGGGCTGAGGCAAGCACGAAGCTTCCTGGTGAGATTGCCTAGCATTATGGTTGGAGTGTGGAGCTCTGTGGTTGGAGCATGGAGCTACCTGGGTTGGGCGTGAAGCCACCTGAGTTGGGCGTGAAGCCACCTGGGTTGGGCGCAAAGCCCTCCCTTGGGTTGGGCGCAAAGCTACTGGAGTCGAGTGCACAGCTTCTTGGTCAGACGAAGGGAGCTCTTCAGTTACCTGCTTGGTACTAGCTTGATCTGGGAGGGGGAAGTCCTTGCAAAACTTGACCGAGTCCTGAAGCTCATGGAGGACGTCACCATTTGTGTTCATGACCAAGGGGATCGAATACATTGAGGGAGACTGAGACTCAAAATGTTCAACATCATCTGTAGTATCATTAGTGCTTGCATGAAAGAGACAACTAAAAACATACACTCAGACCACTCTCTAATGGACAACACAATGTCCGGCTCCTCTACTATTGTACCCTTCGTCCTTCTGTTGTCGTTCGACTTCTTGTATTTACCCTTATGCTTCTTTGTCTTTGCGATTTCTGCCTCACTATCGTCGTCCTCATCATCTTGACCTAAGTCAACCTTGTACATTGCCCCAAGATGCATCCTCAGGTAAGGAACTACCAGTGCACACAACTGGCTTGCTGACAATGCTTTGAGATCAAAATCAGGGCCAGGGGGCGGTACACCGGCGGGCCAGTTAAGGATGAACAGCTGCTCAACATAAAGAGTATTGAGCATGTCCAACCACCTGTTGTTCGAGGTTTTGAGTGGATGGCCAGCTTCAGCTACCAATGAGACACGCCATCAGTAAATTAGCGACACAATAAAATAAAATAAAACATACCAAACTTCTCGCTGATGATCATTGGTGCAACTTTTCTGTTCCTGTCCCTAGTGGACTTGCCGTTGCACAAAAGCATGCCATTTGGGACAGCGGTAGGGCGAGGGAGAAAACTAAAAGATATCCCTTCTGCTTGTGCAGCCTCTAAGTCTTTGTACCTATAATGAAGTGAGCAATATCATATCTGGCAGTATTGTCAGAAAACGCACTTGAGAATGGTTATGAGCTCATCCAAGATATGACTGATGTCAAGTTGTCGTGCATTGATGATGTCCTTCATGATATCAGACCCAGAGAAAACCCTGATGCTTGGTGGCCAGCATCCTCATGACCAGGAAATATTGCAACACCAGAAATATGAATACCATGGGTGCGGTACCAGTAACCAGCCTGTGTAATACTTAGTCTCTCCATCAATGTCCTATTAATGCGAGACTCACTGCTTTTGAAAAATCATCACGAACGCACAGCATCAGAGAACTAGCAGATCGTGACGTCAAGTCCTCAGTTGCACCAGCAAGTGAACCATCCCAATACTCCTGAATCTTCTGCCACAACACTGCGTGTTTGGGGTCTTTGTACAGATGGGCCTTGTAGTGTGCTGCTTGCTCCTCCTTCCAAGCTTTGATATCCTCTGCGAAGAATGTAAGCATACCACGCACACCCACAAAGGAATATACATACATTCTTGAGAGGGGGGGCTAAAAGTCTTGAACCACGTTTGGTGCTGATTCCAAGGAGACTCCTTGCATGTTGCCTTCGTGGCCAGCCCTGCCTCAATGAGGATCACCCTCGCACTTTTGCCATATTCTATCCCTAATGCTTTCACTGCTTCAATGGTGGTGCACCCAAGTTCCTGCACCTTGGAGACTGCTTCTGATGGTACCCTTCCCTTTTTGGTGGGGCCTTCGTCACTCTTATGCTTGTTGACCTCCTGTTCCTTATACTCCATTTTGAAGAAGATCGGAGGTGATGACTACGTAACACCTGCATTACTGCAACCAGTTCTCTCTTGGCTTGAATTGGCTTCGTGCCATTCAATTTTTGTTCAGTTGACTTTGCATCGCTGATCATCCACTCCTAGACTTCGCGTCTTGAGGGTCGCCCTGGTTGCTCATTCGTTGCTGCACCAGTAGGGTTAAAGACCCTCTTTTGGTGTGTCACTGCCATCACTCCCGCCTCAAGTTCATCAGTGCACAATCTCACTGTTTTCACTCCTCTATCTAATTGGTGAGACTTTCATACATTCACCTGCTCCACTGTCTACTGATCTTATGTTTCGCAGATTAGATTCCTTACATTTGTCTTCCTTTGTGGTAGGTACTCTTTATCACGTATTGTATGATAACCAGCGCTTACACTCTCAAGATATCATATTCAGGTGCATTGTGACTTTTCATCAAGTGCGCGCTACATCAACTTGGCAGTTTTCATCATGCCCACCGCTCTATCGATGTTCAAGAGCAACACAACTTTTCAGGATGGTAGGAGGGGTTATTTCTGATGTCTGTATCCTACTAATGTCCATACATGCTACAGGATGGCTGCAAGCTTACGACACACGCACCATTGCCGTCCAAGGAAATTTGGTTATCACAATGCCAAACATGGACTTCATTCCTGCATTCCACCATTTTGAAGAGGAAAACATACAGGCTCGTGCAGATGGTTGTTTTGGCGCGATAGATTGCTTTCAGTGGCCTCAAGCTTATGATCACATTTTTTGCAATTCGACTTGCATTCCTCGAAAGGAGGCATTCCCTTCCCCACATCCACTACATTGGGCTTGGTTCACTCCCACCCAAGAAGACTTCAAGCCAATCCCAGGCAACTCGTTCCCTGTAGGCACACTCACAACAGATAAGGTCGAAGGCTTGGATTCTCTTCGCAAACTGGCAGAGAAGCAGGTGCAGGATTGTAGAGCTAATCGGCAAGGCAAGAATGATGCTGTTGTCAGTCGCGTCTTGTCCCTTCGACATGGCATCTCACGGTTGAAGATGCATCCCCTTACATTCCGCGACCTTCTCATGTTCGTGACTGATGCCCAACGACTGTGTCTTGAGATTCATTCATTCATGAACTGGATCCTCCTTGCTCAGCCTTGTATCACTGCCGGTGACAGGACTGCTGTCGTCAACTTATGGACACGAAATTGTGGAAGTCGCTCACACTGTGACTGTGTTTTATGTTCAGACATTTTTCAATCACTTCAGTAGGCCTCCCATTGTTCCTCACTCGCTCCCTCTGTAATCATGATTTCATAATGCTACATCGCATATTACATTTTCTTCCGTGTTTGTGTACAAATATTATGTTCCCTCAGCTGTAATGGTGAAACGGATGCTTCAGTAATTTCCTCTAATCCCATTTTAGTGACATGGTGCGTGTATTTGTTTCTCCAGCCTTCTGCTTGACTTTTCTGCGCAGGCATGGGACATAATATGTTCATATTCTCTGCGGCCACCAACTCGAGCGGTTTGTCCTGACTTATTTTTATTTTTATTATATTTACCTTCTCCATCCTCCACTTTCTTCCATTATCTTACTCTGCCCGTGTTTGTGCCTCCCTGAGTGAGATGACGAGAACATCCGTGACATGTGGTTGATGCCTGATCAGGCTAACCTGAAGGGACGATGGAAACCTTTTCCCTCTGTATTTTCCCATTCTGATTACTGAATTATTATCCCATTGATCATTCGCTTCTGCTTGTTATACTTCATTTTTTTTCCCTCCCTTTTCTTCCAACGTGCGGGTCAGCTTGCATGCTTGACCTTTATTGATCACTCCTGTCTGTCGCTGATAATCAAGCCCTACGGCTACTCCAACTGACTTCGCGTCGTTGGTGACTTCTGTTGACGAGTTCATCCAAGTGACTTTGCATCATTGGTGTCTCACTTACTCCAATTGACTTCGTGTCGTTGGTGTGTGGCGCCCGTTATATTGACTCTTACAGTGCTGCACTATGGTGGTCCATTGTCCTAAGCCTAGACGTCACAAAGTATCCACTCTGGAAGCGGCATCTGCCACACAGGAAGAACTGCCCCCAAATACTATAGTCTGTCAACCTTGGATGAACAAGGCATGGCGATGTCCCTGCCAGACTCGCAAGTTAGACCTCTATCTTCCTGGCCCACCCCCTGTCTTGATTATGCCTGGACGTCAGTGATGCTACGCTACGCCAACATTGTACGACAGCCTTACGGAGATACTGTAGCTTGTCATGCTGGGTGTGGGACACGCAGTATCAAGGTTGCATGCGTGTTCTTTGACAGTATGTTGTCTACCTTCTTTTCTCCCCCTGATGGCTAATCTAATGTACATTACAGGCCTGTCAGAAATTAATATCATTGCATGCCCCTGTTTTCCTGCCCCTCTCCAGCTCCTTCATCGTGGGCTGTTCCCATGTGCTCCTGTTGCTCCCTCACTCGCAGTGGACTTACGTGTTCTAGAGTTTGTCCACCTTCTTTTCATTTGTCAGTCCCCCAACCATACTGCGTGGTGCAATGCAGTGGAGACGTTTCTAGATGGAATGGGATACATGTTGACATCAATGGTCAGCATTTGATCCTCCATGTACATAGCATGTTTAACCTTGTATTAACATAGCCTGCGCCATCGCTTCTGCAATGCATTTCACTGGTACCGGGTGTTGACCATTTTAGCTCATGATCACATCTCCAATCTTATTGCCAACACCCAGAAGGACAAGATCTGTTTGCAACCAATGGCAGTCGAACAACCTACTGAATACCTTTGTTCACGCTGCCCACTTTGCTTCGGGGAAATGATTGGCAAAAGGCGAAAGATTCTCATTTCATGTAAGTTCATTTATGTAGCTATGGTGCTGCATACTCAGTTGATCATACTCAGGCCAGATATTATCGTTTGCGTAGATGCATGCTTTACTCAAAAGTGCTCCACCAACCCTTGTGGTGCCGATGGTCACAACCCTCCCAACCTGACACCATCCTTTTTTCTACCAAAGGACGACGTACAAGTAAGAGCCAGTTCGGTAATCGTTGCATAAGCAAAATTTGTGAAATTCAGAATTGTGTTTGTCCCGGCATGATATCTGCCGGAAGCTGAGTTTAAAATGCCTCTGCTTCCGACCATGACTCTCAAATGTCGCCCTAGTGGTCCTCAGCACCAGCAAGTCTGGCTTGCGGTCGCTATCGTCATCCTCTGTACCCAGCTACAAGTAGCTGAAATGACACGAAAGGGTACTCAGCAGGCTCAGCCTAAAGCCCAGTGGAACCCCCATGAAATCGACTCCTTCCTCACATATCTTATCTCAGTCAAATCAGCGATGGCGGGCACAAGCTTCAAGGAAGCAACATTCAACGAAGCTGCAAAATATATTGAGAACTTGAGGACAGTTGGGCCTGTGAAGACTGGGGCTCATTGTAAGAATAAATGGGCAATGGTATGTTATCTCTAATCAATCACTACCATGGCTATACTGATCTTAGCGATGTAGTTAAAGCAGATCTACAACGCCATTGAGTTATATCGGAGTCACAAGTCAGGCTGTCATTGGGACAATGAGCACGGGGCCAACATTGAGGGGCCCGCCGCTGAAGCTGTATGGGAGGAGTATGTTAGCAGGAAGGTACGCAGAGATATTGCCTAGGTATCTGTTGGATCTGATGCTTATTTTGTCTTTACAGCCCAACTTCCCCATGAAGAGTTTCAAAAACAGCGGCTGGCCATACTATTCCAAGATGGAAGAAATTCTGCCCCACCACAGCTCCGCACGAGGTGTTGCTGCCTATAACCCCGCCTCAGCATCATCAAATGAACCACCTCCAGCTGCTAGTACTAGCAGCGCACCTTACGACACTGATGACCGCATGTCAGATATCAATCGTGATGGCGATCCCAATGACAGTGGCATTGGTGCCATGTACCAGCAGCGTTATACTCCCCTCATTCCTAGCATGGCCCGGCCGGAGATCAGCTGGGGTGTTCCCCCTCCCCCCAATCCTGCATTTGAAGATTGTGGCAGTTCTACAATGGCAGCCCCTCCAACTATGTCTTCCCGTGCTTCTACCTCCGCCTTGTCTGCCCCCACTATGTCTGCCCCTTCTAAGTCTCTCCCCGCTATGTCTGCACCCATGTTTGCCCCCCCTATGTCTGCACCTATGTTTGCCCCCCCTATGTCTGCACCCATGCCTGCCCCCGCTAAGTCTGCACCCATGTCCTCAGGCTCGAGTGCTGGCAAGTGCTCGCATGCAGATATGACTCACGGTCATTCAGCTCCCCCTTCGACCACCTTCACTTCGGTCTCACAAATGACAAGGCCAGAATCAGAGAAGAAGCCAAGGCTGACAACGATGAGTGGCAAGACACGCCCAAGCGCGAGCAAGAAAACTTCTGTTCAAGACACTGCCAGCACCGCTGTGTTGATGAACCTTCAAGGAACCATCAATCGCCTCTCAGATTCACTCAACACATCATTTTCCGCTTCTGAAGAGACTCGTGTGGCTGATAGTAGGTTGCGTGCGCTCAAGGTCATGCAGTCAGAACCGGAGCTTTCAAAGGAGGACAAGGTGGTTGCCATCAACATATTCATGAATAGCCCAGCGGCATGTGATACCTTCAATGATATTGAGGATCATGAACTGCGCATGGCATTCTTACATTCTATAATTGCCCGCGCCAAACAAGAAATGATGTAGCTCTAACTTCCTCGCACTTGTCCCTTCGTTCGTTTGTAGCCCTGCATCTCGTTTCAATCATCGTGTTTCATTCTTGCATCAAGCTTCATTGTACTAGCTATTCATTGTACTAGCTATTCATTGTACTAGCTATATCACGAATCTACTACGCGCTGTTCTCGTTCTCCTCATCGCCCTCGCGCCCATGATAGAGATCATCTTCGCCCTCGTCTTCCTCACTAAGATCAACATCCAAGATGTGATCAACGCCTTCCAAGTCTTGTTCCTGTAAGAACACCTCGTAGTCCTCCCACATGTGTGTCGCGATACGGTCACGGTGTGCATTTGCAGCTTGTACTTGCGGCCTATTCTCATCCTCCGCAACATATCCTTGATGGCTCGGGTTGTCGTTGACAACGTTCGTCGGCAGCAGAGGGTCTTCAGCTGGGTCATGAATCCGGATGAAGTTGTGAATGGCGCATAGTGCCGCTGGAATGTGGGCTTGTATATCCATCTTGTACTCCGGGGATAAGAGCAGAATGCGAAAGCGTCGTTTGAGGACGCCGAAGATTCGTTCAATGACGTTGCATGCTGAGGAGTGGCGAAGATTAAATAGCTCTTCCTTATTGACAGGTCTGAAAATGAATTAGTTTGATTTAAATATGAAATGAGTGAAACACTTACCTGACATTGGCATGCCCCCATTCAGCCAGGTGGTATCGAACACCGCGGTATGGAATCAGGAGTTGTTCGCAGGAAGGAAATCCTGCATCTGCGAGAAGGTATTTACCAGCGGGAATCTCCAACCCGCCTTCGAGTGCTTGATCCCAAAGCCGTGCATCTGTCACGGACCCTTCCCAGCTGGTCAATGAGTATGTGAACTGTAAGTCGAATCCACACGCAAAAAGGCAATTCTGCGATACAAATCCTTTGCAGTTGTGATACACATGGCGCTCAGCCGCGGGAGGGAATGCGTGAATGTGGCTGCCGTCCAGTGCTCCTATAGCGCCCCTAAAATAAGGCCAGCGTTTCGGATTGTTGCATATTTGTGTGGGGACAGGAAAATCGTCACCAGGGAAGGATACGTATTTGCTGTAGAATGGGGGTGACGCGAATATGTCAAGCATCTTGCGAAAATAGCTATAAAGGTGTTAGAACTAATAAACACTTATAAAATACAAATAAACGTGAGAAATTGTATTATTTGAACGCTGGAAGCGCTCGCCAACATGTCGGATCGTCAATCCCGTCACGCAGGAGTATAGAAAGATGGCAAGTTGTTCTTCGAGTGAGACGTATCGCGAATCCGTATGACCAAAGGCGCGGAGCTCAATGATCAACCCCTCAAACATGTGGACGTGCACTCCGAGCTCGCAATGGATTCGTTTGGGATGACCAACAATGAGCTCGATGACCCATTCTTGGCCGGAGAGTGCCGAAGTATGATATGGCTCGGGGACTCGTGGAATTTGTGTGAGAACCAGCTGTGTGGTAGCAGAAATAAGGATGCTGATGAGAAGGACGATGTAACGAAGCATTTGCTGGCGGACTGTCACTAGCGTCAGATGCTGGTCAGGCCGAATGCGGTGAGCAGTCAGAAGGCGCTCATGTGGGATCAGGGGGTTAGCAAACACAGGGTTGAGAAGGGGCTGAGCGGGGGGCCATATATGTGCAGGCCCATCGGGAAGCATGATATTAAGTACTTATAGCGCGCTATGCAATCAAGCAAGTCGTCAAACTATCGTATATACTGCTGGAGATTGATAACAATGATCTTACCAATTGGATTCAAACTCAGCTTCCGGCAGATATCATGCCGGGACAAACACAATTCTGAATTTCGCAAATTTTGCTTATGCAACGATTACCGAACTGGCTCTAATGGATGAGTTTGTGCAGCGCTGTCGAGGAGAAAGACATCGGAGAGGGTCTCAAGGATGGAGCCAGAAGAGGATCACTATGAAAAGGGGATGAGTGTGCCAGTATCAGTCCTGGATGGATGCGGAGAATCTTTCACGGCTGCAGATGAGAAATGGGAGAAGGCAAGCACTTGTTTTTTTTACTGATACAGGCCTTATGGGGCTGCTTTGTAGACATGACTGTGTTCTCTGGATCATGAACCTCACATCGGCGGGGGAGAAACAACATTACTCGCTCACTCTATTGGACCGTCTGTTCAAGCATCTACCCCCTCAAATGACCATCAGGCTTCTGTACGACATCGGGTGCCAACTTGAACGGAGCTGTCGCAAATGGAGTCTTCTAGATGAATCTATTTGATCATGAATCACCTTTGCAGTTGCTGTATTCCATGCTTACGGTCACCAGTGGCCTTGTCAAATTATCTACCATCCCAGGAAATGCGAAGGTTTTGGACTGTCTGACGGCGAGGGGTGTGAACGACTATGACTTGTGACTAGTGTGCTCAAATAAGCAAGTACATGAGCAAGTACATACAGTACCTGCCCAGGGTGGATGGGAAATTTGATGCCTAGTTGGGGCACACAAAACTCTCTCCCCTCCCAGTCCCCCACTACAAAAACAAATACATAGATAGCTTGATCATCATTTCAGTCAAGATAGATTATCTCTGATCCAGCTTCTTTGGCAGCAATAGCAAAGAACAGGCCACCCATAAAAAGACTCAGATGCAATTTGAGGTCATGTTTAAGCAGCCTGAGTACACGGGCATTGGCTCTAAAATGATGAGGAAAGATCAGTAGGCCATTACTGTGTAGTACCAGGGAACACACTGTAAAATACATTTCCCTTGAATAGGGGCATGTTCTTCAAAAGCAGTTCCAATCTTGGGTGCAATGTAGGTTTTTATGAAGTGAAGAAGGTTGTCCATGGCTTCAATAGATTCACCTGATTATTCTTGTGTTTCCAAAGTTAAGTAAGGTTTTTTGGCAGTTATTTGCCACATGCCTAGGTGGAATTCCTCACTGGTGGAGTGATTTGCATTAGGTTTCAGAAGATGCTTAAGATCAGAGACTATGAAATGGTCCTGTTATATACCAGATTCCAGACCTTGTCCATGCTAGACCTCCATTCCTTGTCTCCACCATAACTCTGTTCCCACCTTCTTCATCATGCACTCTACACCTCAGCAGGATCAGCCCTGCTACCTCCAACCAAATTCTACCCTATAACTCATTCTCCATACATAGCTCAGCAATGTACTGACTATTTTCTGTTATGATATCCACAGTATATAAACCCCTGTAAACTCTCAGTATTTCCTTGGTTTGAATATTAATTTAGTTCCTGCTTATTCTGTCTTAAGGACTTTGGTCCCTCTTAGTCCTACTCTTCCTCAGGCCTAGGGATTGATTTCCTAGGCTGGAGTTTTGCTTCCTTGGCACTTACTCTCTCTCCACTTCAGTCCAACTCTGTTTGTTTCTACTCTGGACTTCGTCCATAGTAGCCCTTAGCTACTATTCCCTAAACCCTCGGAGCTATGTCCATAATAGTTCTGCTCCTCCTATGCTAAACTCTACACCACCCTGTCTATACTATTCTCTGCGCTGCCCCACCTATACCAATCTCCACTCCACTCTATCTATATCAATCTCCACTTCGCCCTGCCTATACCAATCTCTACTCCACTCCTCTTGTTCTAATCTTTGCTCTGCTTCTTCTGTCCTGAACTCTGCCTCACTCCTCCTGGTCTATTCTGCTAGAACTTTGCCCTTTGCACTCCCTTCTCTGTTATTCTCTATTAAAGACTTTCTTCAACTGGTCTTTACAATTCTCCCTACCAAATGGACAAAACTCCACAAGAGCTTTTCTGGAAGTCCCCCTGCACTCCATTGGAATAACCCTACCTCAGAAGTCCCCCAGACTTTATTGGTTTTCCACTGGACTTCATCTGAAATTAGGGGCATGTACTTGGGTAAGGGGCACAGCGTACGAGCTGAGGTCAAGCCCCTCGGAATCAGTCACCCTTGAGCATGACTTTAACAGGTCCCATCAGGCCAAAAGACCATCTTGCTGGTCATCTGTCAAAAATGTTCAAGTCAAATGATCAGGTAAGGGGGGATCTCAGGGGCAACAGAGCCGCTTGGAAGATAGTCAAGAGGGAGGAGCAGAGGCATCAAGGGATAAGAAACTGGTGTAGGTGGTTCCACAGGCATGCAAATGACAGTCAACTTTACCGCAGAAGATACAACAGTGGGTAGGGAAAGCCTGGAAGGTCTCCTTAGAAGGGGTGACAGCAGCAGGTTTGGTTTCCAAGGACGTGGAGGTGATATGAAAGGATAAGGAGCTGCTATCTCTATACCCCTCAGATGAAAAAGGCTGGGAAACAAAACCTGCTGCAAGAGACTTGTAGTCCTGAATAATGGCCTTCCAGACTTCTTCCTGCCAGTGAGCAGGATTGAAAGAATAGTCATACACAAAGGCCTGACAGATACGAATATTATACTTCAAATACAAATGAAAGCTCTTAAAGAAGTCATAGCATTCAAAGATAGTCTGAAAATGGTCTTGCCAGGCAGAGGCGATGACATCAGCTCCATCACCCAGTAGGTACCAACAAATCATGTTAACTAGCTGAGGCTACACATTCAACCAATCATCAGTGGTTATCAAGCCCTCTATCTTGCTATCAAGATGAGGGGCCAAAACCATCAAAACTCCTTTCTTTACAGACAGAGATTGGTTGGAGTCCAGCTGAGAGTGGACTAAGGCACCCAAGTGCAACAAGGACTTCATGGAAAGAGCTGAAAGAGGGATGTGAACCAGCCAATTATACCACAAGGTAATAGCCACTGCCTTAGATTTAGGAAGGGTATTACTCCGGAGCTGAGAGGAAGCCAAAGGAAGGGCATGAGGAGCCGCTAAAGCTGAGCCAGCCACATCAAAGAAGAGAGAACTCAATTTGACTTCAGCCATCAAGATATGAGTGAGAGAGTCCGGAAAGTTAATGACCACCAAAGACCTAGAGATAGCTGGACAGGAAGAGCCAGATTCAGCCCTAGGAAGGAACAAGAGACAGAACCCAGGGAAGGAAAATCCTGAATACAAAGAAAGGGAGGGAAATTCCCAAGAAAGCAAAATCATAAAGGCCATAGAATAAGAGCTAAAAGCTGCCCAGTGAAGCCAAAGGAAGAAATATGCACATATATATGGGGCACCTAACAGTGACAAACACAAAAAAGGAAAACAATGAACCCCACAATAAGAGATGAACTAAATCACGAGGAAAACTAACCTAGCAAGGTAGAAGGCAAGGGAGGGAAACTGTAGGACACCATAAGAAAGACTAGGGAGGTGAACGTCCACATCAAACCATTGGGCATGGTCCTGAAAGACCAGCTAAACCTGCTCTTAGACTGCTAGATCCTACAAATCATGGCCTATCATAATGTGCTGGAAGGCCACATCAGCATGAGACTGAGGAGAAGGGGCAGAAAATGCCCAGCTGGAGCCCTGCAAACACTCTCCTGGGATATGCAGCAACAAGGGAGTTGGAGGAGAGGCAACTTAAGGAGGCAAAAGTGGGGGAGAGGGGGCTAACAGACCCACTAGAAAAGGAAAGGCTACCCTCTGCTTGTCCTTCAACTTCTTAGGTAGGGGGACAGAAGGAGAGGTGAGACCCCCCTTAGAATGCTCATGAACATGATCATGAGACTCACCATTAGGCGAAGGCAGTGCACTACCCTTATTATGGATAGGAGAGTCATCTGAGAGACATTAAAGTCCGAAACAAGGAAGAGTGGAGCACACCAGTTTAGCCTGTACTACTGCAGCTGCCAAATCCTGGGCAACGGCAAACTTGCTACCTTTCTGAGTTGGGGAGGGTGAATCATTGGCCATATTGCTGCCCCACTACAGAGATCATAGCATCTGGCTCAGGGGTAGAAGACTAGAAGGGCAGAGGAGCGAGGCCCAAACTGCTAGCTGAAGGAATCAAAGACCGAGACTGCATAGTGTATTTTTTGCCAGCCATTGGAAGCAAGAAACCAACAGAAGAAGCTGCCAAGCAGACAAAAAACAACACAGATCAACACAGAAAAGCTATGAGGTGAGCTAATGATGGCTAGTAGCAAGCTAAGCATCGTGAGGTGCAAGTGGCACAATGGCTGTGCTTGAAACCCCGCATCCCACGGCCTCATGCTTCAGACTCCAAGATGCTATCAATACTTTGAATGAAAATTAGCACATCCCAAAGTGAGGAGAATAACAATAAGATGCTCACCTGCATTGGAACTTTGTATGTTTATTTGAAATGGAAGTCTTATCTGCTTCAGAGTTGTATTGCAAACACCAGAAGACACACAAGGTACATGAGGCAAGGAAGAGATATAGTTGCTATTGCCATGTGGTGGAACAGAGTCTGGAAAGCAGGAGACATAAGCAAAGGACCATTGATTGTACAAATCTAGCTCACCTTTGCTACAACTTTGAGCTTCAACATCATCACAGTGAGTTGTGCTGCCAGATGGTGTTTGTGAGTTGCTATCTAAAATAGCCAGTTCTGATAATTCTGTATTTGTCAAAGTGCTTGAGAGACAGTATGAAAAATCTCACCTATAGTAACACTCTAATCCACACCATCATATCTGTTGTCCTGCATGATATGGGATTCATGCAGAACAGTACATGACATATTATCCCACATATACATAGTCTGTTAGTTTAGTCCTTAGACTACACAAAATGCACTTTGAGTATAGACTCAAGTTCACTTTGCATGCTCCAATGATAACCAAGCAACCAAGTCAAATCAAGGATAAGAAACACCACACCATAGCATATGATAAGATACATCACAATAGTCAAGTCAAGGATAAGAAATGCAATAGACCACCATACCATACCATACCATACCATAACAATACAAATCAATACAATACAATACAATACAATAACACATGATAGTCAAGGATATGGGTTTAGTCCAAAGGTGTCATCTGACAAACACTTTGGCTACCCCGAGACACGTCCTCGTATATACTGCGCATCGACAGAATATCCCATCACATGTTACCCCCCCTCATCAGCACAAGCCGCCTTTCTCCATCAAATCGGTCGCAGCTGAATCAATACCAAATACACCACAGGATTGAGAGAACTGAGGGTGCTGAAGCATATCCCGGACACCATAAAGACAATTGGATGCGTATACTGCTGGGTCAGTGGCAAACATTGAGTGGGCCCACACTCTCATCCCGAAGTCTCTCCTTCTCTCCATAGCAAGGTCATATCGCTCCTCCCACCCGTCAAACACAAAGACACCACATCTTGGGCATACTGTTACAAGTGCTGGGTACCCTTTCGAGAACCTTGCATGCACCCTTCTCTACATTCAGGATCTCTGAGCAATCACCTGTCATGCCCTTATGGTGCCCAATTCCTGTTCATCCTCTCATCAGTCATAGCGGTTTTTCACGAGAGCAAGGTTATTGTTGACGGCCAACTCACAAACCCCTATCTACACAGGATAGCAACGAGACTTGCTGTTGATACCACTCACTTTGCCTCCATTAGATCATTACAAGTGTGGATCAAGCATGAACCCAAGGACACAGACGAGATTCCACAATGTGATTCTTTTGTGATCGCATTTTACAGAGAATTTCGAACCATTCCACTAGATCAATCAGATGACATTGAATGTGTGGACAGCACCATAGGTGAGACTAATCCCACTGGCGTCAATTTCTCATATATAGGGGGCATATTAGTAGAGTTGAGTGAGGTCTTTCTGTGTGAGATCATCACATAATGTCTGAGGTGGCGTCAACATTATCAAGTCAGAGACAAAGGAGTTGACCTACATGAGACCAATGTTGATTTTTGATAAATTGTTTTCACAAGACATGGTCAGGTAAGAGATGGGGCAGGGGCTCTGCAGATGATAATTTTTTCCACAGTGTTGGGATTAAAATGTGAAAAAAAGTCCTATTGACGGTGGCAAGAGCGATAAAGTCACTGAGACATAGCTCATCTTGCGCTTGGTCGTATGTGTACCCGAATATTTTGAGTAGGATTTCATGGTGTAAGCGAGACATTTGTGACTGGTGGGTGGAGTCACGATGTATGTTGTTCAGCTACTGCCCAGAAGTCTTAAGTACATCTATAACCAAAAATATGCATATATGTACATATGGGATGACATCAATGTATGAGTACTTGAGTACCGACCAGATCTGCGGTTATGTATGCTTCAGTAGTAAAAAGGAATGCTTTCGGCAGACAAACTAAGTCTGAGGTGATGGACATATGTGGGAATTGCACTATGGTAGTCACAAGTGCAAGGCAAGTGTGGCAGTAGTGGTGATTCAACCATGGGAAGAACCCTAACAGAACCTGGTAACCAGCATCAAGGACATCTCATCTGAAGTCAATGTGAGGAGAGCATGCAGTGAATGATCAAATATGCACTATAAGAGAGGAAAGGGTGCATGACCGGGTGGTCTTTACATTTTCAGGACAATGTGCCTTGAGAGTGGGACGTTCGCTGAGCTTGAAGTGGCTGCTAAGGTCAAGGCTGAACACGATGCAGTGGGGCGATCAATGACTAGTCTGAATTTCAGACTAATGATCCAGTCAAATGCAGTCGATGTTGTCAGGAGTGGGTTGGTTGAAAAACGACATCAACTATATTTAGAAGTTCAGCGACTTCAGTGACTTCTAAGGGCATGTGACTACATGATCGACTTCGGATTCGGTGACTTCTAAGTAAGACATGCGAAATACAATAGACTTCAGGGACATTTAAGACAACCATGACCTCAGAGACTTCTAAGACATACAATATACAATAGACTTGATGCGACTTCAGGGACATTTAAGACAACCCATGACTTCAGAGACTTCTAAGACCTATGATATTTCTGCAACTTTAGGGACTACTTCAGTTGGTTCCAGAATACTACCTCTATGATTAAAGGCTTATCTACAACAATGCCCAAGGTTACATGAATCAAGCAGTGATTGCGATCATAGTATATCTACAACAATGTGACAGGAACCAGGTAGTATATGCAAAGTTCATAAAGTTCATGACCCAAAAGCCCATAACCCAATCTGTGTAAAAGTACATTCTGTTACTGTCTATATGCTATGTGACAAGATAGGAGAAATATTAAAATGATGATAACGCAGGCTAATCCAGCGTCATGAAAGATTTTGGATCCAACTGATCAATATTGTAGCACAATACCTGTGCTTGCGCCTCAGTTACAACCTTTGTAGTGTCTTTGGACGAAGTTAGAGTGTGTTACCTAAGTCTTGATGACCACTGGCTATGGGTGGCGAAAGCGCGCGTATCCCTGTTTTGTATCATGGTGAGGTGCTTCATGAACCACATCTCTAAAATTGCGGTCCACTCTCCTTCCCACTGCATCTGCTTCTCGAAGACATCAATGGGAGGCCACAAGGAATGACCATCAATTGTTACGTCCAGCAGCATTTTGATATGAGTGTCCTTCACCATGTCGTCGATATTGGTACCGATGAGCTCACTATTCAAATGCATATAGGCATCACTCGAAGGGCCAGACAGGGCAGCTGAAATTAAATTGTCTGGCCCATATTGTATTGCGAGTCGCCATAGAAGACTGCCCATGCTGCAGAATTGGTGGGTGAAGGGAAGGTGAAGCATGTCCCTAACGCTGTCCTGATACTGTTTGAATTCTCTGTTGCCCCTTGTGAGTAATGAAGGTGTTTGGTCCAGATAGGCAGGCTGTGGACCTGAGAGGGTCTGGAGTGGGCCAACAAGGTGCTGGGGATTGGCAAAGACCCACCAATCAAGTCTGCAGGAGAGACAGCGGATTGCAAAAAACCAGAGCAGGACAGTGGGATGTTGGGCCTTCCATAGACGGAGTCTGATCTTGGTCCTCATGGATACGACTAATCTGCCATGAGAAATAATGTGTAGAAGGTGGTAAGGGGGGTAGCATGCGATGTTAAGAAGGTGGTTTTGAGGGTCACTATGCAATGATGGGGACAGCGGATGGGCATCTTGTCATACTGTGAAAGGCAGCTCATTCGAGCCAAAATGAAGCAGGTTGTGCCTGTTTTGGACAGGATGGGACCCCATCCTGTTCAACCCTGCAATGGTTGTGATGGTAGATGAAGGCAGGAACTGTAAAAATCCCATTGGCAGCACCAAAGTGCCAGGGATCAAAGGTTGTGCTGTAGGTACGGTCGTGGGAGGTGGCATTGTGACATGTGCAGAATGACCTGAATCAAGAACTATACGTGTAAAAAATAAGTTGGTGATGACAGTAATAAAGTATGCACTCATGGCACTGGTGAGTTGCTGGGCCACGACAAGGTGAAGGTGCTGTGATGGAAAAAATTAGCCATGGCTAGTTTCCCAGGGAAGGCACACTTACTATGATGACTTCTCTGGACAGGGCTATAGTAATGGGTAGTCTGTTGGTGATATCCTCGAGCTCCAACAGGTGAGGGAGATCTACCACAACGCACAAACCGATCTGGGGAAGGCAAATGTCAATGATGAGCAGGCGGGTGATGGTCAAACCGAGACAGTGTGTAGTGTCTATATATTGATGGTTGGGTATGAGATGGTGGTCTCCGAGAAGGATAAGAAGATCCATGGCGAGAAGGAGATATTGAACGACATGATCAGTGTGCAACAAAGGGTGCATGTGTATGATGAGGAGATGGATCTCTGACCATAGTTGTTGGGTTAGAGGCTACTTTGCCAGGTTCGATATCAACATCCATGCTATCGTCTGGGACAACATGCTCTGTTTGAGCATGTTGAGTTGGCTTGAGTGATTCTTGGTGAAGGCGCTTGTGTTCGAGGCGAGCTTGTCCAAGGCGGTGTTGTTCCAGGTGTTTGCATTCCAGGTGTTCGAGCTTGAGACATTCATGATCGAGACATTCCCGTTTGAGACAGTCATGCTCAAGATGTTCCCTTTCGAGACATTCACATTTGAGCTCCTTTTGCCTCTCGATCTCCTCCAACTGTTCAATCTCCATGCTCTGGACCTCCTTCAACTGTTCGACCTCCTTCTGTCTCTCGATCTCACTCTGCTCCTGCGTCTCTTTCTCTTTCTTGAGATGCACGACCTCCGCTGCCCATGAATCCACTCTGTCCTTGTAATTCTTGATCAGTTGCCGCAGCCTTTCTTTTTTCTCGTCATCTCCTTCAGTTTGACTCCTCAGCAAGCTGTCTGATGGTGTCACAAGAGGAGGAGGGGCCGCTACCATAGATGTAGATGCGGTAGTATTTTGTTGTGGTGGCTTGTGGATATAAGGGTGAGCGATCTGCTTGAACCACAATGCTTGTGTAGATGCAGGATTTGGGATGCTGATGGGATCGCCAAAAACATTGTGAGTGATTGTGTTTAAGGCAAATAGTTTACAGGAGACAGAATCTTGTTGGATGGTGTGTGGTAGCGTGTTTCCTTTGTCTTTGACAGGGCCCTTGAAATGTGTGGTCAGCCACTGCTGTAACTTTTGAATGAAAGAGCTGTATTGTCCAGCTCGGAGATTGAGAGAGTCGCCTGCCTTCCAATCAGTATTTCTCTTGCAAGTCAACAAAATTTCTTACTGTAGCACAATTCTTTCCATTTAAAATCAATGCTAAATGCCACAAAGTGGGACATTTCGGGTATACACACTGGGAAAAAAAGAAGCTTCCCTTGGACGAGTGTCCGTTCTAATGCGGAGGGCAATGAATCAAATCCCTTTGTTGGATTATCTGCACCCATATCCATATCCTGGATTAAACCCATTTGCTCTTGCACAGGGAATCCAATCAGCCTCTACCCAATTCTTTTTATAAGTTCTTATAGGCAGGAGAATTTTCTAGCACTATTTGCTACCTAGTTTTGTGCATAGTACACACTAATTCTTTATTTTCTGTCTAGTCAAACATAGGACTAGAGGAATTCACTCAAACTATCTATCACTTTTGTCTAGTCAAATAAAAGACTAGATAAACTTTATCTACATACTCTACATTATCTGTCTTGCCACATATAGCTAGATTTAATTGTAGAACCCCAAACAGAAGTTATCCACTGGGCTGTATAGCAGGTAACCTCCATGAATGCCGCATTATCTACCATGAAAGTCAAAAAGTTGTAGACCGCAAACTTGAGTAGTCTTATCAAAAGTGTAATTGTGGTGTCATTGCCTTTTGACCACTTTTATATAAGACACCTCAAGTAAGAAGACAGTGCTACCAGAACGCAGATGGCTCTTATGAGACTATTCCTGCCAATCCAGGCATCATTGCTTCATATGGGAGCATTGCATAGTGCTTAACTGCATCTTGTAGCGCCTTGAAAACATGGGCGCAACCATATCCACGTTGAAGTTTGTATTAGCTGTGCCTATCGCATACCAGAGGATTCAAAAGTGCAGAAGATTCACAATTGGCCTGAACCCAAGAACCAGATGCAAGTGTGCAGTTTTTTTGGAACATGCAGCATCTTACACATATTCATCTGTAATTTCTCATGCATTGTGCGCCTGCTGATCAATCTTACAAGGAAAGATGTACCCTTTGAGTTTGGACCTGAGCATCGGGAAGCAGTGCAAACACTGAAGGACTCAATATTAAAAAGTCCCCCCCGCATTGCAAAGGCTAGATTATGAGTGTGGTCGCGAAGTGTCAATATTTCTTGCATTGCAGTCAGGTTTATCCTGTTGCAAGTAGACGCAGATGGAAAGTGCTACCCTAATTATTTTGGCTCAATCGCGCTCAGCGAAGTTGAGAGTCACTACCCCCAGGCGAAGCTAGAGCTCTACAGGACTCTTTCACGTGCTACATGCAGTGCATATATTCATCTTCAGTGTCACCACCTAATAGTTGACGTTGACGCAAAATATATCAAAGGTATGATTGATCCCAGTGAGAAGCAACAAGAATGGGGTAGATAGGTAGCAATAGACGTCTAAGTACCAAATGAGATAGATAGCAATCTAATAATTTTGAGATGGCAAAAATGTCAAGAACCTTTGCAAAGGTAAAAAAACATACAATCTGCAAAGATGACACACACTTTGCAATGTGGGGCAAGCTTAGATCAGATTGACACCACAAATATCACTAAGTCCAAATCTGCAAAGCCGCAAGGTGTATCATGGACTCTGTAGAAGCTGGCACACACAGACTGGATGATGGCACTACCATCTATGTGTGCGACTATAGTGCCTGTCTTTGTAAAACAGGTGGGCAGAATTTATGTGTTTCCAAAGCTACTTACTTCAGACATAAGCCCAGCAGACTAGCATCAATTTTTTTCCTCTGGTCGCTCTTAGCATTGCACCAGATCTCACATCACCAGATCTTCCACACACCCCTCCACCAGCTGCATCCTCATCTAGCAAGAGGCCACAGGCAGATCTCGATGATGAAGGACTTAGATCTCAGAAAAAGGGATGTTCAGAGAGCCCAGAACTAGTGCCTGCATCTGAGGTAAGTCTTATTTTATTCCAGAGACTCACTCACATATTTCCGGTCAGCCCGATGATACTACCAAAGATATGAGTCCCTCTACTCGATCATGATCAAGACTTTAATTTTATTTAGAATTTTATCAGTATGATGGCCTCGAGTATGGCACCATACCTGAGAACTTTCCAGACAAGGCCCAAAATCCTGAACAGCTTCACAATTCTCAAGGTGCTGCACATCCAGACAAAGAACCTCCAGCAGTGCCTATTAATCATATTGATGATCTCAATCAAAACGAGGCTGATCTGGACCGGATCAATTCAGAGGGAAACAGAGCTCAGACACAAACAATGGGCTGGACGGATGAAGACGTGGATGAACTTCACCACGTGGCACCTCTTCAGGATGCCCAAGATGCCATGGCATTCATAACAGCTCTTCAAAAAGCCTCACTCAATGACCCTCATGTACATCTGCCTGCAGAGGCACTTGACTGACTTCAAAATCTCCCACATACACTTCCTGATTCTATGGACCCAGATCTTATATTATCGCTCAAATACTACTTTGCCAACCTTACGGTCAATGCTTACAACTTCATACATGATGCAACTATGGAACATCATCCCGAAGACAAAATCCTTAGCCACTATTGTGTGAAACAAGCTATTGCGGAACTGAGTGGTGTTGTTCCGATCATTCATGATATGTGTTTTGTCAACACATTCTTGCATTCACAGGACCACTTCACTTGTTTACCAGGTCAAAAACCCGCTGTAAGTCTTGATCTATTTGATATTCATCTTACTGATTGATTGATGTAGTTCTAATCTTGTTATGAAACCTCAGCCCAGACATGTTCCACCAAAACTTCCTCCAACTTCTATTGATTCCTCAAGTTCTGGATCCAACCCTGCTGTAGTCCCGCCCTCCCACAACATCACACCAGTCTCCATACCAGATCTCTCATTGAGTTCTGATTCGGCTTCACTGTCTGTGAAAATGGAACTTGTTGGAGGGACTCATGCAAACATAATCAACTTGAAGCCTGATGCCATCAAGAAGTGACAGCCGAGTACCAAGCCAATGTGTGTGAGCCCTAAGATCACAGCGTGGTGAGTTATATTTAATATTTTCACAGCAGTAAGCTCAACACTATCTTTCTAGGAATCTTTGCGGCCTCGAGTGGCAATCAAACGGCAATCAAAAGGAACCAGCCAGCATCTTCACAACTTACTGGAATAGGTTGTCTACCGCCGACAAAGAGGTTTGTCATCTTTTTATTTATTAACATCTATCTAATTCTGTCTACAATCGAGCTAGTTATGGAAGTGCAAAGCAGCTGTTCAGGTGAGTGCTGTTGCCTGCATTATATCACTTGTACTGACCACATGTTATATAGCTGGCTTGCTCAGGACTGGTTCAAGTAGACGACAACCATGATGACTAGTGGGCAGGATGGCGGGATGGCAGATGAGGTGCAGCGATACCCTAATGATAGCAATACCTATATATAATCTTATTTGTCTGCATTAGATGTATCTCGATGTGTTTTTGGATCAAATCATGTGATAAATTTGTATGTAAATGTGCATCTAGGTGTCTAAACACATTGAGAATCATATCTAAACATCTAAATTTTCTCTCAATGTCTTTCTTTTTCTATCTCGAAAAGTCTCATTTGGCAAACCACATCAAAGTTAATTGATAGATTTCATAGTGTTTATCATTTTAGATATCTATCTATATGTATTTACCCTATTCTTATTGATTTTTACTGGGTATGATCAATAATCTTAATTTACAGCCCAATGTGACCATCAATTGATAAATTGCAGGCATTCTCTTATTTTTGTTTGAACTTGTTCATGTCTCTGCAAACAAGCATGCAGGTGTAGATGGTCTCTCAAGGAGGCTACCTACAGAAGAATATCCCAAGGAAGACGACAATCATGAGGATTGGTTAAACTGCGCATATTCTTTTGGAGTTGCACTCCTGAATAAAGGATGTACCAAGTTGAAGCAGCAGGTGTCATACTAACTTGACCGGCACGCAACTTGTCATATGTGAAAATTCTTTTGGAGTCACACTCCTGAATGAAAGGATACACCAAGTTGAAGTGGCAGGTGTCATGCTAACTTGACTAGCACACAACTTGCCATATATGAAATATCCTGAATGCACATCCACATTTCTCTTCTTAGATCCCCTTTCCCTTCTTCCCTTTCTACAAGTAATAAGAGTTGGCATCTTCATTCATTTCTTGTCATCCTTGTGAGCCAATGGGTCGATGGTCTGAGAGATGGTCTGCAGGTATGCAGACCATTAAAGTCATGGTCATAGGGCAGGCATTGTATTTTATACTCTGATGACATGCCAGTGTGTGCCGTACAACTCGCCTTAGCTTATGCACAGGTCTCACAGAAGCTAGTTTCAAGGTGGTGTCTAGTTCTATTCTCTCAATCATACCTTTTTTCACAGTATCAATGATTATTGCATGGGACACATGTCCCAGAGTTCAATGCAATTTGTCTATTGTACATTCATTTTCACAATGATCTTTGATCTATACAAGGTGTTCTTGAGGGTAACTGTGATTTTCTTCATCCTAGAGGTAAGTCAACTGTGAGGCTTGTGGAATGTAAGACTCAGTTATTTCTACACTGGATGAGAGAGGTAATGCATCAGAAACAATCACTGGTTTCTCATCTAGGAACCAAAGGGTGTCATGGATACCTTTAACATGCAAGAGTTGTAAGATGGTTCCTTTACTCAATTCATCATGGAGTTCCTACCATGTATCCTTATAGACAATACCAAAATAGTTTTCTAAGCTTTATACCTGGGAGACTCTTAAACTCATCACCACTATGGCTGTAAAAATCAGCCACTTGGTCACTAGTGACTTTCAGCAGTCAAACAGTGGAATCATGGCTGTTGAATTTGGCTATCATATGTAGCACAAGCTGCAATTCAAGGTCTTGTAGCTCTGCCCATGACTTACCAAGTCTAGCTTAATCAAATGTGATGTTTCCTGCCTGTAGATGCTAATGTTATAGCTAATAAAATAACAATTCTCAAAAGCAATGCCAAGGATGAGATGCAGGAACATTTTTGGAAAGATGTGTACCTGTAGAAATGGAGGCCTGATTAAACCTCCTTGATCAAATACAATGTAGCTGAATCTGTCCCTTTTTAAGTGAATTAAGATTCAAACCTATGTGGAATGATAAGCTTCATCATAAGCAGGTATTCAGCTCTCCAATACTCACCTTCAAGCATTCTGAACACTAAACAATACTCCAGTGTGCTCAGCAAGCTAGCCATAAAAGCCTCCCTTATTATTGGCCCTCTGCTTTTGGCCTCGATGACATAATCTACAGTGCGCCAGTCTACCAGACAAGCTTCACTAATACAGGTGATGTCTGGTTTATAATCTTCAGAGTACTCCAGCATCTTACTGACTGTATTCTCTGCTATCCACTTCTGAATGGCTGGAGGCTTCCATCTAGTCCTTATTTGTACCTCATCCACTGCCTTATCAGTGTGAATATTGAGGAACTTTGCTATATTGCCTTGTGATGCTCTGCTAAGAGATTGAGTATCTATGAAGGTGCTACTCACACACTTTTTCCCGGCAAGTAAAACCCCTGCTTATAAAGCTGTTTGAATATGTCATTAATAGTAACTGATATGGACTGGAGGGGAGGTGAGGCAATCCAGACAAAGGGATGATAGTAGCCAATATATATATATATTGAGGGGGGGGAAACATGAAGGCATCAGGATATATACACTCCACTAACTCTATAGGAGAAAAGAGTAAGTAGCGAGAGGCTGGATTAGTGGGTGCTTCATTGTCACTGTACACAATCTCAGATTCTCCCTTCTGGTCTTCTGTCTCTACCACTTGAGAGACTGTATTGGCCGTCAATGATACAATTTTAATTGAGCTTATTTGTAAGGCTCTGCTACCTTGAACTTAAAACCAGGCAGAGTCTTAATGCTGTGTGAACATTCAATTGGAAAGCTCACAGGAAAATTCATCTTGGCATATATGAATATCAACTTCCTGAAACTGTCTACTACAAACATAACTACTACAGAAATTAAGGAGCTCCTGTGCTTGATACTGTATAAGGCAGCTCCATTAATCTGGGCCTAGATGACATCCTGTGAGGATAAGGAGTGTATGGTGGAGGCTTCAGACTCATAGTTGTTGAATGAGCCAGATGCCTACAATAGTTAATGAGGGCTGTGTACTACCTGTATATTGCTTGATTGCTCACCTTCATCTGTAAGTTGTCTCCTTTCCTACCACCTCTGATCCTACAAACTAACTGTTTTCCCCCATGCTTGACATTGCAGGTAGTAGGGCAGAAAAGGTGGAGCATGTGAACATGACTTATTCTGAAGCCACCCATTAATATGCCCCCATGTCGCTTTTGAAGTGCCACAAGAAAGGATGGAATTTGGAAGGTATTTTTTAGAAGGTTAGTAAATGACTTGAAGACTTCCCTCCAGCATTAACTCATGGCAGTATGAACCATGACAGGGAGTTTTATGGTTTGGGATATCTAATTGAAGGAATACAAGCATGAGTTGGGGCTAGCATTTGGCAATTTTCAGACAGCAACACAATCTGAATTTGCTAAACTGGCGACTAGCAGACTGCATAACCTCAGACATTGTTATACTTTGATCCAAGAAAGGTGATGATTTTAGAGTGTTTGAATGTATCATCAAATGTGTTGTCCTATGGTCTCACAGCCCAGAAGAGGTGGAAGTTTGAGTTTTTATCAAGGTTCACTTTGGACTACACCTCCCGATTATTTTAAGTGACTCATCTTATGCTACCTAATGGACCACTGCACTTCATACACCCAGGTATACTGTGTACCATTTTTATATCTGTCATACAAATTACATTACCAACCTTGGTAGCTATATATTTATTTATGTATTTAAAATCAAATTTATTGTCCTTAGGGGTGGAACATAGCCCTAAACTCAGGGGGCTACTCCTGCTAATTTAACATGAGTTGGCAGCTATTTCAATTTAAACAACAAAATTTATCTTGCCAAGGATAAATGTTGTGAATTAGGTTCAATGCAAGAACCTTGCATAGCTTAAGTACTGCTGACTCAGCACACCCATATCCTGTTCTTGTTGATGGTTCAATTTCATTAACACTTACCATGAAGTTCATCCTAAGACAATGTTGGTATTGTCCCATGCCGTCTGGCAGTTCTGACTCCATCATACCTAGGTCCAGTCTCATAGTTTTAGCAGCACTGCTTTTGCTATAGCTGCCAATGACCTTCTTCTTAAGTCCCATCAGCTTGTTCACTTGTTGTGTAAATGTGGGACTGAATATCACAATTGTAGGCATCATTTGGACAGATTATTCTTCAGCTAACTATACAGTCCTACTAGTAGTTATTAGGTGCAGTGGGTGGCAGCCCACCACCCCAAAATTTACAGATTCATAAATTTACCTATTTACCAGGTTTACTGTATTTACCTGGTGAGTCTTACACTTAGCTCCAACTTAGCTCACCCAAATCCTCTGTTCATTACCTATATCCCTCCCAGCTGCATGTCCTTCAGTGTAAGCAGTGAACTTCTTTACAATTTAATACATCATGATATCTTGACACAACCCAAAATCTTCCAGGCCTCCCTCTCAGCATCTGAATGTGCTCACCATTCAAAGAGCTCCGCCATTACCTGCATCACCCCCATCTGCAGCTCCTTCAATGTAAGTAGTGAACCCCCTTAAGCACCACTAACTTGCTCACACCTGAAACAGATCATCCTCAAAGGATAGAAACTATTTCTTCTTGAAGGAGGTAGACTTGATTTTTTTTTTTTGGCCACACAAACTGTGTGCCCATTACCCTTGCAGGTTGAATCAGATTTCACACATGAAGATCCAGACTCAGAAACCATATTCCAACTATGTTTCAACCTGTCTCATTATATACAGGTTGCAGCGACCCCAGACAAAGAGCTTAAGTATACTGGCCTGCTCTTCTAGCGTCTTGCTACCATCCAAATAGTCACATCCAGCACAACCCACACACTCTCTAGTAAATGAAAAGCCAGCTGGCAATGGCTCAAGAACACCTTGTATCATGCCACCTCCACTTTTAGTATCGACTCTCTACTCCCTTTGGAAATTTTCTATGCTGCCCCTTCCCTCTTCCTATGGCTACCTTCGCATCCACAAAAAGCACTCTCATGCTCTTTGATGTGCCCAGAAATTATGACTGGCATTTCATAGTCTTGTGGGGCTGGTCAACCTTTTTTACTGGTTTGCTCTAGTATGATACAAAAGTGCCCACCCTACTGATTCTCGAGCCCCACTTTCCTCCTCTCACACTCTCATCTAATCTGGGCTCAGTGAAACACACATATATGACATCATCAATACATTAAAGCTGAAGATGCTTGGTAGATGTGTTGGTGTTGTCCTCAACCCCACAAACTCTGCGTTGGGTATCATATTTCCTTACCACAATCACATAAGAGTCCCCATCTGGGTCAAAACTGGAATGTCAAGTGGCATAACCTATGCCACTTCTTTCAAACATTCAACCTTCAAACTCGCCATCTCTGAAAAAAAAAACCCCGTATCTGCGCAATGATTAACAACAAGCCCCTTTAACCCCAAACCTAACAGTCTTCACCATTGGACCACACTTGTTAAATTCCACAAGTCCAGGTGCGAGGAGTTCTTAGCACGAGCCTCTGACACCATAATGGCACGGCTGAGGAAAAGGCTCCAAGACACTGTCGACTTCATTATACCCACCCAACGAGATGGAATGAGGTACTTTATATGGTATCATTCAACTACAACTTATTTTCTGACCCTCACTGTTTTCCTGTGAGTGGTGCAAGAGTGTGGATGCAAAGGAATGATGCAATAGTGTTTGTGAGGAATCCTGCATTTTACAGGATTGACTCTGTTGGAAAAGGCAGCAAGAGAGCTCCAAGAACACATTGTATGGTGAAGTTGACCAAGGGAAAGTGCATATTTGCAGCTGATCTGATGGACTTGCAACCATTCAACACTGATGGGAATCTGAGAAGGAAGACAGAGAGGTAGAAACATTGAGAGATTCATAAAAAATGTCTATGACCAAGAGAAACAAGAGGGCCACTCCTTCCCTACGTCCTCGTAAATCCAGGTCATTTCCCATGAACATAGGAGACACTGCTCAGAGAGATGAGACAATGGATGTAGACTAGCTTATTTGATATGATATCAATAATATCGGTAAATAGTGCCGAGTAGGAGCCAGATAATCCAGTGGTACCAGCCTGACAATAATGAAAATAATGGATCTCTGTACCAATCTGGTGAAGATGTCAGGAAGGTGTTACCCAGTAGTAATATGTCACAGCCACATACTACCATGAACAGATCTCTAATATATGGGCAATCTACATGAACTAGATATGGTACTACCAACCACTCTATTTCCTCCATAAACAGATCCCAGACATCAAGGTTGTCTGCTTAGAGTTGGCATAGAATTTACAGATGCCTCATCTCTCCAAAAACAGATCTCATCTAGGCAATCTACTCAGAAGATCCACCTCCCACTCAGTAAGATTTGTTGTACCCACTGTGGATATAATATAAGCTAAGGTAAGTGTAGTGTACTAGCTAAGTCAAGTAAAAACTGTCATTGCAAACACAGAGAAACTATGATTCCCGTAGTCTTCAGGTCCTCTCCCTTTTCCCTACTACCTTACCCTGTCAGGTTCAATGCCACGTCCTTCAGCCTCCACTGTCACACAATTGATTGGTCTAGTCATACCCGAGAATCCTTGCTATTTCACCAGTATAAGTAGTTCATGTACATTCCTTGATGACTAGCAGAATCTTATATGGTGATTCCCCGCTCAAAAGAAGTATCTAACTCTAATATTTTCCTACTCATTCTCCTGATTTCCATCGCTCTCATCTCATATCATCACTGTTTTGTTCTCAATCCCCACTGAACTCTTACCAAGCCTTACAAGTTTGCACTTCAATAAACACTTCTAATCTAGGTTCAACAAAGTTCTATTGATGATCTCTTGATTTCCTTTGCTCTCATCCCCATATCATCACCATTTTATTTTCAATCCCCATTGAACTCTTATCCAGCCTTACAGTTAGTGGGAATAGCAATGAATGAGACTGAAGTCACAGAGCCTCAATTTTTCATTCTGTGTATATAAACATTCTCCACCAACAAGGTTGTCCTCACTGCAGATTATGTGAAACCTTCATGAAGGAGTGAAATCAATTATCCAGCTTATGTCTCCAGAAGCCAAAATTGTTGGCATCATCAAAGGGTGAGACTAACAAAAGAGCCCTAAACCTTCCAGAGCAAAAATTGTTGGTGTCATTATCAATGATATACCTCATGAAGGGGTAGAGTGAGTGGTGAGAGAGAGAAAATTTTTGTAGTGACTGCATTATTGCTTATATAAGCATATCATGCTGCCTCCTCCCAAGATTGATTTCACTAGCCTTCAGATGACTTCCCTAGCTTCATCTTAGACTTGTTTTTGAGATTAATGAGCCCTCTAAATGCACTGGCAATACTCATTTGGTCCAAAAAATCATGTTCCAAAGTTGACCACCCTGTCATGCTGCCTCACTCAATGATCAAATTTTTTTCAGCTTTCATATGACTTGTCTGACTTCAAATAGAACTTGTTTCCGAGGTTATTGAGCACTCTAAATCAGATGGTAATGCTTGTTTGGTATAAATAAATCATGTTCCAAAGTTATGCTACCCCCTTCTCTCACCTACTGTGCCCAGAGGCATGGTTTTATGTGAATGCCAATATATCAAAAGGATGTTCCTAGTGTTTTATGATCATATAAATTGATTGGGAATGGTCCCATAGTCTTTTTGGTCCATGTGAATTGTGATATGTCAGTTTGCCTGATACCCCTCCCACAATTTTTCTAGGCTTTCCATGTCTTGCCTGTGCTGCAAGAGTATTTGCTCGCTTTGGCCAAAAAAAAGTTCCAAAGTTGACCACCCCTATAATGCTGCCTTCCTTTAAGGTTGATTTTTCCAGCCTTCATATGACTTGCCTAGCTTCATCTAGGACTCAATCTTGAGGTCATTAAACACTCTGAACAGGATGGTCAAGCCAGATTTGCCAAAACAAATCATGTTCCAAAGTCAACCACCCTAGTCATGCTGCCTCCTTTACACATCAATTTTTACAGCCTTCATATGACTTGCCTGGCTTCATCTAGGACTTGATTTTGAGGTTATTGAACACCCTGAAGACAATGGTCAAGCTAGTTTTCCCAGAAACAATCAGGTTCTCAAGATACCCAGGGTCCCCCTCCTCCTCATTCTCATATATCTGGATATTATGTATAGACTGATATACTAAAGGATGTTCCTGGTGTTTTCCAACCTCAGGAATTGATTGGGGATAGTCCCAGGGTGTTTCCAGTCTGTCTGAATCAAAACATGCCAGTTTACCTCATACCCCTCCACAAAGGTTGATTTTTACAGCCTTCTCATGACTTGCCAGGACTCCAAGAGCATTTTTCCTAAGGGCTCTTGAACCTTATGAACACAATGGTCGAGCCCAATTTGCCAGAAAAATCACATTCTTGAGATATGCAAGGTCCCCCTCCCCCCTCCTACCTGACATATTTTGCTATGCTTGAATTTAACTAAAACTCAATACTGTAAAGACCTGTCCTGTGGTTTTTCAAGTGTAAAAATCAATTGGGAATGTTTCCAGAGCATCTGGAGGTCATCTATGGTGACATATGATGGGTGGGCCAAAATATCAGTATTTTGACCATATCTCCATAACTGAACTGCTGTTTTTCTTGATTTGTGGCTCATAACATTCCTAGAAGTACTCTTCATAATATGTACCAGCCCGCAAGAAGATATATTTTCACAAGTTTCAAACCTATTTCTGAAATGACCATATAAGTTTCCATCAACCAATCATCATCCAAAAATAACCGCACAAGTTGAAGTGTATTCCTTGAGCTGCTGGAAGCATGTCCACTCAGCTTCTTGTGGTAAGGTAGACATAGCATAGCTCAACAGGCAAGGAGAAAATTGACACCGGACATAAGCACGTGGCATGCACTTATTTTTTGGCCTAACCATGTATCTGTATTAAGCCATGTTGTCTTAGCCTCGTGCAACACATGTAGCATCTCCCAGAGTATCGAGGGAGTAGTTTGTCTTTAAATTGGAGATGGAGGATCAACCGCTTTCCATCCCAAATTGCATCATTGAGAGACTCTTGGAGGCTATACACCCATGACTTTGGAGGAATGTCTCTTGCAAGGTCTAGGTCCTTGTCTGGACAGGCTTGGTGAAAGCATGATGCTCCAGTTTGTATGAAGCAGCCAGTGTTGATATCAGGCAGTTTGAAGTCTAATAGTTCCTTTACAGGGAGGTTGTCATCAGAGGGCAGTAGCATGCTGCATACCTCCTGTGGGATGTCCATGATCTCCGACAAAAGATTGAGATCTTCAGGATCCAACAGTTTGTCCATGTCGACCCATTTTCCAACCGGTACATGAATGATAACTAGTGGAGGGATGGGAGCAACTGTGGGAGGGGATATGATGTTACCCTCGTCCATGTGGAGTGGAGGAACAGGGGCAACAATAGGGGGAGGCAGAACATTGTCTTCTTCCATGTCAAATTGATCCTCCTCATCAGTACCAAGTAGTCCGAGTAGTTGTGGTAAAGTTCTATGTTGCCTGTTCATGGGTGAAACATTTGCAATGACCACACATCATCCTTGAGTTGGTTGATCTCCTTTTTGTCGTTTGTAATCTCTTTGCGCAATTTGAGTGTACCTCGAGTTATGAATATATGCTTGCAGTATTTCTGGCCTTTGAATGGAGGTGCTTGGTCATCTGGTTAGAACTGGCCAGGCTTCCTGCAATAGCTGATAACTGATGTGAATGGATTAGATGAGAATCAATAAATAGTAAGTAGACATACTTGTAGGGGACCATTTGTGTAATGGAAGGACTGGTCCAGTCTCTTCCTATGAGTCCTCTGCCCAATCTGGAGCTCTGAGGGATGTTTTTGCCTCTAAGAAACAGATATGAGGCATTGTAAATCAGGAATGACAGTTTGTCTCACCAGAAGCACACTGCGTTTTTTGGAGAACAGACATGACCACAATATGTCTGTGAGGTTTCGGGTCTTTGTCCATTGGCTTTGGCTTTGGTAGGACAGGAAATTGGTCATGAGCCATTTGAGGAGTCAGAGAGTGTGTAAAACAGTGAGCCGTTCAATATGAGAGGAGAAAAGGACATGATTGGTGTATGTTGTATGTTACTGAAATTGGAACCATGCAAAAACGACTTGCTGGATTACCAATGAGAAGTCTGTGATTTGATGTTGTTGATGAGAGATGAGTGACAAAGGCAAGGTCAAGATAGGATTGGACTAATTAAGGCAAACAGGATGTGACTAATGATGCACAAGTGGCCATGACCTACAAGCATCATTATTTATTGTTGTCATTGATCCATTGTGGACCGTTTGGCAACACAGATGTGGAATTTCCATTTTGGTGGTCTATAGTCATCAATGTTAACTAACAGGCACTAGTATTGATGCTTTTGTGAAGTCCAAAAAAGTGAAACCTTCAACAATTGTCAAATGTGATGCTTTTACTTCTATATTACAAATGTTGTGGATAATGTCTGCAGTGAGTGAAAATGTGTAGAATTGTACGGTACAATGAGCTTTAAGTGAATGTAATTGACTCTGAATTGCAAAAAAAAAAAAGGACATCGACCAGAGACGATATGTAAACTAAAGAGGATTCAGAAGCAATAACATTCTGACATTGTGCCTGTGGTAAGTGTGAGCATGCAGTTGAGAATGAAAAGAGCATTCATATGATAAAGGGATCCAGTTGAACCCTGCTATGGAGGCGTTGCAAAGGAGATGACAGGGGGTCTGGTGATGGAAGGTTGGATTTGACATGTTTATTGTAGGGAACGATGTGATGAATGGTCATAAGTGAATTGGGCGTAGTGGAATACCCTTGGTATGGCTGCTTGATGTCGATATAATGTTGTTCAGGTAATGTGATCTTCACTAACATGTGTGATAGATTTAGCAGCAAATCATTCATAGGGGACAATGGACTCTTCTCAACTTGGAGAAAGTACCACTAATGCACCACCATCTTTAGACAATCCCTGAACATCTCCTCTGATGCGTGTTCCATAGCCTTCCATATCTTGATTGATGAATTGTGGAAAGCCACATCAATGGGTCCTACCTCATTGTCTTCTGTGTCAAGATGTACATGGACGGTTTCGGTTAGCATCATGTTGATGTTGTTATAATAATTGAGCAAGCCTATCTCAATATTAGTATACTGCGCCGTGACATCATGTAAGACCTGTGTAAAGTCAATACGGGATAATGGGATTCCCCAACGAACAAATATGACCTTGGCATTTTTGGGAAGGGGCTTGGGATCATGTCCAGGAATTCCTGCTTGAGCACATGAATTGGTCCGACAAGATACATGTCCAAGCGGGTGAGGCAATAGTGTTAGTTATATGATCATTCACCTCTACAGTATGCTTTTCTATCCTTTTCATGGTCTCTATACGTACATATTCATTACCTATATTTCCCTGACCATTCAGTTATTTTGCTGACCTCCCTAGGACTTGTCTAGGTCAAGTTATTCCTTACCTTTGTATTGTGGCTTGTCTGTTTACATTTGTTTACTATACATCACCCATATCCCAGAGTCCAGTGCTCCCTGCCTCTTTGGCAACTTACTCTGAACTCTAGGTACTGTATACCTTTACTATACTTGAATGGATTTGGCAACTTACTCTGGACTCTAGTCCTGATCATCTTTGGTCCCTCAGGAGCCTCTAGAAGCGGCCCATTCACTTCCCATTCCAATAAGAGCAAAACATGCAGGGGGCGATGTGGGTGTTTGTGGCATGGTACATCTCCAACTCTGAAGCTTGGGGAGGTGGTACAGACAGGAAATGAGAAAGGGTGGAAACAAGGTTGGTCAACTCTGTGAGTACATTGAGCCATTTGTACATAGATTCTAAACAGGGGTCAACTGAGAATCTTAGAATGTGACACAATGAAAAACTAACTGAATCTGGGCTGCAGTCGTCCTGTTTTAGTAAGAACATAAAATCATTCAAATGCAACAGGGCTGTCAAATATGCCACTCCATAATGTATTAAGATGATCTCCAAATGAGTTTTCTGGTGAAGTAAGAAAGAAGTAGCCAAAGTCTGTAGAGCTGAGGTTGTCCTTTGGCCATCTAGTTGAATCTCCAGAACCAAATGACTCCTGGACGACGCTGTTGAACACGGACACATCAAAGCCTTGAAGAATCTTCGACAATAGATCTTCTGAATGGGTGAATAGCAAGTTAATCATCGTTACCATGGTGTTGGTGATGAAATTAGAACCTTGAACAACCAATGTGTTACTGGATGTACTCCATTTTGTGAGTGATAATGGCACCTTAGAGTATGAAAAAGGGCTACCATGTGGAAAGGGGAGCCAATGGACTCAAACCAAGCAGAAGAAACAGATACTGATGATTGAGCAAGGAACTGGCTACAAGACATGAACTGGCTATATGTACCTAAGTACCTCGAGGTCCAGGCAAGACCCCTGGCATGTCTGGCAAACCCTGGTGGCTAAGCCCCTAACACACCGCAATGGCCCATATCAGCATGCTAGGTTAGTCCAAATTTGACCATATCATTCAAGCTTCAATCTTCAGCAAAATCCAGGCTGAGATGACATTTGCCAAATGTTGGTCAACATCTGGTTGCCAAACTGACTCTAAAGAAGTTGGTGCCTTGGCAAGAGAATCATTTGACTTTAATGTCCCCAAGCCCGGGATTGCAAAGGTGGTTACTACAATGGGGGGAAGACCCCAGACACAACCAGAGGGGGTGGAAGCTATGTATCTCCAGCTAGTCAGATGTCCTTGTAGATTCCAACAAACCAATACCACAGGGGTATGACTCAACAGAGTCCAGTGAGCAATCTCCTGTTCCGAGGCCTGCTCAACAGGCATTTGATGGATGCATACCTGTATAATCAATCACAGCATAAAGGGCATGACCATGGAGGGTTGAACTGAATGAGCTGTGAATCTGATGACAAACAGCAGGTGCTTGCTGAATCAACTGGTGTCATTAAAAGACTTCAGGGCAAGGGGTATCTTACCTAAAGACCAGCAACTTGATGGTTTCAAAATGTGATTGCTTTGTGAATGTTGGACCACACGCCAGTAGTATTATTCCTTTGGTGCCCATCACTCTTGAGGGGGAGCCCCAACAATCTTCATCTTCAAAAAATTGGTCAAGAAATCCTTGTATTCCCGTCCAGGATCGCAGATAGCGGACAACACAATTGTCTGGATGATGCGGTGTGGTAAGAATGTTTTTCTGAATTGACCCTTGTATTTCTTGGATGGAATTCCAAGACAATATCGAGCTTGCTCAGTGTTGACATGCATAGTGCTGTGCATGGAGGTCTTAAGCTCTCAAGAAAGTTTCAGATAAAGGCAACTTATCCATCAGGATCAGCAAGGTTGACATTGTAGCTCTGAATAGGGCCGATGCGAATAGACCTGGGCTCATGGCCTTTGAGACAAGCTATACCAGCCCCACAGACATCTATTTCTGAATGGTCGTCCAGGTGTGAAAGCAACAACATGTGTTGTGAGCTGTCGAAAAACACAAAGTGCTCTAATAAGATCACAGTGTCTGTCTGTCCACTGTCTAGCCACTTGATAGGGAAGCATGTTGCCTCTGGTAATAATTCATGGGGTGGCCAGTAAAGCTTCCCTTGGACAGCAACTGTGCTGTTGTCATCGACAGTGGGTTTTTCGTCTGGGAATGAGATATTGTATGCTTTATTTTTCGATCGCATCTGATCAGTTCCGTTGTGAACAGCTGGCATCTTGCTGGTCTTGAGTTAACAGGACAAGGGTTGTTTGTGATTGAGAGCTTGGGTGGTAGGTGACTTGCTTTAAGCAATCTAAGGTATGAGATATAGGACAAGCAAACTTGGTTGTTTGTATATCTGGTACTGTGGCCATGTTGTGGATGATGGACAATTGAAAGTCAATGGAGGACCATGATAATTTTATTGAGTCCCAAACTAGTAGGACCATCCATTGTGGGCCTCATGTTCCCCCACAATTCTTTCTGCCATGGTGGTCTGGACCATTATGCATATTAACACTTACGAGCAGTCCTCAAGTTTACCATACATTAACTGCTTGCATATATATCACTTGTACCTGGCTCTTGCAATCATTGTACAATACCTAGCACTACAATGATATTGTACATAGATTTCTTGTCGCAGACATTGCTGCATTGTCTTCTCTTATTGTGTTATTATGCGGGGTTGCAAATTTGGACGTGAAATCGAATGGATTATATCTAGCAAAGAAATCTTGTGTTACTTGCTTCACATCTCGAGCAGGGCAATGGACAATTCATAGACTTGCATAGACTCCAATAGATCGACAAAACAACTTCAGCAGAATTCATTGCTCAGCTGTGATCATTGCCTGGAGCAGTGTCTGGCATATATATGATAATGACAAGCCAGAGTATCATGATCTGCAATATGATTGACATAGTCCTCTACAGTCTTCTACATTTATGAGATGGTTTCTTGGTGCTGACTAGCCAACTTGAATATTGATAGAACAACAACCCTCCCCACCTGGTAAGGCTTACATGCACCACACTTGGAAAGTTTGTGCCAGGAGACCATCTGCTATTGATGAGATTCAACCTCGGAGACTATATTGCAGTATATTGAAGTGATCAGCATGCCTGAATTGAGATATCAAGACTCCACTTCTCAGTCCCCCCAATTCAACCATCCTCCTGTGTTCTATTGATCTGACCAACAATCATATGCTACTTGGATTCACTGAGAGGGTCTTATCTCTGAGTTGCATGCCTGCAACTCTCCAATCTCTGTCAAAATGATCCTGTAGTGCCACGGGTATACATCTCTCCCAATTGGATGGGATTACCTCACCATTGAAGCGGCAGAGGAACACCAGTACAAAGACAATCACATTAGCACAGGCCAGATTAATCGGTGACAGCGAAAATGTGGCCACAGCACAAATGAGCTTCTGAAATCTCACAGCCAACATGTGCTATGACCTTGAAAGCCACAGCAACAAAAATTCAATACCAGCAGTGGGAAAACCGAGGAACAAGAAAGGTGACACAGAATGCGGCTTAAAGTGATGGCAGCATTTTCTGGTGAATTTATGATGTGGATGACAGTCTCAACACCCTACCAGCTAGTCTGAAAGGGATGTTGGAGCTCAACACAATTGAGAAGGAGAAGCTGGTGTTTGAAAGGACTAAAGAGGGAGAAGGTGAAACTCGAAAGGGTCGAGAAGGAGAAGATGGTGCTCAACAGGATTGATAAGAAGAAGGTGGAGCCCGACAGGATTGAGAAGGAGAGGATAGACAAAGGGATTGAGAGGGGGAGAAGCTGGAGCTTCAAACACCCCAATGAGAGAAGGCTCTGAGCCATCCACCATGACATGGATGTCGATGTGCCCCCAATGTCACAAGTGACATTGCCTCAATCTCTCGCCATGGACATTGAACTTTGTGAAATTGCATCACACTGCAATGACTCTTGTCTCTACAAATGGCAAAGGCAAGGCCATTGATCATTAAGATTGATCTCCTCATTATACATGAGCATCACCGTCTGATCACTATTGTTTGTACGGGTCCAATCAACATGAAAGTACATGACTGTGTAAATATTGCTTGAGGTGTATGTCATTGTTAAGCATACATCATGCTGGGCTATTGCTGTGGCCAGTGATATCGAGCATGCAGGTTAACTCAATAGTACAGACCATTGAGCAGCACAAATATAGGAATATAAGTCAGCATATTAGCCACCACTGTGTGACCTTATGTGTCTTAACCAGGGAAATGATAAGGTGGAGGAGGTATTGTACACGTCCCGGTACTCTCCTCAGTGACTCACAAAGGCGAGCAAGAGGATGAGGTTGCATTCCCCATCCCTTGACTCCACAACAACAGTAGGTCTTTCACGTTCTGGTCACAACATCATATGTTTTAATGAAGGACATGATAAGGTGGACGAGGTATTGTACATGTCCCTGTACTCTCCATGGCAAGTATCTCTCAGGCATGACAATGCAACAGATCTGCACGAGCAGTTGAAACACTTGCAACATTATATTGAAGAACTTGGGGAAGAGTGGGTCAGGGATCAACAGGTGCTGGAGGAGATGAGACATGAACACTGGACCACCCTCACTGAGACACCGTCAACTACCAGGTGGCCATAGTTGACATCACAAAGGACAATGACAAGTAGCTTGAAGCTGAAAATGATGGTCAGAAGAGGAAGATAGAGGAACTCGTCAGCACAAGATTCACGACGACACACAACAGTTCAGTGCCATGTGTGTTGCCAAGCATAGTCACACTAAGTTTTGAGTATTATCAACGAGAAGTAGAAAATACACTGACTTTGAATTTGAGAAGCTGGCAACTTTTGTGGTATCATAGTGTAGTTGTGTTGTCACTGCATTTTACATACTTTCTATATAAGACCCTCAAGTAAGAAGACAACATAAGCAACAAGACCATCCTGATAGATCACAGTCTTCTGCTTCAGAATAAGCTAGATGATTTATCTGGCATTGACGATGACACTAGCTTGAGATATAGGTGAGACCAGCACATTGGCTTGCTGCTCCTATCAGTGCTTATGCACATGCCACTAGTGATGTCCATTAAACTGCTTCCCACCGTCCCCAGGCTTTCTTCTGCTACTCACTTTTATGCTCATGTTCATGTCCCTTAAGACAAGAATGGTGAATGAGAGCAAGGCGTGAACATGTCTTTCAACTTGAAGTTGATGGTCTTAGTAGTACTTGATGGGGAGATTCAAAAGAGTGTGTTTGGGAGAGCAGGACAGGGAAGATGTTGCCTGAGTGCTTGGATTGGAGGGGTCAATTTGATGTAAGGTGCATGCATGGAATGTGACTTGTTGCTTGGAGGGATGCCAAACTCGGGTGTTTCTTCTAGTCTCCACTGTGTCCGGTTGCTGATGAGTCCTGCACTGATGTTCAGATGCTGCTGACGCCCAAGACTTCTTTGCAGGTTCCTGGGTCTGTGTTGCAGATGTGACAGTGGCACCTGTGATTGCAGTGCATGTTGACTTGCAGCTGCAGTCTGCATTGCTGTGGGAAGTGTTCTGTAATTATTTGGCAGTACAATCATGGTGAATGCAGGAAGGCAGTGGCAGGCACAAGGGTTGGTGACAGTCACCCGTGAAATGAACATGTGGCTAATTATGATCACGTGATCATATCAGACACCTTTACCAATAGACCCAATCGCTCTGACCCTCTCCTTTCGCGATGAGAGAGTGGCCAATGTCCTTCTCAGTCACCCAGTGGACATGCTAGATCAGGATAACATCACAATGTTGTCATTGGGCGATGGTGCCATCAAGGTAAGTCCCATCCGATGAACACCTGTGTGTGGCGCACGTCACAACCTTGTTTTTAGATCAACGTTCCAGAGAAATGCATTGATTTTCTCGCAGTCACCATCTATCAGCTAGAGGTGTTTCAATGTACTCCCAATATCTTAATTGACCACCCTGACACACTGATCCATGATACTAAAGTTCAGTTTTACCTAGCCCTCATTTCATACACCACTGCAGTCATCACCATTGTTCATTCAAGTGGTTGAGGAAGATGGCAACACTCAAAATACTCAGAAGAAGAAGCAGAATAGCAGTACCAAGGATTCATTTAGAAAGAAAACACTGGTTCAATGCTTTAAATATGACCTAACCAGGCAATGGATTGTCATATGTCTTCTTAACTACTACTTCTCTCAGATGTCTCAAAATCATCATGGAAGACAATACAGCTTAGGTTCTTCTGTCTGGACACAAAAATTCTTTCGAGAATTCAAATCGAAATTCAACTTCAGTGTCATGTGATCTTGCTCCCACGAATTAGAGCACCTGCTCATCTTGTTCTCGGACGACCTGTTTCCATGCAAGTTTGCTTACCCACCATAGACACACCTATATCCCCCACAATTCTGGATGACCCTCGTTTTCGCTTTTTTAATGAATGTATTGGTGTCTTAGATAGCACCCACATCCAAGTCTTCGCCTCAGCCAACGAGCACACCACCATGCGCAACCGCAAGCGATTTTTATCCCAGAACTGTCTCTTCACCTGTAACCACAATTCTTTTTATCTACTTGCTTTGCGGCTGGGATGGCTCGGTTGCTGATGGCACACTCTGGAACAATGTACATGCCCATGACTTTGTGTCAGTGTTATGTATGAGCCAACACTGTCTTGCCCGGCACAAATGTTTGCATCACTATCAGTGGCTAAAAAGCTGTCCACCTTACAGCATCATATTTTGATGACTGTCCATGCTGGATGCATGGTTCCCTGCTGATGTTTTAGCATCCCCAATCCCTGACAAGGGTGTGTTGATTCTGACATCAGAATCCTACAGAAACACCTGACACCTTCATTCCTCTTTTGTGCCATCCAGATTTTTTTCATGTGTAGTTGTTTAACTAGAAATAGGCTGAGCTTTGCTAGCATCAAAGTTCTACAAGTGTTCAAGTTGCGTGTTTATTGTTTGTTTGTTTGTTTTTAGCCAAGGGAACAAATGGAACATTTATGGCATAGTAATTATACATCAGAGTCTAGTGGTATGTTGGTGTTACAACAAAACTTTGGAGAATAATGAATTGGAGTCACAATCAAGAAGCACTGGCTAGAATTGCTACAGTACAATGTATCATGATCCTATGATCAGAATCTTTGCGATGTTTTGTCCTATCTGAGCTTGGGGAACCATTGCCAGCATCGCATAAGCTATCATCCTTGTTTGCAGCAGTACCGCCTGAAGAGCACATCCATATCATTGTAGGTGGCTGAGGAATTGAGGGCATGTGTTTCCATGTGAACGATGGCAGAATACAGGTGTTCCATGCCAAGTGCTTCAAGAAAATTGTCATCATCCTCAAAGGGCATGGTCCTCAGATCCAGAGGAATGATAATGCTATTCACATTGGTGTTCATGTCTGCCATCAACAACTGGGGAAATCTGAGGAGCATTCAGGTCGCAAGCTTTAGAAATACTTGTGAGTTTCCCTGCTCAAATGCAGTTCTGTGCCATGTGTCCTAATTGGCTCACACGGAAGGGAGTATCATTAAGACCACCATGATCAAACTGGATTGTGTGAGCATGCGAATGGATCATGTCAGAACATGTCAACTAGCTTGGCCTCTGTGATGCAGATGTCAATAAAGGCAAGTCTAGCTGAGGGAGGCATCGGAGAGGGCGGATGATCATCCCCACCAATGCTGTGGACCTCCTGTGATATGTGAGCAGGCAGATACGTACTTGGAACGCATCAACACTCACAGACAGCTGTGATGTTTGTGAATGTCAGTCAAATCAATCATAGGTGAGCGAATAACTTACTATCGCTGACGGGAAGGTTCAATCACTACTGCTGACGGGAAGGTTCGATCACTACTGGATACATCTGATATCTCATTGATGGAGTCGACCACCAGTATCTGTGGTGCGGCCTTTTCCTTCCCCTTGCCTTTCTTCAATGGGAACTGCTTTTTTGTCTTGTGTGCCTTGACCACCTTCTTCACAACTTCTAGACATTCAAACATGGTGGCGATGTGTTTGCTGTGGTCCACCTGAGCTGTGTTATTATCATCATTGCATGATGCAAGGATCACTCACCTCATCTTCTGACTCCACATCCAATGTATGTTGACTAGGCCCAGCTGCTTGCATGGTCACCTTGTGATGTACATTTTCATGTGATGGTTTCAACTTCTGAGATTTTGTAGATGACGCTTGGCCTGCAACACATGTTCAATGCTGGTACGTTAATTTGGGCAATGTCTGAAACTTACCAGGTTTTGTCACAGTGGCTTTGATTTTAGGCTGTTGTATGATGCAAACCTCAAATGGTTGATCGGACTCATTGTCGATGGCGGCGGGCTGTGCAAAAGCAGTGGCCTCTGCGTGAGTATCAGCAGCATCTATCATGGCTGGCTCAGTGACATTGGCAGCCACTGTGTTGGTAGGTGTGGCATTGATGCCTACTGGCTCTGCGACAGATGTTAACACTGCTGTGGCTCTGATGGCATCAACATTTGCAATTGCTGCCATCACTACATATTCATGCTGCGCTTGTGTTCAAAGGGACCACGGCATCTTATGTACCCACAACCAATGATCTCTGAAAGGCTGTCTTCTTCTAAGTCATTGAGGGCAATAGATATATCAGTATCATCCTTCTGCATCAGGAACTGGGTATTAGTAAGTCTCCTGCACCAAATGTCAGGTTCTGGTGCAGCAAAGGACTATATTAAGATCACATACAGGCTACTCATTCCTGATCATACTCTGGTCCTCAAACTATGACAGTAAGTTAATCCCAGAAAGATTACGTCCCACACAGAAGTTTGCCAAGAACTACTGGTGTTACTCTCGTCTTAACAACATTTTCCCCGACAATATACTAAGAATTCTCAATGTTTTCCATTGGAGTGATACATACAGATTTATTCAAGATATTCATTGCTCGATACCACGCTGTCCATAAGTCGTGATGGATCAATCCTCCAGCATGAAATCTATCACCTCCTGCTCTGTGGTGACTCTGGGATTTTGCACATATTGACGAGGTGGCTCTATGGCTCTCTTCATCGGAGGTGCAGTGTTGGACAGAATGAAATCAATGATAATTGTGAGATGCAGATTCCCCGCTATGGATTCTACCGCACGACGTAGTTGCATATGTATTAAGATGAGCTTCACAGGAACACAATAATCAATCTCACGCAATCCCAAAAGGGAATGCTTCTATAATTCTGGACCCAAGTGATGCGGAGCACCTGAGATCCAAGTCAATGAAAGAAATCGGAAAGAGTCAGCCGAGCTGTAGCATCCCCGCCACAGGTAACCCAGGTATGTTGACTTATTTCTCACCTATCAATGCACACTCAGTTGCAGACTCCAACCCAGTCGCCTCTGTGGGAGAAGTCCTCTCATCCAAGAGCCAGCCACAATGCAAATAAAACAATACATACATTAGTCATCATACTATTAGCCGAAAATTTGGAGGACAACTCCCACAGAGCGACTGGCAAAACTTGTTGTGGCACGATAGTTAGGCCTTGTCTGTCTTGCCCAAAAAATCCAAACTTTTGCTGTCTAAGCCATCATTGACTCAGCTTGTATCCTGCCCTCCTGCCCCACCACTCCCATATATAGAAATGTTATTTCACTGTATACATACACAAAGTAATAGAGCTGCTAGGCAGCATCGTGGTTAATGACACGAGACAATGAGAAATTAACTATTGCTCACTGTACCTCCCTCGCAAGATGCCTGCCATTCCTCCAGCTCGTGCCGTAAACAGTGTCCTTCAATTTATGCTCGTGAATGAAATATCACTCTGGGACATTACAAAAACAATAATGTCAGCGCCATAGTTAAGCTATCAGCCAATAAGGGACTCACTTCAGCAACATGTGGCTGACATATTTGCTCTCTTCTCTTCTTGTCTGCTGGATGTTGCGAGGCTGTCTTTGGCTGGGTGTTTGAACTAGTTGTTGGGGTTCTTTGCAAAGAGATGGTTGATCTGTCAAGTGAGAGCAACAGATTGCACTTCAAAGCATAAAAAAAAACATCTACACAACTTGAAGATTCATTCATTCGCATACTTGCACTAAAAATCAAGAAGATCGCACCAAATGTGTTCAAAATGTTGCTTGCACTTCTGGATGCAAACCCGGGGCAAAGGCGAAATCTTTCGGTGGTGGACATAGAAGAAATGATGCAAGAATACGAGGAAGAGGGGCACATATGAGGATGACACACCTGGAATTGTATATCATAGAACAGTCGTAGATCGCGTAATTCAAGATTCTAGATGCCATATATGGGGCGGGAGGGCAGGATACAAGCTGAGTCAATGATGGCTTAGACGGCCAAAGTTTGAATTTTTTGAGCAAGACAAACAAGGCCTAACTATCGCGCCACAACAAGTTTTGCCAGTCGCTCTGTGGGAGTTGTCCTCCAAATTTTAGGCTAATAGTATGATGACTAATGTATGTATTGTTTTATTTGCATCATGGCTGGCTCTAGGATGAGAGGACTTCTCCCACAGAGGTGACTGGGTTAGAGTCTGACTCAGTTGGTGTAGACTAGTCCACAAAGCTGTATTGAAAGTTCTCAGTCCAGGCATGGAACACGTAGATGCCTTGATCATATCCCAAAACCTTTGGAGTATACTAGCCCTAGATTGAGAGAAAGCCACCTCGCAGACAATGAGAATGGCTGTGATTGGGGGGTCACTGAGGGCAGTGATAATATGAGCTAAATTGGGGATAAACTCCAACCCTTCTGCTTTGATTGTTAGGTTGGTATGGGAATCAGAATCTAACCATGTTTCTGAAAGGAGAGACTGGAGGAAAGTATCTCCATGGATTATAATGCTCATGATGATCAAGATCAATGAACACAAGGATCATGCACCCAAACACAAGAGTGTGGCATGGAAGACACTATGCCTGGAAGACAATGTTCATTCTGAACCTAGCTTCCTTTCAATTCGCACAGGAGAATGATCATTGAAGCACCCTTTCCAGTGTGCACGTCTGGGTCTGTAAAGGTGGGAGGGACAGTGCAGATCGGATGTGGGCTGCAAATGAAGGACCTTGGATGTATACACGTTCACGTATGGGTGCTACTCGTGGTAGTCATGCAATGCTTGGCCGAGGTCGTGTACTATGACGCCACCGTGGATAGGCTGCCACCTCACATATAATGTATAACAGTGTACTATGGAACATTACAATGACCAGTTCTGAATTCATTAGCGGTTACTTATGGACTTTCAGTAGACATCGACTTGCCTGTGGAAAGTTTGTGGCGATAAGATGTGATGCTACGGCCTACCTGACTCAATCAGTGCCAGCCAGTTTGATCTAAATGGAATTATGACCTTTCAACCTACAAAACCTTTCAGGACCCAAGTTGGTGCCATTCTAGGGGTAAGTGAGGGAAGAAATTTATGCTCAGAAGTCAAAGTGTGGCACATGGGGCATAGACAGGAACCTTACCTCTGAATCTGTGATTCAAAATCCTTATTGTAGTAGTGAGTGTGCAGAAGCAAGCACATTTGAGGAGTGAAATTTGAGGAAACATCAAGAAATAAGCCATTTGGGCATCCAGGAACATTGTCATTCCAAGAATTGAAGAGAGTCATATCAGGTACATTGTCATATGCTCTTGTCAATTTGACTTCCCTGAACTTAACACTAGCTATATGTGGTTCACTCAATAACACATTCAAAGCTGCAAGCAAGGCAACATTCACCAACAAAGATCGCCAAAAATTGAGGGAGTTGAAGGGTGATATCTTGAGTGTGCTGAATGAGGATAATCAGATGGTGTCATGGGTTAGTTTCAAGTCATTGAATAATAACTCACCCACTGACTTCCCTTGGTTCATCACAACTACTATGTTAGAATGGGAAGTGAATGGGCTGCTTCTAGAGGCTCCTGAGGGACCAAAGATGATCAGGACTAGAGTCCAGAGTAAGTTGCCAATGCATTCAAGTATAGTGAAGATGTACAGTACCTAGAGTCCAGAGTAAGTTGCCAATGAGGCAGGGAGCACTGGACTCTGGGATATGGGCGATGTATGGTAAATAAATGTAAACAGACAAGCCACAACACACAGGTAAGGAATAACTTGACCTAGACAAGTCCTAGGGAGGTCAGCAAAGTAACTGAATGGTCAGGGAAATATAGGTAATGAATATGTACGTATAGAGACCATGAAAAGGATAGAAAAGCGTACTGTAGAGGTGAATGATCATATAACTAACATCTCCCAGGGTCCACCTCATGACCAGAAGTTTTGAATCACATTTGCATATGATCATGTACATTTTCTCTTATCTGTTGTTTACTCAATGTGCACTCAAATTTTTCAATAGACAAACCCGGACAGAGATGTTGTGGTTGACGAGGATTGACCTCCACAAATGTTTGTATTGCTACAGTGTATGTTTGTGCTGATATAATAATTGTTCATTGTGCAAGAAGTCCATGAAGCCTGAAATGACTAGATCTGAAGTGTCAGGAACAATTAAAATTGGATCAGACAGTTCCAGAACTTGTGTGACAGGGTGATCTCAGTATGCACACCTCAGTTTTACATTCGAGATCCTTAGGTTTCTTGATTGTAGATCCAGGCAAGTTCAAGCTCAAGTTTCAATTGAGAGGTTCGTTAATGTGTTGCACAGGCGGCACAGGCCTGTAAGCCTTACCCAAGTACAGCGAGGATAACAATCCATATTGATATTTGTGTGCTTATCATTATGATGAGTGCCCACCTATGCCCACCAAAGTGCCATTTCAGTTAAAATTCCTCAGCAGAACAGCTGAATGATACCACCAGGTAATGTCCATATTTATACTTCTTTGGGGTAATTAATGCATCTGACAACTGTGAGCAATACTCTAACTAGGAGGGTTTTTCAATCTCATACTGGCCTAGTGCAATTTGTGTGGCTGTCAAACCTTCATCCAAAGTTTTCCAACACATGCCAACAACTCGTCAATATCAACCAGCTATCACAGGCACTCCTGGCAAATTAGACATGTGTGCCTGCTTTACTCCTCCTTCGAGTTCTATCGGACAACTTGGTCCTACTCGTCGAGTCTGGCCTGATGGGATTCAGACACCTAACCATCAACAACATTATTATCCTAATATACCAATGAGACTCCAAGCGCCATCCAAACACTTCAAGGGTCACCAATCATTGTCCCCATCATTAACATCACACATGATTTGTCAGAAGATGAGCTTTGTGCACTTCCAGGCCTCCCCCCTCGAAAAACTTGTTTTACTATGTGCAACACACAAAAAGACGGTTCAAGCCTTATAATGGGCACCATAGTCATGAGGCTAGCACAATTGAGCTCCGTTTTTTTCACAAGTCTGTTGGAAAATTCTCAGGTGAGACTGACATGACTCTGGCTGATGTCCAGGTGGTAAGTTAGCTTTCAATACTACAATTTCACAATGATAAACATCTGATACTAGGGGCAAAGAACTCTTTGAGTGTGACCTGCGAGGTATATCTGGCAAGGCCATTGCTCAAGCTGTCGTTGCAATGCAAGCTACCCATGAATCCAAAACAATGCTGGAGCAGGATGCTCTAGAATATGTCCATAGTGACGCAGAAGCTTCCTCTTTCAAAAAGCTTTTGGTTGGACGTACCCAGAGTGACCTTAATATCGACATAGACTTCAATATTGGTGCATATAACTGTGATGTCATGTTGTTTGTTGTCTCTGATCACAACTCGATCATGTCAAGGATCTTGTGCAGAAGTTATGTCTGCCTGGGGACGACAACAATGATTGTATGGAGGAGTCTCCCGACTCCAAGTCTGATGTCTGATAACTGCCCATTCTCTCTTTCTCTCTTGTCAACATCCATCACACTGGTTGCAGTTGGCTGACTCAGATGAACCTCCACCAAATACTTAGAGAGGAAAAGATAATGGCTGATGTTGAGTGTACCTCCTCCATAAGCACCTTAGCTTTATATATTAATTCATTATGAAGAATATCACTCTTACTTATTTTGGCAGAAACTTTGTGTTAACCCTAAAATCTTTGATCATATCTCTGATCATCATATCTTCAAAACAAGTCCAACAATCCTCAACTCCCTATATCCATTCAGCTAGCTATTTTTTGAATTGGGCAGGCCACTATGGCAATGTGATTATGCTTGAGTATATTGCTTAATGGACAGGTGTGAGTGTCAGGTCTGTAGTTAATTGCATTTATTGTGTGATGATTGTAGTGCCATGATTAGTTTATCTGCCACTGTTTTGTGTAAATGTAGTGATATCATGGTGATTCTGGCTGTCAAGTAAGCCATTCCGTGAGTCACCAACCATGTAATCACTATGCACAAGGTGCACAATGCTAATGTCTGCACATGCCATTTAGGAATCAACAACAAATCACCCCCAAACACAATCGTCACTCACAATGCGAACACAATAGACTCAATCAACTCCAAATGACTTCTCCTGCCAGGCATAATCAGCACCATGCTGCACACAATAATCAGGACATGCCTCCACCTGCCATACCTTAGCCAAATTTTGTACCAGCTAATTTGCCACAGGCAGGGCCTGTTTCATGACCTTTTGCATGGCAACCTTCCCTGACTTTCTGCATCAACAACCTCTACCGGTGGGGCAGTATCCTGGCTTGCCATGTAATGTAATTGTGCATGTGCAGCGTGCTCATCATGTTCCTCCAGTCAATTACAATGCATGCTTGAATGACCAAGTGAATGCAGCTCAAAACAATAGATGTCATCAGTGCAATCTTCAGCAGCGACAGGACAGAGATGAGATAAGACAGCAGGTACAAGCAGAATTAGGGTAGCTGGGATGCACCCCCATAGCAACCTCACATTTCTAACTAACCTGTTTAACCTGCCCCTCCTGTATATGGTGCTATTCATTATGAGGGCACAGTTGGTCCTCACAAATTCAATGATCCTCTCCACTACTTTGCACCTAATCCTGCACCATGTTTGCATGCACCACCTGAACTTGATTATCATTGATTTAATATTCAGTTTCAGCATCATTTTCAGGAAGAGCAAATGGAAAATGAGTGCATTAGTGATGACTTGATCCAGCATCTCGAGAAAATCATGAGCAGGATGAGCAAAGAAGGTTAGATTGACTGCAGCTATCTCACTCAAATCTTAACCATTTAATACAAATAAAGCACCATTGTAATTGTGGGAAAGAGTACTACATTGCTACAGGACCCGTTTTGGTTGCAACTGGTCTAAAACTGGTGTAGAACTGCAAAAGACTAAAAATATCAGTCTTTATCAGTTCCAGTCCAGTCACTTGATATCATGGGAATAAAAAACTGGACTGGACTTGACTTTAAAAACATTAATTGGGAGTCATGTGTAGTTGTATTTGGCACTGCACCATGGGAAGGTCATTGACCGCAGGTAGAAAATGTTTATAACTCTCTTTACATTTGCTTACCCCATGTATTTGATGCCCCTACTGTTATCATTCTGCTTATGCATCAGAACTTGATCCATCATCCAGTTCTTCCTCAGGAAGACTTCAAAGATGTGTAGTGAGTTTATGTGTGCTTTGGACATTGCCTTAATCACAGCTCATCTTTGACATGCCCTCCTCCCATTTTTATATAGGAACATCACCTCAATGACAGCTTGTCTTTGACATACCATCCTCCCACATTTCTTGGGATAATCACCTCAATAGCAGCTTGTCTTTGATGTCCTCCTCCCACATCTCTATAGACATAATTGCTTTATCTTTGCAGTGAGTTTCCTCCTTTGGAATTGCCATGCCTGAATGGCCATTGAAGCATTCATGGCTTGCACTACAGTAGAAAATTGTGCTTTGGCAGTTAGGTTCAGTCAATTTGGCTGTTTCATCAGCTAAATCCAAAATTAACATGCATGCATGCCCAAGATCACACATTGGGGATTCCAATATTTAAGACTAGTTTGAATGTCGTGCGAAATGTTAAGATAACACTTAATATTTGGGTTGTCGTCTAAGTGGATGTAAAATTTCAAATGTTAAAGAGATCTTGCATGACAAGTGAAATATAAAGTATCAGCGAACATTTTGCTACTGTCTGAACGTCAATGATAATAAGAAATATAAATATATCTATAATGCTAGCATAAACTTTGAAATGAGACTTCACATTTAAGACTCAAAAAAACTTCAACTATCGCACATGACTGAACGCCTGCTGATGCATGAAGTTTAGACCGTCGCTTAAACAGGTGTTAAAATTCAAAATACCCCCTGACAATAAAACGTGAATATAAATCATCAAGTTTTATCTCCAGATAAAACCAATCACCTGACAATCACCCACTCACAGGTGAATCATCGCCCACTTAAGTTTGAGATGTGAGATATTAGGGGACCAGACGATATGATATACAACAAGTCATGTACATGTATGCGCGAATGTACGTAGTAGAGTGAAACTGAAAATAGTGACACTGAAAATCAATCCTGTTTGACAGTAATCAGAACCGGTGATTTCGGGAGGTGAATGAGTGTACTTACACAAGATAGAGATAGTATGACTACAGTATCACTTGAAATTGCCCATCGAGCAAAGTGACTAACAACCCAGGATACCTTGACATTTTCCAAATGACTACTTGAGCTTGACGAGTACATTTTAGCAGGAAAATGAGAATATATAGTGAATGGATCAATAGTCTGGTCATGGCATGGGAGGAGCTTGTGGATGGCAAACACCAGTTCACCTATGGGTGTAACATAGATATGTTGAATACTGCCAGGGACAGGAGCTGACAAACGGTCACCATGAGGATATTTTTTTTTTGGCTATTCCCAACGTGAGTAGAGGCTCTGCTGTAGACAGTCCCGTTGAATTTTAGTTGTGCACATAATATTGCTGTACGTCGTTTGATGAGCACGAACAAGTCTTCAGGAACAGGCACAGCTATGGTGGAGGAAGGAGCCTGTATACTGTCATCCAAAGGATCTTCAGCAAGTTCTTCATCGAGAGTTGCAGCGCTCTTGGGAGCATACGTGCTGTCAAACAGAAATTTACACTCTTGAATAGCCAGCGGAGAATCAAGTCGACTGAGCCAATGGTGAAGTTTTGAAGTTTTGATAAACAAGTATAACATCGTAGCTTCCAACTTGCCTTGAAAAGTCAGTCCCACTATTACACACTGGTGTTCCATAAAGACTTACCAGTCTTATGATTTAGTGGAAGACACTGAAGTATTCCAATCAAACGTTCGAAAGGAAAGAACCACCAAGAGTGGGCCAGGCCAAATAGAAGTAGATAGCCGTATATGTGGAAGGCAGCGTGGTGATTTTGGTGCAGAGCAAAGGTGGGGTGTATCTTTTTCAAATTTCCAACATAATTCGCAATGTGAGAGCGATATGCTTGTGCTCTCTCTGCAGTTGTTGTTCAGGTGCATGTGAGATACACCGCTCAAACAAGTTCCATAGTATGGTCAAGAACAGCTCTAAGGTGAGTGCCAACTTCATCGGAAGTATGTCAGGTGCCGGCCCCCCACAAGCTCAGCAGGGCAATAGGAATGTAGACAGTGATTAGAGAGCGCCATTCATCCACTTTCATCGTCCCAGCAGATGCACTTCCAAAATCACTTGGGGCTCAAGTAAACCAAGATGGAACAATTAACTGCCGGATGACATCTTGAACATGATGAAGGGCATCCAGAGAATCAAGCTGAGGCTCCTTCTCCGGAGCAGCAAAAGGTTTTCCACAGCGCTGAGAAAAAAACATAAGAAACTCACGAAGAAGGAGATATATTAAGAACTTACCCATTCCATGAGAGCTTTCACATTGTCAATTTTGAACAATCTACTAGATTTTTGGGGAACACATTGCAAGGTCCCACAAACAAACTTGAGAGGTCCCATATTCTTGCAACACAGCGAATTTTTTAGGTTATCCAGATCTTCATCATCAGAAGACAACTGGGAAACTGTTACAGTCAGTGTTACCCCTATACATTTTCTCTTATCACTCACCATTGTACTATGTCATGGTCGCATACTGCCGCCACTAGACTCCTATTGTTCTATTGTCTTATGCGTTCTCCAGCTTACGTGTCCTGTTTCCTTTCTTGGTTATTCTGAAACCCGTTGTACTTATAACGCTTACATGTTCTCTTGGTCCGTGCACTCCATATGGACTATTTAAGCACGTAGTTATCATTGTATTTCTTCACTTTAATCTTACTAGGTTTTACCTGGAACTTCCTCGCTTAGAACCTCCAATTCTAAGTCGTCTGAATCTATCTCAAGTCTAAGACACTCTCTTAGTCTTGTCATTAGCTGAACATCGTGCTTATTGCACTTCATATCGAAAACTCACTTGACGTTAAACTCTTATTGAGTTATCTTGTGTTAGAACTATCCTAGTTCGTAACAAAAGATTAAAGTCTACATCCCCACGTCGCCATCAAGCTTCGCTAGAACCCAGATAACAGAACAGATAAACCCTAGGAATCAAGAAAGATAGCACTAGGTCCCCATAAGCCTTGACTTCACAAACAAAGCAGACAAGCCACTCTGATGACTCTAACACCGCTAGTTGCCGCGTTAAACTTAGGCGCAGTACCACCGTTACCATCACTGCCCCCACTGATGTCCACCAAAGATAAACCCACTGAGCTAAAGATCAGTGCACCTCCTTCGTACAATGGAGATAGGGAACTATCAGAAAGTTTCCTAATGCGCTGTATCTCATACCTTGACATTAACGGAGAACTATACAAAGAAGAGAAACAGAAGATCATCTACATCCTGTCATACATGAATGAAGGAAACGCAAGAATGTGGAAGGACGACTTCCTTCGTTTAGCCCAGAATCCCAATCACAAAGATAGTACAGGGAATCCCATTGGATATGGAACCTGGAAGGATTTTTATAACGACTTCACCAAAGCGTTTAAACCCCTTGACCCTGCAGGATCAGCACTCGCTAAACTCCGAGGACTCAAACAAGAAGGAACAACACTCGGAACATACATTCACAACTTCCAGATGCTCGCTTCAAAATCTGGAATCGAAGGGGATGTTGCGCTGAAACAATTCTTCCTTGATGGATTACACCCCGGGCTACTTGGAAGGTTGTACAACTCTCCATCAGTCCCAGACAACATCGACGGAGTCATTGAAAGATGCACTGAACTGGACAATAACCAATTACACCTCCTCGCTATGCGCAATAGTGGAAAACCCCAGAAGAAGAAGCAATATGGAGATTACCGATACAACTCCTCACGCGACCCCAATGCAATGGTTGTAGACCGACTCACAGAGGAACAAAAGAATGAACATTTCTGTACCAGAAAATGCTTCTTTTACCACAAAGTTGGGCATGTTTCACGTGTCTGCCCTGAGAAGAAGAAGGATGGAAGGGTCCCCGTCCGCCACAAGGAAGAAGCCGAAGATGATGAAGAAGAAGTCCGTCGTATCAACGAGGATTTTTAATGTGGAAGACTGGATCAACATCAGATCCTTCCAATGTACCAATTAGACTTGTTCGAGCTGTTGGAATAAGAAAGGAACTTCGGGTTCCCATTATGCTCATCTCAAAAACTCGTCTTAAAATCGTTGAGACCACCGCCATCATCGACTCCGGAGCAGCCGGAACATTCATATCCGAAGAGTTCGTGAAACTCCACAAAATTTGCACGCATCAACTTAGTAAACCATTTTGCGTAACCACCGCCGATGGAAGCTATGCAAGAGGAGGCGCTATCCAAAGATACTGCGTACTCACTGTCAAAATTGACGAACGAACCATGATTGGAAAATTCAATATCGCTCCATTAAGCAAACACGACCAGATCCTTCTAGGAATTCCTTGGCTTCGAGCAATGGACCCCTTCACCAGCTGGAAAGCTGAAACCCTCCTACTTCCCCAGACAGAACAAAGCAATCAAATAGAACAAGAAGTCGACAAGGAACGGGAACGCAACAAACTTCCACCCCTTTTTACGATAAACCCTGATGTCAAATGGAAGAATTCCAACTTGAAGAAATCTGAAACAACAGAACCATCATCAGAAACTCCCACACCCACATCTTTCCGTGCTTCTATCGAAGAAATCCCAGATGAAGAAAATATCCCTATTCCTGAACTTGATCCTATCCCCGATGATGATAACGACACTTTCAATACCAAAGAAGATGTTTGGTCTCAGGAAAACTTCGCCCCTGAAGTCCGAGAACTTACCACTTATGATCTTGATGATGACGAGTTCTTAATAGAATATTCATCCGATGCCACTGAACTTCGCGTCATCACCAACGTCTCTTTGGACACCCCACTCGTCATGGATGGAACCAGCAAAACAGAACAAAAACCTACGGTCTCACCTTTGCCACGACCTACCGAATATACCAAAGTTAGTAACAAAGCCCAACAGTTCACCTTAGCAACAGGCTTGGAACAAAAGAAGAAATCATTCGAAGAACTAGTTCCTTCTTACCTCCACGACTTCGCTGATATATTCGCTAAAGATGGTCTTAATCAACTTCCTCCCGAACGAAATGGCATCGATCATCGTATTGAAACAAAACCTGGTTTTACTCCCAAAACATCGAAAATCTACCCATTATCTGAAGCTGAACGAAGTGCAGTTAAAGCATTCATCGATGAAAATGTCAAAAAGGGATTTATCTCGGAATCAAAGTCACCCCAAGCTAGTGGCTTCTTCTTTGTAGGAAAGAAAAGCGGAGACTTACGACCATGCCAAGATTATCAGTACATCAATGATTGGACGATAAAGAATGCTTATCCGCTCCCACTTCCCTTATCGCTTGTCGCTCGATTACATGGTGCAAAATACTTCATGAAGATGGACGTACAATCTGGTTACAACAACATCCGCATCCATCCCGAAGATCGTTGGAAAGCCGCATTCACCACTGAATATGGTTTGAACCTAATGTCATGTTCTTTGGACTTTGCAACTCACCAGCCACATTCCAAGCATATATGAACTGCACCTTCCAACAAGAAATTAATGAAGGATGGCTGGTTATCTATATGGACAACATCCTTATCTTCTCCAATGATCTTGAAGAACACCATGCCCAAACACGTCGCGTCCTGGATAAAATCAGAAAAGAATGACTATTCCTGAAACCAGAAAAATGCACTTTCGATGCTCAAGAAGTTGAATATCTCGGAATGATAATTCGACCTGGATGTGTTGCTATGGATATTGCTAAAACAGATGGTATTCGTGATTGGCCAACTCCCAAAACAGTCAAAGAAGTCTGTTCATTCCTCGCATTTTGCAACTTCTATCGAAACTTCATTTCCCATTACTCCGATATCGCTCGACCCCTCATTGACCTAACAAAGAAAGAACATATCTTCTCCTGGACTGAACCTTGTCAAAATGCCTTTGAAATGTTGAAAGAATGCTTCTTGAAACAACCTGTACTCCGAAATCCAGATCCCCAACACCAATTCACTATTGCCACTGATGCATCTTGTTGCAACAGGTGCTGTGCTTTTGCAAACCGATGAAAATGGTGTTTACCACCCCTGTGGATATTTGTCACAAACATTGAACCCAGCTGAATGAAACTATCAGATCTTTGATCGAGAATTACTTGCTGTCATTCGTGCACTCACCGAATGGCGTCATTATCTCGAAGGCAATCCCCATCCGGTTGTCATCTTTACAGATCACAAAAATCTTCTCTGTTTTCGAACTGCACAGAAATTGACCCGTCGCCAAGCTCGTTGGCAACTCCTCCTATCCTGCTATGATATAGAACTACACCATGTTGCCGGAACAAAGCTTGCCGCCCCTGACACATTATCAAGAAGACCTGATCATGACACAGGAAAAAGTGACAATGAAGATGTCATATTACTCCCAGACTCTATGTTTATCCGTCTTCTTGACCAAGAACTCATGACAACACTCGCCAACCCTGACCCCGATGATGTGGATCCTATTTTTAAAGCTGCATCCGATGCGCTTGATGGACTTTGTCTTCCTCCTATGAAATCCGCCCTTAGCGATTGGACGATAACGGATGACGTCTTATATTACAAAGACCGTGCCTATGTCTGCCCTGCTGGACGGAAAGATATTCTTCTCCGCTGTCATGATCACCCTTCTGCTGGTCACCCAGGCCGTTTTAAAACCGAAGAACTTGTCAAACATGACTTCTGGTGGCCAGCTATGGGTACATATATCCGAAAATATGTTAAAGGATGTGCCTTATGTCAGCAGATGAAGTCTGACACCCATCCCGTCACTCCACCTCTTAATCCTATTCCATCCAACGCCATCGCTCCTTTTAGTCAAGTCTCTGTAGATCTTATCACGGATCTCCCTCCATGCACTGGTTTTGATTCTATCATGGTCGTGGTAGACCATGGGCTTATGAAGGGGGTAATTATTATCCCGTGTACGAAAACCATCTCTTCTGAAGGCGTCGCTCAGAAATTCTTCAAACATGTCTATTGAAGATTCGGATTGCACGATAAAGTCATCTCCGATTGTGGACCACAGTTGGTTTCAAAATTCTCAAAGGCATTAGCAAAGATACTTGGTTATGACATTGCTGCATCTACTGCTTATCACCCTCAAACAGATGGACAAACCGAACGACTCAACCAAGAACTAGAAACCTATCTTCGAATCTACTGCCGCAATAACCCAGAGAATTGGGTAGAACATCTCACGATGGCCAAATTTGTCCATAATCACTGAAAACACGACTCTCGCAATGCATCCCCATTCTTCCTAATGATGGGATACAAACCACGCGCACTCCCACATGTACTCCCTGACTCCACTGTCCCAGCTGCAGAAGAAAGAATCCGCCTTCTTCAGAAATCTCGCGAAGAAGCAATTTCATGTCACAATCTTGCTATGCAGCAAATGGCAGAATGCTCTCATGGAAAGAAATACCAACCATGGAAGATCGGAGATAAGGTTTGGTTATCTGGAAAGAACCTAATCACTCCGTTACCATCCAGAAAACTAGCCCCTAAATGTTACGGTCCTTTTACCATCACCGCAGTACTATCCCCGATCACATTCACACTCCAATTACCAACCCAATGGAAGGTTTACCCCACGTTCCACGCTTCTGAGTTATCATCCTATCACGAAACCGAAATCCATGGTCCGAATTTCATAGAACCACCTCCTGACGTCATAGATAATGAACAAGAATACAAAGTCGAAGCAATCCTCTCCCACAAAGGAATGGGTAAACGAAGACGCTATCTCGTATCATGGATTGGATATTCCTCGGCTCGCAATGAATGGCTTCCTGAAGAGAATCTTTCTCACGCCACAGAATTGTTACAAACCTATAAGAAAACTCATCGCCTATGAACTACAAAATCATTCCCTTCGAAACAAATATGTCCATGCCTAATGATATCACCGAAACCACTATTCTCCACGCTACTACCACTGCTCCTCCCGGAACTCCAGCACCCTCTGATTCTGTTGAACAATATTTCCGTCTTCTTCAACAAATAGAAGATCAAGCCCTTATCAAATCCACTATACTCTGCCCCGCACACGCCCTTGAACTACAACGAATTCTTCTTGAAAAAGAATGATTTGGAACTGCAGTCATTATCAATATCATTTGCACCGCCCACCTTGTTGAAAGAACTGCACGAATAATAGAAGATGCCGGCCACAGACAGGTTCTCCACCATCTTCAGGAACGCATTTGTACTATGTCAATGCACCTTATTCCTAATGATGTCCGTGAAAGTATCATGGAAGCTATTCACATCGTCGCAGAAAGATCTGCTGGTGTCGCTCGACCCCCATCACCCATGCCACCGCCACCATACATTATTCCAATTCCTGTACCTTCGCCGCATGTGCAAGAAATTGCCATTGAGTACCCGATTACTCCTCGCGTTGAGCCTGTGGTACCTGCTGTTCAGATATCACCTATCCCTGTTACAGAGGCAGCTGAGACATCACCCTCTTCTCCCACCCAACGAATCTCCCATCCTATCAAACGATACCCACGACGAAAGTCGGTAAAGAAACCGGCAAGAAGTACTTCCCCACCGATTCGTAATCTCAGAGATTGTACACCCACACCACCAGCACCCTCCAGTTCTTCTACCAGTTATGTTGTTAGAACCGAAACTTGCGACAATTTCACCTGTCGTAATTGCCACATTGTAGGACACCGCCACAAGAACTGTCCTACTTATCACTGTCGTGTCTGTCGCAATCTTGCACCCGGACATCTTTCTGTATTCTGCAAAGAGTTAAACGGAAAAGTCGTCATGCCTACGAAATTTGATGACCCCGGATTCTATGATGCTCTCAAGGTATGGGAGAAAGAGATCGATGAACAAGAACACTGTACCCTCGAACAAGACGAACTTTTACATGGTCGCACAGAAGCTGACCCTTGCTATTATGAAAATCTAGATAACTAGTTGATGTCGATGACTTCAACGATAAAAATGGGGTAATGTTACAGTCAGTGTTACCCCTATACATTTTCTCTTATCACTCACCATTGTACTATGTCATGGTCGCATACTGCCGCCACTAGACTCCTATTGTTCTATTGTCTTATGCGTTCTCCAGCTTACGTGTCCTGTTTCCTTTCTTGGTTATTCTGAAACCCGTTGTACTTATATCGCTTACATGTTCTCTTGGTCCGTGCACTCCATATGGACTATTTAAGCACGTAGTTATCATTGCATCTCTTCACTTTAATCTTACTAGGTTTTACCTGGAACTTCCTCGCTTAGAACCTCCAATTCTAAGTCGTCTGAATCTATCTCAAGTCTAAGACACTCTCTTAGTCTTGTCATTAGCTGAACATCGTGCTTATTGCACTTCATATCGAAAACTCACTTGACGTTAAACTCTTATTGAGTTATCTTGTGTTAGAACTATCCTAGTTCATAACAGAAACAAGAAGGGAGCGTATAACAGCGACCTGAGTCATCTCCTTTGAAGTCAATCCTGGAGGCATATCGCCTAAGTCACATGAAAAGGCTGGAGGGGATAAAGTTGATGAAGCAGTCCCTGTGGTCAAACTGAGAAGGCTACAAGAGTGATGCTGGACTAAACCTTCCAATATACAATGCATCAGGTCGATGACAAGCTGGCGCGAGGGATCCCAGTATGGTAAATGCCACAGCTCTGAGTAGCGCACACCATGAGCTTTGAATAGTTTCTCTCGTTCAGAGGTCGTCGCAGCGTCCCTCCACCGCTCAGCAAACTTCCGGAGTTCATCTTTATCGCGAGATTTCCAGCTTTCGAAGTCAACTCTGCCATACGTGGTCTTATAGTAGCAATTGCACATGCTACAATAAAAATGGCTACTGGTTCCAGCTAAAGAAGCAAGATGACGAGCAGCAGGAAGATCACAAACAGCCAAAACAATAGCGCTGCAAGTGAGCCAGCCAGTAGGAAAACAAGCAGTCTTGGAAAAATTGATGCCGCACTCCCATGAGTCTACCATGTCATTGATAAGTGGCTGGATGTAGTGATTGAGATGCTCAAGGGATGGCTGTTTCGGACCTGGGATGATCCCTGCAAGATACATGTTCTTGGGCTTATACCTGATATCCAATGGTAGATTCAAGCTTGCCATAGAGATAATTCCAGAGGATTTGTTGGCACCACGCAAATTCATGCCCTCCGGGTTGAAGACGTCCACGTGAAGGGCGAAAGCATAGCGCCCTTCATCTCCTCTATCAATAAACAGTGAACCTGGCTCTGGGCCGCAAAATTGACGGAGAAACTGAGCCTCGAATGCGTGTTTCATCAAGGGCGGATGGCGGGCATTGATTGAGTCCTGCAGATTGTCGCAGGCTTGATCCATCGCCCCCTCAATATCTGCATGGGAAAGGAGACCGGTGAGATAGTCTTTAAAATCATGGTAAACAAATGTCTTCTTTGGTCGCACTACTCCATCAGGGCCATGGCTGAGCAATGACTCGCCACATTCGGCCTCCGGCATAGGGTGGTGTGTACAATGTTCAGGATATATAGGAATAGTCAAGCCATCTGCATAATGGGGGCTGTAAGTACAGTGACAGCTGGAGCAGACCATGTATACAACAGTTTTCTTGGTGAGATAAACCTTGAGAGTGTGGTGTCAAAATTCATTGGAATTTGCCTGAGCACATTTTGATGGAAAGAGCTGAGGCTACCATCCGATCGCCGGAATGCAAGAAATAACATGATTGAAATAAGTCCCAAGAGGAAACCGCAGGCCCGCTTACTGACCCCCATGTTGGCTTTACACGCCACAGTGATGAATAAGGCGACCTGTGCAATGTCATCATACTGATCCAGCGGAGATGTATGGTGAACATCTATTGACTATTCAGAACACGATCATGGATGAAGGTAGTCAACTCTTACTAGCATCAAATTCGACTGCTGCACATAGGTCCATTTCGGGAGGCTTTTGACTATTGAACTGGGCTTCTAAGCCATTAATCTCCAACATAATTGCCCTCTTCTGCGTGATCACAAACTCTGCATTTCGTTTCATTCTCCACAGCTGTGCAAAGCAATGGTAGCTCACGAACAACATCATTGAAATTACCTGCAAGTAACAACCAAAAGCACTGCTGAATGCGAAGCTCTATGTTATTGAGGACCACCAAGGCCTTCACAGTTTGCCGGGGTGTATTCTTTTGGGAGGCATTGCCAGCAATGGCGACTCTGGGTTTACGGGTAACAAGAGGATCTAGCAAAGTGAGTCGTTCAAGATCATCCGCCAGACCCGGAATGGATGATGGTGGAGTGGGGTTGGTGTGAGAAACAGGCGGTTCATTGTCGATAAGGGTGAGCATGCAGAGCTGTGAAACGATCAAATCTGTGGTGACATCCGTGTGGGGAGAGCCAGCGGCAGCACATTCTGCTTGGGTGCATTTGGTGCATTGCAGATGAGCAGCCATAAGATGTTCTGCAATTAGTACCCCCTTAGATGTGTCATCCTCAGCACGATCACCAGTTTCAATGCATTCCTCACAGAAGCACTGTTTGAACAGTGAGCGAGACACAGGCATGAAGAGCAGGGCCAAAACAGGACAGCTTCATTTCAGCTGTAGAAGTTGTTGTTGATTCACCAATAGCAACAACAGTATGTACCGTCATTTCTATAAATTGGATGAGAGTCAGAATCATGGAATTGGAGAGCCAGAACTGACTGCATAGGCAAGCTTTTAAGTCAGAAGAACAACAACGATAGAAGAAATAACAGCACTAAGCCTTGTACAAAAATTACAAGAACTACCAAACAAGGATATATGACTCTGTTGTCAGGGAGAGCTGGTGGTGACCTGAGCTTGGTGCGGACAGCATTACCAGCTTTGGGGAATAAGACACTGAGGATGCCTACAGAGCGACAGAGAAGGAACAAGGTATAGGTACTTTTGAAGGACTGATCATTGGCAATGAAAGTAGAGAACACCATACACATATTGAAGAGAGTCGTTGTCGATATGTCCGGTGACAACGAAAGAAGAGAACTCCGGGCACGACCATACATACAGTCATGCCCTGGAAAAGGTCGTTGAAGGAGGTTGTTGACGATGTATGGAGTTGGGGTTGGAATGTTGGCAGCGGCGATGAAAGCAGAGAGCGCTGGGCACAACCATACATACAGTCATGCCCAGGAGAAGGTTGCAGAAGGCCGTTGTCGAAGAGAAGCCTGATAACAATAACACCGGGCATGACCATACATACAGTCCCCTGAGAAGGTTGTGAAAGGTCGTTGTAGACGAGGTCCGGTGACGATGAAAGAGGAGAATGCAGGGCATGGCTGTACATACAGTCATGCCCTGGAAGAAGGTGAGGAAGGCCATTGTCGACAAGAAGAATGGTAGGCTCGACACTGGACAGCACAAACCTAGTAAACTAGTAGGATAGTAAGTAATGACTTAGAAACTTTGGGCGACGAAAGTGCCCAACAATTGCAAACAACATTATGTAATATTGAGTGCTCAAGATTTGGCCCCCAGCATTTCATCACAACTACAAGCTCAACAGTTTGTACTGTTGAGCTCATCGGGCTCATTGTCGTTCCCATCCTCAAAGCACGACAGTATGTACTGTTGTGCTCATCGATTCCATTGTTTTGACTGCGATCCTTTAGACATCCTCAAAGCATGATGGTCTGTACTGTCGTGCTCATCGAGCCCATCAGTTTCACTGTGATCCTTGAGATTGTGCTGGCCTGTTCTTTCATACATCCTCTGAGTCAGGTAAGCTTCAATTGTTGACAGATCCAACCATTAATCAACAAGTCCCAGCCATCAACGCCCCTCATCCCCTCCACCGTACATACAGTGAAGTGGGCAATGGCTAATTTGCTTGCCCTCATTGTGACACCTTGGATCACGTTGGCCCATCCCATCCATCTTTGCCAACTGTCAATCAATCCTGTCATCCCCTCCACCGTACATACAGTGGAGGGGGAATCAACTCATTGTATGTCCATCTACCCAATCTGGTGGAAGGCATAATGCAAAACCTATGTTCGACTAGCATGCTACATGTACTGGACAAGAGTTAGGTCCTTTGACTGTTCGTCCTTTGACTCTTCCTTCGACTCTTCACCTCCTTTCGCTGCTTGCAGGTAATCAGCATTGCACTTGCCCTCATGTTCATATTCAATGTCTCCGCCCGCTTCCTGAGCTAGCTTCATGAGCTTTGCCACTAGTTCCCGGAGCATCATAATGTTATTTTTGATGTATCCTTTGGTCGGCCCTTCCCTACCGTCCTTCTCGATCTCAACATATTCGTCAAATATCATGGCAGCTTTGACACGCTGTGAAAAGTCATCGGCCACATTAAGCATTGTTGCCGAAGTCATGTACCTGTGTACATCTACATGTGTGCACATTGTATATTCAGCATCTGCCTAGGTTCATCTCTACGAACTTGTTGTACCATCACTAGCCATGACTATGCAGCCTCATCTTAGGTATGATCTGGGCTATGGGTACCATATTCACCAAATTCAGAATATATTAATATATATGACATATTGATAGATCAACCACGTGCTACGGTATTGCATATATGCACCTTCTACGCGTCCACTGATATCATTGCTCTTCCTCACTCAATATCCTTCATCCGAGTATGTCTGGCCTCCCATGCCCACCAGGATTCAATCCCCAAGCCTGGATCCAAATCCCCGAATCAGCACAGGTTCAGATATGGAGGGACACCGCTGCACACACCCAACCTGATGTCCCACCACATGAATCACAGATTGACCCTGCTCTTCTCGGGCCGAATTCGAATGGGTTGTCATGGACCGTACAGCGCAGAGTCCATGATGTGAGTCGTGATGGGCCCCATGCACATATGCCTCCAATGGGGAATGAAGCCATACCAAGGAATACTGTGGAACAGTAAGTAACATTCCTTCGATAGTTTCGGGTGACATACATTGTCACACAGGGACAATACAGCGCAGTCAAGAGTGAGAAACCAGCAAGGGCAGCCAAGGAGAGGTGCTGAAAGGAGTCGGTATGTCAATAATGGTGCATATATGCACATGGACTCATCTGTACAATGCAGAAACCAACCTCGTGAACGCACGCACTCACGTACTGATGAGCATAGCCGAAGACGTCGACAGGACACCCGTTCTAGATCCCCTCTTCCATGCAAAAGAAACGGGAGACGATCGCACAGACACTCACGCTCTCAATGTTCCTCATCACGAAGTTCAGAGGATAGTCTTTCTCGCCCATTATCAAGCAGTGTGAACCGGACTTCTGATCCACCGGAAATGGATGACTCGGATGTCAGCGAACTTCTGCGCAGCATCCGAGAAGATCAGCTTGAAGACCGTGCCAGGCTCGATGCACTTGAGGGCTCTCGTACAATCCAACCCAGTCGTCGTACAAGACCAACCGGAGCTTTCGGAAGAGGTGGTGCTGCTATTGTGAGACGTCGGGGTGTGTATCGGAGAGCTGCAGCCCAGTCTGATGACGAAGAGGCCACAGATGATGAAGACAGGACCCGTGAAGATATCACGAAGTCAAAGAACTCGCTATCAAAGACTGGACAAGATGCTAGAAAATATTTAACAGTGAGTACACTGTGAAGGATCATTGGAACGGATAAAAGGTGACTCCTGTAGATGCACATTACAACAACCTTCCGTAGGATTTGTGGTATGAAGACAAAGGACAAATGGCCCTTACTGTCGGAGGGTGAACGAAGAAACCCATATACAGATGAGATATATTTACACACCGGATTTTTCCAGTGACGTGCAGGATGCGACAAACATCGAAATCTTCAGCAAGGCCGCAGATGTGACATGGAATGAAATGCAGGTTAGTGTATTTTATCACAAGTTCGAAGCTTTCCATTCAACTCACTACAAGAACAGAAGGAGAAAGACAATTGGCCGAAATGCCTCAAATCAAGGACCATCCACTGGAATAAATCGGCTCTCGTTGTCTTCGCGAAAGAGATGTTCTGCGGATTCAAGGCAAAATCAAAAGCCGAAATGGATCCTCAATGTGGGCTAGCGCACAACTAATCAGCGCAACACTCGATGGAGTAACCGTCGCAAAGAGGTAACATCCACTTACATTTGTTGTGAGTATTACTGATTGGAAGATCCAGAAAGCTGGCAATTTGCTGGCCGGAGATGGCATTGAGCAGTACAAGGTACAACACGATGGCGCTGATCCATCTCCCTTCGTTATTCCAGATCACATGTCCGACGAAGCTTCCAGGCCTGAGGACGAAGCAGAAACATATGATGACTGGAAACAAAGGATGGCAACAGCAGCGGGATTTGCAGCAGAGACCCCAATATCTCACCTCAAGTTTCTCAAAGTCATTGAGCCGCAGTGGAGGAGCACTCAGGTGTGCCTGAAATCATCTTCTATACAAGGACTCAACAGGATATCACGCAGCAATCAAGAATTTTTGACAACTTACATGACATTTGGTGGACGACGAAGAGCTCAACGGAACACGAGAAGTTTGCTATTCGAGTCAGAGGGTCCGGTCGATGTTCTACCAACACCGACATTTCGAAAGTGTCACCATACGACTTCGGAATCAATCTCAGGTGGCTGAATGAAGCTCAAAAGGACCGTCTCCTTGAAGAACGGCTCAAAGATTGGGGCACATACGGAGACCCCGTTCATGTTGAAGAATCTGGTGCTGCAGCTAGCGAGGAAAGAGACGCTGACACCGAGGGAGATGCCAATGCTGAGGGAGATGCAATGACAACAGGTGGGGGTGGTGAACATGAAACCAATGGTGTGGGGGAAGCTGGAGACCAATAAATTAGATTTTTTGTTGCGATGGACACATACCTTGTTCGCATATCAGCATGGACTGCGAGATCACGGATGCTGGATACACATGTATATTATGAAAGATGCTGTTCACGTTTCAAGTTAATGAAGTTCCTCATAAGACCAGAAAGTCACGTACACGATCAAGTGATGTCGTTATCCACATGTGAGGATTAGTCAAATCGACAACGCCTCTTGCAATCTGACAAACGATCCGATCAAAGGGCAGAACGATAGGTGGACAACCTCGGTCGTTAGGCTGCCAATATTCATTGATTGTGAAACAAACAACATCTAGTTCTGGGCTGAAAATAACGAGTTAGTGCATTGAGTGAGGTGAACAAAGTAGATACTCACAAATCACTCCATGGATCATCGTTAACAGGAGAAAGTGGGACTTCTTTCATCCAGCGAAACTTCGCAAGTAAGGTTTCAGTCACTGTACCAGGCACACCATGCTGCGGGTGTCGTAAGATATTCACGATCTCACCATACCACAATTGTCCATCAAAATCAACCTTGATGAGAGACGACCCTGCAGATGTGCGCTTGCTTTGAGATGCTGGTGTGATGCAGCGACCATCAAGGAGTCCATAACGATAGAATACTGCATAGTCATGCAGAGGAACAGTCTGTGGAGGAGGGTCACGATCAAGAATAAAGTGAACCTGTGGATGTGTTGCATTGTAGGCTCTTAGCAACGCGAGACGAGCTGGATCAGAGAGTTTCTCCTACATGGTTGATGCAGGTGGTCCACATTGAACACAGAGAAGGCTTTGTAGTTCTGGAAGCAGGTTACTAGGGTCCATTAACTGAATTGAATGCAACATACCATCATTAATAATTTCTCTCTCCGTCGCAGTGTCTTGTACCATTCCAACAGCCTCGTCTCCTTCGCCAAGGATCTGCTCAAAAATTGTCTTCTCGACTGGGATTTGTGATTTATTGACGACCATATGAGCCTGGCAACAGGATTGTCAGCCAAAGCTCTCATAAACTACATTTGACGTACCAAGGCTTCCATGTGCATCCCACGTAAAAATTCCCGCATCATCAAGATTTCCAATTGACCACCTGTCATCCAGTTGTTTGAGTTAGAGTTTTTGAGAAGCTTATTGAGTCGTTCAGAGAGAAATGTCCAAAAGTTGTAGACAGGGCCGAAGTCGTGGATTTGCTCTTCTAGATGGACTGCCCAGTGAAAATTCATTTTCATGGCTTTGGCGCCGTACAGCTGTATGATGTAGTTGATATTAGTGATGGTGTAAGAGAAAAATCCACATACTCGTCGATATTCAATCAGAAAATCACGTAAAAGTGTGGTTGCACGTGGAAGAAGCTCCTCGCTAATGGAACTTCCGTAAAAGATCTTCAGCACTGTTGAAAGGTGAAGGAGGTTGATAGGTTCATCAGGGTGCAAGTGTGGATGGGGGTCTTTTGGTGGCTTCAGCTCAGCGTCAACCTTGCGTTTCTTTGAAGCATGTGTGGAGCTTGCACCAGCTTTCACCTGTCGAGCTTTCCACTCGTTGAGCTTCTTGTTGTGTGCCTCCTGAGCCTTCGGAAATCGTTTCTTCGCATTGTTGTAGTCCTCCGTTGCTTCCACTAGGTACGTTTCCCAGATGATTGGAATCTTCCAAAAATAAACCTGTAAGACGTTAGCTTAAAAGTGAACAGAACTCACGATAATTGGCCATGTATACGTGGCTGCGAGTTTGTACTCATCTGCCGACAGGGAACCACCTGCAGGTTCACCTACTCGAGAGGGCAGTTTACCAGCCCAGAGAGGGACCTCAAACTAACTCTGTGATGAGGTCATTGAAGCGCAGGTTAAGGAAGTATGTACCGTCACCAGGAACCTATGTATGACATCTAGCTCTCGTGCCCTCTTATCAGTAATTTTCGTAGTGCCAAAGTCTGAATCCATTGAGAGTACCAAAGAGTTTTCACGATCCCTAGAAATCCATTTGGATCAGTCAGAACAACCCTTAATGACATCAAAAACAAACCAAGAAATGGGTTGTGCATGGGGTCGATAATCATACAGCGCATGAGGTCAAAGTATGGAAGTCAGGCAAGTTCGGTCCATCGTGCGCCATGCTTCTTGAAGAACTCATCACGCTCTTCGTCTGTTTCCAAGGAATGTTCTTTAAAACAATTCCGGCAGTGGTCCTCACTCGTTCGAGGAGGAAACTCTGGGTTGAAGAGGTTATAATAACCATTGGGAGTAGATAAGAAAGCCGTACAATTTTGAAGAGATTCGTCCGAAAAAATTGATGCTTGATCAACGTGACATTTGTTGCATGGTGCCTTGTTGTGGCTGTGATCTGCGAAGCCACCCATTTTACACATGGCGGGGTGATCACAAACAGCAGCTAGCAAGGCCATATGAACATGGTAACCTAAAAAGATGCCAGTGAGACACTCAACACGGACCTGAGTGCACAAGGCAGATTAGAAATACCCATTGACATGACACCAAACGAGTGATTGGGGCCATAAACACTCGTCTTGCGAGTGAACCTACAGATAATGCTGAGAAGTCTATGTCAAAAACATAAGGTCACTAACCAATCAAGACTAAGAGTTATTCCGAGGTGCAACTCCTCAGACGCCGAGTCCCTGGAGAAAAAAGGGTTTCCTTCCTTGTCTTTGAGAGAGGACCAAACATGCCCTTCAGAAATATCATTTATCTTGCCAGGAACACGAGCTTGTTGTTTCCATGAATCGCATGCCTTCTCAATTTCTGCATGTGAGAGAAAGTCGACTAGAAGTGACAAGGGTAGGTGTATGGGTGCAGCGCAGACTGGAGGTGGGCGTTTTGGTCAGTGACCTGTTATCTATTGGAAGATGCTGTTGGAGACGGGTTTAAATAGTTTGGTCTCGCAATCTGGACATGATGAGTCAATAGGAATATCAGTAGAAAAAATCTGATGGCAGCTCTTGCAAACTGGGTGAATCATAAACCGATCACCAAGATTGAGCCTGTGAATAACAGTATTAAGTGTCAATGGAAGATTTTGGGTGCTCGGAAGGAGAGCCAGAGTCATGAAGATTGTGTTTAGACAAAAAAGGAGCAGGGAACAACCACGGAATGACAGCCGATGCTTTGTGTGCAGGAATGCAATGAGAGCGATGATGACACGTGCCCACCATATCTCATGACACCCTTGGTAGATATCGTGTAATGGTCGAGGAGGTGGGTACGATGTAGGGAACTCTTGGCTATGAGACATTTCCCGCACTTCGTGAGCATGAACCGGGGTGAGAGGAGGTGTAGTAGTAGAGAGCTCATCCTCGTCTTCACTTGCAATAGGTGATGTGTGTGCAAGTGGGTCATTGTGCAAGTCATCAAAGTCGCTCAGATCATCATAAAAGCCAAGATCCCGATGCCACTCATGCACCATAGAGGTTGGACCCATAGCATCACACGTGGCAACAAACCCAGTCTCGGCATCGAGGCTTGCAGCAGGTTTGGTAGTCACCTTCTGCCTGTGCCTCCTTTGCTGACTAGGACTGGTTTGAGGCTGTTCAAGTGGCGGCGTCGAGATAGGTTGGGAGCCCGCAACTGATGGAGGTTGCAAGATGGGAAAGTCAATGTCCATAGCAAAATCATTGTACATGTCGCTACAATAAACGAGCTTTAGATATTAACTTGTCGTTGAATGGAGTAACTTACACATGATCCTGAGGGAGACTTTGCACTTGAGACAATGTAATGGTCACCGGCACTTGTTGTGCAGGAGTAGCCATAGTGACGGGCTGCATTCGGTGGTTCAGGGTGGGCGGTGCAATCCGCGATGAGGTACCACGCCCCCGTAGAAATATAGGAGCTCTAACAAGAGCACAAGTTGCTCCTTGAGCTGATCCCTCACGTGCACGCTGAGCCAGAGCAGATCAATTGATGCTCTGGTCACACTGGTGTTGTTGAAAGGTTGCTGTCGATACTAGTTGGCCATTTGGATCCTTTGCAAGGCACACATCACATTTGCATGACACCTCACGATGATTGGATAGAGTACTTTTATTGACAGCCTAGTTAATGTCAAATTATGATCAGTAACCGAAACCCCATGTCAAAAAATGGTCCTCACCTCGTTTCTGGCCATGTTCAGGTTTTCCGAGTCTTCGTTGATGTGGTGGTAGTCAAAGAACAAGTCAGTCAACAAACTGAACAGACTTGGGCAAATATTTGCGACGAAACCCTCAGCCCTGGCGTTAAATGCCCTATCAATATGTGAGATCATATCAGCAATTTTCGGGTGGTCATATGGCACAAATATCTCACAGATAGTGAGTCAAACTCGCTATATATTCCGAGGGTTGTCACATGTAGTTACATTTCGATACAGCCGTCTAGTCATGGGGTGTGAACTGGTCGGCGCTGGTTGTCTATTCAAGGATAGCTATGTAGAGACGAAGCAGCATTGAAGGCACATTGTCAAGGGCTATGACTAAGGTGAACTAGGTTTATTTTGGTGGATTTGTGCAACTTTGTCAAATCACGCGTTAAACGCAGTGATAACCCAGGCTTGTTCCATAACAGAGGGTTTCTGCCGTGGTTTTCATAGTCGTGGCCCAGATTGCACAACTGACTGTCCCCCTTGATTCATGATGGTGAGATGAATATGTGAGTTCTTTCCGAGATTTGATATCCCAGAGTTTGATGCCCTCGGTACCTGCTTGTTTGTTAGCTCTGGCTATGACTGAGTCTCTGCTTTCTCACCACCGCATGCAAGCAGGTGTCCATCATTAGAAATTGCAAGTGCATGGATAGAGCCATTATAGGCTGTTAAATGCATGAGCAGCTTGTAATGCACTGGCTGCACTGACTTTGACTTGTTGAACAATGCAAGGAAAGACATTATGATATGACCCACTGAAGTTGCCTGCTCACATTGTATTTATCTGTCCTTCTCATTTATTACTTCTCATTTGTTATCGTTCCTGTATCTTTTGATTCCATGGTAACTTTATAGTCATTGTCGACGCCATTTGTGTAGTGCTATTCTTTGTTTTTTATTCTTACCTTGAGATACGTTAACAGCAAGCCCTATTATTCTTATTATTCTTCATGAGTGCTATTCTTGGTTACTATTTTCGAAGCCCCTTATTGTTTTCGCTCAATATGGTAGTCTGTTGAATGCTCTACTGAGCGCTCTCATGAATCATCCTTAAGTTCAGGCAGCTACTTGGTTCTTTCTCTATCATGCGCAGTACTACAGTTGTTCCACCTTTCTATGACACGGAGCCTGGTGCCCCACAACCTCTTCCCCCAATGCTCACAGACCAGCTGGAGCTGTTTGGCAATGCCATTCAGCGCCCAACTAACACTTATTGCAGATGAAATTCTAGTTCCTAAAGCTAGTATCATTCCCGCTGCAAGGGCTTCATCATCTACTCCCGCTCCTGAATTCTAGTTTGTAAAGTGGACACTCAAGCAATTCTCTCCCTCTCCCTCTCCATACACCAAGAAAGTCACATCCATGCACTCCCCATGCTCCCATTCTTGAATGCCTTCACCTTTGGATTCCTTGGGCTCTTTGGATTCTTTTTCAGATAGCAACTCAACTTCGAGCATGAGTTCATTGGAAGACTCGAAGATTCCTAAACCTGCTGGTGAACCTGGGCATCCGGGGCGTGGGGGGTACACACTTTTTGAAGATTTAGACTGGAATCCAAAGGCATTTGCGAAATTCAAGGTTTGCAAATTGTCATTGTACCATTAGTATTAATTAACTCATGAATTCCTAAGAAATCTATGCATAGTCTCATTGAGGACCACCTTGACACGACAAAATGCGCTTCTGCCCAAAGTCCTGTGCTGTTGAAAGTAGTGCGTGGCAAGGTGAACAGTTTCTCTGAGTCTCATTATTGTCAATGAACTTATGACATCATCTCAGGTGCTCGACAACTTCCCAGACCTTGAGAATTATAGCAACTTGTGGCCGGTCAACGATATGATCATGACCCACTTGAAATACATGTCTGGTCGCACGAGGGAGAAATGGCTATAGGCAAGAGCAAGAAGGTCAGGAAGTGATTCCCCCACTCCATTAGCTGTCTCCGTCATTGCCCGCTGTATGCATCCTATAACAAGCTGGCATTCCAAAATCAAGTGTATTCATTCACGATATCAGACCGGATGGATGTCAAAAATCCTAAAGCAATAGTGATGTTTCGCGCACCCTTGGCTTGAAAACTCTTATCACAATGATACAAATAGGTGTAGGAAAGACTTGCGCACCATGGCAAGCAAAACTACATCATGCAAGTCGTTTGTGAAGCTACCCAACCATGGCGAGCAAAACTACATCATGCAAGTCATTTGTGAAGCTACCCAGAACCCGTCAGTATCAGTTCAAGCCGGTGCTATCGAATGTTTAATCAAGATCATGTTTGGCATATCTGCAATCCAGCTGAGAAATCCAGTATGTAACAATGCTTTCATAGTCTAGAAGATTATACTACTACTCCACACCTCACAGCCGACCGATAATTGATATGAGTGTTCAAGGGTTTCACAAGAGAAAGAACCCGTGGAAGCCTAGCTCTTGGACGACTACTTATGCTTTGCACAAAGCTGAAAAGATAGTTATGGTAGGCTCAATAGATTATTGAGTTTACTCACTGATGAATTATAAAATCAGCAAGCCCATTATCTCTGGCTCGCATGTTCGTGGGATGGTTGACTCCAACCCTCATAATAACTGCATTGCCTCAGAACTTATGATCACCCCTGCTAAGAAGTGTGTTGTCTCTGAGACAAAGATGTCGCTTGAAGACGATGCAAAATCGATAGACATGTCTCCCTTCGCACACATTCATGAAATAGTTGTGAACATAAGGCTGCACGGTAGCCTCCTGGAGAAGACTTTCAGGAACAGGAAAACACTGAGCAGTGTGTGAGCGGCCAGAGCAACACATCAATATAGTGACCTGACAGGGTCTGGTCCACGATGCTGAATATAGCCTGCACCGCAGGTGAAGCTCCGGGGTCTGATTTGAAAATAAATAAAGGGTGTGAGGTAGTAGGCCATAACTTACAGAAGACATTGGAAGGATATATGCACGAGAGTTAACCATTGTAATTCGATCAAGGCAATAACTCAAGGTGGGCGATGAATGCAGGCTATAGCAGTGGTCCGGCTTTTAAGCTTCACGTGCTGAGTCAAAGACAATAACCATAATCGTTCGGGGGATGTAGTTAACGAAAAAAAAACAGCGGGGAGCCTAATCAAAGCACAATACTGCAATGATAATAATCTTACAGTGCTGGTTGTCAAGGGTTATTGTATGAGGTAATATAGTCATACGAGGTAAGAGCGAATAGATCGAAAGATAATTGAAAGTGATAAAGATGAACCTGATAGATCAAAAGATAATTGAAAGTCATGAAGATGAACCTGGACCTATTGTTCATACAGCAAAACGTCTAAAAGAATCAAGACAAAAGTGCATGCACATAACTTAAAAAGACCTAGGAATGATGTTTGCAAACCAACAATGGATTAGATGCAATGCAGATTTAAATACAAGAAAAAATCAAGAGGTGGGGCAGAATGACCGAACACGGGGATCACTAATGAAGTCAAGCAGTTAGAAGAGCGCGAGAGAGCCATTTTTGCCGAAATGGAGTGAAGGCTACAATTAGAAATAGAAAAAATGAAGGTAGCAAAATAGAATGAGCTCACAAGCTCACTAACATGGAGCAGCACTTCGCAAGACACTGGTAGGCAACGGCATGTGACCATGGAGATGGGTAGTACAGACCCCACTCGAAAGAATGCTCAACAGCCACCCCAAATGCCTCAGAAACTGCAGTTCAAGACTCCGTGCCTCAAGATGATCAAAAAGATCAGGAAGGCACGTGGAACAACACACAAGATGCGTCTGGTATCTGTAGTAGAGAGGTAAGTACTAAGTGGTCGGAAACTCAGTTTCAACTCACGTCATAGCATGACACTGACGACCCTATGGAAACGCATGGAGAGCGAGAGCGATCACCGACGATTGAAAAAGAGGCACAATCATTTCAGCCTGATGATGTCTACCCTATGTCTGTGATGGAAAACACGATCTCCAAAGGCATAGAGGCAGCACTCAGATGCATCCTGAAAAAGAGGAGTGTAGAAGAGGAGTGGCCGTTCTGGATGTCAGATGGCTATTATAAGGCAATACTCGAAGATCGCTACAAGCAACTGCGGATGGTCTGGAGGGCAGCACAACCAAAGGTTACAGCAAAGGGCAGCTTGGAGACTGCAGCAGAAGTGGAGGAGAGGCTAATTGCGAAAAGAGACAAGAAACTGAAGTTGGTTCATCAAACAACTTGTCGGCGAAATGTATGTCCACAGCATGATCTCAAGGCTCTTTGGGTGCTAATGTGTTTAAAGAAAAATCTCCACAGAGCAAAAGTTCTGGAGCACGTTATTGAGCTGAAGAAAGATGGCGAGGAAGACGGCCTACCAGCTTGGCAGTAGCTTCAAAAACTTATCAAGACACTGGGAGATGGGGATATGAGTTCGGAAGAAAGTGACATAGAAAACGACATCAAATGTGTACTCCGGGTCAAGAACATGGCATGGCGTCGTGGGATAGAGCGAGAACTGAATACCATTGATAACCAGAGAGTGTTGGGTGATGAAATTTTCACACCCCAGGGTTCCAAACCAATGAAAAGAATACGCGCATCGGGAAATTCAATGAGTTTATGGAGTCCGGTCACTGGATTACCCAAGGCCCTGTACAATGGCGAATGGCTTGATTGTCTTACTGGAGGTCAGGTGGAAAGGTTGAATGTGTCAGATGAGATGTTCTGATGGATGAAAGTTGAGGTAGCATAATGGTGTGTTGGATAGACGATGTAAGCGAACCACAGGAATGGAAGATGAGTCAAAAGATGGGTTGATTCCCCCTCCACTGTATGTACAGTGGAGGGGATGACAGGACTGGATTTATTGACAGTTGGCGAAGATGGATGGGATGGGCCAACGTGATCCAAGGTGTCGCAATGAGGGCAAGCGAATTAGCCATTGCCCACTTCACTGTATGTATGGTGGAGGGGATGAGGGGCGTTGATGGCTGGGACTTGTTGATTAATGGTTGGATCTGTCAACAATTGAAGCTTACCTGACTCAGAAGATGTATGAAGGAACAGGCCAGCACAATCCAAAGGATCACAGTCAAAATGATGGACTCAATGAGCACGACAGTACAGACCGTCGTGCTTTGAGGATGGGAATGATGAGCCCAATGAGCTCGACAGTACAAACTGTCGAGCTCATAGTTGTGACGAAACGCTAGGGCCAAAACTTGAGCACTCAATATTACATAATGTTGTTTGCGATTGTTGGGTGCTTTCATCACCAAAGTTCACAAGTCCCTCATTACTTACTATTGCACTAGTCAAGCCTACTTGTTGTCAGTCAACAATGGCCTTCCTCACCTTCTTCCGGGGCATGACTGTATGTACAGTCATGCCCTGCATTCTCCTCTTTCATCATCACTGGACCTCATTGACAACAACCTTTCACAACCTTCTCAGGGGGGCTTCTCTTTGACAACGATCTTCTGCCAACGTTCTCCAGGGCATGACTGTATGTACAGTCGTGCCCAGCGTTCTCTGCTTTCATCGTCACCGGGCTTCTTATCAACAACAACCTTCTTAAGGCCAAACGACCATTTTACTTCACAGCCACTTTCATTGACAACCTGCAGCCATACACATATTATTCTAATACATGCCTGTGTCAATGTCACTCGTTAAAATTATGTTTTCTTTGTTCTGCTTGTCTCAGTCCACAGACCACAGCTGGTAATTGTTTAAAACTCTGATACGTCTATATCAGATGCACCAAGCACTCTCATTTGGTTGTAACCTTCTTCCTTATCTAATGTAACGGTTCATACTGTTGCGGTAGTCTTGACTGTCAAACGTCCTTCCTATCTAGTGTAATGGTTTTTACTGTTGTGGTAGTCTTGACTGTGATATTCTTCGCATCTCCTCGCTATCATGAGTAACGATCTCTGTGTAGTCGTGTGTGATGGGCAGGTCTATTCCTCTCTCACTGCACACTCACTTCCCAATGTCCTGCCTTGCAAGCCTCCTTGGGATCCTCGCGAAGATTATGACTATTCTCCCGATGATAGTCAAACACCACTCACTCCTTGCTGGGCATACAGAACTCATCCGTGGTTCCCCCTTGTACCTTTAAATTCTTGCTTCGATGGGCTGATTTTTGGGTGCCTCAACCACTCCAGGTTTTCCCTCTATACAGAGGTAGATGCACAGGGAAAGCATATTCTCCACCGTGACATTCAGGAAAATGGGCCAACCTAGAGTAAAAATTGCTCTTTGGTGCCAGGAATGTCTGGGTGCTGGATTATTGATTCCCTGGGGGACTATACTTCCATGCACTCCGACTACCTATGGGTACAAACGGTCCCATGTAGATGCTAACCTTGCTAAAAAGGTTGCAATTAGGTCACATGACACATTTCTATGTAAGTCAACCAGTTTATTCATCATACGTGATTACCTGACGGATTTCCAGTAATTGCTACCACCTGCTCATGGCACATCATGACTCGTCGATACCAAGGTTCCAATCACCCATGGACAGCTATCTTGATGGGTGACCCCACACATCCTATACCCACTGAATGGGTTCTTGAGTTGTCGCGCTCATTCATTGGAGATCTGATGACAAACGTGCCACATACGGGAGCCTTGATCTCTTCCATTCACTGTTCTTGGCAAGTTCAATTGCCCATCTTTGAGAAATTCTCGCTTCCGATCTGGGTCCGCTTTCCTCAGAATAGTACTACCGCCGTTGATGTTAGTTTGCCCCATTATATCCTGTCCTCGGCAGCTATTGCCCAGGCAAATGAGGCAGTCCAATTGGAGCAGACACCTGACACTTGGGGTCAGGCAGACAACATGTGGGGTCCACCAGATGACAGTATGTGGGGTCGACCAGAGGACAAGCCTCAGAGCATTTTCAAATGGGACGATGGTTCTTTTGGATTGGGTCAGAACAGTGGGGCACAGCCCGTGTCTGATGTCCCTCAGACTCTCTGTTCCGAATCCCCCAACCCCACTCTAGACAGAAGCAAGGAGAAGACTGGAAAGCATTCTTTGCATGGCACCGTCAGGAGAACAAGAGGAAAGAGGAGACAGAGACACCAGCTCAATGGCAGTCACGTCAGAACCATGAGCGGGCAGCCATGAACCACAGCATCCCTGGCAAATCCAGCACAGCTGTGATGTTTGAATGGCAACCTGATGCTGAGTTTGGTGGCTTTTGTCAATGCATCCGTCTCACAAAGGCTGAGGTATCGATGACTTGGATGTCATACAGCAAATCTACCAGGGTATATGATCTGTTCCGTAATGAGTGGGACTTGTGTGATGTGTTGGATCCTACCAGTGTTCCCAATGGCGACTGGGAGGAGGATAATTTTGATTTCCTGCCTGCTCCTGCTCCTTCTGAACCTGACCTAGCTTTTGAAAGACATCGAAGCCTACTTTGGTCATTGTGAGGTTGTGCCCTCAATGCAATACACGCGTAGCATTGAGCGATTTGTTTCGATTTTGCATTTTCATCTTGGATATCACCTTGCAGCATCCACCACTACACCCCAAGGCAGATCAACTACATTTGATGATTGGACTCACAAGACACAGTGGAGTCACTTATGCAAACTTGTCGGCAACAACCCCATGAACATCACATCAATTCCAGACATACAGAAAAATGTTATCACCTGTTTTATAGGTTACCTCATTACCCTCCCTGAATCTCAGTTGGCAGACATTCTGCCCGATCTCTGGGATCTCAGACCTGACTCTTCCCTGTCGGTCTCGAACCCACACATGCGGGTTTCCTATGTACAACAACCCAAGCAGCGGCTCTACATCATTGAGTCACCATCACCACATTTGGTGCCCTGGAAACTGGCGGTTCCCGACCCTATTATGGCTGTGATGTGCCTCCGGTGTGACTGGGGTTCAGATATCATCGACATCGTACATCACCTCCTTGAAAAAGGAATCACTATCAAGACATTGCAGCTGATCTCAGTTCTGCCTCACGCTTGACGCCCACTTATGGAACTCTGTACATACTCGCTCAGACACACCCCCCCAGGCTCGCCCATTTTAGGTTTATGATGACTACTTTGTGTACAAGCAGCACTGTCACAAGTTCATGAACCAGCCTTGTGCAAGAGCGGCACTTCTTCATGGTGGCCTTGTATGGCGGCTGGCTTTACATAGTCTTGGGTTCGATGTTCTCCCCTCTGTTCTCGACGGCATTTCACCAGAAGCGGTACCATTTGGCCTCATGCTGGACATTAATGGCCAAACTTATTTTGATGGTGAGCTGTCAGAAGAGAAGGTAGATTGTATGTGCGGGACGTATTATGTGCATACCAGTAAGTTTTTCTTGTTTACATCGACAGAGGCGCTTATGTTTGAACAATAATCTAGATGACAGGAATGTAGAAATCGTCTCCTGGTGGCCTAGGCCCCAGGCCTGGGCTGCCTCAGGACTAAATATGGGGTTCTGGTCCAGTCAATGTGAATTTTGGTTCCAGTCATGCCTGGACAACATTCGACAGGGTGTTTTATGAGAGCGACACAAATCTTTAACATTTGAAATTTTACATCCACTTAGACGACAACCTAGATATTAAATGTTATCTTAACATTTCGCACGACATTCAAACCAGTCTTAAATATTGGAATCCCCAATGTGTCATCCCAATGATAGACTTTTGGCGGTGCAAGGATGATTCAAGGATCATGGATATCATGGGTATACAGACAGTGCCCTTGCGAATTGTTTGTGACATGTCTTGGAGAACTCCTGGTGCATGCGCCCCGCTCCTACCAATGGCAATCTTATACAGTTATGGTAGGGCAGTTGAACATTAAGAGCAAGAGAAAGATATAACCATTTATAAATGTGCTAAACCATCAACCCACCTTTAGCATGGATGAGCTAGGAGTCACTGGATGAAAAGAAGTCACATATCCCATTGCCGATGTTGATGGTTATTAATTGTGATGTTTCTATGTGAAGGTAAAGGAGGTTTATGTAAGACAGATAGGTCAACCCTATAAATGAACAGACTCCAAGCTTACATAATTTCTTTCTCTTCATCCTCTACCAGCATGACACCATTTACCCATCATCACCCACTTCATGTGCTACATTCATGCATTGGGTTAGGCCCTTGTGGGTGGATCTACGTGAGATCCGGCACACAACCAAAAAAGATCTACGTGAGATCTGGTGTGCGCCCAAACTCCTGTGGTGACATGTGCACATTACGATTATCACATCCTCCATTCATTCAGCCTCAACTTTTCAGCCGACAATACCAACACTTGTCAAGTTCGAGCCTGAACTCTGTGCTGGACAAGCATAAACACTAGTAAGAAACTTCTTCAATATCCAACATTCTAGAATGGCTCAAGTTGAATCTGGCAAGAATACCAATAGTATAAGTGATGTCAGGATGAGTGGTGATGACTAGATACATCAGAACACCAACAGTAGCAAAATAAGGCACATCACATATAAAAGACACTTCCTTGGGAGTCTGAGGTGATTGAGAGTGAGATAAACAAAGGTTGTGCTCCATTAAAATAGTGACAGACTTGCAATTAGCTATGCCAAAGTGTTTGAGAAAGTGTACTGACACTGGGAGAAGGATATAATGCAATTGAGACAATCTCAATCTTTGTTTATCTTAATGCCCAGTAGTTAGGTTAGAGGACCAAGATTGTGAAGCTTGAAGTGCTGAGAGAGCTAAGTGATGATCTGGTCTATGGCAGTGAGAGATTTCTATGTAAAGGTTATATCATCAACAAAGATAGGCAGGAGGATGTAGTTGTCACCTTGAAAGTATAATATAAATTACTGTGTCAGAGTATGTCTGCCTAAACCCAAAAGACTTTAGCATAGCTCTCATCTTCTTATTCTAGCAATTGCCCCCTTGATAGACTTATCTAGAAGACAGATAAGTCTCTTAGGATTGCTCTCAGCAAAGCCTTCGGATTATTCTAGATAGACCTCACAGTCCATCTTGTCATTGAGATAGACATGAGATATATCCACAGAGCAGAGGTAAAGGTAAAGGTCATGAATGGCAGTTATAGCAAGGACAATGTAGATGGTGAGCATACACATTCCTTGTAGCACTCTAGAGAGCCATTAGCATTGTACTTGACTTTAAACACTCACCTCAAGCCTACGATTTTGCAATCTTTAGCCCTTTTGACCAGTCTCCAAGTCTCATTGCTCTAATAAGCAGCCAACTCCTTGAGCATAGCTTGGTATTATTGCTCTACATCAGGACAACATAGAGCCTCTATAAATGTCATTGGCTTAGTTGAGGTGGCTACAGAGTAGCATATCTCAAAACAAGTGAATAGGATCTGATGATGCCTGGAATCCAGCCTAAGTCCAGTGACCAACTTGCGGTCAATAAGCATCCACAGTTGACTCATTGATCCATTTTTGTACAGTATCGTGAGAGACTGGCTGTCCAGGATGCACAACACTGTTTGCACTTATTGCAGGGAAAATGAGGTCACTCAGCTGAAGAGTTCGCCCATAGTGAAATGACTCAAGTCACTTGATCCAAACTAACATCCAGAAGAAATTGTCGCAGGCTGGCATGTTGGGGCATGGATAATTCTTGTAGTGATTTGCTGCCAGTGGTGAGGTCATTTAGTGTCATCCAGCTTTAATCATTTAATGTGAGCAACTCACATCTCAGATCTGCTTCCCATTGGCCCTTATCCACCTGCTTTTGCCATCCTTTCCGCTAAGCGAGGAAGATCTTTGGCAATTTTACAAGCTCAAAACACCTGCGGACAAGAGATATAGCAAGTCAGATTGTGCACATGCTGTGGAAAAGCTAATCGGATAATCACACCTCGTCCATAATGTCCATTCGTTTGATGTAAATGTGACTTGTTCAAGATCGTGAGTCAGTTTTGTCCTCATTTCCAAATCCAGATGCACATCCGAAGGCCAAGCACCACTCATCACCTTCTGAACCATCTGTAGTACAATCTCAAGTGGACACACAGCCTCGTGCCATTGGAATGCCTGATCCATGTAGTCCTTTGTCATCACCATCAAGTGAGTGTGATCTCCTCCCTCGGCACTTGTCTTATGCTTGATGGATGACAGCACATTGTAAATATCTGCAGAATCAGCGGGGTTTCCTTCCCCGCACTGCTTCGCCTTGTTGAAGTGCCATTTGCCATGATAGGTAGGTCAGTGCTCGCATGCTCTAATTTGTGTATGATAATGCTCATGATAGCTCCCACAGCTTCTTAAATGCAGAACGGATGCTCTTGACAGTAGTTTTGCTCAGATTCTTGCAGAACCCTTTCAGGGCATGAAGAGTGCCAGTGCTTTGTTGGAACATCTGTTTGGTATGCTCTCAAATGCATCTTTGAAGGCAGGGTCCTCAAACACTCATTGTCGGCATGTATTTCAGCAGTCATTGGCAATGGAACAAGTGAGTTTTCTGATGTGTCACCCTGCCAAGTCTCACTGACAGCAGAACAGCTCAGGGTTTCAAAATGGCTCGCCAGCCATTCCTGTCCATGACAAACATGCTTGGCATGGTGTGTCCTCATGTTGTTTGCCTGAAGGTGAGTTTTTATACCATGTTCCTTACACTTCTGAACATCTGCCAAAGCCATCTTTGCAGCAGCTGATCTTGTCTTTCGCCCAGCTTTCTTGTGATAAGTGTCTGGCAGCTGGGGGGCTTTTGCGGAATTTTTTTTTAGTCGAGCCATGCTTTGCGAACATAAATGCAAATAAGTGGTGTGGTACGAAGCTAAATCAAAATTTCAGGACAGAGATCATTGTCAGGGGCCTCTAACTAGTTTGATGTCATTTCACATTTCACACCATTCAGATTACAAGACAACAATTGCAATTGTTTGCACTAGGTACTAATATACTGCTGTATAACTTCAGGTGCCATGTGATCCAGTATCGCTCCCAGAAGATGCACGTACAAGAAGGAGAATTCCCCTTGAGCTGTGTTGCCCAGGGTGTTGTGTGTCAACCACAGTCCATCAACTTTGATATTATAAATTTTTGATATCACGCCACAATGCCATCAGCGTTGCATGAGCAATGACTTTTAACACCAGCCAGCAGTCTGTGTGGTCCACATGCTGTTGGGGCAACTAAAACACCAGTTAGAGGCTATAAATGAACTACATGTGCTGCCTACCTTGCATATGGTGTGAAGACAGGCACCCTCCCATACACTCCTGCACATCTTGCTAATGATGGCATCATTGTCCCAGCCCAATTGCTGCCTACAGAAGTCTGCAAGGTCCGCGAGATGCGGCTGGCAGGACGACACATCTCATAGCACATTCTCTGTGGCTGAAAAGATGTCAGAGGATGGACATACTTGTCGATCACTGTACGATGTGGGAAGTCACATGGAATACAATCTGCAACTACCTTATACCAACACTTGAGGTCATGGTAGGGGTGGTTAGCGAGCATAGTGTGTAGTTCCTTGACAAGGTCCTCTGCATGATCAGAGAACTCCAGCGGCAGCATTGACAGGAATGCATGGAGCATATTCTCACCAATTCTGCTACACAGAGCAACCTTGTGGGCAATCTCAATTCCACAACCAGGCACTTCTCTATCATAATCTCCACCTGCCAGGAGGGCAATAAGCAGCCAATCTCCTCAGATCAAGGAGACACCATGCTCAAGCCCATCGACCATATACACTTGAACATTGAGATAGTCCTTGTCATTCTTTGCACTGCGACAAATCAATGATAAGCACATTAGATAAACAGGACAACATACCTTCTGATTATGCACGTGGCTCCGAAGATCAGAACATTACTGTCCTTGGTCATCACAGCATCATTAACACTGGATGTTCATGGCAGCCAATTCAGCTTTGGCTTCACTCAGGGCCTGGGAGTGGTGAGACAACAGTCTTGTGAGGTGAGGTGAGCAACACTTACCTCGGTCCACTGAAAGCCAAACAACTCCAGCATGTGCTGGAAGTCACAGGTGAGCAAGTGGGGGCTGTGTCTGATTTTTCGACCCTTGTCTGGCAGGCAGCTCAGGCCATCAAAGACGAAGATAGCATGCAGGGGAAGCTTTAGTAATACACCCAGTCAAAAAAACAGTGTTCAGAGACCATCAATGCTCTTCGTGATGAGGTTAAGAGGGCTCATGTATTGTACAAGCCTGATAAGCTCTCTCCATGAGCACCTCAGCTCCACATGTTGGTTCATCATGAAGAACATTGCCCTCACTTATTTCGGCAGAAATTCTGTGTTAACCCAGAGATCTTTGACAACATCCTAGATCATATCTCTAATCATCCCATCTTCCAAAACCAGTCCAACAATCCTCAGCTCCCTGTTCCTATATGTAAAATGAAAGGATGCCGCATTCAGGATCACCCATAAATTTTACAAAGCATCAACATTTATGATAGAGTCCAACCACATAAAGTTTCTGGAGATAATCCAAAGATATGATAGCAAAAATCAAGTGCAAGTAACACCAATGTCACCTGTGTAAGCCAGGAGTGAGATGGCTATAAGAACCTATAATTGATTGAAGAAGACTAGGTAATGACTTGATAAATACCTCCTGTGAAACAATTGGCTCAATGTCCCTTTGTATGTCATGGCTCTAAGGATGTGTTAAATCTTGTAGGAAGGATGCAAATATCAGTCCTACAGTTATCAGTTTGATGAGATAGATATCACCAGTCTTCGTAGGCACTGTTCCTAGCATGTGAGCTTAGAGGACTGCATATAAGCACAAGCACGAAACTGTGAACTTTTTCTTTTGTATAATGGTGAGCAGGATTTAGTTGTGCCAAAAGGATGACATACACGATGTAAAACTAAAACCATGGGTGGTAGATAGTATGTGATGGCTGAGGTGATTGGAGAGATGTGCCAAATTTATGAAGATTAACCTGACAGCACACAACAGAGTAGTTGCTACGACAACTCCATGTTTGTTAACAACAATTAGTACACATAAGAGAAAACAATAGTGTGACTCAAAGTAAGTTTTGAAAGCTCACTTAAACACTTTCAACTTCCGGCTAAAGCATTAGAGAAACCTTGGCCAATGACCTAGAATTCAAGGTCAGGCTGGCATTGTACATCAGACTTTGACACTGTTATGCCTCCTGCCCATCATAAATGTGCTCATTATTCTGCATGCCTTAAGTTTGATGATTCATTGTGCTTGAGGGCAATGGACTATGAAGTATCTCAAGGACCACCCAAACCTCCAGAATTCTCTATACTCCGACTCGCTATTCAGTGGCAAAATGATCGCTCTCTTACTGATACCCTGGTGAATTATCTGACCACTCATCCAGCTGAATGCAGGGTCCTATTTTACTCCGATTGGAAAAAGGTGATGGCTGCTGTCAATAACAACCCAACAGGCTTGGACAAAGGCCAGATCCACCAAAATATCACCAAGCTCTTATTTGCGGGTCACCATAAGTATGGTGCTGCATACTCCATCAATCCTAAAAAATTCTGTGATGCAGTTGGCAACCGCATTGGAACGTATGTCCTTTTTTTTTGTTTGGTTGATCAAAACACTAAAATTCCTGCAATCTTTGGGGCAAATATAAGAAAATCAAAGTGTCATTTGACAGCACTGGTGCTGGTGTGATGCCAGCTAAAGAAATGTGCATCCATCAGCCTTGCATGAGCAACTTGACCTGGAGTGCCCTCATATATCCTATCACCAACTACTTCTTCACCATATGGACCCTTAGTTTCTCAATCAACAAAATCTTCCCCCTCTGCACAAGCCCACTTAAGTGAACTCTCGTATGTTCCGTCCTTCTTGCAATGCTCAATTTCAAAGTGAATGATCATGTTGTGTAGGATGATGCAGCACTTGATCCACTGCACAGCAAATTCAAGGTCTTTCTCAACCTAAATCCTGAACCGGAGCTCTCAAAGGGACTGGAACCTCCCCTTTAGAACAGCGAATGTATGTTCAGCATGAACATGGATCCATGAAAAAAATCAATTCATTGAAATATGGTCCCCCCAAAAAAATACATTAGAGAGGTGATAATTAAATGAATTCTGGTCCTTTGTCAACCACCTATTGCAAGGCTTCTTAAAAGGGGCCATGCACCAGGCTCCAATGGATATGCACTGTCAGCCCGCATCCGATGACCATCAGGTAGAAGGGTCAGCATGCTCTTCATAGAGATAAGTAGATCGAAAAGCGAATGCATCATGGATGCTACCAGGATGACCCAGAGAATAATCCACAATAAGAAGGCTATGGGGCAAAATGACTGCCTAGAATGAAATCAATTTTTGCACATGAAAATAAAAATAAACATAAATACCTGATAGCCAAGAGAATACTTGGATTTCCTATTATAAAATGTTTTACCGTAGTAGCCAGGTTTGGTAAAAAGATCCATAGTCGAGCCATCAATGGCTAGAAAGCCACCTTTCTACTTTGGGCAGGTACATGACTCAGCAAATTTGCAAGCCAGGTCAGCATCCTCAGAATTACCTACCAGAAAGCAGATAAACTGATCATGGGCATCAAGCACCGCAATCATCACATGATTAGTGTGATTAACTATGGATCCAACATTCACACCAGCCTATTGAGCAACATTCTCAAGAGTAGTAGCCTGCCTGATTTAAAAAAATAGCCAGTTGGGTAGGAGTGTGCTGGTTAATGTCCTAATTTTACCTAGTCTTTGTATAGCGTATGAAGGGTTATCTGGTCCCACATCTTCCTATCATCTATCGCTCATCACCCTCTTAATCTCCACTGCCCCTCAGTCTACTGCTAACTGTATTGTGTGTCAGGACATTGGCCTGTGATCACTGAGCAAGATCAGCATTTGCCAGTGATCAGGTAAATGTTTTCCAAGACTTTGGCTGCTTTGAAAACACCCTATTCATTGTGATGCCATGCAAATCATTGGGGGCATTCTATATCAAATGGGTATCAACATCTAGATTGAGAATAACCTTGAATTTGGCATACACGAAGTTGGATTCATCATAGAGGACCTGATAAGTGTATGTAAGATCACATCTGTTGCGGACAATGAATGATGATAACTTTGTATGAGCAGGCTGAAATCCATCCAATAGTAACTGAATCATCACGGTCTGTGTGCATTGCAGCACAGTAGCCATATAATTCACAGGCCTGTGTATTTGGAACCCCATAATGGTTAAGCAAGTGTGCCTCAGCCGCCTTTGCCTACAAAATGTAGGTCATGCAAATCCTACACAAAGTATGCAGTATTACCAATTGCTTCTTAGCAAAGTGAGGGAGAAACCCTTGAAGGAATGCAAAGTTGCATGCCTGTATGACTAAGGAAGATCAGCATCTGGATTGGTGTCAGGATCTCTCAAGGAGGCTCTCAGAAGGTATTTCCGCCAGCACCACAGAAACAAGAATGTAGTCTAATCTGAAAAACAGATCATTGTAAGTTTTCTCTCTGCTACTAATAAATTAGTCTATACTGTACTTGATAGGCAAGGGCCGTTAGCCTACATGTCACTCCACTGATAGTGCAGTCTCCTACAGTCACTGGTATAGTCAAAGTGGTCATTCATAACCGCTTTGATGACACTGGCTTAAGTGGGGCACACTTTTAGTGGACCATGGCAATGAGGATCTAGTTGATGGTGGGAGTACTGCCCTTTCTGTTCCTGTAGACAAATCATGGCATGTAATTGAACCAGATGAAGGATTTATGTAATTTTAAGTATTTATCATGCTTTTTAATTCTTTTTTGCTACTGATCATTACTGTGCCACAATGTTCAATGACTGGGACACTCATCAGTTGCAGGGTGCTGCAGCCCCTCATGACAATCACCCACAATTTAATCCTCATGCAGGATATCAACAGAATCTTCAATACAATCAGTATCCACTTTAATCATGGTTGACAACCCTGAGCCTTGATTGTGTTACACTAGCAGGACCAGACCAATATGATCACTATTTAAATGATCAAACAGTGTCATTGCCAGCTTCACACATTGGTTGTCATGGTGGCCATCAGATCCAACAACACATAGTAAGTTCAGCTTATCATGATCTCACCTTCCACTCACTAAAGATTCAATCTGTTAGGATTGGCATTCAGTGCACATGGGAATTGTACACCCTGTATCCCAACAATTTCTAGATGCTCTTCCACCCAATTTTTCTTGAAGCTTGGCAGCTGCCTCCCCCCATCTTAGCTCCAAATCCTAGTGTGCCACCCTTGCTGAGCTCCATGCCGAGTGCCTAGCTATCATCAAATATGTTTGATGGCACCTTTCCTAGGGCATCCTTTCAACAAGCTGTCGACAATGATACCATCTATTCATCCATCAACTACCACCGTGGCACCCTCTCCTGGAAATGTTCAAGTGGGGCAGCTCAATCCCATTGGAATGCTAAACATGTTGGGGTGAAGCAAGGGACACATGCTAGGAGTCTTATTGGGCTGTCTACCACTGTGACTGCAATGATACCAGCACTGATGATCATACCTTATGGTACCTCATAATTTGTGAAGCAGTTCCAGAATGAGATAAGAATGACTATCTTCAATCAGTTCCTTTTACCTTCGGATGATTCAGTCAAGCTGATGACAAATTTGGTATGGATGGCCGTTGCCTAATGACAAAGTGATGATATAGTTTCTTTTATTTTTTGACTCAAACATCTAATCTGAATGATCAGGAACAGCCTCGCTTCTGGTTTGGGCAAATTCTCATGACAAAGATTACTGGATCACAAAGTTCTAGTCTATTGTCAGTGAAATCAGCAATATCATGAAGCCAGTAATCACATATTCGTCCATCACAAATATAACCTCATTTTTGATTACACTGTAATACTAGACAATTTGCACATTGTTAAGCACAAAATACAAATTCATGATTTAGTGGAAAATGAAGAAAATGATGCATTCCCATACATTATACTATCTGTAAGTGTCCATGAAGAAAATGATGCATTCCCATACATTATACTATCTGTAAGTGTCCAAGTTGTTATGTAGCCTCATTGGAATTATTCATATGACCTTTGATTTTAGGTCGAGGGGGCTAACATCATGGTTCTGTTTGCTCATCCAGCTATCATCACATCAATCAAGCTAAAATGAAGACATGTATTGCCTCCATCATTAGTATTAGGAAGGTGACTCCTTGCACAATCATGTATGCAGCTTGTCAGGCGAGTATCTAAAATACTTGCCTCTGATTCAAGGTAACATTACCTCCTGGTGCACTGTAGATGGAGTTCCTAAATGATGGAGTCAATGACAGTGGAGTCAGCAATGAAGAGAAAGATAATTCAGTTTCCAAAGAAAACCACCCTAGGATGATATTTAGACCTGAAATCACCATTATCCAACTTGGGAATACTTGGAAATAAAGAGGTATAAGGAGTTGGGCATTACAGGCCTAGTTATACCAGAGATCACCCTCAGGGAGGGACTGGCCAATAACATGCTACACATCATTAGAATGTATTTAGCTGATAAAGTCATCCTGTTTTGGACCATGATCTGGCCAGCAAAGTCATAAGTTACCACCACCTAGTGTAATGTCTAAGACAACAGTGTTTGACTCAAAAGGGTTTCTGGACTAGGCTCAGAGCTCAGAGGGGAGAAAAGATCATGATAAAAACTAGTGACTTCAGACTAATACTGGTAACTGATGAAAAATTGATTTTTTATGTAAGTATCAAAAATGTGAACTTGAAGATAAATAAACCAGTCTCTATAAAACTACAGTAAGTATGAGCACTACACTATGCTTGGGTGCAAGTCCACTCAGTGAAACAGATTATCAACCTTAACAGCATAATCTACAACAAATGTAAGGCCCAGCTATTAAATCTCTAGTCAAAACAACTGTTAAAAATACCAGGAGTTGGAGAAAAACAATCTCAAAGCCACCTCAGCTGTGACTGATCCCAATGCCTGAGATTAGAGAAATTTCACCCTCTCATGGTCCTGGTCACTACATGTTCAAGAAGATTCTGTTAGTGACAACTGGATAACTAAATGTGAGTGGATTTTCTAAAGACTTTGTTCTCAAGTGTATACTAACCTGGATACAAGTTTATAGAGTTCATTAGCTTCAAACCAAGGCTTTATGTGACTGCTAGGCTAAAGAGTTACTTATTATGGCACACAAGATACATTGGACCATCAACTTCCTCATGCACAAAGCTGAAACATAGCTCAGCTAAACAAACCAGAATAGCAACCTCCTAAGGGATGGATACTGGTGCTATACAATCAAACATGCTCAAATATATAGATAATTGGCCAAGGATGCTCACACCCACTTTTTGAGGTCAATATGATATTTGACCATACTCAGTGATGTCATTGTCATATATTCACAGGAGTAGAATAGACTGATGCTATAACCTCATGTATGTAGTTGAAAGCTTATACAAACAATCCTATTTCATAATGTCTCATCTTGGCCCATTGTTTACCTAGTAGACCTATGACTACATTTGACTATAATAGCAGTTCTTATTGGGTTTGAAAAACTCTTTCCTATTTATACTGCCGGTTCAATTGTACATCTTTATCTATCATCCAATACACAGCCACAGCCTAATATATGCATGCCTTATGAGATTCTTATCTACCAATCTAATTTGATACTGATCACTATTTCATTGTGAGATACTACAAATATATTTGAATATGCCATCTCCTGCTTTGTCACTATCTGAATAGCCTTTATCAAGAGCTGTTTTGAGAACCTGGGTTTCTCAAAAACTCTTCATCTAGCATCTGAGTTGGAAAGCTAAGGTGGGTCATTGAAATCTCCTAGGTTATATGTTTTTTTTTTTGGCTGACTCCATGTTTTCCAGAGATTTGTGTTCTTGTTTATTAACATGTATACCACCAGTAATATCTCTTCCATCTTGGCAAAGTATCTTAATAACGTCATAAAGATGCTCATAAGCTGGCAGATGAAAATGTTGGCTAATAACAGCCTCTTTCAAAAATTCCACACCCAGTAGTCCAATATAGCAGGCAATCTCATGGTCCATTACTATATGATTAACAACTACATGTATAGTGGCATGTATAGTTGGTAGAAAAACATATTTTATTTTATTTCAGTCAAGATATCTAATTACATCCTGCTAAATGGTATCATCCAACTATACTGGGAGATGGACAGCAGATAGTGAGTCCCCCATTTATTGATTATTGCTTCTAGTATGTTGACCATACTGATACTCAGCTGGTCAGATACATACTGCTCCTAGAGATACACAGGTATGAGGCAGGTCTAGACCTTTTGCTCACCAACCTCTGGATCATCAGAAATGATCTTAAAGAATTTAGGACCAAACTTTTGAAATGACTCTCTAACAAGATGAAAGATAATCAGCTTACTGTGAAGGCTATAACCTGCCTTGAGTCACTGGTAGATAATTTTCACAATATCATTGCAGTATTTCAATAGCTATTGAACACTGGCAGAGTGAAGCATGAGAGGGGTGGATCTTTGTAAGGGCATGAATTTTTGGTATACAATATTTCAGCAGATGAAGAGCTAGATAAACTTCATTTAAGTAGTCTGATTACTTTATACCAGCATATATGCTCAAGTCACAATACAATGCTAGTTATTTCAAAATAGATAAGATTATGGTGCATACAGCACCTGAAAAGGTCTGTGAGAAGGTGTTGGATGAAGAAAATAACTTGCCCTTGAAATACCAAAAAATACCCCAAATACCCCAATTCAATAACAACAATAAGATCATAGCTCATTCCATGTATAGCTGAAATAACCACAAGGTTTTGCCAATGGACACCTTTACCTATACAAATGCTGCTATCTTATTTTTGGCAAATAAGATGTTTAGAATTGAAGAGGCAAGAAATAAGGCAAACAGCCTACAAGAAACAAAAATAGTTGTCAGTATACATCATAGTAATAGATATGATAAAAAAAGCCACCAGTCTTAAATACTTGGAGTTGCCTCTAAGAGGTATGTTCTTACAGCCTGACAGTCTTTGGTCCAAGTAGTCACCTTCAAGAGGTATGTTGGACTAGGGAGTGAAGCACAAATTAAACAAAAAAAAGAAAGGATATACAAGACACTCCAATGCCTCCACTGGTAGAAAAAACTGAAACCCTCTGTCATTCAGCTTAAGGAAAAACAGCCATACCAGCCTCATAGTAAGGAGGGAAGGTGAATATGTATAAAGTCAAAATACAAAAAAAACAAAATAAAAAGTGAGATTTCCTAGGGCACCCTTGGATGTTCAAAAACCAAGAAGCACAAGCTAACGGTGAATGGTCATAGATCAGAGTCTAAGCACCTAAAAGTGTCTCTATGGGAGAAGCCATGCATAGTGCTTGTATTGGTGACTGATGTGAGCGAGTACCCAGTGGTACTGACCGAAGAAATAGAAAGCCTGAGTTTGAAATTTATATTTGCAAACATGATCATGTGATATTTTAAAGTCAGCTGGTAAATACTGGTCAAGTAACAAATGTGTCCTCAACTCAGTGACTATCTTTATCAAAATTATATCAATGGCTAAAACTACCTATATGCTAAACATCTTTGGTGATGTTATATTCATTAATATTCAGAATATCATTTCCTTAGATGACACTTACTGCTTTGACATTAACTTAGATTCTTCCATCCCAAGAGTTTTTTTTTCATTCTAATCAAAAATCTAATCTAATTAATATCTTACAGAAATTTGTCTTTTACATACACCAACAGATCATCATTAATGTAATTTATTCTGACTTGGATGCCATGGAGATCAAAACTGCAGAGGATGGGAATAACAACATGGAGATGAAGACTGAGGATGCGGAGGTCAGAGTTAGAGAGGTTAAGGTTAGAGATGAAGATCTCATAATCAGTCCAGACTTTGAGTATGTTTCAACCTTTCAGTAGAAATTTTATTAACTGATCTTTTTCAAGGCCAGTATTTGCAGTTCCTTGTACTCTTCTAACTAGACATGCTGGGAACCCCAATAGATCCTGAGAATATGACTGTACCATGGGCCTACTATATCAAGGAAAGAGCCAAAGCATCTGACTTGGTAGGATGACTTGGAAGATCTACCAGCATCGGTGTAGTTTTTCGGTTGTGTCTGATTTTATGTTTGCATTTGCTGTTTTTTTTGCTCTCATTTTCCTGTTGTATTACTTTAGCTCGTATTTTGCTATTGTGCTGTTATTATCTTAGATCTCATTTTGTTGTTGTGCTGCATGTTCTATGGGTATCTCTATGTGTGATATACATGATGCTGTCAAATACAGTTAAACAACTAATATCATTTGATCAGCATGTTATTCTCATCCTAATCCCTACTACCATCATGATGTGTTGTCATTGTTGTCCCTCCTCTGCAAGCCTATCAGATTCAGAATCAGTGGGAGGCTTCTCATAAGAATTTACAGAAAAAAACTGTCTGAAATTTTTTTGACAACTTGATGTTAGCTAATTTATAGAATCAAAAGTCCAGTTGCATCAGAAGGCAAGTCTAATGAGGAGCATCAGATTTGGAGATCACCACACAAAGGTCACAACAATGCTGTCAGACTCCAAGACAATCTTGACATTTGTAGACCCCATCCTGGCTGCAGATGACGCATATTCTATCTTCTAGTGGAGCTTCTCAATCCAGGAGGTGATGTAGATATGATTCCTGCCTTGGCAGCCATTGCCTGAAGTAGTCATTCTGACTCTGCATTTTTTATACTTAGCTATTGTTTGAATGACAATTCAACATTTTACATGAACTTGCCATGGTTTTTTGGAGTTGCAAAGGCTCAAATGAGCCTTGGTTGTGCTCATAAGTATTGTCAAGAAAGTCTTGCCAAGGAGGTGGTACCTTAACAGGCTGAAGTGTTGGTGATTCTGGGGGAGAGTTAGGCATGGACCTGTAGGCATGTCGTCTTGTGCTTACCTTGACCCAAGTCTTCCTACCTTTGCTGCCCCTTGCTTCTATCCTGTGGGATTTTTGTAGTGGGGTGCATCTACCTATCTTCATCTTATTTTCTAATGTTGCAAGCAAAGCATGAGCTCAGGAAGGTTGAATGAGTTGTTATTCCAATATGATGTTATGCAGTCTTGTTGTGTCATTACAAATTCATTTCCATTAATGGCATTGCGTCCAATATAGGTCGATTAAACTACTCTTAGGCTTTGCTCAAAGTTTAACTTTTCACCATTATTACTTCCACCTTGCTTATCCTCAGCCCTTTCTGCAATCTCATTCACCATGGCAAGATCAGGTCATTCCACTCACTTGACTTCTGGAAGACATAGGGCGCATCAACCACAGACACAGAAGCTCACGGAAAACGAAATTTTGAAGTTGAAGAACTACCTTCCTGAGTGGACTTCAGCAAAAAGGATTGAGAAGCGGACAGTTTTTACTGTCATAGCTAGGGCTGCTAGGTTATTTGCTCCTAAGGTCGACCAAGGACAATGGAAGAAGAAGGTGATGCATCCTTGCTGTGTTGAAAAACTAAAATTTTAATAACATCAATGCTCAGATGTACAAGACTTGGTTGTTCAACAACAAGAAAAAGAAGGAAAGGAAGAACATGATAAAGTATGGGAGGAGATGGACTCCTAGGATGGTGATCTACCAGCAGAAGCGGAAAGAGGTGCTAAAGAGGATTGAGGATGAGTCTGGGGCAAAGCCAGGAGGTCGTGGTATGTTCAAGCATTCTCAGGCGGCTGTAAAGAGAGTCATGGCTGAATTGTCTGACAACAAGTTGAAGAAGGCGAAGGAAACAGCTAAAGAATGGTCCAACAACTTTCCTCTTCCCGAGATACAAGCACAAGTCGTTTGTAAGAAGGGACCTGCATATATGGAGGACTTTTCAAAGGAGATGTGGAGGCAATGTGGGATGAGAGTGTTTGTGATGTCGGCTTGGAAGAATGAACAGGGAGAGGTGCTGTTTGGGATGTAAGTTGAATTCTATTGGTCATCGCAGTTCTTTCATCTCAATTTATTTTATACAGGCACTATGATAACGAGGCATTAGGAGATGGGGACAGCTTCATGAAGACAAAGGACTAGGAGGACATTGAGCCAGTGTGGCAGGAGTACGCGCAGGAACAGTTCGGTAAGTGTTTGAACTGTGGATACGGGAAGGAATGTGTTGATGGTTGTGATGTTAGGTGCTGGGGCACAGGATGGAGGATGACAGGTCAAGGGAGGTTGCAAAAGAATCAGAAAACCTGCTTTCAAACTCGAAACAGACAGGGATGGGATGCCCTTGCTTCCAGACATCACCAAAACAAAACTCGAGGAGAAGAAGGCCATAGTGAGGGCTTTTCTTACACACTATCATGAGTCTATTGGAGTCTATCATCACAATACCCAAACATTTGTTGAATGCATGGACACAGGTATCTCTTCTTGGATTGACAAGGCAGTGGTGCCATAGAGTGCCATCATACAAAGTCAGGATGACTTTGTGGCAAGAAAGTATGTTCCGGCGGATGTGGACTTGAAGGAGCCTTCTAAGTTGCAACATTGGGACACAACAGCCTTACTGAATTTCTGATATGCTCGGCAGGAGACAGGCAAAGGTCCAACATTCCTATTCAAAGCATGAAAGAACAAAGATGGAGACATGGTAGCATCAGTTGTATCCAGGAATTCGCCTTCTCATCAGACTCGTAAACTCAGAAAGCAGATGATCTGAAGGCCTCGGAATTCATCGACTGAAACTGAGAGTGATCACGTGAGTGACTCTCATCACATGGAGGATGATGCTGATGATGATGCAGCTGATGGTAGATCCCAGCCAGGTCCTTCAACAGCATGTGAAGGGACAGCAGTCCCACATGCAATTCCAAAGCCTTACACGGTCAAGCCAGCAAAAACTGGTGCACTGCTGACATTGCGAATGGGCGACCTCCTGGCTGGGTTGACTGACGGAGTCACCAGCAATGTTGAGGAGGATGTTGCAATGGAAAAAAAGGAACATGTTGCTGGCGCTGAAGAACATGCAGGGAAAGAAAGCGGTGATTGTGCCATTGGCGAGGACAACCCAGGGTAAGTCAATGCAACAGCCATCAGACAGTACCACTTGAGTGACTAGAGCAAGGGGAAAGAAGTAATGGACTTATACTACACTGCCTGCCTTTACCTGCCTTTATGTACATGTCAATGTTATTCAATCTCTATCCGGTGATTGATACTTGGGACTCGGTGATCCTCAGTAAAGTGAGAATTGAACTTTGGTGTTTAACACTCGGTATTTCCTGATCCAAAGCGAGAATTGAAATTCAGTGTTCGACATTTGGGATATTTTGATACTTGCTAACTTAATTGGAAATGGAAGAGAAATGTATCAAAAATTTGGTAGTGTACATGATGTGGGTATGTCAATGAAAATTTGGAAGTTTAAATTCAGTAATTTACATATGAATTTGTTCTTCAAACCATTGAATCAGGGAATCTACTACCTTGAGTATTTAAATGCTCATCCGTTCAGCTCTTTGCAACCTCTGCAGGTCTGCATCAGCTTTTTTGAGTTTGTCGGAAGTTTTCGCCCAAGCCATTTGGAATGGTCGCTCGACCTCAAGTAGTTGTTGGATGGAAGGGTCAGGAAGATTTCCATCACGGTGTTTGTAATCACTGAGCCAATCTTGAATGGATTGCACTTGCAGAAAAATTAGCACAAAGATAAATGATCTGCTATGTCAGATACTCACATCCTGTGTGTTCATATGAGTTAAATGGCTGGAACTCCTGAAGCATCAAATGCAACTCTTCATTGGTGAGATAGGGCTGTGCTGCATGAAGTTCAGCAGATTTTTCATTCGCTTGGGAGACACATTAAGTATTGATAATCCTCTGGAATGAATGAACTCACATAACATCAACTCTTCTGCTGGAGCCAGAGCATCACCCTTGACATCAGGAAAATCCAGCAACTCATCAACATCAATAAGATCATCCTCAGGCCCGAGGTACAAGTCTGGGTTGATTGGCAAACCTGGGTGATCAGATTGAGCCAGAGGTGATTGATCTGTAAGGTTTAGGGAGCATGCATGGTTATACTGGATCCTAATGAATGTATAAACTTACTGGATATTGCAGCCAACACACCTGGTGGTCTGGATGACACAGAATCATATTCTATGTCATCATCCGGCCTGAGGTATAACTCATCTAAGGGATATCTGGTAAATAGATAAGGCATGATAAGAATACAACATACCTAGTGATGCCTGGGACACAAATGACTCATCCACATCCATTGAATTATAGTCAGTCACTGGAGGGTCATCAAATCTAACGGCTGGATGAGAGGTCATGTTGTGTGGGGAACTGATTGACTGGTTGAATGATGATTGAAAAAACTTCGAAGTTCAAAGCAAAACCGGCAATTGCCGAAAGTTGAACCACAACCAAACAAAGACAAACAATCAACAATTTTATAGATCGTCCATCAAATGTCTTGTTTCTTTTGAAACTTCATCCTTGTGATAACTGATTTCAACCTAATTTCAAGATCTTTAAATCTCTCAACTCAATCATCATGTCCACTCCAGTTGACACCTCTTTGACCAGTCTCAAGGCATCCATTGCCCAGATCATGGCCATCATCAGTGGTGCCTGGCAGATTCCCCTGGGTCCCAGCCACTTTTCTCTGGGATCACAGGTCAGTGCACTTGTGGTATATAGCTATTTCTTTTTCTTTTTTTCTCTTTAACATCCAGGCAGGCTCATGTAGTCAAGGAGTATGGGGCTGGACCCCTGCCCAGCATTGTGCTTTCTTGCTCTGAGGAGCTCTTGCGAGTCCGGACCATGACTCCCCAGGTCTGGCCCAACTGGCACAGCATCGGTTATGATGATCCCCATCTATTAAAGCACCCCTGGCGCTCCAAGCTCCTCGCCTGGGAGGTTTTAGGTGACCATACCTTTGATCTCCCAGTTGCTGCTCCTCCTTCAACAGGTCCAATTCCAGTCGACCTTCCCTCCCCACCTGTCCTCACTGACAATGTCGCCAGTTCGTCCACCAACCCCACCACTGAGTACCAGGACAAGGGGAAAGGTAAGGCTGTCTTTGCTGACCTGGAGCCTGAGGCAGAAGGGAGTAGGAAGAGGAAGTCTCCCATGATTTTGGAACCCTCCTCCCAACCGCCGAAGTTGGCGATGAAGAGTCACAAGCATATGAGGTCGACTTGCATTGTGAAGTTGAATCCCTTCATAGAGTCGGAAGATGATGATGAACCAATTATCAAGATATGTTGTCTGGGTCGTCTTTTCATTGTCTCACATTTTTGTAGTTTTGGTGGAGTGCTGGAGGTCGTCCTTCCCTGGCTCTCCACAATTGTTGCAAGGACTCCCAATTTGCCTCGCTCACCCCGGGTACCGACAAAGAAACTCTTTGGCCCTGCCACAATAAGTCTGATTTATGCGTCCAGGTCTCAGGTGTATGCTTACAATTTGTCAGGCAATTGCCGGCAGTTGTCTGGCAGTTGTCGAGCCCTCCCAGCTGACTCCCAAAACCCCGGTGGAGGCACCACCAGTCATCAAGGTAGGTGATATTCTCATTCTCAGACTGGTGAGTACTTTCATTTATCTGAAGTGCATCCATACACTAACACAACCCACAGAACAACTCATGCTAGGCTTGCAACAAGCAAGACTGGCCCTGTGTAACTCGGTTCGACAAGAGGACTGGAAACCCGTGCATGTTGTGTGTCTACTGCATGACAAAGAAGATTAAGTGCATCTCCATGACTCTGGGATCCCCGCCCAAATGCTCTCAAGCTCCCTCTACCACCTGGAGGGTGAGGTCCAGGACACCTTCCAAGGCTCCCTCCAAAGCTCCCCCTGCCTTGCAATCCAAGGCCCAAACTCGCAGTCAGTCTCGTGGCCCGTCTGACACTCTGGGTATCACTGCTGTGACAACCCCCAAGACACAGATGTGTGGTCGCAGCAAGACCATCACTGCTGTCAAGGCACCTGCACCTGCACCAGCTCATAAGTTACCCGAGTTTTCTTTCATGACCATCTGACCTTATTTCTCCCTTGTAGCACTTCCATCTTTGAGTTCAGCAGTCCCTCGTGCAGTACTCAATGTGCCCATGCCAAACCTACATGGCATGGCAATAGCAATTCATGTTGCTTGATCAATCTGTCCCTGAGTCCACGTCACCCCACCCAATCGGCACTCCCTCCTCTTGTTGATCTGCCGATGGCAGGGGTGGAGCCCACACCCCCAAAAATTGAGAATTCCTATGCCATTGAGGATCTCATGTTTGAGCTCAGCCAAGTTCAACCACCACTGGACCCGTTGCCAACTCCTCCAGGTGCACTGATTTCCAGGGAAATTGTGGACACAGATGATCTGGGCAACCTTGTCCCAGAATATGATTCTGATGATGACATGGATGTTGAGGTGAAGGTTGAAGCGTCTTCTGAGGAGACCGACATGGCTACATAAATGCATAGTGATAGATGTATATACAATTTGTTTCGATGTAGTACACTTGATCAGAGAAATGCAGACGACAGTCTGATGGCCTTTGTCTGTCCAGCACTACCCGAATCCATCTGCAGTAACCTCCTCAGTTCATTCCTTGCATGCTTTGACGGAAATGAGGTCTTGCGCGTGCGCAAATTGAAGGACAACTTTGAGGCAGATGACTGCCAAGATCAGGACACGCAAATCGAGCATCATGACAGTGTTACCTTGGAGAAGGTGGTGGAGAAGATTCTTGAAAGTCCTTTTCAGTGCCTGCACTTTTCTATTTGGAATCGCTATGCTACAAAGGTGGGTTTTAATACTGATTCCCTGTGAGACAAAAACTAAATATGATGCAGGGTGATCAAGCTCCTACTGATATTCATCCTCACTATATGAGCAGAGAGGACGTCAGTCAGACAAACCACACCCAAACTTTACCCTACCAGTCAAGAGATATTCTGGAGCACCAACAACTGTACGATAACATTCTCCTGGCATTTGGTGAGGTTTTTGAATGGATTGATGAAGTGGTGAGTGGCTTGCTATTGTAGGGTATGACCGATATTGATGCCAAGGCAGATCAAGGAATGCTTGCCTGCAGAGTATGAGGTCCTAGTTGAACTTGCTCAAGATCTACCAGGTGGTGAAGTATCACCTGTGACACTGTTTCTCTCGCTTGTTGTCAACCTGAACGTTTCTACCTTGGGTCATTGTGATAGGTTTGACAAGGACTTTTGTCTTGTCCTTCCATTGGGCAACTTCAGGGGTGGGGCTTTGGTTATGTTTGAGCAGCGATTGGTTTTGGAACTTCACAGTGGTGACTTTGCTATGTTCCATTCTGCTGAAACAACGCACTTTAACTTACAATACAAGGGTAAGTGTGCCTCCTTTGTGTTGCATACGGATAAAAGCTTTGACACTTGGAAGGACACATGCAATGGCTGGGCACCCAATGATCATTTCCATCGAGAATGTAGTAGCTTAATCTTACCTGTAACCTCATGTTTCTCAATGACATTTTGATTTTATGCTGTGAAATTTCATATTCTCAGACTACACAATGAATAGTACCGTACTACACAAGGTAAAGAAAAAGATTATATACTACATGATATGGGGAGGAGTAGCATTGGAAGTTAAGAGTAATCATCACCTTCATCCTCATGTATGGCAGGAAGAGTGGTATGGACAAGACCAGTGGAAGCGGAGCCATGGAGATTAAAAGAGGGCAGGCCGCGGAAAAATTCAGGCCCAAGGATAGTTTGACTGATGGGGTATTGAAGGCGTTGGGTATCTGAAGGCTACGTAGCTTTGCTGGATTATGTAGATGTGCATGAAGACAGGATGAATAAGAGGTGATATCTATATGCCTATCATAAGTAATATGTAACATAATGTAACATATTTTGCAATCTAACCCTAGTAGGTTGTTGTCCTTTGGAATGTACCGAGAAACAAAATATGCTGACATTTGCCTGGGAGTAACACTGGTTCACTTTGTACTATCTGTCCTAGCTTTTCCAATGCCTCACTTCTTTGCTCTTCATAGTTCTCTGATATGCCCCCTAGAGCCAGGTGTAAGCCTGACGTCAGGCTTACCACATGACAGTGCTTACTTCTTGCTGATTGGACACCACGTACTGTTTGTCCAGTATTTGGACTGATACCTCATTGACCATATATAGCTCGACGCATACATACTCGCATCTTATCTTCTTACCGTATCATCAATCTTACGCTCTTCCACGTTACTGCTTGTCTGTTAGTGTCGCCGTCGACGTGGCGGTTCACACTTTTTTTTAATGTTCAGCTGAGCGTATTAGCTTAGAGCTATATCTGTTACGTCCCCCTGTTATCGTTGCTGTCTCTCACACCAGTGTTCCCCTTTTGGTCTCCTGCCGCATCAGCCATTTGGGTGTTGACCTTGGTCAGCCTGCTGTCATATCGCAAACAAACTGCCTCCTCACCATTCTCGTATCACCCCTCCTACAACTGTGACTACACGCAGTCATAGCAAGGCTCTCGCTGTGCTTGGTGATAGTAATACTACACCGACTACCTGCAACGCCGCTCGTCCGCGTCTCCAACACACACACATATATCCAGCTTTTCAGAGTCAACAGACTTGGACGTCACTACACTCAAGATGTCCACAACCGCTAAAGCTGCACGTGTTGAACAAACGTCAGCGAGCAAACTGCCGTTCCTTACTGCTGGGCAGATCACTCCTGAGGCGCTACGCGCCTGGGAAATGGGTTGCACACAATTCTTCCTGCACAAGGAGGTGAAAGACAATGAAAAGGTTAAAAAGATCGCATGGGGTATGCAGGACCCTATCGTCCAAGACTGGTACTTGAACAATCAAGCAAAATTCGACGCGCTGACCTTCAAGGAATACATCGCAGAGGTTCGTACCTACTGGCTCCCGACTGATTGGGCGGACGCGGTTCATCGCAAGATGCTAGCATCAGTGCAAGGACAACGTCCATTTGCAGAATGGGCTGTGGATGTTCAAAGCCAGAATACACTCTTGCACGACACCACCTCTCATCTCGACGACAAAAATATCCTCTACCACCTCAAATCACACATGAACACTGATCTTGCGGCTGACTATTACGCGGAAAATGTCACGGAAACTGAGCTACATAAATGGATTGAGAAAGTTCGGCTTCTTGATGAGCGTTGTTTACATTATCTGGCGTGACAGAAAGAAGCTGTGGATGCTGCCTTACGGGCCGAACGTACTCGGTCAAGGCCTGAAAAGAAGAACATGATGAGTGCACGTCCCAATACTAAGGTCAACAACGGCTCGTCCACCACATCTAACAAAACTTTTGTTCGACTTCCTCCCCTCTCTGATGTTGAACGTCAACTTCTCTGTGATAACGACAGTTGTTTCAAATGCCGAGAACCATTCGCAGGACATACGTCAGGCGCTTGTCAAAAGGGCTTCCCTGATGGCATGATGTACAAGGCCCTGACGACAGCTTCAATTGCAGCCAAGAAGCTGAAGTCGAATGGTAATGTTGTGGCTGCAGTTGATGTCAACAACAAGGAGAAGAACACAGTCGCTGTTGTTATGCTGTCAGCAGTACTAGGAGACGGTACTGATTCTGGCGAAGAGTGCATGGCCCCACTGCAGACCCCTCATCTTCGCTGGACCTGTCTTCTTGACGGGCCTGCGGTCACTTCTCCTATCTCTGTGTCTGCACTTATTGACCATGGCTCTTCTTAAGTTCTGATTGGTGAAGAACTCGTCAATAAGCTTAGTCTGCGTCGCCGAAAACTCTCGAAACCGTTGCCTATCACTCTCGCATTGTCAAAAGACAAGGACTCCTTTCTTCTTTCACATTATGTTAAACTTTCTTGTACTTCTCTTGACCAGGCCTATACGTCCCGAACTGTACATGCAATTATCGCAACAAATCTTTGTATGCCCTTGCTACTTGGCGGGCCTTTTCTCAAGCACAATCACATTGTTATTGATCATGAGCTATGTACCTGCATTGCCAAAGACACTAATTATGATCTTTTGCAAGCTTTGGCGACCACAGCTGTAACAACACTGAAGCGCATCTCTCCTTCAGGTCCAAAATTGTTCTGGTTGAAGCACAACGTTGTCAACGAACTCAAACATGTTCTTCCTGAATTGAAAACAATTGTTGACAGCGAGTGCGAACCTGTCAAGGGCGTTGATGTCGCAGCCGCAGTACAAACACGAATCGATGACCTCATATACCAAAATCATCTCAAAGCTCAGGATAAACGTCTGAAGGTCGAATTTAAGGATCGATTCCCAGCCGATATTCCCCACAACGACATGATGCCGAGTGATGTCTTGTTTTGTATCAATCTAAAGGACGCTAACAAGATAGTACAACTGTGTTCATATGATTGTCCAAAGAAATATCGCGCTGCTTGGAAAACATTATTGGATTCACACCTGGATAGTGGACGTTTGTGTCATTCAGACAGCGAGTGGTCTTCACCATCATTCATCATACCGAAGCCAGATCCAACAGTCCTTCCACGATGGGTAAACGACTTTCGATGGTTGAACCTCAACACCATGCCTGACAACCACCCCCTACCACAAATAGATGAGATCCTGAAGGTTGCGCCAAAGGAAAGTTTTTCGGAAAAATAGATATGACTAACGTGTTCTTCCAGACTCGTGTTCACCCGACAACATGAAGTATCTTGCAGTACACACACCATTCGGAAAATTCGAGTGGACTGTCATGCCTATGGGTGTACGAAACGCACCGGCTGTACACCAGCATCGGATGATGACCGCCCTACGCCACTTAATTGGTAAAATTTGCCATGTCTATCTCGATGACATTATCATCTGGTCTCAAACACTCGATGAACATGAAGAGAACATATGCAAGGTCCTCATGGTGTTACAGGGATGCACATCTGTATTGTTCGATTAAGAAGATGTCCCTATTCAACACAGAAATCAACTTCTTGGGCCATCAAATCTCAGCGCGAGGTATCGACGTGGATATGTCAAAGGTCGCATGGATTTTAGATTGGCCGCAGCCACGAAAGGCCTCGGAAGTGCGTGCCTTCCTGGGCATGGTGCAGTACCTATCAGACCATTTACCCGACATCACTAAGTACACTTGTGTCTTAGCTGTGCTGACAATGAAAGCTGCAGAACTACACTTCCCTGCATGGACGTCCATACACACTGAGGCATTTGCCGCCATCAAAAACCTCATGATTAGTCCTCAATGTCTTACAACGATCGATCACAACAATCCGGGCAACAACAAAATTTTCCCGACTTGCGATGCTTCAGATTATGCAACAGGAGCTGTGCTATCCTGGGGTACGACGAGGGAAACAGCTTGACCTGTCGTGTTTGACTCCACTCAGCTGCGCGGACCCGAATTGAATTATCCAGTGCATGAAAAGGAACTTCTTGCTATCATGTGAGCGTTGAAAAAATGGAGATCAGACCTACTTGGTGCGCACATTGACGTCTACACTGACCATCGCACCCTACAGAATTTCACAACACAACGTGATCTCTCTCGGCGACAAGCATGATGGGCTGAGTATATGTCCCAATATGATCTTGATATTCACTACCTTAAGGGCGAACTGAATACAGCGGTGGATGCTCTTTCCCATCGGACAGACACTGTTTCAAATGCACAAGTATGTGCAGCTATACTCACGCTTCAGGTGGATACAAATGTGCGGGATTGCATCGTCGCAGGGTATGCTCTTGATCCCTGGTGTAAAAGGTTGAACGGTCTTCTAGGTTCCTTACCAGGTCTTTCATGTGACGAAAATGGGCTGTACTACATTGCCAACCGTCTTGTTGTTCCGCGAGTGGACAACCTCCACGAACAACTCTTCCATGCTGCACATGACGCGGCTGGTCATTTCAGAGCGGACAGGTCATACGTGTTATTGCAAGCCTCTTACTACTGGCCGAACATGCGTAAGGACCTTGTGGATTCTTACATCCCGTCATGCACAGAGTGCATGAGAAACAAATCCAAGACTACGTCTACAGCAGGCCCACTTCATCCTTTGCCAGTACCAGACACTCGTGGTGATTCCGTCGCTATAGACTTAATTGGACCTCTGCCAGAAGACAATGGCTACAACATGCTTATCTCCATGACAGACTGCTTGAACTCGGACGTGCATTTGGTGCCGTGCAAAAACAATATCATGGCCGAACATTTCGCAACTCTGTTCTTCGACCATTGGTATTGTGAGAATGGCCTCCCGAAGGAAATAGTTTCAGATCGCAATAAGATTTTCATGTCGAAGTTTTGGCGTGCGCTACACAAGCTAACTGGCATTAAGTTAAAGATGTCGTCAGCGTATCATCCTGAAATGGACGGGGCAAGCAAAAGAACAAATAAAACAGTGAACCAAATCCTGCATTATTATGTGGATCGCAATCATAGAGGCTGGGTCCGTGCCCTACCCCATGTACATTTTCATATAATGAACACTGTAAATGCGAGTACTGGTTTCTCCCCATTTCAGCTTCACCTCAAATGCTCGCCCAGGATGTTACCCCCTCTTGTCCAAGACACCCCCATAACTGACGAACCTGAAGCCCAACAAGCCCACAGCTTGCTCGCGCGACTCAAACAAGATGTCATGGAAGCACAAGATAATTTGCTATCAGCAAAAGCTGCGCAGGCAACAAGCACCGGGTGTCTTAAAAAGATAGGCACTTGTCTTGCACAGGTATATACCTCTAGGTGCTTTGGGCAGTATTTGTAATACAACTATGACTACTTATTATACAAAGAGAAATAGTGTTTTTTCCAGATGTGGCATGATCTGCATTGAGATGTGTGAGTATGCATCATGTGATTTCTCAACACCATTGCAATACAAAGTTTTGAGCTGTTGATAAGATCAGTATGATTGTCACTGGAACTTCACACCCACCTTGTTGCATAAGTCCTCGAGGCTTTTCACCCTTTCACCTGCCTCTGCTCATGACCTTTCTAATGCACTCCAGCCAATGTTTATGACCTTGTCATGAGAAGGCTTGAAGCACTTGTTCTGGGCTGACGTTGGATCAAATGTTGTGCTGATGACAATGTGTGTGATCTCGTCCTCCTCGATGTCGGACAATAGTGGACTGTAAGGTCGACCCACACCATAGAGTTCACTGTGGTTGACAGTATGTAAAGGCAACCTGTGAAGATCACTTGGCACTGGTGCAATGCAAGCGTGCCAAACATGTCCATTTCTGCAGAGAGGTGAGAGTGCGCTTAAATTTGACTATGTTAGTAGATAGAGTATATCATATGCACTTCTGAATGATCACATCAAAAAAACGGTCAGATGCTGAGAAGTCCGTGCAGTCAATATCCTTTGAGATGGAAAATCTCTCGATTAAAGCGCTAGAGAACATTGAGGTCATACTGAAGGGATAGGAGAGGTGCATGCGTGCAATGGTGGGTACAATGCATTCAAGAATCAACTTCCTTTGAGGGGAATCTACACATACATGGATATTAATCTGATCGCCCAAGACAAAAGGTTCGCTTACCTCTTGGAGGTGATTGCAGCATGTCTGCCAGATGTAAGTGCATGGTTCCAACCATGGATGTGATGGACACTCTAAGACCAAGGCCAGCCATGAGAACTAATGCGTAAATGGAGCCACCGCATGCGATGGCAATGAATTTGCTACCAGTAGCATGCCACTCCAAAAAAGTGCGATAAGTGACTTTGGTCTCTGAAGGATGGTCTCTGACTTCATTCTCATAAATCCCTTTCAGGTGTAGGCCTGTCTTGAGGTGGATGCTTTCAAAAGGGGTCATTCAAACCAGCTAAGCTGAAGATTCTGGAAGACACACCTCTGACACTTACAAATAAGGGTCATGAAATTAATCATGATCATGAAATTGATATGAATGTCCTTGCCCATCATTCCTCTACACCTAACCACCAGTGACAACAAAGATTCATCGTCCACAGATGGGACTTGGACATGATTCTCAATATCTTGTAGTCATTGAAGCGGATCATGAATGGAAGAGAGACAACATGCAGCTGCAAGCTCGGCAATGATTGTGACAGCCTGATCGCTGCAAGAAATCTTAGGATTGTCTAAGGGATGTCGACACCATGCACCTCGTTGTTGAGTTTGAGGACAACTGACAGCTTGCTCCCAGTCACCAGCATCATGTACTTCCCCCTCTTCCTCCACATCCATCTGATCCGCCTCCCAGTCCTCTTCTTCCTCTCTAGGGCGCAAAACATTATTTATAGCTGCAGAATGAGCTGCCACTTGAGCAGCATGTATTTGTAACCGACGTGCACCATAGTTACAATCATTGTCATTAGCAACACGGGGTAGATTGGGGTCAAACCCAGTCTCAGGGGGCTCCCCTCCTGCAGCAAGAGTACTTTGAAGGATGTCGGTGGCAATACAAAGTTTTTTGGGAGGATAGGGCAAATCATTATCATCCTCAGTGTGACAGTGTGATCTCCAACGAGCTGTAGGTATTACTGAGGGATTCTCTTGAGTGAGGGTCTGGGTGGGCGCTGGAGAAGGAAGGAAGCAGCACAGATCAATTCCCTGGGACAAGGGTGGATACATGGGGGTGAGCATTGCAGTAGGGCTGGGCATCGGAAGGGAAGGATTCAAAGGATAATTCTGTGTTATTGCTAAAGGTGATGTGGGCGTCAAATGATATGCTTTTATGTTATATAGATCTCATATGCACCATTATCTACTAAGGCCCCTTGACCATAACCCAGTATAAACATGTATTCATGGAGGGTATGCAGTGTGGGTGTCAGAGGCATGTTGTTTTCCAACACCTGTATAAGATCATCGGTGCTGTCTTCCAATAAACATAAGAGTTTGTTTGCAGGGTAAGTAAGGGTCCGAACAGGCCCTGTAAGGGATCCAAAAGATTTCATTGACAAATATTGATTTGAATGGTCACCGAGCTCAGCACTGAAATTTGAAACTTTACCTTGCACGAATATTATTACAAATCATTAAGCTCATGCCATTGCCTCCACCGCATTTCATTGCATTCCCATCACTTCACAGTTATGCAACCCTATCCTGTGGTTTACCCATGACTTAAGGAATGTACTCCTTTATTATTTAAATCAAAAGTCATTGCATGTTTCTCCACCTTTTGATAACATATCATATTAAGTACGTGCATATGAACAACAGTCAAAAAAGATGACCTTAGTTTAGGGTTAGGACCGTGATTGGATGGGCCCAGCATGCGCTTTCCACCAATCATGTTCATTCACCTGTGCATCTATTGCATCATGGATTCGTCGTGTCCAACATGAGCTAACATGTTACAACGTGCATTCCTATATATTCCACCACTTTTTGACTTATCAAGACTTCAATATTCAGCGAGGGTTGCTATGTCTGAAAAATAATAATCGTAAGTATGTGCTTCTATCGTGTATCCCCTTGCTCTTGCTCATTGACAAACCTTTTGCTAAATCTTGTCCTTGCAGGCTGAAATCTTGGCAACTCTGCTTGCGCCCTCATCCTACCGTTTAAACTCTTTCTGTGACGTACAATGTCTTCACTTGTACCTTTTTTCCACCTGAAACAGAGGTCATATAAATTGGTGAGCAGGGAGAGCCATACCATTGATTGTAGCTAATTTTTGACTGATAAGGTCCAATTGCGAGGCATCATAGTAAAGACTGACAAGGACAAGTACCAAAACCAAGTGGCAACGCAAGTGCGCAAACTCAAGGCCAACCTTCAGCCAAAGGGTCAGATTAAGGATGGCAAGGATGCTTACAAGGGCTACTTTGAGATGCCAGCAAGCAATGCGAAGGACATCACTTGCAGAATTATCTAGGAGCTGGGATGTCACGAAGTCCTATTTCAGAATCTTGTTTGGCCTGAGGACCCTTTTTGACCCCGCTGTGTGAAGGAGATTACAAAGATATTTCATGAAACAGGGTTCATTGACCAAAACAGTGAGTTCCCCGTTCCAACATACATCATGTTGCCTTACTGTGGATACGTAGATCGTTGGACATCAGCAATAGGCTGTCCAGATCTTACTCAACCCCATCACACCACTCGTAGTAACGGGCCAAGTACCAAAGATCTTATGGCCATATTTTTGAATCATTTGGTAGAAGAGGTGCTAGCCTTGGTTGGACCCTCTCATATTCAATGAAAGTGGTCTGCCGAGTTTTGTCAGAAGGTCCTTCCAGGCTTGGCTGAAGATCGCAAACCTGACATTATCCTCATAGACGCAGACTTACCTGAAGATTGGCATAACCTCACTACCATTGGCAAGATGAAGAAGAGTGGTGTGGACGTCAAAAATCCACTATGGTTTGACGAGGGGGCGAAATGGGCAAATGCAATCTATGCAAGTCAGGATTCCCATACTTTCGCGCAGGTCTTGCAGTTTCTTGGTGATCAGTTTACCTTCGTATTTTTTGATCATGGCAGATCTGTTTGCCTTGATGTATTAGGGATACAGGAAGATAGTGAGGGATACTTCAGGCTTGTATTATACTTATCTTTGGCCCATCACAGTGTGTACATCCATAAATCTATGTGATTTCCAAACATGACAATTGATGGTGCAGGTTTAGTCGGATTCGACCCCACAATCATCCATGATATGCCAAGTGACCGCCGTTTCATCCAAACCAAACACTTTTGGAAGGCACCGATTGATATGGTGCTGTTCATCAGCAATAACCTTAATGGCTGTGGCACCGTCATCCGTCAGGTTACATTATCAAAAGATCAGATCAATCAAGCATTGAAAAATGGGCCGAACAGCAAGGCCTTGCAGAAATGGCTGAAGGGCATGGCCAACATGGAGTCAATTGTTGTCAAAGATACTTGGTTGGATCTTGCAACACCTCATACTGAAGGCATGGTCCTGAACTATCTATGATTGAAAGGTGTTTAGGGTGTGACTTGATCGCTTTTTGAGGGACTTGTGCTTGTCCCCCCTGCATTTGTCCATCCTGCCCTTGCCTTGAAATACAAGGAAGCCCAAGCTCTACCATGGCAGAGCACCGTGCACAATCAGCTATTTTGGAATGTTCCGACACTCACATTAGCTCGTCACAGCTTGACATCCAGTCTCAAAGCTCATGATGCCGAGCATGATCAGGGACTGGAACTCATGATCGGGAAGTTTACCAGGAGTGTATTCTTACTCAACACTTCTTATACCCTCTGTGTGCACCAATTTATGAATTTTCATGTGTCTATGAAGCTTTGACAGGTATCATGGACTGTATCCGGGGTGAGTATCAACAATACCTGGCCTCAACTGCTACTGAATGTATCACACAGCGCATGGTCAAGCCTATTCACCATACCGTATTTTAGATGATGGCTCTGAGAGTAATGAGCTATTCCCTCTGTCCTTCATGCAAGCAGATACCTCGCTGTGGAACTTGGGACTTGTCGATCCTGACAAGTCTGACTGGGGTCCCATAAACAATAGCAATATTAGACGTGGCTTGCTATTTGACCATGCGTTTGCTTCCTGGGCCCCTCAAGACATTTTCTCACGAAGACCACTCCAACCCAAGATCTTTGAAGACAATGCTCTCCCTTCCTTTCCTCAGATTTCTCAAGATGCTGCTCTCCCTCACACCACACCCACTTCTCTCACCCCGTCTCCCCTACCTCTGCTTACACAGTGCACACCAGCCATTCTAGTCGCCCCTGCACACCCTTCGCCCACAGCTCGCAAGCCTCGCAAACACAAAGTTGCTTAAGCTCATTCTGCAGGTCATCGAGTTGATGCTAGTTCTAGTGTGCTGCCTGCAGGGGCTGCCATTCAAGCTCATCAAAAGTGGGGGATCGATAGTGTTGCAATTCCAGAACCCTGCACTTCAAAGAAACGCACACTTCCTGAAGTGGCGAAGGTACAGGTGGAGGACAAAGAGTTTGTTCAAATCAAGGTGTTGGCATGGGGTGCTTCTGATGTGAATGAGGACCTGCAGAATTTTGCTAATGGCGATGAGAATGGTGGGGCCTTTATGAGCTGATGGTTAGTGCATCAACCACTATCATTATTTTCTTCCTAATGGTACATTATTGGTAGGGTACACGAGCATAGATGGTGGTGAACTCAATGCTTGCTCACAAACCAGGCGCAGTGCCTGTTCCGTGCGTTGTGGTGCACGACCTGGAAGGTTACTACTACATCATTCTCAGCCTTGCCTTCATGTTCAATGAACCGTATGTCTTGAAGCCACTTCCAGGCAGAGATGCCCCAGAAGAATCCGATCATTACCTTGGGATTTGGCTAGAAAATGCGACAGATGAAGTTGCCATCTGGCGTGAGGTGGCAAGGAAGGAGTGCTTCTTCTGCAATCATGATGGGTTCCATCTTCTCAAAGGGTGGCTGGGTAGAGAGTGGTCATGTGAGCCTATCAAAACGATGTTGAGAGATATGCGGGATCTTCTTGTTTATGAGAAGGCGGTCATGCATGCAGGCATGATCCGTATCATCCAGTGTGCACTCCACTCTCTGTCTACAGATCATGCTGATCTCTGCAAGCCTGTGCCCATGACGGAAGAATGGCGTAATGTGACAGGTGCCCCGGTGTAGAGACTCACACCTATACAGGCACTTCCTCTCAGTATCTCCCATTTCCTTATCATATTCCAGCTCTAGTCCACAGGACAAGTCTTGCGCATTCGCGCACTATCGCCTTTCGACAGGTGTCACGTACGCCCTAGCTACGTCACGTGCGCTCACTCTAGGACCTTCGCACCTTCGTCCATCCATCCATTCAATGTCCTTGCTGGTCCATGGGTGCGTCCTTCCCATGGTTTCTCCTTTTGGCTAACTTGTCTCGTCACCTTTCACATGCCTATGTGATACTTACCATATTACCTACATATCTATCTTTAGCATACTTGGTTTGGTTCAGCGCTGCAGGTGCTGCTTAGCAGTACATATAGTTCAAGTCTTTGGGCTTGGTTCTGGATTGAATTCCCGCACCTTACTCCTGCTGTATCTAGCTACCAACAGACTCACAATCTAAATCTTCTCTAACAACTCTCTGCTCATTCGCGTGCCTTCGCATCGTGCATCTCATCACATCTTAGACCCACTCCCACTTCCAAGGGAACAACCCTTAGTTTTACCACTCGATTTCATGGTTGTGCATGCTCACACCACCTTTCACACTCATGCGTAATCATGCATGTTTGTATATCACTTGTCGCACACGCCGCACTTCGTGCATCTCTCAGTCCTCAACCAGTATTAGAGTCTCCCTCCACATATTGGAGGATTCCCTTTCTCAGTTGCTGTCCTTTGGGCCGACTTTACACTCGCGCACAGGATTGACTGCTGACTGCCCTGCAACTGACTTTTATCACACAGTCTAGATTCCTCTTCTTCAACTGGAGCCCACCGCGAGGGGTCCATCTGGTTAAGTTTGATTTTCAAGTATTTCCCGCATCTCCAATCCTCGGACCCGCTAACCCACAGATTCTCCGCATCTCCGCACTATTTTCCCGTGCTATGGACGGCATGCATGGCACAGTTTATATGCCTTCACCTCATTCTAGCAGTGCTCCGCACTTTGGGGGAAACCCCTATGAAGTTCCGACCTTCTTGCAGACAGTGGACCAACTTGGTCAATATCATGGACTTTCCAAAAAATGCCATTATCAAGTATGCACTTAGGTACACTAACTCTGATGACAAGGAGTTATTTCAAGGAATACCCACATGCAAAGGTGATAGTTTTGTAGACTTTGCTAATGAAATTCTGTCAATGTACCCACAACACGGAATATTCTTACAGTATACCCGACCATCTCTGACGCTCTCTGCATCAGACCCGACACTTTCTACCTTCGGACTCGTCGGACCTCCCGCACACTCGTCCATCCTATGTCCAGTCCTGTCCTGTCTAACCCCACTGGTGCATAGTTGATTATTCCCATTGACTCAAGCAGTCTACAGTGTTATTACATGTGTGCTCACACGGCCACTGCACCTCATGGCTTATTACATGTCATCGGACCCGATGTTTCACTACTGTTCTCACCTGTACACCTCCGGACTTTCATGTACTTAGTTAAATAGAGCTAGGGCGACCTTGTACACCACCATCTAGTAGGAGGGCAAAGCCCCAATACTTGGTCACCCCATACTGAGTGTATAGTTGGCCTTAGTCAAATATACTTGGTTATCATTTGTTTCGCCTCTAGACTTCCGTCCTATCATTCCCTTAATGTTCCCTTACCTTTGTACACTAGTCCCAATGCTTTCCTTGCATTTCTCTTGCTCTCCCGTACTCTCTGCTACCCAAACCTTCGGACCCGCGATCTTTGGACATTGGACTTAGCTACGTACCTTTGGACTTAATGTTTTACCTTTGGACTTCATGCTTTCACCTTCAGACTTCATTCCCTTGCATAATACTTATGAATCAGACTTACACTAGACAGCAGACCCCTTTAGGGTCGAACACTCTTGTCTATCACAAGTGAAGCAGACTAGGCAGAGCAAAAGACTCAACATACTGGTTAGGTGTTTATTTCAATAATCACTTAATTATGACTCACCTCAATTTCAAATTGTTCCACACAATTTCAAACAGCTTGTCATTTGTAATTGCCATTTGTATTTGCTTTGTTAGGATTGCCTTACATAGTAATGTAGATCTAAAGCAGGAGATCCAATCTTGCTTATGTAAGGGGATCCCAAAAAGGCATAAAAGGGCCCCATTTTGCCACTCAAAAATATAACTTCCCACTTTACACCTTCTCTCAAACAAGTGAGATTACATAAGATCTAACATGCAGGCCAAGTAGTGCCTTGAAGTAAGCTTACTAAGAATTTCCTTTTATAGTTATACACTGCCTTACAGGGGATTGACTGTATACACTATATTATTTGATCATGAAAGTCATACTCATCACTGTCCTTGCATTGATTCGTTAAAGGGACTTGTTGACATCAAGGGTTGGCTTTTGTTATTGAAACATAAAGTTATAATGGATCCTTACTAAGGTTGACCGTATAACTACCGTATTATTATCAGATAGTTGTATACCGCAATCACTATTAGTGTTTGAAAGTCCAGTCCAGTCTGGTCTTTTTGCCTTTTTTGGAGGCAACCGGACCAGGACCGGTCTTTTTATTCCCACAATATCAGTGAACCTGGACTGGACCCATAAAGACCGATGTTTTTGGTCTTTTGCAGTCCTACAAGCAGTTTTAGACTGGTTGTAGGAGTGTAGTATCCCTTCCCACGATTCTAACGGTGGTTCATTTGTATTAAACGGTTAAGATCTGAGCAAGATATGAGCATTATAAAAAAGGGTTCCCAAAATCCGCCCTGTATGTGAGTCAAATATGAAATGTCATTACCATGCTTAGGCTTCTTGACGAAATGTGCTGCTAGTCAAGGCGATACTATAGCTAGTCTTATCTTGTCAATAGGGTAAGATATAAGCAAGATATAAGCTTGACAAAAAATCGTTATCAGGCTTGTCTTTGAAAAATAAAAGTTGTCATAAGGCTTAGGTGTCTTAATGTTAAGTGTAGTCATAGTCTAGGCAAGTCTATAGCTACTCATACCCAGTGAACTTTGGACATGGCCAAAACGGTTAGGATAGTGTAAAATATTGTTTAGAAATATAATCTATCCTATTCTATTGTATAATCTTCAACAACACCATTGTCTGCACATCGTGTCGAGATTGCATTTTCCGTCGTCTCTATCGCATTTTCCATCATCTCTATGACATTTTCCGTCATCTCGATCGCATTTCCCATCGTCTCGATTGCATTTCGCATAAATCGTCACATTGCTCGTTCTTGCATTCTTGCAGTGTCCAATTAGCAAGTACTCGGAGAAAAGAGTTTCAGTTCTTGCAAGTACAAACTAATACTTATTGCTGCTCAAAAGTCTCATCTTGTTATCCAGTGCCATCTTATCTATTCGCGTGACTATGCCTGGTAAAGACCACACTTGTGTCTGTAAGAGAAACAACGGCGGTCGCCCTCATGCTGTCTCTCGCACAGAGTGGTACAGACATCTAGAAGCAGCCGAAACTGACGATGAACGGGACACCATATGCGCCAGAAATATATCCCTCGACTTACAGACACGGATCCAAGCCCATCTCAATGCCCAGACTGCGTCAAATTCATGTCCTGTGCCATCAGGCAATCCCAACAGTCAAGATGCCCCTGCAACTCCGTCGAAACGACCTGCCAGTGATTTCCAGGTGCATGAGGTGCAACGGAAGCGACAAACAGGTACCCTAGACGAAGAAGACACCTACGGAGCTGCAGGTGATTTAGATTTAGACCAGCACAACTTAGATGACGAGCCTACTGATGGAGCTATGGCTGACATGGGTTTTACTGGGCAGAATAATGAACAGGATGATTTACCGAATGACGAGCCACATCAGCACCACGATGATGCGCAGAATGATGAGCCACTGGGTCATGGCATTGAACTAGGTGCTTGGATAGAGCATGACCTCGTCAATCTCAATGAACTTGCAAACTTAGCCGTCCTGCCTCACATGAAGACCACAATGGAATTCATTCTCGCCCTCCAATCAGCCTTGTTAGATGATCTGGTAGCGAAACTTGATGAAGATGTGAAAAGAAACCTTTGCAATCCTCCATGCGAACCTCCCGACATCATAGATCCTATTGTCCGTCATGCAATCAGAACATATTATGCCCTCGAACACTCTTCCCAAAATGCTTATGAACACATCCGCGCTTCTACAACAATCACTTACCCTGACACAGAAGCTATGCCGAGCCTCCATCAAATTGAGCGTGTCATTGCTGAATTCACAGGTGTCGAGTCCATAACCCATGATATGTGCCCTGATACCTGTCTCGCATTCACCGGTCCCTTCACAGACCTTGAAAAATGTCCTATATGCGATAAAGATTGCTATGACCAGATCAAACTCCAAGCAAGTGCTGGTCGCAACAAGGTTGCTCGCAAATGTTACACAATTCCTATTGGACCACAGATTCAAGCTCTGTGGCGCGACGTGGATAGTGTGAAGCAAATGTATTACCGACATGAGCGCATGGAAAGGCTTTTGCAGGAGATTCGTGAAGCAGGGGGAGCTATTGATACCTACGATGATTTCATCATGGGCAGCGATTATCTTCATGCCGTCGTCAATGGTGATATCTCCAAAAACGATGTGGTCTTGATGATCTCAATGGATGGGGTGCAGCTCTATGAGAGCAAGGTTTCTGACTGCTGGATCTACATATGGGTGGTAATGAACCTTGCTCCTGACATCCGCTACAAGAAAAAACATGTTCTACCAGGTGGATTCATCCCAGGACCAAATAAACTGAAGAACATCGACTCATTCTTATTTCCTGGACTTCACCACCTTGCAGCCCTGCAAAATGAAGGGCTATCTATCTGGGATGCACGACGTGATGCTGCATTCATTTCCTTCCTTTATCTGTTTCTCGCTACAGCCGATGGCCCTGGCTTAGTCTACTTCAATGGAATGGTTGGTCATTGTGGAAAAAATGGTTGTCAGCTATACTGTGGTGTCATTGGTCGCCGAAAGCATCACAGAAGTCACTATTACCCTGTCCTCCTGCTCCCAAATAATTTTCATGTTCAAGGTTGTGACCACCCTGATGTTGATGTCTTCAATCTTCCGCCTGCTGCATCACATGAGTATGTTGCGAACCTACGTCGCATTATATCATCACCCAACCAGTGGCAGTATGGGATGCGAAAGATGGAGACTGTTATCACAAAGCCCAGTCTTCTTCTTGGACTCCACCCATCTCACACACTCAGGGTACCAGTCTGCTTCTCAACCGACATTATGCATCTCGCAGGTCTTTTAAGTGACCTCCTACTTTCACTCTGGCGAGGCACAATGGACTGTGCATTGACAGATGATATCGCATCATGGAACTGGGCAGTTTTAAGTGACAGTGATGTCTGGGAGGCACATGGCGCAGCTGTTGCAGCTGCAGGTCAACACCTTCCAGGATCCTTTGACCAAAAGCCACATAATATTGCCGACAAGATTAACACGAGCTACAAAACATGGGAATTTCAGCTCTATCTCTTCACTCTCGGTCCTGCACTACTGTATGATATCCTCCCCAAGCCTTACTGGTGCAACTATTGCAAGTTGGTTCAGGGGTTTCGCATCATATGCCAGCATCACATCAGTTTTGCAGAAATGCAAGCTGCTAACGACGTACTGGCAGAGTGGGAATTTGAGTTTGAAACATTGTACTATCAACACCGCAAGGATCGCATTCATTTTATCCGTCCATGTGCTCATCAAGTCAATCACCTCGTAGCTGAAGCTGTGCAGAAGGGCCCTCCAGTGTGCTATGCCCAGTGGATGATGGAGCGGATGATTGGAAATTTAGGTCAGGAGATTTGGCAGCCATCCGAACCTTACAAGAACCTCTCTAGAGAGGGCATCCATTGCTCACAAGTTAATGCACTCAAGGCAATGCTCCCTGAACTCAATGAACCATCCAAAGGGCTCCCTGCTGGTGCAGTTGACCTTGGGGGTGGTTATGCACTTCTCCGCAAGTGAGATTCACGTCCAGTTTACCCACAGGGTGCTGAGTGAGATGCTATTACACTTTTCCTTGGTGGACCCCCTCCACAAATATTTAAGTGGGCTCGGCTTCAGCTACCTAATGGTCAGATTGCCCATTCATATTGGCGAGAGTCCTTGAAACCTCCATGTAAGTTACGTGTCTCTCGGAATGTCAAGGTATTTTTTCTCATTCATTTGATTTGATTTGACACTTACACTACATTTTTAGTTTATTCTGAATGGTACTATGTGTTTTGGTGAAGTTTGCTACTTTACACAACTTGCAGTTGAAACCAATGGAGACGAGGATGGACATGAATGGACATTTCTTAATGTTGCAGTTGTTGCACTATATTCCCTTCCAGATGAGGCCCTTCTTCAATTGTCATTTCATACTGTTGCCTTGTGCACTTATGAAAAAGATGACATACATGTTATTGATGTGAAGAGCATCACAGACATTGTTGCAATGGTACCACATTGTCCTTGCCTACCATCTGGAGTCTGGGAAGATCAATATTTTATGGCCGAGAAACCTGGGCTTGATGTTGCAACATTTGGCATCTTCAATGATTCAACGGAAGTAGAGGATGGAGAAGAGAATGGTCATGACGACAATGACCTGTAGTATCTGTCCTTATACTGTCTTCAATGCAGCTTTAACTTGGAATACAGCGGCAATTTTTAGGTACCATTCAACAGGTACAACAACAACAATACAGGTGATAGCAGCTTTACAGTACAATATTTCATTTGGAATCAAACAGAATGCAGGTAATCGAATGGAGTGCGAGTGAGCTGCAAAGTGAGAAAGTTTGGAATTGAATGGAATGCGCACAAGTTGCAAAGTGAGACATGTGAAACTTGTGCAATGGATGCGAAAGGTATAGTGCAACGGACATGAAAGACAATAACAGGATGCAAGAGAAACAAAATTTTACATGTTTGTGGTGTTTGCTTTGTCGGCAGCAACAGCAGCAGAGAAAGTTCTAAAAGTGTGAAGCTCAGTTATCCTCTCATCAGGTGAAATGTATCTCAACTTGCGAGGCCGGCGAGGTGGCCAATCAGTATCGTGGAATGGGCGTTTGCGAGAGATAGGGTCTTTTCGGAGAGCAGGTTCTTTGAGAACTCAAAGTCCGAGAAGCTTTATAGGCTTTGCATTGACATGATTACTAGATTTAAATTTGTTATGAGTTGAGTAGGCAAGTAAACCAGAATACTTACTTGGAACTAATCTCCGAGTCTATCATTGTCACATCTGGATCCCCCAAGTCCCTGACATTTGATTGTCCTGGTGCATCCCAATGTCCCAGGTCTTTAGAATCAGATTGAGAGGGTCTACTACTAGGTGTGTGAGTGTGGGCTTAGAGGGGAAATCAGAAAAATGTCATGTCTTCCACTCTGTTGGTTTTCCCGGCAACAGTCCCTTGGCTTCGCTGTCTGGAGTCTTCTACTTCAACGAGTTTCACAGCATCATGAAGGTGAAAGACAAGTTTCTGCAGTGTGGGTGTCAGCATATAAGCAATAGTAGAACTAGTAGAACTAGTAGATATTGAAATTACTTACCAGCAGTCCCGGTTTTTCAGGTGTAAAATTAATCTCATAGGTGGGCCAACCTTTGAGCAAATTTTCAACTTCCATGACAATAACATTGTCGTGCAAGGTCACATTGGCCATCTGGTCAATAATATCAGACTCGGATAAAGCTGACATGATAGGTATTATAAGTTACAAGTGTTGTAGAGATGACAGACTTGAAAAAGACTTGGACGATGTTTGTGAGCTGAAGAAGCCCAGTTGAACAGGTGCAAGCCTTCCGCAAGGAACTCACCAGTCGAGTTTGATACTGGTAAGCATTATCCATTCTAATCATGGTGCTGTGCTCATCAATCAATAGACGTTCACTATCAATCTCCTATGAATCGCTACGATGAAATTGCACAGGTTGCATTATTCATTGGTGTGATGTGTAAAGTCGTTATGGGCATCAGTAGACGAGGCTGTGACTTCATCATGGGACTCATTTCAGTCCTGCTGTTCCTCACGTTCCGGAGATCTGATGGTAGCCTCAGCGCTTCCCATAAAAATGTGCTGAGGCAAATACCGATAACTTTCGAAACCGCTCTCACAAAATTCCATCTTACTGGGAAACTGTCGCATATGCGATCTGCCCCAGCTGTCATTGCACTTATGGCCCTCATTATGCAGAAGGCTCGACTATCCCTACATATCCTGAACATTGCATACATAGACCCACACCAGAGGCCGAATGTGGCCAGCCACTACTCGAATGTGGCCACGATGTATTACTCCGTCCGAAGAAGACATTTGTGTACCACAATTTCAAAGACTATCTCGCTGGTCTCCTTTCTCGTGCAGATATTGAGGCTGCGATGGATCAGGCTTGTGATGATTTGCAGGACTCAATTTTTTGATGACTAAGTCATCCAGCACTCTCATTCTGACGTCAAAATACCCCAAACCCTAGTAGTAGTATGCCCCTCTTTCTCTACATCCATCATGTCATTTTATAACCCACAGATTCCCTGTTATCGCTCTTCTGATAACTCCAGTCCTTCGTTACACCACTTCCAGTTCTTTCTTTCCAACTACCATCCTCAGCTGGTCCTGATTTTTCTCCCGGACAATCAGAGTCCAATGATAGCAGTTCTACTCTTTTTCAGGTGAGTCTTAATTAGTGAAAAATCTGATTTAGCAACACTGATTTTAAACATTAGAATGCATATATGCATGGTCCCAGCAACTCTTGCATCATTGCCTTACAAAATCAGGTGAACCAGCTACAGATTGAGCTCGTTCAAGCGAAAACTGCATATTTGACACTAGAGTAATTATTTTTTCTCGATGTTTTATTTAATTATATTGGTACTATTTGGTCAGGACCGCATTTCAAGAGCTTGCATGCAATGTGCAGCTTGTTAATGCAGATCCCACGATTTTTATTCGAGCTACAGGTAGTACTAGCAAATCCCGGACACCTTCAACCAACCAGTTACCTCCTGTCAACAAGCAAGATTATCCAGATGTCAAGTTCTGGACTCGCGCAGAATGGGAACAGTGGTGTGCAATACCACAAGGGCTCATAGAGAAGGTAAAACACAGTCCTGTGCCTTACCTGGAGGATGACAATGGTCACCCAGTGACTGAAGACTTACTTGACGCAATTCGCAAGACGATCCGTAGCCTCTGGTTTGAGTTTGGAACAAAAGGTCTCCTCAAAGGTATATTGGTATCTTTGATTTTTTATGCATATACTCATGTGTATTGGCACTAGCCAACCCAGGATGCACAAACTCTCCTGATGCGGCAACTATGAACTCTCACAATGCGACTACAAACTCTCCCAGTGCAACCACAAACTCTTCTGATGCAAATACGAACTCTCCCGATGCAACTACGATTTCTCCTGCAGTAACAATAAGCCTCCCCACCATCACAGGTAATTTAACTTTTCAATTTGCAAGTCATGTGATAAGTTGCATAATCTCAGCTGTGGTGAAACTGACGGGGTCCTCAAGCACTTCCAATCACCAAATCAAAATTGACACAGACTCTGTTACATCTCCAGATTCTCTGCCTGACGACTCGGAGCTCATTGATCCTGTGATAGATCCAGCACCTCTCGATGATCGTGTTCAGACCCAATTCTCAGCTATATCGCCTGACTTGGAGAAAGAAAATATGTCCACTGTGGGCACATCAGTTCCTGCTCCCTTGATTCGTCCACCAATTCTTCTTATTAATCCACTGTAAGTGTTTTTTTCATCTGCGATGCAATACTAATTGTTTTACTACTTGTAGCGCTGCGTCAATTCGCCGTCCGCTGACTAAGTCAGATACAATGAATACTGCTATGACACCTCCTTCGACTATTGCAAATGTGGACGGTCCCTCTTTCGCATCTGCTTCAACAGCACTCCTGTCCCTTGATGACAGTTCTGACACCTCTGTAATATCATCAAAGAAAGTAGTTAGAATGCGACTGGGACCCAAGAAAAATGGATGGTAAGGACATTTATTCAGTTGCAGGATCGGCACTTATTCAGTTACATAGCAATTTGTGCACGTTTCGATGGTTAAAACAAGTCAACACCAATGGCGGTCCCACCAAGGAGTTTAATACCTATTATTCTCAGTTGGACACGGAGAGGATCAAGGTGTGTTTTCGCTGTTTTTCATGCATACTTCTAAACCCGATCTCTACTATACAGTCATATGATACGGAGGCTGCACACCTAGTAAGTGAGACCGTTCATTGTATTATCTAGTCTAATGAAGATTCCTTAGGAAAAAGACGGACTGTGGACGAAGAACAGCGACATTGCCAACAGTGCTATGTACTAGCTTCGCCTCACTAGCAGTCTTTTCTCACCATCTCTCCAGCACTATGGTCCTTGCTGTCCCTGTTACTGCTTTTGTCTTGCCATTGGATCCTCTTGTCTCACCAGTCGCCAACCATCTGCTTGCCTTCCTTATTGCTGTTCTATGTCTGCTGCTGTGTCACTGTCGTGTCGCTTGCCTGCTATCGTGTTTCGTTATTGCCCCATATTGTGTTTTCTGATCGCGGGTCAACGACGTTGTAGCACTAGATTATAGCATAATTCACCCGAATAGAATCAATTTTGTCGTACCGCTCAAACTGAACTAAAATATGGTGAAATATGACATTCATATTCTTAACAATACCCTGCGATATACGACAAGACCTGAACATATGTGAAATATTGTATCAGTCCCAGGAGCAAGTCTCCTGTTGTGAAATATGTTGCTTCCAAATTCGTCATATTCCACGTGATTCCAACCGTTCTGGCCATGTTCAAAGTTCACTGGGACTCATATCTTGTCGAACACTCAAGGTTATGAGCCAATTGGTGATTTTGACTGATTTTGACTTGCCATTCTAACACGTCTGATCTTTGTGCTAGTCTTGGAGCATGATAATCATCAAGAGTTATCTAAATTTGATGTTCCATACCATTTTTGAGGTCTATGAACACACTGGTAAAGGTTTTTAAGCTTGGAAATCAATCCCTGGTTCAGTGCCAACAAGCCTAAAGACACGCCCCACAGACTTATACGAGCCATGCTTAAAATGCTTATAACTTTCCCAAATCTCAACTGATTTTGAAGATCAGACCACTGATAGAATCGCCTAGATGAGTACTAGACCAGTTCAAACCGGTCTTGGACAGGTCTTTCATTTTTTGCAAAAGTTAGGCAACTGCAACCGGACTTTCCTGGACCTGAGGCAACCGGCAACCGAGGTCTGGTCTTTTTTTGGTCTTGCAACTGGACTTTTAAACTCTAATCACTATACAACTATTGTCGTCATTATTGTCTTAATCTAACAGTTGTATACCACACTTGCTATACAACTTACTAACAAAATAGCTCTATTCACGCAAACTCTCCCTTTCAACAGAAAGTGAGACACAAACATTAGGAGAACACGACAAAGTTGCAACAGACTTTCATAGGTTGAAACATACCTACCCATTTTTTTAGAACACAGACAGGAATCCAATTGTATTACATTTGTGCTACTATACAACACAAGAAGAGGACAACAAACTAAATCCTCCCAAGAACTCACCATGTTATCTACCATGAAAACTAGAAAAGTTGTAGACTGTGTACTTGTTTTTTTTCTTTTAATTCCAATTTATGTCCTATTGAGAGAAAACTCTATGGAGGACAGTATGATCTAGTCTAAGGGCCCCCGGGCCCTGGTTGCATCTCTGAAACCGCAAATGCCCTGATGTGGGATGTGCCCCATCAGTCTGCCGTTCCCGCCGGCCGTTTTAGATGTGCGATTTGTTAGAGGTGAGATGACTTCGGAACACAGTGTGTAAGATATAAGTAGCTGTCATAAGTACTGTAAGCACATACTCAGCCTACCAGGTAGGCTAGTACAGGAATCAGTTTGAATGCAGAAAAATAATAAGGGAAGGATCCTGTAGTTGGCGGGAGGATCCTTCAAATTTTGCTGACTGATTTCAAGGTGGTGATGGTAATTCTGTGTGGACGAGTGAGTGAGGTGGGAGTTGTGGTGAGGAGGTGGGTGGGAGGTGACGAGAGGGTCGGAGAGAGTGATGGGTGTGTCGATAGAATGGTGCATGGTGTTACATTAGCCTACAAGGGACAGGAGCAAGTGGTCATTTATCTGCAGGAGCGCGAGGTAGGGGTACTTCACCAAAGGTAGCTTTCATTTGTCCCATGGCATTCCTGAAACAGATTAGGTGTAGTGTGGCTTCCAGGTCAGAGAGAAGGAAAGGGATAGACGTGGTGTTGCATCTGAGAGCACAAGTCAATGAGTGGTGCTCATGTCGGTAGTGCAGGCAGGTGATTAGGATGTGATATACCGATTCGTCGATGTTTGGGCAATGTGGGCAATGCGGACTCTCTGACTTGCCAATGCGATGAAGATGCTTATTGAGGGGGGCATGTCCTATATGGAAGACCATGTACAAACTGGTGAGTCGCTTGGGGAAGTCTGCCGTGAGTTTTACGAAGGAGCATTGAAGGAGCTTGGGGTTGAGAAGGTGCACCCGGTTGAATCTTGGTGATTTGCACCACATTCTTTCCCAGCGAGAGTGTGTTTCCTTGTGGTGCACCTCCTTGAGCGCTGAAACACTGAGTGGCAAGGTGTCATGACGAAGGTATTTAGGTAACTTAGCAGGAGGACTATTATTCCGTCTGCTTTACACTGCCAATTTCGCTTGCTTGTCTGCCTCCTCATTTCAGTGGACATCTGAATAGCCCAGGACCCATCGGACCATTACTGCGAAGTCATTATGGTGCTTGGCGATGTTCTTCATCATGCTGCGAAAGCGATCTGCCAAGTATGAGCCTGGTCACGAATAGAAACTCTACCTGCCTTGATTGAGGCTTGGTTATCAACTGAGATGGAGATGGGGAAGGTGATATCTTGCTCGGTGGAGATCAATCTCACTGCCAACGTCAGTCCGACTTCTTCTGCCTCGAACACCGTGTGTTCCTCATCCGTCCCTAGGTGATAATGCAGTGTTCTGGGGGGTCTCCCTGCCCGAAAGAGCACCACAGCGGCTCCAATCTTCCCTTGGTATCCTGAACCGTCACAATAGACCTGGACATTGTCAGCTAAATGTTCATGTTCTCTGATGGCATCCTCTTTGGTTTCGATGATGTGCATGGACCATGGATTCGCAGAGGATGGGGAGCGGTGTGAAGGGATGAGTGTCTCAATGTCGTCAGGGATGATGGAGTAGCGGTGCGTGAGTCTATGCAGGGATGAACGATGCGAGGCTACATAATTCCTCACAGCTCGTCGCACGGCCTCATATAATGGGTGGGATTTAGGGTGAGTGGCGAGACAGATGATGGCACAGTAACATGTGTTCTGGAGGAGGAGGGTGGTGGGTAGGAGGTTGGCGTGAGCTTCGAGTATGTCCGTCGCTGTAGTTATCATGGTGCCCGTAATAGCAATGGCCGTGAGGCGTTGGACTGACGAGAGTTTCTTGGCGACACCTATGGACCCTCATTTGAGCTTGTCAGTCCCTTCACGATGCACTGGGGAGAACCACAAATCAGCTCCATAGAGCATTTTCAGAAAAGCGACTGCCTGGTATAGTTGACGCATCAATCGCAACGGTATGCCCTTAGAGGTGGATGAGAGTCAACGCAGCTGAAAAACGTAGGCTGTTCCACAGGCAATGGCATTGTCCACTTGTGCCTTCCAGCGCAATTCTTGGTCTAGGATCACTCCCAGAAAGCGGTGAGTCGGCGTAGGTTGAATGACGGAACCTTGGAGGATCATCGAAGGGCATTCCTTGTGTTGTTCATCGAAAAGTCCATTAGCGCAAATTTATTGGTTTCGAAGTGAGAATTATGATCTCTTGACCATTCATAGCCCCCACCTGGGCATTCTAGCATACCCGCAAGAATATAATATGGTGAGCATCGGCAAAGGTCTTCGTTACGGTGATGAAGGCAGTATCATCTATAAAAGCAAGGGTCAGCTCTGTGAGTGATTCACGTCCTCGTCGAGGCTTGGCAACGTCCACCAGACCTGAGCTGTAGATGATGTACAGTATCATTGACAATGGATCTCCTTGCCCGATGCCATTAGTAACTGGAAACCATTCCAAGACGAAGCCATCGAACTTGAGCTGTGTTTGGCAGTTTGTGAGTACCTGCTCTGTGAATTAAATGAGGTCACCTGGGATACGGCACATGCACATGTTGTGGAGTAAGTGTTTTGTGATGGCATTGGGGAATGCGCCCTCTATGTCCAAGAACAAAACTGATACAACTTTCTGAGATCTCCAGGCATTTTTGACAGTTTCCTCCAATAAGTGGAGAGAGTCCGTCGTGGATCTTCTGGGTGTCCGCCAAAGTGTGTATTTGGGAGTAAATGATGGTGTTCTAGGATATGAGTCAGTTGTTCCACCACTACGGTAGTGAGGAGTTTGCCAGTGGTGTTGAGCAGGGCAATAGGACGAAAGGCTTTTGGGACCGAGTAGTTGGGTTTCCCTGGTTTTCTAAGTACTACGGTGGAGAAGCAGTGCCATGGCTGGAAGTAGACATGGTGAGAAAAGACCACATTGAAAAGATGTGTCAGGTATGGGAGCAGGGTACCAGTGCATTCCTTAAACACTATGTTGCAGATGCCGTCCGGGCCTGGTGCTTTGTAGCCGCTGAGTCGACTGATAGCACGGGTGATTTGGTCTGGGGTGATGGGAGGGAGCCGTTCCACAGTGTCAGGGTATTCAGTGTCTAGAGGTACAGAGTCAGCGACAGGGGGAGGAGGAAAGAAGGACTTAGCGATTAGGTGACTCTTGTCGTCGTTAGTGATAGCTTCAATAGCGGTGCCGTTGGGTCTGGTCGAGGTGAGAGTCAGTACTCGCATCTTCCCCCCGTCACAGGGTTCAGAGGAGATGTAGTGTTTTGTCATCCATATGTCGTTCCCTTCAATGTCTTCAAGCCACTCGATCCAGTGTTGTTCCTTGGTGGTGGTGATTTCTTCAGCATAGAGGTTCTTGGCGGCCTTGAGTTCCTCATGGCAGACATGGAGAGGGAGGCCTCTCATCTGATATGACAGTCTGCTAAGTTCTGTGATGTGATTCCATAGGGCAGTGAGATATTGGGTCCACCAATGCTTGGAGTGTGGGCAAGGCTTCAAGAAGGGGACACAGTCGTCAATGGCGGTGGTTATGGAGCGAGTCAGGTGCAATGCAGCTTCTTGGAACTCATCCTTGGATGCCAGTGGTTGGGCTGGTCAAGTGGTGATGAGATTACTGAGGTATTCATTGAATGCCTCCCATTCCACTTCACACCAGTTCCATCTAGGTTCTGCCTCCATATGGTGGGTGTTGAGCTCTAAAATAGTTAGGATGGGGACATGGTCAGTTTTGGGGCCACATTTGGAGGGGTCCATGTCGCAAGAGATGATCGCGTCGAGGAGTTGTTCCATGCTGAAGACATTGTCGGGTCGGATCCAATTGCCGGTGCTGGTGGATTGGAGGGTCGGGATCCCTCAAGGCAAAAACTGTAACATCCCATGGTCAGCAATAAGGTCAATCAGAGGACGTGTGGCAGGGTAGTTGAAGAGATGTCTGTTGTGGGTCTCCTCCCAGAGGGGGTGGTGTTGGTTGAAGTCCCCGAGCCATAGCATGTGGTCATTGTCAGTTGATGGAGGCGAGGTTGGTGGCTAGAAAAACGTCAAGTACGGTTAGTGTGATCGGCGAGTTGCCATCATTATAAATATTGAATATGGTACACCACCCATAGGGGCCTGAAAGTTGAATGACCACAATGTCTGAGGAGGGGAATGATATCTGCTTCCATAAATTAGTATCTAGAGTTGTGCTGATTAGTGTGATAGCTTGGGTCTTGCTCTGAGGTTGAGTATAATGCAGAGTTAGATAGAGAACGTGCCAATGATGGTTTGCGCAGGTGTTACGCAGAAAATTAATGTGAGGTTCCTGAATAGCAATGACTTCCCAGTCAGCAATGTGATGGTTGTTCAAGAGTGAGGCTTGGGCCATTGGGGAGTTGTTGAGGTTTTGCTGCCAGATGTGGAGTCGTGTGGGGTGGTCAGTGGTTTGCTCAGGTATTGGTAATAGAGGTGGGGGATGAGGGTAGGCTAGCAGGTGTATCAAAGGAGACAAAGGCGGAGGTGGAGAGGGAGGGGGAGGAGGAGGAGGAGGGGGAGGGGGAAGAGGAGGAAGGGGGCCTGGCAGAGTTGTGGGGGGTACCACTGCCAAAATCTGCGGGAGGAAATAGTTCCTTGAGGAGCGCCGTCAATTGGGCATGGAAGTTGAAAGGAGGCTCAGGGCTGGGGAGGTTTTGAGGAGGGGTGAGGTGTTGTGGGAAGGTGATAGTGGCTTATCGGAGGTTGGCGTTCACTAGTCATTGTGGTCGAGGGCCAGGGGGAGGTGGTGCTGGGGGTGTAGGTGGCGGTCTTGCTGGTTTGGGAGACTGGAGGGCATGGGTCCATGCTGATTCCATTGGGAAATAGGGCATTCTGTTTTTGGGATACTTTTCATCTAACAGTTCACATCTGCGAGTGAACTCCAGGCATTTTCTGCTCCAACTTGTGTGAGTATGGCTGTCACAGTTGACACAGTGGGTGGTGCAGTAGGCAGTGCACTGGGTGGTGCGGTGCTTCCCACTGCAGGTGCTGCATATGTCGAGTGGAGAGGAACAGTTATGAGCGATGTGGCCATGACATTGGCACTTTGCGCAATGGATTGGCTCTTTCTTGTCCTTGCGTACTTCAAAGTGTTCGTTGTCGATACAGATGCTGTCTTGCAGAATGTTGTTGGTGATAGTCGTCTCGATGACTTGAAGAATGGTGAAGGCTTTTCACTGTTCTGGGGTGCGACGAAGGGGGGGCTTGATCCATCTGATGGTGGGCAGGGAGTTAGCGGGCAGTTTGTTTTCTTCCTCAATGCTGTGTAGGAAGCCGTCGTTCTCAATCTGCATTTGAATAGGTAAGTACTCAAGGATAAGGGCAGAGGTGCATATGCGGAACGATACTGCGGTGTCAAATTGACTTTCTAGGAGAGTTCTACCAACAGAGTCACGTAGCCAAGAGCCAGACTTTCACTTTCGAGTTCAATGATGATGCCTCCGTTATGGAGGGCATGGACCGACTTGACGCTTCCAGGTGGGGTGGAATTGTTGTGAATATTGGATAGGGCGTCCTTCAGCTTCTTCATGATGTCTGAGTTGGAGGTGTTTGGTGGGAAGAGGGTCGCTCCTGGCTGAGGGTCTAAGAGAATTTCACGTGCACGCACTGCCACTCAGCCAATTGCTTGATCAAGTGATGGAGGGAGGTGGGAGGTCACAATTGAGCTGTAGGATGGTTGGGTGGAAGCTTGTACTTGAGTCTGTGGTGCGGTCGGGTGACTTGAGAGTTGTGTCGATAGGTGGTTGATTCGTTCTTGCATGGTATCTAGGAAAGGTGTCAGCACTTTAAGTAGTTTGTGACAGTCCTCAACCGAGGCCTGAAGTTCAGTCGCAGTCTTGTCAATATGGTCAGCCACAATTGTCACATCAGCCTCTTTTTCATCTTGTTCATCCTTGAGCAGACAGTGCATACACGCTACTTTGTCGGTGGTGGAGGTGAGCGATTCTCCAGTCTGTTGAATGGAGTTCTGCAAGTGTTCTGAGGCGTTTTGTATGCTTTCTAGCGGGGGTTTGATGGCTGCAGTTATCCGTTCTACTAATTGCTAGGTTAGTGTGGATGAAAGATGTGAGGCCACCGCTTCCGCTATCTCACAGACTATATGTTTCTTCAGTATGAATGCGACTGCTCTGATCGCTGTGGTGACTGGGAGCGGAATAGAGGCCGTCATTTGGGTGATATGGAAGAGGATGGACAATAGGTGGGTAAGTGAGTAAGGCTGGTCTTTTTGGCAGAGCATTTTGGTCACGAGGTAGGACTCTGCGCTCATAGTGTCCATGACAGTGCTGGTCAGTAGTTCTATGTTGGCAGTTGATGTTGGGTTCCTGGTTGTGTTGCGGGTGTCGGGACCGACACCTGGAGTTGGGGAATTTGAAATGTGCGGATCATTCTCTGGGCCATTGCCAGTTTTTGCTGGAGGCATGTTAGTAAGCGAAACGAGGTGAAATACATATCTGGGATATGTTTTTTGGGTTTTTGAAGGTTCTTCTAGATGAAAAATAAGGGGTTAGAGTCACCAGAGGGCAGCTTTGACACCATTGGGCATAGTGAGCTTGAGGGGTGTCTGGGGTCTTTTTCGGGGTGCCACCTAGTGTGAGACTAAGAAGTGTTTTGACCATGTACTTAAGGACTGGCAAGAAGTCTCTAGTGTATAATAGTGTTGTCATTATACACAACATTATATAAGACCCTTAAGTAGCAAGACAGCGCATGCCCTTCTCCCCTGATGAAGAGCAAACACTCGGTCTAGAGAGCTCGTCAAAAGTTTTGAAGGGCTCAGGAATGTGCACACATGATCGAGTTAGGCTTGTTGCACCCTCCCAAGTCAGTGGCAGCGAGTGGTGGACTGATTTTGCATGTTGAGTATGTCCTTCCTTTGTGCTTAATGATTTTGTCATTGCAGCTACTGTGTAGAGTGTATTGGAACATAGACATGGACTCTTTCTTTTATCTTTATTTGATTCACATATGCCTTACCACTTCTTTTCCTGTTGTTCTGTTTGCATCTTGTAGTCTGTTTAAAACCTTTGTATTCTCAAAATCATCTGCATAGCTTTGGGCCAGAATACCACATCATAAGTGTGACCCAAATATAACTTATTTGTAAGTAAAGTCTAAGATTAAAAGTTACCAAGTCCCACCAATGTTAATCCCCCTGATCTATTGTCCAAAATATATGGTATCCCACATGTGTATGTTGGCTGAGGCCTCAATGTCTTATAGATGTCCAGCATCTGGTTGCACTCGCTCTTTCAGCACTCCCAAAGGCCTTAATGCTCACCTTAGGAACACCACCAGCTGCAAGTGGTATAAGGCAGGAAAGCGCTGTGAGCTGGATAGGGAGGAAGATAGGAGTATGAACAGGGATTCAATGGAGGATCTATCAAATGCAATGGTGGATGAAGTAGATGAGGAGCTTTTTCAACTAATCCCACTAAATCCTCAGTGTAAGTAGTAGCACATTCATTATTTTTATATTGGGGGAGGGAGGGGCTTACAGCAATATATATTAGGCTAATGTATAGACAGAGACCAGGACTTTATGGACATAGATGAACCACTGGAACAGCCTGGAGTCCCTGGTCCATCCAAGCATGCACACTCCCTGCAGGCTGAGGACAATGATACAGTGACAGAGTGGTATCCTCATGCTGGCAAAGTGATTCGCATTGACCGAAATGTGTATGTCAAATGGCATCAGCAGTTTGGTTTAACAGAAGATGAAGATGATATGGAAAAGAATGGGATGGGTATGGATGAAGAAGACAGTCATTTGTTCTATCTATTTGCGTCACATTTAGACTGGGAGGTGGCCTGTTGGGCAGTGCAGGAGGGTATAGGACATAAGGCTTTTGACAGATTACTGGCCATTCCAGAGGTAAGTGTGAGGCTTCACAATGTTTTTGATGCAACTAATGTACATCTAGGTTAGAGAATGTCTAGGGCTTCAGTACCACAATATCAGATCACTCCATCAAACTGTAGACAGTATCCCAGCACAAGCTAAATGACAGTCAACTCATCTTGCCTTCAATGACAAGCCTCAACATAAGCATGAGCTGCACCATAGAAACCCTTTGGACACTATTAAGTCATTATTGGGTAATCCTGCACATGCTAGAGATATAGTTTACAAATCTTCAACTATTTTCACCAACTCTACACATTTAGTAAGGATCTATAATGAAATGTAGAGTGAAAGATGGTGGCATGCTGTACAGGTGCGTACTCTGAAAACATAAATGAACCTAACTTTTCAATTGATGATATTGCATGATAGACTACCAGACGGCGCATCCATAGCACCTATTATTATTGCCTCAGATAAAACACAGCTTGCCAGATTCTCAGCCTCAAAATCAGCATATCCTGTTTACCTGACTTTGGGAAATATACCCCGAGCCATAAGATGTAAACCTGAACAACATCCCTGTATACTAATAGGCTACCTATCAGTGGATAAGGTGTTGAAGGAGGAGCTGTCAGCCAAGGAAGCATCTTCCAGAGCCCAAAGGCTTTTCCACGAATCACTACGCATCATTCTGGAGCCATTAAAGGAGGCAGGAAGAACTGGAATAGAGATTATAGGAGGAGATGACTTAGTGCACCTAGTTTTTCCCATTATAGCTTGCTATGTGGCTGACTATCCAGAGCAATATTTGGCGACATGCTTAAAGTATGGGACTTGTCCCAAGTGCAAAGCTAGAGCAGAAGAGTTAGCTCAAGTGCAAAATATCCCTCAACGAACCCAGTCATAGACAACCTTAGTCATTGATGCAGCCAATATTAATATGAATTCCAATGCAGCCTTTCGCCAGCACTGTATGTCTCAGGATGTTGCAGGAGGAGTCTTTGAGCCTTTCTGGCTTGATTTTCCTCATTGTGATATCTACCTGGCTATAACTTCAGATGTTCTCCATCAATTATATCAAGGTGTTTTCAAACATATTGTGGAGTGGCACCAAAAATTTATGGATGATGGAGAATTAGATCAACTTATCAGAGCACTTCCTCCCTGTTATGGAGTTTGTCACTTTTAGAAGGGCTGGTCTGCTCTGGGTCAAATAGGAGGCATGGCTAGAGTACTATTAGGTTGTCTTATTGGCAAGGTTCCAAGAGGCATTATTCTAGCCTATTGTTCTCTCCTGGATTTCATTTATCTGGCTCAATATTCCACTCATGACGACACCACCCTTCAATATATGCAAAAGGCTCTAGAGGACTTCCACCGACACAAGGAGGTTATCATCAACCTTGGCATCAGAGACAACCTAGACATTCCTAAATTTTACTCTCTGCAGCACTATTTGGAGAACATCAAAACTTTGATACCACTGACAACTACAATACAGAGATGTTTGAGAGGTTTCATATCGACTTCTGCAAGGAAAGTTGGTAGGCATCAAATAGGAGAAATGAGAAGCCTCAGATGATAGCATGACTAACTAGAAGGGAAAAGGTTTCTGCTTTTCAGAGCTATCTGAAAATGTCTATGGAGGATGAGAAGGAGGAGTTTGCGCACTCTAAGTTTAGAGATCAAAGACTTATTTTAACCAAGAGGCCTCATCAAGCTCGACACCATATTTTAGATGTCATTTAATATCATAACTATCAAGACTTCAAGAAAGATCTTATTTCCTATCTTAATTCACAACTTCCTGATCCACACTCAAGAGGACAACTATGTCACATGGATCTACCTTTCAGTCACATCAACATTTATCATGGGTTCAAGTTTTGTCTTGACTCATTAGGAAATAATATTGACTTTGACCATGAAGAAACAGATTCTGTCAAAGCCAAACCTTCCATAAGAGGAACACCAGAGCGTTTTGATACAGTTGTTGTAATGGATACATCAGATTGCGAAACCACTGGTCTCAAAGGTGAGTTTTTAATATATATTTTATGTCAGTAACTAATAATCTAACATTACCCACAGGAACCAGAATAGGATGTCTCAAGGTCATTTTTAAATTACCTTCACAAGTATATAATTGCATTACTCCTGCTTGGACTAAGGATTCACTGGCTTATGTTGAGTGGTATGCACCTTTAAAACCTGCTGCTAAAGATTACCATGAAATGTATCTTATCAAAAAATCTCTACCTAGCACAGATGGGTTTGCACCAGGCCAAGTTATATCTCTATCATCTATTAGACAGACATGCCAACTTATTCCACACTTTGGCAAAACAGCTTTATCTATGGAATGGACCTTAGATAATGTTTTAGATAAATGTGATACTTTTTTTCTTAATTGTTTTACTTCCAAATATGCTTACCAAACTTTATGGTAAAATTCTTATTATTTATATCTTATGAAGTTTCCTATAGTAGCATATAGTTGCTCACAGTCACCTATAGCATATATCCTACTATACATGCATATAGTGGCTATACCGGAATGTAGTTCCTATATAGAACAACAGCTTTTCCTGATGCAGGCATAGTGAATACACCAGTCCTGATCCATCAAGTCCGAGATGCACTTCCATGAGTCCTACAAGACCTCATGACACCTGTGCCACCTGACTGGAATACATTCCTAACTGAGATTGCAAATGTCAATGTGGACATTTTGCAATACAATGCCAAGTGTGCAAAGAAGAAAGAAGAGGCAGAAAGAATGCAGAACACATGTATTGCTTGTTTAGAAAGCCACCGGAATGATTCAGTAGAAGTCCTATGTCTGCAGATACAGCAAGCAATACTTGAAAGAGGTTCCTTTCCTGTTTCGTTCTTCTGACGACATAGCTTGTATCGTGTTGTCCACAACAGGTAGCTGGTGATTGTCTTCTCTGAGGTCAGTGGAAAGTTCTGGCGCTCATTACGTGTATGTTCACTTACCGCTCGATAGATTGATATTTAGGCTAACAGCTTCACACATTTATTGTCGGTCAATGGAGCATTGGTGTCGCATCCTGGCCACAATGCGTTGAACTCTGTTAGTATGGTTTCAATCAAGTGTCGTGTGTCCTCAGACGTTGGGTGATGTATCATGTAGGTTGGTATGTGCTCTTTCAGCCACTCCACCTGAGCAGGCGTCCAATGCAATGCCCGTGTTCAAAAGTGCAAGGCTACAATTGAACGGGCATATGCAATCACATCTGGTTATAGATGTTTGATTATGGAGGGCAACACGGACTGATTTTGATTTGCTCACTTTGGCATCTATGGATCAAGGAAGCCGTGCTAACAGGCCACGTCAAAGGAGACTGCATGCTGCCTGTAAGTACTTGTTAAAATATATTATATATTTTATGGGATCCTTCTAAGGTTCTTCAGCCTTTTGAGCCTTGAGATTCTTTCTGTTGGACAAGATCTATCATGCCTGTGGGACACCCAGCCAAGAGTGCTCAGATCGAGCGAACTCAATTTGTACCCTCCACGTTAACTGCAGACAACGCCCCATTGTTGCGCCTTCATACAGCAGGGATCACCCTTGAGGGTCGCACAAATTTCAACACTTGCTATATTCCCGTGAGCACTCTTTCTGCCCCCGACTTATCAAATATTGGCTCCAATGAAAGGACACTCTTCAGTGGTGATTGGGATGAATGCCCTCTAGAATATGAGGAGGGGTCACAAGAAATTATTTGTGAACCATCCTTCGACAAGCACAAATGCACTGCTGCGGTGAGTGTATTTGTCTTGTAATATCTTTACTGCAGAACTCAAATTACGCCTCAGGATACACCATTACTAGCATGGATCCCTGAACGTGTGTCATACATGCATTTGTCAACAATCACAGTCACCCATTAGCATTCATGCATTGATTTGCTGTCAATGCTGTACATTGTATTCCCTTCTTCATTGTTTTGAAAATTAATGTTCACATGTATATATTCAGGCTGGGGATGTCACAGTCTTGAATGGAGTTCTCAACCACCCCTTCATATTGTGATGATGATTCATTTTGTGTGGTGCAGTGATACTGGACTATCAGAATTCATCAATGACCCACTTGAAGATTTTAACTATGTCTTCACTGTTATTGGGGCAGTCACAAAGCTGATCTTATTTGAGCAATTGTTGTGCCCTCTGGTCATTATTGCGCATATGCAACTCAATGCAAGTGGCATATTCAACATCATCCTTGAGCATATTTGTGGTTTCCATGGTGCACAGAAGGTCATACTTAATAATTACAAATCTTATGTTTTCAGAATCGGAAATGCTTAGTGACCATCAACAAATGTATTAGCACCATTTGACACTTATTTTACATTGTAGCTTCTAGGATTGCTGCTCTATTGTACCTAGACCTCTGAGGAGGTTCTTCCATTTGCTCTGACAAGATTTGTATCTTGTTCCAACTTCCGTAACATATTTGTGTGCCTAACTTAGTATCAATACTCGAGACTTGCTACCATATTTGACTCCAAGCACAGACACCATATGTTCCTAGACCAATCCAAAAGAGATACTCAAAAGTATACAGTAAAATTTGTGGTAGCTATAAATTATTTTCAGCTGGCAGACAGGTAGTTATCTACATTCTTTTCAAATCTGTTCAATCATTAATATATATTTAGCATGCCTAGCAATACCACTGGCACATCTGGCCATAGTAAGTGTTTACTATGTGCACTGTCCTTCACAAGTCCAGGCAATGAATTATATTACAGGCATTCAAACCATGAAGAAAAAGGTGGTGGCGAATGCTGGTAAGTTTCTTAAAAATTGAACAGACTTGGAGTTAACTCACTTACTGCACACTGTGTTAGTCTAGAGGACCAACATGCATCAAAAAAGGCAGTGTCTTCTTATACCACAACAGCAGGTCAAGAAAGCATGTAACTTACCTGCATCAAAGAGAGTCAGTCGTTCAGCAGGACCTCTGGCTAGTAAGCATAAAGGTAAGTGCTGTTGTAGTCGGAAGATGAAGGTCATATCTGAGCACTGACTAATGAACTGAATAATAGGAATAGCCAAAGCCAGAGAAGATTTGTCAGCACAGCATTGAGTCTGAATCATAGACTCACCAGATTGATAGTGTTAGCAAATTATGGTATATAAACTGTTCAAATAATTACTTTAGAATTCAGTCCAAATAATATTGATACTCTCACCAAAGCTCTAAGTCTCATAATCAGAGGTTATTGCAATGGAACCTGTACCCTTTAAATTTGATTCGCAAGGACAACCAATAAAGGCTGACAAAATGGCAGCTACACAAAGCAACACTGAAGACTTAGATAAGAAGATTGATAAGTTTCAACAGAAGGACTCACTTGTCAAGCAGCATATATTTAGTATGGTCTCAGACCGACTATTATTGTGCATCCAGAGCCTTGGAAGAGCCTCAAATATATGGGTAGAGATGTGCCTCATACATGAAGGCAAGACAGAGATGGCCCAGATAGACTTATGCTGAAAGCTACAGGAGACCAGGTGCGAAGAAGGCGGAGATGTCAAAGCACATTTCAGAGACCTGTTACAGATCCAAGAATCATTAGCTGGAATGGTGGCAAGCATAGATAAGAGAGACTACTATGCCATCATTATGGGATCACTACCAGAATCCTATAGATCAGTGGTCTCATCAATCAATGCTGCAGCATGAATAATGAAACAACCACTTACCTCATACAAGCTGATGAATATCATCACTGAAGAGTATGAACATCAACAGCTAAACTGCGGAACATAGTCAGTAGTGAGCCATTCTTGTATCAGCAAGCGAGCAAATGAATCTAGTCCTTCCAGTGCATTAGCAAATCACCTAGTTCCTTTTTGTTCCTTATTTGCTCCTTATTTCTCCTTATTTACACAATAAGGTAAATTTAAGGCTGTTTGGTCATATTTAAAACAAGGAGAATAGGGAGATTTCCTTAGAATAAGGAAAATAAGGCAGTCAAAAGGAGGCCAAAAGGTGTAAGGTGATCCATAAAAATATTATTAATGGATGAATACTACCATTTCATTTTCTACCACAGACTGGGTTTCAATGAACTCTTGACCACATAGCTCACCAGCTGAGATTACATGATTAATTCTCACACTTTCAAGCATCACTTACCATGACACTACATGACCTTGTATATATATCAGCAGCAACTGATATATATACCATATCCAGTGGACTTGAAAAAAAATTTGAAAAAAATCAAAGTTTTAGCCCTTGTCAAGGGTAGTCTATCCATAGCAGTGCTGTCCAAATATGAATAAAATAATCTTGAGGGCATATCATATTCTAACCATATTATATTCTTAATCTGCTCCGAGATATTTAATGATAGTATTATTTTATTCATATCTATTCATATTTAATGGATAGAAACACCATCAAGGTACTGAATTCCATCACTGAGGCCAAGCTTCAACAATTCCTTGGTAATGACAGTAGCAGAAGCGGTCTCCACAGTCATTGAGGAGCATGAATCAGAAAGTGTGTTTGCTACTAGAAAACAGGTGTTTGACGGCAACACTGACAGCGGGTATAGCAAGGACATCACGAGCAATGCGCAACAGGATAGGAAATATTGTCTCATGTTGCTGCAAAGACTACAGTGAGACATTTTCAGTAGGAATTATATGAGAAGTGTACTGACCTTCCACCACTGAAGGGGATTGGTCATTTGTTCAGGTGAACAAGGGTAGAGACCACTTAGATAGATGTCTACCTCATTCTGAAATGTAGAGGAACCACTGTGAGACATGGTCAAAGCTGCAATGAGGGCAGACTTTGATGGCGAGACTGGGACTGATGTGGGAATGGTAGTGGATGCTTTTCTAATGGTGCCATCATCGGTCGCATAAGTCTTGTAAAGGTGTTCAAGCAAGATGTGAGCCGATTCCCAGTGGGCCATAGGTTATGGTCTTTGAAGTATGCAACTCATATGCACAGATGCAAAACTAGTGTACATAGTATCAGCTCAGTGACCTGCCAATGTCAGGCAAAAAACACTGTACTTAATATCATCTAGCAGAGGGTAATCAGATTCTAATGCCTTGTCCATGTGGTGCCAAAGCTTGTCAAGGCCAGCTTGCAAAGCCTGTGTCAGTCCATACACTCGCCACTTATTTGGAACTTGCTTGAGGTGCATCTCAAGGTGTTTCTCCATTTGCTTGTAGAGCGGAAGTGTTTGGCAGATTGTGGGGACTCCTTTCTTCTGTAAAGACAGTGTTGAAGTATGAAATACCTTCACAATTGTCATCAGTACAAGCAGTGCGCAATAGATGGGAGAGTCGCTGTGACTAAATACCTCGAGGATGTCAGAATACCGTCCCAAAAACTCCCAGTCAAGTAAGCTGAGGCACCATTTCTTTTTCTTTCGTACTGCCATGTTCCTTTTCTTTCCTGTGAGACCGTCATCAAGATGTTCGACCCAAAGGTTAATTGCCTGTGTGATGCATCAAAAGTGGACTCAGAAGCGAACAAGTACAAATAAATATGCACACCAGTTTGAGTTTCATAGACCGCTCAATCTCTGCACAAGTCGTGTTCCAATGTATGGACATGCTGCAAATTGGAATGAGATGTTGATTTTCCTTAGCACAGTTTTTTTGAATGAGATGACGCATCTGTTTACGTCAGACTTCAGATGCGAGGGAGTCAACCACAATGGCATGAAGTTGTGCACATTATGAGTCAGATAGTGAATGAGCATTAAACAAGGTATGACTTACTTTATCAATAACACTGAACTTCTTTGTCTTCTTTCAAGCTATCTTTGACGTCTTCTTGCTCTTAGAGCCTGTGGCTGTGGGAAGTCCAGACTTGGGGACATCAGAATCTGTGTCATCTCTCCTGTCCGTCAGTCTCAGATTCTGTGTCACTCACACCAGAGACAGCATCTATGTTGGTATCTGATCCCTCTGCATGAACCCCCTTTGCTAATTCCTCTTTCATCTTTGCTGTTTCTTCCTGAACTTCTGGGTCATCATCAGGGTCATAGATGAGTGGGAACTGGTGGGCAACCAAGTAGAGATCATCTTCATCAGGATCTGGTGCACAGCTGAGTTTATGGTGCATAGCTCTAATAGACATGTCACAGATTTAGTGAGCCACATTGAGAGAAATTATTACTTTCACTATTCACTGCACAATGAGGTTGATGACATGGGCAGCACACCCAATCTGCAGGTTCGCTCAATTCAGGAACACATTTTCATTTGCGAGCCGCTTTATGAGATTCTCATTCAAGACTGTATTGCTGGCTGTGTTATCAGTAGCATGAGCAACTATGTTGATTGTGAGAGTAGAATGGTATGATATGATTGCTGTGCATACTGAGTTTCCGTGTGATTTTACGTGCCTTGAAAAGAACACGACCCGTTGCTTTACCAGAGTGATTTCTGTCAAGTGGGAGTAGCTCAATTGGACAAGCATGTAGGTCCCAGTTGTTGTCAATCCAGAATGCAACAGACCCAACAAATGCATACACAGAATTTTTACTTGTCCAGACATCACTCGAGAGACCAATCTGAGACAAGTTTTCCTGAAAGTAAAAACCAATGAGACTCACAATAGATGTAAGGCTCGGAATGTACAACCTGGAGTAAATTGTTGACTTTCTCGTTCATTTTGAGTTCTAGCTGGTCGAGATTGCATCAAACGGTCTGATGTGATGGAATTTTGTATCTGGGAGGTAAGATATATGTGAAGGTTTTTGTCATACCCCCTCTTTCACCCAATGAAAAAGGCAGATCATCTTCTAAGATGCCCTTGACATAGTGCTCTCTCCCATCTGATGTTGGGGGTTGGATATATCACTTTGGGCTAGTATAGGCCTAAAATAGGGATACATCTTTTGTTGTAGTTATCCACCATCCAGATTGATATATCCACAGGGTGAATCACATTTTCGCAATTTTGGCTTCCAAAAGCAGAAATTCTCTTATTTTGTCATATTCCCTCATGTCAGGCCTGTTCACATTATTCCCACACTCTGCATTTTCGCATTTTCAGTCACCTGCTGTGGGAATTACCCCACAACACCCAAAACATCGTCCATTTTGGGAATCTCCACAATATCAATTATTCCCACACCCTTCCCACTTCACTGCAGCTTCACCACTACACCATAATAGGTCCCCCCTGTTATCTGAGTAGTACATTTGTATATATATGTGTGATATAATATAATAGACTGCTTTTTTTGTCTATTTATGTGCCTGATCCTCTAGGGACTATTAAACATAGGATAGGGTAAAGAACACTTTCGCATTTTTGTCCCTTTGATAGGGAAGTGTTCTATAACATTCAGAACATGTTTATAAGCATATATGAAGAGATTCCTATCTTTATTTGACCCCCTGATGTGCCCTACATCAATAGGTACAGTGTATTTATAAGACTAAAGATAGGAATCTCTTCATATATGCTTATAAACATGTTCTGAATGTTATAGAACACTTCCCTATCAAAGGGACAAAAATGTGAAAGTGTTCTTTACCCTATCCTATGTTGAATGGTCCCTAGAGGACCAGGCACATAAATAGACAAAAAAAGCAGTCTATTATATTATATCACACATATATATACAAATGTACTACTCAGATAACAGGGGGGACCTATTGTGGTGTAGTGGTGAAGCTGCAGTGAAGTGGGAAGGGTGTGGGAATAATTGATATTGTGGAGATTCCCAAAATGGACGATGTTTTGGGTGTTGTGGGGTAATTCCCACAGCAGGTGGCTGAAAATGCGAAAATGCAGAGTGTGGGAATAATGTGAACAGGCCTGTCAGACATGAGGGAATATGACAAAATAAGAGAATTTCTGCTTTTGGAAGCCAAAATTGCGAAAATGTGATTCACCCTATGGATATATCAATCTGGATGGTGGATAACTACAACAAAAGATGTATCCCTATTTTAGGCTTATACTTTGATGTATCAATCTGACAGTATGAGCTGTCTCTCCAGCCCCTCCATGTCACTTGCTGGGCTGAGTTCTCAAAACCTCGCTTCATGTATGCCTGAATAAAGTCTCGCTGGGCTGTGGACCCAGCACAGTGTGGGAATTACTATTACCATTCTGCTGTTCCACCCATGTGTCATACGAGTAGTCAGCTGAGATGTTCTTACAGCCACGGGCAAAATGGAAGATGAAGTTACTCGTTTTTGTCAGCTTTATGGTCTCATTGGCATAAGATTTGCATTTCAATGTTCGTGGAGATGTTCAGAGTGTGCTGCAACACTTTAGTATATTGATATATTATTTGGCAACAATAGCCCTCACCTGCACCAGTGACAGTGCCATTTCCAGATCGGCTTCCCGTCATGTGCTGCAAGCTTGGGTTCATCATACTGCTCTAAGGCCCACTTTCATTTTGTTGGAGCCCGGCCAGATTTGACCTTTACGTCCTCCACATCTTCATCTACAGATGTATCACCATCTTTTGTCATAGTACGCTATGGACATGTTAGTGAACCACAAGACAATATCGTTATACTCATGTCACCTTCTTTTTTGCTGCTTGTTCCTTTCCGAGCTGCAGATTTCATTCCTATCAGTAGAAGCGTGATTTTATAATAAATAACTTACCACATCTTCATCGGTTGAGTCATTGATGTCTGAAGTCAGATGATTCTTTGGAGGCTGGTGGTCGTGATCATCCTTGTCGCTATCTACTTGCAAATGATTGAATATACCAACACTATATAAAAGATGCACTTACCTTCTTGTCGTGGCCTCTTAATCATGAGTATGAGTTTCTTGGAGCTCGTTGTGCCTTTGTTTTGGGCCCCTTTTGCTAATTGAGTTTGCACACTGCCGGCAGCTGCTTTGCTTGTAACAGCAGTCTTCTGAAGTGTCAGAACTCTAACAGAAGAATTCTAAGTCAGTGGCAGCTCAGCCCAAGTGAACAATGGTAGTATATTTACACTTCGTAGATTAGATTCAACAATGTCTCTATCTGAGCTTGTAGGAGAGTAAGGCCATCATTTGCCTCGATTCCAGGAACTCGAGCAAAGTCTTATGCAAAGCTGTGTGCAAGCTTCAGTCCATACTTGCCACATACAATGAGCTTCTTTTTCTCGTCATCATTATGTTGAAATGCCTGTTCCCATGAGTGATTAAAAGAGTAAAATGGCCCCTCTTCCTCATCAACATCAAAATCACAAAGATGTGTGACAAGAGGGCTATCCTCTGTTCCTTCTGGCACAGTCAATGACAGGCCTGTGATTGCATTTTGAAGGTTGGCAAGAAGCTGATCAGTGCTGTGGCTGCCAGATATGGCCATGTTTTTGATTTGAAGTGCAAAAGTCGCAGTGTCATGTTTCTGATTCTGCCGAATTTTGGTGTGTGGGAAATTTGTAGATAAACTGTACAGTTCACATTTATGCGGTCAATCTGTCTCTTCATTCGTGCTCCCAGGCCACCAATGTTCAACTGTAGGTATTCAGAATATAGATAAATACAGTGACCATAATGTATCATATTCATAATGTATTGTAACATATTCACCCATATTCCTCATGACTGGGAATACAGGACCTGGATATTATATTCAGAGTATTTGAATATGATCCGAATAATATTCAATCATATTCAATATTGTGGACAGCACTGATCCATAGTCTCATGACATTTTTTGGTTAAGATCATCAGGAAAACAACAACTTCCTTTTCCATCCTTTTCGCACTTAATTCAAGCTTTTCTCACTTACGAGCTCATTCAATTAAGGGCGAGGCATTTGCGCAAGAAGAATAAGGCGGTTGACACAATTAAGTTGAATTTATGTGGTAAAAGGGGAAAAAGAGGAATACATTGCTAGTATATAGTTAAGACTTAGATGTAATAATGTGCACCATGAACCCGTAACACTGAGTACCAAAGCCAGACTGAAGCATTAGTCTAGATACATCCGAACAAATCCTTTGGAACTGAACCTGGCAGGATGAAGAAACAGAGGTGGTTCATTTTGTATGATGCTTGAATATTATAAGACCAGTACTGCTACATAATGAGTCAACTTGAATGAGAATTAGAAGACTACCAGTGAAAATGACATACCACGAACCAATTCACGCAAGCAGGTAGTATTGCTGAAGGTTTTTGGATTGTGGACCGTGGTGTTGTTGTCATTTGTTGGACTCGTAACTCGTTACAGTTGAGGTGTTGATGGTTGAACTGTAAGGCCTCCAGCAGATTCATACGAGCAGGGAAATATATTGCTGCAGAAGGTCGTGTGCATGCGGTGTTGTTGTTGTTGTTGACAACAATGTGGCAACGTGTTGATGGTGCTTGAGGCGAATGTGTGTCACACATGTGATGTGTTGACGTGTCTGGTTGAATCTTACCTTAGCAAATTACAAGCATTCATTGACGGAAAACAGACCAAGCAGACTGCTCAGGTCCTGGCAGCCATTAACATTCTACAGCTAATCATTCACCAGTGACCTAACTTGAGTGCTGTGCCCTTACATACAGTACTGCACAGGAACACACATTTCTTCAAAGTGCAAAACCTTGACACCCTTCATCCACACTATTCTTGTTGACAGGGGCAGATCTCCACCATGGTGTTGTTTGTTTGGCTGTGACTTCATTCCTTCAGTTTTCGGTATCATTGTCTAGTACTGTGAGTCTGTGTTCTTTCAACTTTGCCTTGATACTTACAATTCATTATAGGTGCTGGTCTCATTTCCTACCCTCGTACTACACTGTCCATCATCGTGCGGTGGTGCCACAGTCATGACCTCCAGCGCTGTTGTTCGGTGTTGCATGTTCGCAATCGATGCTGGCTTTCAGATCGTTACTAAGGAGGTCCAAAGGTGTCACTAAGCCATTGTTCAAAGGTGCAGGTGCTAATATCATTTCAATTGTGTTGCTGGTGCTAATTATCCCATCTGTCTATGTTGGCAGTCGAGACCTGGTACAGCGCAGGACTGAGCGCACTGATTTCGGGCAACACATGGAGAATGAGTCATTTTTAGTACTACTTAATTTACTTGTTTTCACTTTTTCGTGTTGAATGACTGAAATCAAGCAAATGAAAAGCAACAATTAAGTTAGAAAAGCAGAAAAATAAGCAGGAATTCAGAGATTGAGTGGGCTTATTTAAGTGGAGTCTCCTTAATTCACTTTCGCCAATAAGGCTGTCAAAAGTGCCATGAAAGTGAGAAAAAGGAAGTGGTGATTTTCCTGATGATCCTGGTGAGTTATAAGCAAAATACTAGAAAGTGGTGTGTTCAAGAAAGTTCAGGCACACAAGCATCTGTCTTAATTCCCCTTAGGCTGACTTGCAGCCACCATGTCCCTTGGAATAAATATAATTAAGTACAAAATCACTACTTGATCTCCTTAGCCACCTTGATAAAATTTTGGAGTAAATTAAGGAACAAAAGGAATTAGGTGATTTGCTGATGTGATGCTTCCTGCACAGCTTGGATGATTGAGTTCACATCCATTGGAGTTGTAGAGTGAATAACAACGCGACCACATTTGCATCCCATCAATATTCAAACATTAATTTCATTGGTGTAAGCCTGCTGCTTACTACATCACATCACATGGCTGTTCAGTTCCCTTATATCATCGCGTCATTCATCCTTTATCTCAGACTCGGGTCTCTTACCTACTACCACATTGCTCATTTGTATCGTTGTAGAGAATGATCCTAGGATGAGTGGTAACCAGCCATAATTAGTCTGCACTTACCCTAACCATCTCCAACGCTCTCCAACGCTTTCCACATCGGACCCGACATTTTGTACCTTTGGACTCATTGGACCTCCTGCACACTTGTCTGTCCTATGTCCAGTCCTGTCCTGTCTAACCCCACTGGTGCATAGTTGATTGACTCAAGCAGTCTACAGTGTTATTACATGTGTGCTCACACAGCCCATGCACCTCATGGCCGATTACATATCTTTGGACCTGATGTTTCACTACTGTTCTCGCCTGTACACCTCCAGACTTTCACGTACTTAGTTAAATAGAGCTAGGGCGACCTTGTACATCACCATCTAGTAGGCTGGCAAAGCCCCGATACTTGGTCACCCCATACTGAGTGTATAGTTGGCCTTAGTCAAATATACTTGGTTATCGTTCGTTTCACCTCTGGACTTAGTGTCCAATTGTTCCCTTAATGTTCCCTTACCTCTGAAAGCTAGTCCCAACGCTTTCCCTTCATTTCCCTTGCTCTCCCGTACTCTCTGCTACCCAAACCTTCGGACCCACTGTTTCCCACCATTGGACTTCGCTACATACCTTCGGACTTCATGTCGGACCTTCGGACTTCGTCCCAGTGCATAATACTTACATTTCAGACTTATCTCAGACAGCAGACCCCTTTAGGGTCGAACACTCTTGTCTATCACAAGTGAAGCAGACTAGGCAGAGCAATAGACTCAACATACTGGTTAGGTGTTCATTATGATTCTCACTCAATCAGGTTGAATACCCTTCATCGTGTCTCGAAATCCATGCTTTTGTCTTGTTATCCTTTGACTGATCTGCCTTAGTGTTTCCCGCCATTTCCCTGCCAGGTTTCCACTTTTTTTTAATGCCAACAACATCGTTTATTCTCTGTGACATTCATTCTCAGCTGTTGGGCTACCCGCCCACAACCCAAACCGCCAAACTGCCTGCTACACGGAGGAACCCAACCGTTCAACAGCCTCTGACCACATGCTCGCATGTGAAGAACCTGTACCAACCGTCTCCCGTAATATCAACCTTGTCTTCTCGGTCTCCACTACCATCCAACAATACTCCCTTGACACCTGTCACCACTATCAGAACCTACAATGATTCTTCATCAGATTCAGACGCAGATGCAACACATATAGTCTACCCCCCTAAGCACACAATGGCGAAACTGGCTGTAGTAGAGCAATCTGCTCCCAGCAAATCGCCAAAGCTCACAGCGGGCGAACTCACATCCAAGGCTGCTTGTGACTGGGACAACGCATGTTCTACCTACTTCATGCATAAAGATATTGAACCCAAGAACCAGGTCAAGATAATAGTGTTCGGAATGTTAGATCCACGCTTACAAACTTGGTATCTCACCCAACTGAGCTACCCTAGATGCTGGAACATTCCAGGAGTATATGACAGCACTGAGAGATGCCTGGCTTTAAACTCACTGGGACACCAAACTTTGTAAGAAAGTTTTGGGGTCTCAACAAGGCACTCGTGGGTTCTACGAATGGGCGCTTGATCTACAGAACCAGAACACCCTACTGTATGGTAACCCTGCTCACTTATCGGACATCCAATTATGCAACCAACTCGAGGTGAACATCTGCGACAAACTCACCACTCCCATTCTCAGAGCGAAACTCGCTCCTGATCTCACGCTCAAGAAGTGGATTGAGGAAGTCAAACACCTTGATGACAAACATCTCGAAGACCTTACCATACATAGGAAGTTCGCTGAAGACTTCTATAAGTCATCCAAACATGTGCAAAACTCGCACCAAACTTAATCTTCCATGAAACCATCATCCTCCCACATCTCCTCAAACACCCCCCACCTAGGAACTCTCACACCGTCTGAATGAGCCCTGCTGACAGATCACAATGGTTGTTTTAAGTATCAGAAATTCTATGTCTCCCATAGGTTGAAGGAATGTACCAACGGCACTCCTGATCCCAGCTCGTACAAGATGCTGTTGGAAGCGGATGCTATCGCTGCCAAACCCAAGACTGACAAGGACAAGAACGACAAACCTACAAAACCCGTGGCTGCCGTCGCACCCATGGTGCTGTGATGCCCTCGTCTGTACTTGAAGGTGACTCAGATACCAATGATGACACATGCGTAGCCCCCTTTGAAACCCCTCATTTGATCTGGCCCTGTCTTTTGATGGGACCCTCTTCTGCTTTGTTCGAATGCATAGATGCATTGATTGACCACGGGTCACATCTAGTTCTTATTAACGAAGATGTCGTGACCAAACTGGGTCTATGAAGATGCAAACTGCATAATGAAATTGAAGTGAACTCAGTGTTCCTTGCATTGTCCAATTCCTCTCTCTGTTTTTCTGAATATGTTCATTTGTCTCCATCTTCTCTTAATCATGACTGGCATTCGCGTATGATACGCGCTATCATTGCGCCCAATCTTGTTGTGCCCCTGCTCCTTGGGGGGCCTTTCTTATCCCACAATTGTCTTCTTATAGATCATGAAATTCGCACCTGTATCAGCAAATTGTCGAATTACGACCTTCTGAATCCCCTGACATATACGAAATGCATACCTGTACCAATTCTGTCTCATTGTGATGTATTGCGCCTATGTAAAAATGTACTTCATGAACTCAAGTCCATTCTGACCTCGACCCATGACAAGAACACTGACCACACCACCACAGAGACACCCAATGTCATGTGTATCCTATGACAATGTATCGCTACACTCACCTTCATTGAGGCTAACAAAGCCCACCTTGAATGACTGGACACCGAAATGCGACGTAAGTTTGATGACCATTTTCCTGCTGACATTCCCCACATCAATCAGCTACCGACCAACATTGTCCATCGAATCCGACTCAAAGACCCAAACAAAATAATCCAATGCCGACGATACAACACACCTTGAAAGTATCGCGAGGCATGGGAAACTCTACTCAATCAACACATTGCCACAGGACGACTATGACCATCAAGTAGCCCATTTGTGTCTCCCGCCTTCCTAGTCCCAAAGAAAGACCCAATGGCACTACCGCGTTGGGTAAACGATTACTGAGCACTAAACGCCAACACAATCCCTGATAACCACCCACTACCTCAGGTCGATGAGATCCTCTGCAACTGCGCAAAGGGCAAGATATTTGGTAAGATTGACATGACGAACTTGTTCTTCCAAACAAGGATGCACCCCGACGACATCAAGTACACTGTGATTGATACACCAAAAGGACTACATGAATGGACCATAATGCCACAAGGTGGAAGGAATGCACTGGCAACACACCAACATTGGATGTTCATTGCGCTCTGACCACTCATCGGCAAAATATGCCATGTCTACCTCAATGATATTATTATATGGTCCGGCACTGTGGCGGAACACATCAAAAATGTACACCTTGTCCTAGAAGCACTATGAAAAGCAAGTCTCTTCTGTTCCCCCAAAAAGAGGTCCTTGTTCTGCACCGAGATCGACTTCCTTAGACACCACATATCTGCATCTGGAATCAAAGCCGACACTTTGAAAGTCAAATGGATCCTTGACTGGCCTGTCCCAAAATCTGCTAATGATGTCTGCTCATACTTGGGACTTGTGAGATACCTTGACCAGTTCCTACCAAACCTCGCAGATCATACCCGCAACCTCACACCACTCACCACTAAGTCAGCTGACGCACTGTGGCCTGGATGGACTACCAAACACCAAATAGCATTTGACACTATCAAGTGTCTCATTATCGGACAAGACTGCCTCGCCACCATTGATCACGACAACCCCAGCGACAACCACATCTATGTAACTTGCGACGCCAGTGACTGGCGAACCAGCGGTATGCTCAGCTATGGACCGACACCCCAAACTGCGTGTCCTGTAGCATTCAACTCAATGCAAATGTGAGATGCACAGTTGAACTACCCCGTGCACGAAAAAGAGCTACTCTCAATTGTCCACACCCTCAAAAGTGGCACATGGAACTCCTGGGTACACCGTTCACTGTATACACAGACCACTGTACACTTGAGAACTTCCTGACACAATGTAACCTATCGTGACGCCAAGCGCACTGGCAGGAATTTTTTGTGCAATACGACTTCACCATCCAATACATCCCTGGACATGAAAACTCTGTTGCTGATGCACTCTCCCGCTTACCACCAGACATCGACAATATCCCTTCATACGCATGCGAAACTGTGAACCTACCTGCGAACGCCGGCAAAAACATCACACCAATAGGACTCATTCTATCTGTGGCTCCGGATGCCTCCCTATTAAACGACATCAAGGCTGGCTACGAAATAGACCCCTGGTGCGTGAAGCTTCGAAAACTGATAAATTCTTTACCAGGACTACGTGCACACAATGGACTACTCTACCTGAATGACCAGCTGATCATCCTGAGAGTGACGCACCTCCGCGAAACAGTTTTCCGCCTCACACATGACGACCTTGGCCACTTTGGAATCAACAAGTCTTACACAGCGCTGCGCGAGTCTTTCTATTGGCCAAACATGAGGAAAGACTTAGAGGAGAGCTACATTCCTGCCTGCCCAGACTGCACACGGAACAAAAGCAAGACTACAAAGTCACCCGGCCCACTACATCCCCTACCAGTACCAGATTGTCACGGAGACTCAGTTTCCATCAACTTCATTGGCCCACTACCCCTTGAACATGGGTACGACAGAATCATGACCATCACAGATAGGCTAGGAGCAGACATACGACTCATCCCTTGCCGTATGAACATGTCTGCACCCGAGATAGCTAATCTCTTTTTCAATCATTGGTATTGCAAAAACGGTCTGCCACTCGACATCATCTCGGATCACAACAAAATCTTCACAAGTAAGTTCTGGAAGGCACTCCACCAACTCACCGGCATCAGCTTGAAACTGTCGACTGCTTACCACCCACAAACCAACGGTGCAAGCGAACAAACAAACAAAATGGTCAATCAGGCCCTCTGATACTTCGTCGATCGTCACCAGTCTGGCTGGGTGAACACGCTTCCGCGCATCAGATTTAACCTAATGTCCTCAGTCAATGCCTCCACTGGCTACTCACACTTCCACCTTCACCTTGGACGCTCACCCCATCTCCTCCCTCCTTTTACTCAAACTAATGTCAACACAACTCGCAATGACTTCCCTACAGATGTTGCTAACACCCTAGAAACAATCATCTGTCTCAAAACTGACATCGCAGACACGCATGATGCCCTACTAGCAATGAAGATCGCACAGGCCAACTCGGTGAACGTGCATAGAGCTGAAGACCCTCACTTCAACATCGATGAAATGGTGTATCTCTCGACCACTCACCATCAACGAGAGTACCTCAACGGACATTCAAAGCGAGTTGCAAAGTTCATGCCACGATTCAACGGCCCTTATAAGATAATCTCAGCTCATCCTGAGTCGTCTTCCTACACTCTCGAATTGCCAGCTCATACTAACATACACCCTACTTTTCATGCATCAGAACTGAAACTGCACGTACCAAATGATAAGAGTCTGTTCGGCCAGGACAATTTAGCCCAACTTTGCCCGACTTGAAAAAACCAATTGTCGTTAGTAAGCATGCCGGTGTGCCGGTTGAGCATGACTGATCGTGACATGTCAATTATCTATATGTTATCACTCACTTGATATGCCCTCGACCCGGACACGATTGAGTTCTCGCCGTTTGCGCAGTGCCACTAGGATGCCACCCAAAGGCAAGGGTAAAAAAAAGGCAGCCGCTGAAGACCAGGACTCTGCCGGAGAGGCGAAAGACCGCTGCATCTGGACGTTGGCCGATGAAATGAGGCTGGTCGACTACATTGTCGACAAGCATTCCAAAGGAGGAGATGGGCTGAATTTTACAAAGACTTTCTGGACTAACGCCGCTTTACATATGGCGGCTGGTCCAGTGTCTGATGGTGCCCCCAAGACCTCCGATTCCTGTCAGTCCAAGTGGGGTCGCGTAAGTACTCATTTGTGAGTGCTGGTACTTAATTTATTAACATCTTTATAGATATGAAAAGTGTACAAAGTAATCGATAAAATGAACAGCGCCTCGGGCTTATCATTCGACATGGAGAAAGGGGCCAATATAGATGATGGAGGGGAGACTATGTGGGCGGATTATATTTCAGTATCTGTTCTTCGTCTCTCCTTCTTTACCATGCTAACTATTCACATAGAAGAACCCTGACACGAGGGCCTTCAAGAATAAAGGGTGGCCTCTTTTTCAGAAGCTCCAGGGTGTTGTCCCAGTGACCACTAGCGGCTGGACTGGCTTCTATGCCGGCCCGAGCAACACTGCAAACGCATTGACCCCAAGCCATGCTACCGACGCTACTGAGACTGCAGGTATGTCGACTCCTGCAGCCAGTGACGTCACGAGTGGCGAGTGTGACATCGCCATGTTATCGCTGGAGCAAGCACTTGACCGGGTTGAGTTCGGTACTGGAGATGTTGATATGAGCGCCGACTCTAGGTTAATGCCCCCACCGCCGCCACTCACTCCTGTCATGCAGAGAGGCTTCAACGCTGCATTGCAGCCGTTTTCCACTCCTTCCATATCTTCCACACCTACCTCATTGATGTCAATGAAACGCAAGTCCAATGGAGACAACAGCTTGCGTAGTCAGTCCCGCCCCCCAAACTCCAAGTCCAGGAGCGTGGCAGGGTCCTCAAAATCCCAATGTCTCACTATGCCGCACGCGTTGGAAGACTTAGGGGGGAAAGTGGCTGATAGCATCACCAACGCCACATTGGTGCTTCAAGACACTGTTGCCGAACACTTTACTGATCCTGTCCTGGTCTGCAAGCAGCACGCTGTACTTCGGGTCCAAGAGGAGACAAACTTGGATGACAGCGAAGTCGTCACCATGATGGACCTTTTTCAGTCCAACGTCACCATTGCCGATACCTACAATTCCATTAAACGAGATGGTGTTTGCAAGGTTTTTTTAGCGCAGCGCCTTAAGGAAGTGAGGGAAGCACGGGCTAGGGAAAACATGCCTACTTGAACCTATGTACTATTTCAGTCAATCCTGCAATCAATAGACTCATGTCATGTTTGTGTTCAAGCAATTGAGTGATTTAAGAAAAAAATGAGCGCAATACAGTGTACATGGGATACTCAAACATAACAAACTAATATACTCTTGTACACCAGGCAGTAATAGCTGGCCTCTTCATTGCCATTCTTGCAAATAATCAACCCACATTGCTTGTGCGATCTCGTCACGGACTTGGTGTGTGTGTGGGTGCGCGCTGCATTGGTAGGTGGCCCATCAGCAAGTGTGCCACTGTCATAAGGAGCCCCCCACTCATCAGACTCCACGCGATGATAATCTAGTATGTCATCGGGGTCGTGAATGTGAATGATGTTGTGGACGAAACACAGCGCTGGAGGGATGCGAAATTGAATATCCGGGCTGTACTCGGGAGGGAGGCGAATAATCTGAAAGCGCTTTTTCAATACACCGAAAATGTGTTCAACGACGTTGTGGAGCTGCGCATGACGTAGATTATATAACTCCTTTGGATTGCAAGGCCTGAAAAAAATTAGTACTAGGTGGTAAGTCAGTAGAATAACATACACCATGTGTGCCCGGCCCCATTCAGCAAGGTGGTAGCGCACACCGCAGTAAGGCACGAGTAATTTGTCACATGCAGCGAAGCCTGCGTCTGCAAGGTACAACTTGCCCGGCAGTATTGTGAAATTTGTTAAATGAGCCTCATTGTAGAGGCGAGCGTCCGCTGCAGACCCTGGGAAGCCACTCAACATGTAAGTGAAACACATATCGAAATTGCAGGCAACAAGGCAATTTTGCGTCAAATTGCCTTTGCGGTCGCGAGCAGCGTCACGTTCAGCAGCGCCAGGATGGCATGCGATGTGGGTGCCGTCAATGGCGCCAACAACATCGGCAAAGTAGGGATATAGTTTTGTCATCCCGAGGATTTCAGGGGACACAGGGGTTTGTGCATACAGAAGCCGGACATAGGTCGAATAGATTGGTTGGGAGGACAATGCGATAAGAATTCATTTAAAATACCTGGTAGAATATATTAAACAAAGATTAGGATTAAAGCTGAAGGATGTACCTCGATATTGTATCATTCGAGCGCCGAAAGCGCTCGGCAAGGTGGGGTACAGCGAGGCCTGTAACACAGGCATACAGGAAGATAGCTAGCTGCTCTTCCAGTGTTACATTTCTGGAGTCATTTATTCCGCCGCCATGAAGTATATTGCACAATATAAGGAATACATGGTGATGTACACTGAGCTCGCATCTGATTCATTCTGGGTGACCGTTTAGGAGCTCGTTGACCCAGCCAATCCCGGACAGCACTGAAGTATGGTAAGGTTCTTTGTTGTAGTAGGTGTTGGTATATGAGGTTAGGGTGTCCCTGGCAAGACCAACAACTTGAGAGGCTGAAACTACCATATCCTGAAAGAAGCTTATGATAGTGCGGAGGTTCTTCATGTCTGACTTCTCTGCATCTCTTACACCCTGCCCACCATCCTGCTCATCCTGCTCATCCTGCTCATCCGACTCATCCTGCTCATCCTGCTCCTCTTGATCTTCCTGATCTTCATGTGTGTCTCCATCTCCATCGGTGGGAGGGTTGTCAGCGTGATGTAAGAGACAGGGGAGCATGGCAACTATGGTGTGTGGGGCATATTTTTTTCGATTATTGATAATGCTAATCAGTGTGACATCAGTTTCAAGCTCTGAGCTTACTTAACGACAATTGGTTTTTTCAAGTCGGGCAAAGTTGGGCTAAATTGTCCTGGCCAAACAGACTCTAAGAACCTCTTTCCTTCATGCAAACTTCAAAGACCGGGACCCATTGTCACCGACACTGGTGCCGAAGAATGGGAAATAGAGCACATCCTCGACCATCATCCCTGTGGTCGCGGTTTTCAGTATCTCATACATTGGTGCGGTTATGGACCTGAAACTGATCTCTGGCTATCCGGCCAAGACGTCGAAGACACACCTGCCCTGCAAGAATACAATGCCAGACAAAGTTCTTCGGAGGATGGGAGGTGTAAGCCTGCTGCTTACTACATCACGTCACGTGGCTGTTCGGTTCCCTTATATCATCACGTCGTTCATCCTTTATCTCAGACTCGGGTCTCTTACCTACTACCACATTGCTCATTTGTATCGTGTCTCGAAATCCACGCTTTTGTCTCGTTATCCTTTGACCGATCTGTTTTAGTGTTTCCCGCCGTTTCCCTGGCAGGTTTCCAAATATCTCGAATACTTTCGACGAAATTTTAGTTTTAGGATTGGCTACAGGTCACGTTACTACTCCAAAGCGCGCAAAATTCAAGCCCAGATTTAACAGTCCCTCTATTGACGGCTTGCCTCATAGAGTGGGCTGGTCACCAGTCTACTCCCGACCTTCTGGCATCCTGACAATGACAAGGGGTGTCTCAATAGTAATAAATCTTCCGGTCGAGGTTCGTAGATCTCAGTTTTCACCGAGACTACTCGATACTTAAATTTTATCCATCAGCTTCTCTACGAAATACAACTCTTCTCTGCATCTCCCTCTTTCCCTCTGACATGTAAGACGCTCTACAGAATATTCAGCGCGTCTCCGCCCTCCTATCGCGCCCAATATCTTATTGCGTCTATCGAAGCCGCACACATTAGGGATGACTTAATTATCTCGACACTATTGCGGTACCCAATTTGCACAATGGACGTATTCGAAACGTTATTTCGAATATCAAGCGATATTATACCTTTAACCCGAATACCGAAACTTCCACGACGCCTCTTTCGTTCGCTCACGCCCAAGTCGCATGCAAAGACGCCTTTGTGGACAGATCAAGACCATCCGCTTCCCTTCCTAAAATATTTATTCAGTTGTCCGAAAATTTGTCCCCCAGACGTCAACTCACATGGTGGTTATGCCCTCACGAAAGCTGTCCAGGTGGGCTTCGTGCCTCTAGTTCACTTTCTCCTTGATCATGGCGCTTCCCCTCGCTGCAAAAACAACTTGCCGATCCTTGTCGCTGTTTACCGCAAGGATCTCTCGCTCGTGCGACTGCTTGTGGAAAGAGTGGAATGTCGGGAACATGATCCAGGGACATTGAAGCAGAATGGGAAGAGGCAAATATTGGAGGATCGAGTGCAAGTAACACCCGAAATGCTCAAGGTTGCGGTGAAACTCGATGCGCGGGATATTGTGGAATATTTTATGAAAGATAAAGGATGTGTGCCCGATTTGAAGACTCTGCTAATGATGCGGTGACTTTATCCGTGATTGATATCCAATTCGCCGTGTAATCTCATCACCTGCATTCGCGCCACATGCACATCCGCACTTCTATGGTAATCACATCATAGTAGGGATACAGCGCCGTCTTCAATCAGGAGAATCAATACAAGTCATGTAGATTGAACTATGAAGTGACTATATCCAGATTGATACACGCTGACAGTACACTGCTGAAATCGCGTCTAACCAATTTATGACTGGCGTCCGCAGGAGTACAATGTGCAAGATGCGTTGAAATGGCCAATACAGAATACACTGAAGATACGGCCCAGTCAACACCGGCAACACACAATAGGCAGCCCACTTACAAACAAGGAAGATACATGGTTGATACAGGGACGGGATTAAATGTCATCAATATCGACCTCCCCTTCGTCACCGAATTCGAAAGTACATTCTCCATCCTCTTCTGGGAAGGTGTCCGTCTCGTTGATTTTTGCATTCTCTGGCAGCTCGCCGTATGCCTTTACTGTGGTGATTGGATGAATTTTTATATGCATGCGATGAAAGGAATTATGGTACGTACAGTTTCTCGCCTCATCAGCCGTATACTTCACAATGACATCTGCCTTGTCATCCTGGAAGTCTCGCAGAGAAAGAAGTACAATGTCTCCCTGGTTAATCCACACCTAAAACAGCAGTCTCAAACGAGCGCTCATAATGTACAGCACGAATACTGACCTTCTTTCGCATCTTACCACGAATGTGCGCTAGCCTCTTCTCGCCATCGAAGCACATTGCCTCGAGACGACCATTACCAAGCATCTTCGTTACTTGTGCGTATTCTTGTCCATCTTCACGGAAGACTAACTCACGCTTGTCGTCATCGTTTTCGTTCTTTCCACGTCTGCGGTTCTTTCCACCCTGGAGAAAAAGGTGTTCAGCAGTGGGCTTGCTCCGTAATCACATAAGAGAAGATGTGACCTTTCCTTTATTCTGAGGGATATGATCAACTTGAGTGATTGCGAAAGAGTATGACGATTTACACACCTTCGGCATGATTAAGAGTTGCTCTCTGCTTTGATTTTGTCCTTGTCGCTAGATCGGCGGGATAGCGAGGGCAAGAAGCGGAAGAGCACAGTATGAGATGGTGCTGAGCTGAGTGCAGGTGACCCTGGTGCGGAGGCGAGCAACACTTATCGATTATAAATTTTGGATAGAACCTGAAAAGGAAGCGTCGGGCCGTCCGGAATTCCGCTCGGCCTTCGAGTCCGTTACTTGGTCGATTCTGCTCTTACAGGACTTCTTGTCCCATGGCTGAAACTCTCCTTGCAATTTTGCTCGTAACATCGTCAGCAAAGGGGCCAAACGTTGTTTATCGATGGCCACCGTCCGTGGAGAATACTAGACCCAGACTCTCCCGTCCGCGCCCACCTGTCGATGGCCTCGAGTTAGACAACCCTTGGCGTGCATCACATTACTCAGACAATTCAAATGACTTAGCCGCGCACATAGAGGGTTCCGTAGATGATATAGATGACTACGCGTGGCGGAGACCCACTGAGAGTCGCGACAGGCCCATGTCTTTCTCCCGTTCTGCTATTCCGGCATCAGGCCATGACTCTCCTTGCAACAATGAGCGAAGGGAAATTGACCCCGTCGCGAATGAATACCAATGTTTGTTCGACTACACTGCCCAATTTCTGGCTGGAATGCTATGCCCACAGAGACACCTGTGCCACCAGAAATTTGAGCTCGTCATTGATAACCTCGTCTTCGCTGGGCATCCTGTCTGCGCGGAACCTGATGGCATGTGGCGCTTCAAGCCAGAGAGATACAAACCTGGCTCACGAGGTCGTGGGTCTCGACATCGGGAATCCAATCTACCAGAAAGAAATGGTTCTGAAGTCTCTCTGGGTGGAGAAACACACTCTACCGCGACGCCCAAAAGCTCGTGGCTGCACATGTTTCATCTCGTCCTTGTGTTCGATTTACCAGACCCGTCATCATCAGCCTCAGGGAATGTTGCAAGATATTTCGACACGATCTACGAGCAAATTGCGTTCACTGTCACTGCTGTGCTCTTCCAAGAACAGGTCCTGTCAAACTTTGTGGAATTGGAGTGTGATGCGATTGGTTCGCTTGAAACCGAGTACATGGTAAAAGGTTAGTCGCCCCCGTCACTTGTGGAACACATCGCTGACATGCATACCTAGGAGAGCGTTTCTCTGACTTTGCATCGCATGCACAACGAGTATCATCCATCGCTACTGCAATGAAAATTCTCTATGATGCTATAAAGTCATCCAACATGGCCCACATCACTCTCAATGATCTCCCCCTCGAACTGCAGCTCCCCCCTTATCTGGACCACTTATTGCACAGCGAAGAGGAATTTGAACTTGAATTCGTGGGTCGTCTCCAGAATCAAACCGATTCTCAACTATGGGGCCGCGAGCTCAGTTTTGGGTGGCGCCTGCCAGCCCTTGTGCCTTGGAAGAGTTTGCTTCTCCTTGATACTGACCAGGAACTGGATCCGTATGTGAACTTGAGAGGGTCGCACGTGCACGCTGAAGAGAGAAGCCTGGCAGAGGGCCTGATCAAGTTTCTTGAAACCGCTTCTGTCACATTATCGTGGGTATACTTTCGTATCATGGATATTCAAGATGACAGCGTTTTCAGACTGGCAGACATGGCAAGTTTGCTTGACTGGGACCTACATTCCCAGGTATATCCAACTGTTCGTTGGTTAGTCCACCACCGACGGGCCAAGATTGTTGACACAGTCCACAATGGATTGAAGACCATCTTTTCGATCGCTCCTAAGTTTGATAAACCGTTAGTGAATAACGTAGTTCCTTTGTCTTGTAATCAATTAATTTGAATGCAGGCTTGCCACCCTTGCTGCTGAATTTAAACGTGATTTCCCACAGCCATCCATCTCACCCCTCCCTACGCTCATGGCTACGATCTCCAATTCTAATTCCAAGCAGGCCGATAACCACTTTTTTGCAACGGTCGTGCAGTCCAAGGATCTCATATCTCTGTACCACGAAGTCGTGTTTTGGATGTTAAAACGCGACCTCCTTATTACACTGCATCTGCACGTGCGCGTAGTCACTACTGCTGAGCTCAAAGTTCATGTCAGACAAGCACACGAACGGAAGCTAGAGCGACTGGCGGGTCACCATCTTCGCGGGCGCCGGAGAAGCAGCCGCAGGGGTGACCATGGCGTGGGCGATGCACACGAGTATCCACGAGTATCCATGCCTTGGCTGTCGCTGTCGCCCAAAACTGCTAGGCGGTACCCGAGACGGTCTATGGACTCGGGGCAGAGCAAGCCCAGCGATGTATCGGGGTCGATCCTGCTTGAGGATGCTGAAGATGTCTTTGACGAAATATCTGAGGAAGATTCAGGAGAGGAGAATGTTGGTTGGGGATCATCTGAGGATACCCTTGAGCCTTCGATGATTAGCGATCCGGGAACAGCGAGCCCATTAGAGCGAAAGTGGTTGGCAGCTATGTCGGAGGGGAAGGATGAATACATTGCAAGACGATTTGCACTGTCAGTTTTCGATTTACCTGTTTTCTAATGTCCCTTTAACACATTATCAGGATCAATCAGTACTTTGACGGTAAGCGAACAGACGACGAGATCCTCTACACAGCAGAGATATCACGCAAGCAGCTTCGAGAAGTGCTGCATCATTATGAAGAATACGTGCGTTCCAATGTTTTGTCGATTGCTCATACTGATGCGTTGCATAGCTACAAACTTTCTTGCATCCTGCGTGACTATGCGCGCTCGCTTCATGACTCTCAGTGTCACTCCTACAGATACACTCTGAATACCGTGACAGCACCGAAGTTCGTGCTCGAGGCGCAGGATGGATTTGGCGGGCAGGGGAAAGATAAAGCTTGAATTCATCAGATTCATCAGGGTTCCTAAACCCACAAAACACCGATTTGAACGCAGTATATATATTCGCCATCGCAGGGGGGGGGGGGGGGGGGGGTCATAGCTGCGTTAGTAGATGGACCAGATCCACCAATATGTGCGTCTCTTCTTGGCATAACGAGAGATGTAATAATTGGTAAAAAAAAATTAACATTACTATGGATTGATCAATCATAATGATACATGTCTGAGTAGGAGGTGTAGAATGTATTATGGTGTGTGCTATAAGTAGGAGGTGTTTTGCAACACTACCAACTCTAGTAGCCCAACGATAGGAGGGGAATCTTATTGCAATGCTTACTAGTACGACTCCGATGTTCGTATCATGCCTGCAGCGCAATTGACTGCGTTTCGATTGTCTGCTACTTGCAATACCCTTGTGTCGTACATCGAGACTCTGGATACTTCTGTGGTACCGTGGATGTGAAGCTTACGACTGATCCTTGCTCGGAATCTCGGAATCTCTAATGCGTCCACTCCCCGAAATTCGTCCATATATCTGATCTATTCTTGCGCAAGTTCAGGGGATCAGATCGATCAAGATCATCCTCCACGCTCGTTGGATTGAGTAGCACAACTAGCTGATATCATCATGAGACCCGGGCCCCCAGCCGAGAACAAGGCATCGAGATTTAGCAGCCCTGTGTTCAGGTTGTTAACTCTGACAAAGTACAAGGCGGTGGCCCATACCCAGTGTATTGTGGTAGCCCCAAAGGAACGAGAGCCAGGAAGGGAAATTGAGGGTCCAGGTACTCGTCCTGTACCGTTCGATTGAAGATGAATGTGCGAGAGTGTTTTCCCGCACGCTATCAGTACCCATGACAAGTTCCGCTGTATCTATCAGATACATTGAAGTTCGTGCTCATGCATAGTCTGTGTGGACCCAGCCAAGCAAGCGCTCAGCTTTACTACAGTCGAAGAATCCTTTCGTGCCACTCTCGACCCAGCCAGGTTTTATTGGCACATCTGGGAAGTACTTCTCCTTCAGTTCCAGCCAGTCCTCATCGGCGGCCAGCTGAGGCGCAGCAATAAAAAACATCTCATGCCCTGTCCAATGGTCCATCTCCACAGTCACTGCACGCAGGAAGGCGTCTGCTGCTGAGTCCATTTGGACGTAGCCCCAGAGGTCACCTCGGACGCGGAAGTAATCCTGTCTATAGGCATGTGCGCGCGTAGGGACAAACCAGTGGATGCGAATGCTTGCAACTCGCATGGATGGGTATCTTCGGACGATGGTATTTGCTTGCATCTCAGCAATTCTGGCAGGATTTGGTCAGACTCCATTGTTATTTCTTCGATGAGACAAATCTTGAATATTCACAATTTGGAAAGCCCATAAGGTTCGTCGGGCTCGCATGGGTGATTCTCATCGATCGGAAAGTAGTGAAAGATAGGTTCTGTGCTGAACACCCCACGCAAGACATTGACTGAGGACGCCAGTGCAACGCGGTCTATTCCTAACTGAGGATATTGAGTCAATATATTATTTGCAGGAATTCTCTGAGTCACCTCGGCAGCTGCACGCAGGACATTCCAAGTGATCACGACATTGCTGCACATGACGGGTGTCTACCTTCAAGAACTTGAAGTGCTGTGATGGAGGGGACCTCTTACTCGTTGTGCACCTTGGTCTTGTAGTCCATCGGTTGTGCAAAAGCTGCCAGCTGGATGATTGCATCACAACCCTCGAAAACCTTCACAGTCGTGTCAAAGTCCTTCAGGTCCACTAGATGGAAAGAGAAAGCAGGATTATCATAGAAGTCGGTATCTTGTGCAATGACACAGTCTGCGCCGACTACAGTGTGCCCTTCCTTCAGCACCCAAAGCACAACACGTCTCCCCACGCCCCCGTTGCATCCGGTGATAGCAATCTTCATTACCAGGGCAGTCAGATGGAAAGAGAGGGAAAGATTGGTCAAAAGTGTGCTCACTGTTACTTGATTTATCTTGGCGAGTCTCCGTCAAGGTCAGGAGGACAGGACCCCGATCCCTGCAAGATGCATGTATTTCGGTTAGATCTATGCTATCTGATTGGTCGATAAACAAACGGTGAGTGTGTGACGGTGCTGGCTCAGCGCTCAAGTGTTGGTCCTATATGTACTGTAATAGTATAGGTATATACAATGATGCGATCAACGCCGCTGAGCTACATGTTAATCACTGCTCTCGAAGATTCTAAACAGAACGAGATAATGTTTCAAAAAGTGGACAAGCAAGACTGTCGGTCTGTAATCGTCGGGGAAGGACTTGAGCCCGACTAAACCAACTCTCACCCATGCATCAACCATGAAGTTAGCCCAAAAGACTACCCAAAGCCAAGTCCATAGCAAGCCCCAAAATCCATCGACACGTAAGCCCGTACACCTCTTCCACATGCCTTCAAGAATTAGACCGATGGCTTGCATGATGTAGAACCCAAACACAACAACAGGGTGACCACCTCGTTCCATTGCCTTCAATCCAAGATAGTGCAGAGCGCCCGAGATGAGGAACGCGCCCATCACCCCTCCAGTGCGACCAAGTAGGTATGACAATGGTCGAGCACCGACTGATATAAAGCACTCCCGGAACAATTGATGCCACTTATGACCCCAAAAGCTGGTCAGCGATGTCGAGAGCCACGGACTATCAAACAAAGGCGGCCATTGAGACGATTTTTGTCTGAATAACAAGATGAACTGGATGGCGTGTATCTGGTACACCAATTCAATTGCAAAATATGCCGCCCAACCAGAGAGGATCGTAATGATGGTAGACCGGATATAGCGACTGAGGGGCGGCAGTGATGCATCAAATATTGTGCGCCCTTCAATTGATCCAAATGTTTCCGGACAAAGATCGCGAGTGGCTCCAGAGGTGGCATCAAATGCAAGCGCATAAAACAATAGCTTCGCGAGAGTGCTGAGCAGGAACTCTAATGTTGACTTTGTTCCACAACTGCTCCTTGGAATGCGTAAACCTTCCGCCCAATCCCATCCAATCCCGCGAAGGTTGACTGATAAATCCCATGCGTTCCAGGTAGCGGTAAATAGTGGGGTATCATCATCATTGGTCAACTGGTTGCTTGTACAGCCTGGCATGGTATCACCGTTGAATGTTTTGTTCGGTTGCAAAGCGATCCGTTTATATGGTTTTTTTACGAAAGCCCAAGCGGTTGATCGCATCGAAAGGGTGGATATTGCGAGCTGAGTTGTAACACTTGGATGAGACCTGGGCTCCTCGTGACAGACGACTTATTCAGTGCACTCACAACTAAGCCATGATTGAAGAAACGGTAGCTGGGAATGCCAAAAGAAAGATCGAGGGACGAGCCAGCTCGATATGCGCACAGCAATGTGACTGGAAGCAACGCAACGCGGATCATTGCAGTGCGTTTTCGTTGAACCAGCACGCCCATTGCAAAGTACGAAACAAAGGCCGGCAAGAGAAATGTTGAAAAAGTCGACGCCGATAACGCAACTCTCTCCTGGGGTACAAGTAGCCTACCGAGGCTGACCATGCTGAGCTTTTGTCAATGATGAAACTGCTATGAATATAGGAAATGCGGCATACTTTGTAAATTGTATGTCCAACTGAGCTCGTACGATCCGATGTGTTGACAGTAAGACTCCAAACTTCGTTCGGTACTACAGTGGACGTCGCTACGGCATCAAGTAGATGTTGAACCATACTATAGACGAATGGAGATAAGTACTATCTTACAAGTCTATACATAGCTATATAGTATATACCACGCTGTCATTGACATATGTCAGAGACCTATTGAACAGAGCAAGTAATATCGTCCTCACATCAACACATTCCACCGCCTGTGATGTTGACCAGCATCCAAACCCACTGCTAGTTGCCTGCATGTCCTAAAGTTACACTAACAGCTGAAGTGCTGACGCGCAGGTTTGACGCGGCACTGACGAGGCGTAAGCGTGACGCGGCATTAACGATGCAGTGACGCGGCACAATTTGTTTGACACGCCTGTGACGCGGCACTGACGCGGCATGTGCTATGTTTGACGCGGCACTGATGCGACATGTGCTATGCTTGACGCGGCATGCAAGTCACTAAGCCTTGATGGCGGCATGCAAGTCACTGGGCCTTGACGCAGCATAAGTAGGTATAGAGGTTGACATTCGTATTGAAGCTGTAAAGATAATGGAGAGAACTTGTCGAGTGTTGGGAAGTGCTTGACCCAGTCGGTTAATGAGGCTTGGTATAGCATGGCTGGGGCTTGACATGGTAGTACAGATTGAGTACAGAGGCTTCGTCGGACTTGACAAGGTGGGGTCGAGGCTTGACCGGGACCGCACAGTGAGATGATACTTTACGTCTGAAAACCAACATTAGATCAATGGTTAGAAATACAAGATGCAACTTGAAACTACATGCCCGAGTAGTATGAGCGCGGATGACAAGCAAGTACTCCAGGTTTTATACGCAGATATCTGGACATTCATATATTGATTATAAACGAGGGTTCGACATGTTTAGAATGCACCTCAACCTCACATAATTCGGACCTTATTAGATTGCCATAATGGGGTGGGAATGGCAACCTAGTTAGCATAGGATCTTCGCTATCCCACTCACTGCCAGTAATACCACGAATAAATGGTTTATTCCCTAAATGCTTGCTAACATAACAGGGCTATTTTCGGAGGGTAACTGTTGGCGATGTCAGCAACGTGATTCCCAGGCACTGAGTCCCACGCTTCGGCAGGCCCACGCTCATCGCCAATAGTGTGTGCTCACTGTTCCCCACGATGAGCAAGGTAAGTCCCTCAGTTCTGAACCATTTTCCTTCAATCTTTTTTTATATAGATGCTATTTATGTTGCCCATCATGCTCCTGATGTTTTCAGAGGCCTGTCCCCTCGAGAGCACTATGTTTAATTGTAAGTCTTCTGCTTGGCCATTCACATGACTATGTTGATCGTGTTTTGTGGTTACATAAGGTCGCTAACTATCACACCCTTCAACATTGCCATCTGTGACGTCCTCCTCGCCTTTCTCTCCCTCCAATGCTATGCCGAAGGATAAAGGTGTCTCACGATCAGTCACCCTCATTGTTGGAAACCCTCGAAGGCATGGTCCACTCAGTGTCAGGAATCTCAAGCACAAAGACTTGGTCAATGAGTGTATTCGTCAACAAGACAGATATGATCTCAATACATATGGTACAGTGTTCTCATTCAGTTTTTCCTATCTTAACATGACATAGGTCTAAGCAATGAGTCTCTAACCCTACTCTCCAACCTCCAAAACCCAGGCGCAGAGCCCACCTCTGCAATGGATGTCGACAATCCTGCTATGGACCCAGACCTTGAATGGGAGACCGTCCCAGAGACATTGAAGGATGATAACACATTTGTGCATGCAGTTCGGGATATTGTTGGAAGCCAGTAAGTACTCCAGCCTCATAATGAGTCCTGGATGTCATATAGTTGAATTTTCTAGGTGGAGAGTGTATAAGGATGGGTGAACATGGCGCCAGCGTGTTACCCACCTCCAAGAGAACTGGGGACCGATCATCAAGGATCTGACTCTAGCCTATGTAACTTGGAAGTACCCTTCTGAGTCTCCCCCCAAGGACGCAGTGGTTCCACCATCACCATCCCTGTCAGCATCACCTTCAAGTTATGACTTTGAAATTGAATGCATTGACCTTTACACACTGTCCAACACAACTCGCATCCAGCGCAACGCCAATGTCAAGACTGTCTCTGAGGCTCTTGTTCTGAACGGTTATATTGGAGCAACTCCACAATCTCCCTCCATCGCTATCTCACTTCGCACACTGGAACTGTACCGCAGAATACGCCTGCAAAAACCATTGTTTAGTGCTGAGGCTTTTACAAAGGTTCTGTGCGATCTTTATAATGTACGTCATCGTCATCATATTTATGGACTTGTTAACCATTTCTTCTGTCCATTGCCACAGATATCGAACGTGTCTGGTAGGTGCATTCGATGTCTACAACACCATCCTTCATCAAGTTGAACTTCAAGTTTTGGAAGCCCTTGGCCACAATTCACCCAACTGGCGTGTCTTAAATGCTTGTCCACCATGCTTATTTGAGGTACGTACTATGTGCTATTGCTAATGAATTAGTTCCTCAAACTTTTGTAGCTCGAGGGAGAACCACTGCTTCTCTACTGGCACATGATAATCTTTTATGGCAACAACTCCCTATCTCAAATGGCGCCACTGGGTGGCTACAAAGTTGGCGACATGCACATGTTTGATTCAGGTTTCTTCCTTTCCCGTGACTACATCAATCTGTTTGCGGATGAAGTATCATCCTCTCAAACACCATCCTCCCAAGCACCAGCTGATCAAGATGCCCCGCAACTTCAAGTTGGCGAGAACTGAGAAAAACCGTGCACAGAAAATTGGAAGGCTGCTGCTGATGAAGCGAAGAAAAAGACATGGGGAATATTCAAAGAAACAGGGATCTTTGCATGCACGTGCCGTCATGGCATGATGCTATGGATTGTTGACATGGTCCGCAGCAGTGAACTGTACGTCACATTGTGTGAGGAAGCTTCTTCTGCTGATTTTAATATAGGTTTAAGTATCCGCTTTCTATTGTGAATAAGGCGCTCGAAGTCCTCGGCCCCCAGCTATTGATCGGATATGATGTCGGATGCAAACTCACTACCACCATCAAGTCGACCTCCCTTGCTACCAAGTTCAACAAATCCAACAGCCGCTTATGTGTTGATGCATTTCATGGGTATACACATAACTACGCATGCCAGGATAAAAACCATCCAAACATCATTCAAGGGATGGGACTGGAGGACTTCTCCACGATGGAGCAAATTTTCAGCTCATCTAACCAGCTCGCCCCCGTTATTTGTTATGCAAGCGCTGTAGAGACTCACACCTATACAGGCACTTCCTCTCAGTATCTCCCATTCCCTTATTACATTCCAGCTCTAGTCCACAGGACAAGTCTTGTGCATTCGCGCACTATTGCATTTCCACAGGCATCGTGTATGCTCTAGCTATGTCACGCGTGCAGCGTGCTCACTCTAGGACCTTCATGTGCTCATCCATCCATCCATTCCATGTCCTCGCTGGTCCATTGGTGCATTCTTCTTATGGTTTCTCCTTTTGGCTAACTCGTCTCATCACATTTCACATGCCTACGCGCTTAGCGTGCACTACCTACTATATTACCTACATTTCTATCTTTAGCTTACTCAGTTCGGTTCAGCGCTGCAAGCGCCGCTTACCACTACATATAGTTCACGCCTTGGGACTTTGTTCTGGATTGAATTCCCGCACCTTACTCCCACTGTATCTAGCTACCAATAGACTCACAATCTAAATCTCTCTAACAACTCTCTGCTCGTTTGCGCACCTTCACATCATGCGTCACATCGCATCTTAGACCCTCTCTCACTTCTAAGGAAACATCCCTTAGTCTTGCCACTCAAATTCTCAGTCGCGCACACTCACACCACCTTTCGCACTCGCATGTAATCGCGTGCGTTCGTATATCGTGCGTCGTACAAGCCCCGCATCGCGCGTCTCTCAGTCCTCGACCAGTATCAGAGGTTTCCCTCCACACATTAGAGGTTTCCCTTTCTCAGTTGCTGTCCTTTGGGCCAACTTTACACTCGTGCACAGGATTGACTGCAGACCGCCCTGTAACTGACATATATTGCACAGTCTAGATTCCTCTTCTTCAGTGCGTACAACCATCATTTTTTTATTGACATGTTTTCCAAACAGTGGGATGAGGACAAGTACATGAATATTGGCAACATGCTGTACAACAACTACCGTCAATCTCTTGACATCGTCGAACGTGAGACTATTGAATTCGAGCACGCCAAATTGTCCCTTGGCATTATGGATGAAAACATTGAGGAATGGCAGAAGCAGCAGTCAGTGTACCTTAAAACCCTTGGCGAGGAAGCCGAGTGGGATGTGCATGCAATGACGTATGTTGAGATGTTGCAAAATCTCCGAGATGCACAGTGCGTGTAGGTAATGCTTCCATCTGATGAACTAACATTACGTTTTCAGGGCTGCGGCGCAGAATGCATTGGCATCATTCTTCAACTCCATTCCTACTGACTATCAATTTGTCTCAACTTCGGCTGCAACATCAACAGATCCCGCATATGTCGCCAATCTGTTGTGAACATGCAAGCTGGAAACCCAGTGATGACATGCGAGTGAGTGCCTGGATAGCATATCACAAGAGATCGTTGCCATGGAGGTGAAGATGGGCATTACACGGAGGTGGGAGCCATCAGACAGTGAGTATGCTGAGACCATGAAGTACATGGCTACACAGAAATATAACCGTGCTCTAGATGAGCTGCAGTGTCTTGTTGTACTGCGACTCTTCAAGTTGCACAAGTTAAACCTTTCACAGACAGGTAATATTTTTTCTGATGTTTCTTCTTATCTCACAATGTTCATGTTGCAGGTTATCACATGCGCACTCATATTGCTAAAGCCCTCCAAACTCGCTGCAAGGCAATTCAAAACAAGGTGAAGGAATACAATGCAGCAGCATCTGTGCTTGTGCCACCTGCTCCGAGTCTTGACTGGTCTCATGTCTCTCACTATGACTTTCTTGATGAGTTCACGCTTCTCTGTGAAACCCGGCAAGATGTATGAACAAATCAATGGACCCGTCTGGAAGTGTGCGAATTGATGTGCCAGTCACTTCACATCAAACGTGCTCATGAAGAGGTCCATCACTGCAATATTGAGCTCCGTCGCCTTCACTCGTCCATTGCCACTGAAAATTCTCACTTTGAAGCCACTCTCCAACGCCTCAAGGCCGAGAGCAGTTTATTGTACCACTCCATCAAAGAATTTGCCATGCGCCACATGCTAAACAATTCTCAGAACCTCACCTGCGTATATCAAACATTTAGCCTTGCTGGTTTCATGGGAGATAAGACAGTTGGCATGAAGAAGAGCTTATCTACCATTCTGAATCCTTCACTAACACACACAGACATCTTCGCTGATCAGCAGAATGATGAAGCAGAATCTGACATGGATGAGGAGGATGAAGCTTGTGGAGTTGTGGGTGGTCTCCTTGACTATGTCTCTGAGTTGCCATCACGTTCGAATTAGTCTTTAGCTACATCATGTATTTTTCACACTCGACACTTGAATCTAACGATTTTTCTGAATAGCTGAATAGTATCTAAGGAAGTGACGGAACCAAGAAAAGTCCATGTTGCTAAATGTTGCTAGTGTGCCTCAGGTTCAACATTTTATGCGTGTATCATTGTTGCGGCAACTCTGGCCCTCATGCGCTATGGTGGGGCTACCATAGAGAGACAGATATGACTTCAGATGAGGTCCATAAGCTATGTAGGAGGTAGGGATCTTGTGACTAATTTAATGGTATGCATGTGCATAACTCATCGTTTTCATTGTTATTATGTATGCACGTCACAACTTACCTGTAATTGCACATTGCGACTCTTATCTAGTACCAACCACCATCACTCACAATCTCTACAAAAATGGTTGCATTCGCAGTATTGGGTGGCCGAGATCCTGAGTGAGTCGGTTTCTTGATTTTGCCAGAAATCGGGACTTATACTATCATTGCAAGTCCATTCATCGCCACAGGAAAAACAGCCCCAGCATTTCCACTCATTGTCGCATGTGAATCAACCAAGCAAGCCCAACATGTCATGACCTTACAGCCTTTCATCAATATGCTCAGCCAACAAGTACTGCAAACAAATTTTGTGGATGCTCTCTTACAGTCTGATGCTCTCAAGGCCATATTTCCGCATCGCACACCATTTTACCCTGTTGTGTATGGTAGGAGTGTTGGAATATACCTTAGCTGGTGAGTACTACTCATTGTCTCTATACTAATGATTATCTGACTGCGGCACAGGGACGCAGCATTGCAGCAAGTGAATGGACGGCAAATACGCAAGTTCAAGAAAACCAGGTTGTTTGTTGAGGCTGTCGAATTCATACTCACTAAAGGAAATGAACCCATGCCCACCCAGCCAACATTGCCACCATTATATGCTCCCGCGACTCCTTCACGTTCAAAGATACATGTTTCATCAAGGACAATGGCAGGCACAGTGCCAGCTTTGTGCAGGCCGAAACAGAGTGTGACCGGTAAGCTGATCTTTTTTCTCTTGATGTTGGTGAATACTTATGCTACACAGATGCTGCCGATGCACTGAGCACACTTTCACTCGACATTGGAGACGCACCTCAGCCGTCCATCTCACAGCCCACCCAGCCTGGTCCTCATACAATTTATCGTTACATCAGATCGCTTACGGGAATTGTTGGAGAAGAATACAGTCCACCTGACCCCAGCATGCGCAACAGTGAGGACTACAAGGGCAGCGCCGTCTTTCACATCCTGCTTGGATTCAAGGAGGCATACTGTCCACTGGATTTTGTCAAGTATGTCTGCCCTAGGGGCATACCTCAGGTGGAAGCAGTTTACATATTAGTGGCTCTGACATCGGGTGCAACCATTATGAAGCTGTGTACTAACATTCACTTATTGTTTGCTTCTTTCACATATATTCCAACTTGAAATGAACAGCGAGTCATCCCCGTACCTCCCCACCCAGCTTGTCATGAACAACAATCCTTGAATCCCCTGGCTGTTCACTGACTGGCTCGAAAGTCGGAGAACAAAGATGGTATAGACTCTTTGGCATGGTGCTCTGCAGCCCACTGTACTACAGCTCTTTAGAAAATGAAAATTAGATGGACCATAGAGAAAATCAAGGGCTCACTTACCTGACACGCTGAGCATTGTGTCTATGTTGGAGTCTGCAAACACACTCATCAACTAAGTCTAGCATGATCGCAGCAGGTCAAGGGGTCCACATTGCCAATGAGCTTGACTGCTCGTGAGATGCCTTTCTCCTTCAGCATAGCATTGGAGGGAGAGCAAGGTGAGGGAGGACATCACTGATAGCAATGTTGAAAGGCAAATATTGTCGATGGATTGACCAAGTCTTTGTGCTTGAGATTTCGGACACTGAGTGGACCACACCTTCAAGGGTTTCCAACAACGATGGTGACTGATCGTGAGACAGCTTTGTCCTTCAGCATAGCATTGGAGGGAGAGAAAGGCGAGGAGGACGTCACAGACGGCAATGTTGAAGGGCATGATAGTTAGCAACCTTATGTAACCACAAAACACAATCAACATAGTCACGTGAATGGCTGAGCAGAAGACCTACAATTAAACATAGTGCTCTCGAGGGCCTCTGAAAACATCAGGAGCGTGATGGGCAACATAAATAGCATCTATATAAAAAAAGATTGAAGGAAAATGGTCCAGAACTGAGGGACTTATGTCAGAAATTCCCAAACCCTATTTTAAGGTATCATAATGGATTGAAATAGACAAATCCGGGAGTTATATTATAATGTCAATGCCATAAAGGAGTCATCTGGCAACTGTAATTGCAATGGATTTCATAATGACGCTAGCAATAGAAGCTCTAATGAAGTGAGCATGTCCATAATCAGCATTACATTCTCTATTTAGATGTGCATTCCAACTTCTTGCAACTTGGCAAACATTTGTCACCATTTTCCTTGCAATAAACATTACAATGGTGGTCGTAACAGGAGTGCAATGAATATAATGCTTGCTATTTCTTGTGAATACATTGAGATCAAAGCAATTGCAGGTACGGGGTTGTAAAATATTTCATTGCTGGCGAAATCAACAATAACTTAACAATATTATAATATGATTTACAAGGTGAGAATGATCGATACATGTACCCGTACCCGTGGGTACTGTATGAGATAGGTAGAAATAGAGATTTCAAATGAAACACACCGTCCGTGCACTCCTGCGCCTCTGAATCATATTACTCTGAGACAATCCATATGGATCTCATACGAGACATAGCCCTGAACCGACGAATGCAGGGAATGGAGCGAGCGACATGCCCCGAACCGACAAATGAAGGGAATGGAGCAAGCAACATGCCACGACGAACCAACGAATGAATGGAATGGAGCGAGCAACATGCCCTAATATCAAAGTGTTGAATTGAGAAAGGCAAGATATGATAATATGAACCCTTACTGAGAACACAATAGAAAGTTTTACAGACACTGCGGAGTTAAATAATTTTGTCTGTGGGGGACTCGATGAGTTGATGGGTCCAGGAGGCTGCCCAGTCTAAGGTGTCTGAATCCGAATCGCCATTGAAAATTTCAGAAGATAGAAGGTTGAATCAATGTAGTGTTATTTCAGGTGAGTTTAAATTTTTGAAATGCTGATGTAATTAATTGCAATGTGTCCTGCTCAACCACCGTAGATTCAACATATACTTAATTATGATGTAATAATAGGTAGAATGTGATTCAGACACGGCTGTTGAAATACATTATTGACAATTAAAGCAGCAGCAAGCTGCCAATCCCAGTCAGACTGTAACAAACTAGAATTGGAGATAATTAAATATTACTTCTTCTGACAGACAGACTTGCAAGGAGCCACCTGGGCAGACTTCTTTTTCTTCCGTCCTTGAGTATGACCCTCTGCATGATCCTCTGCATCTATAGTTCCAGCCACCCCTTTGTTGAGCTCCATGTCACCTGCATCATCGACAACAAGCAAGTTCTGATTGATGATGGCGGCAACCACAGGAACAAGTGGCAGTATGGGAGGAGTACAGGAACCACCAGAAGGTATTTCAGGATCAGACAGCCTTGGAGTTGACAGTGGAGAATTCAGAGTGGACTGAGTGACTTCAATAACCTGGGCAGAGTCACCTGGGGTAGAATCCAAGTCCTCATCAGCATCATTCAAGTTGGATTGCAAGCCAGCCATTGCAAGCGCAATCTGTGCAGTAAAGTCTTCCCCATCAGGAGCATCAACTGGTAGTTTTGCTGAAGGGTATTCAACCTTATTGAGCGAGAATCGTAATAAACACCTAACCAGTATGTTGAGTCTTTTGCTCTGCCTAGTCTGCTTCACTTGTGAAAGACAAGAGTGTTCAACCCTAAAGGGGTCTGCTGTCTGAGATAAGTCTGAATTGTAAGTATTATGCACGGGGACGAAGTCCGAAGGTACATAGCGAAGTCCAATGGTGGGAAACAGCAGTGTAGAGAGTCGCACTTTTGCAGGCCTGTAGTGACCTATACTGCACCTCATATGTTCACAGCTCACAGCATAAACTCGCAGCATGATTCCCCATGCTATCCACAGCTATTGCGATATGAGGCGACGCTTTCCCGCGCCTCGCCTTCCCGCGCTTAGCGACACATAGACGTGCATGCTTTCTCGCGCTTTCGTCGCCCTTCATCCAGGAGCATCCATCCATAGTCCAGCAAGTCTTACTGGTATGTAATTTCGCATTTTATCTATTATTGCACCATATTATAGCATGGACCCTGACTTACATACCCATTACATACCTTATCTCATACTCGGCTCAGCTCTGCCTCACTTAGCGACATATATAGCTCCGCATTTTTGACATTCTCATGCACCTTATGTTTTCTCTCATCATGTCTATAGCAAGAGTTACAAGCTATTAGCACTCCAACTGCCATATCTCTAATACACCTCTGTCGCATTCCCACGCTTTCGCGTGTTCTCGCGCTCGTCGCATGCGACGTTCCCACGCTCATCGCCCTGTCGCACTACACGGATTTGTCTACTTGCTTCCCCTTGGGTCGAACGTGCTTGTCTATCACAAGCATAGCAGACTAGGCATCACACTTTGACCAACATATCAACACTTGTGTCACCCGCCCACTTATAAGTTAGAAGACCTTGAGTTGAGTTGACTAACCTTCAGCGGCTCCAAAGATATGTCCCTCGATGTGTTGTCTAATCTTTGTGAGATACAGAGCATCCCAGCAACACACCAAAATCTTCTTGAAGCTGTAGAATAGATTCTTATATTGAATCCCTGAGCTTTTGCCGTGGCCGTCTTGAGAGAATACTGTATCCGGTGATAAAAGAAAAATGGCCTGCAATGAAGAATGCTCAGCGATGACAGGAGCAATAAAATGAACCACTTACGATTGTGGTGCTCCATGCAATTGCTCTGGGTGTTATGGTAGATACTCCCCAAATCTTGAAGTTCCTGGGTGGCCCGCCCTTCTTGACAGATGTAAGGGATGCTTCACCCATCAAAACTGCTTTCAAGATCTGTTTCAAAGACATGGTTGTTGTCAGTCGCTGTATATAGACAAAGAAACAGCGACGTACCTGAGCCAAGGGCTTCCAGTTACCGAAGACAGTCGAGTTACTAGCATCAACCACTGCATTTGGAAAGAGAACAGAAGGAAATAGTGGGTAGGTACGGCTTCCAGGTGTAGTGCCTAGCAGCCTACAAAGCTCATCAATGGTGTCCCGTTTTGAAGATGTGACGAAGTAATCAGAGCTGAGCCCAAAAATGCAACCACCAACTCATCGCAACTTGATGAGTTCGGAAGACCGACCTGCTTCAAGTGCTTGTTGCAGCTGGACAAGGATTAGCAAATAGATGTCAATTACTAATGTACACACGTACAGTCTTATGGAAATGATTTGAGGATACAAGATGGTGCAGGTGATCCAGAAGCACACTATGTAGTTCAGACAATAATGTGTCCGCTTCTGCAGCTGAGTTTGCATAGCGAGCCGGCCGGTCAAATGGCGAGCCAGGGATTGAAGGCAGAGTCTTCTTTAGTAGCTCAGCACTGGGTGGGTACATCTCGTACATGACACCATACTTCTTAGCAAACATCTTCACTTCCTCGTCAAATGCTGCAAGCTGGGAGGGCGCCTTGGAGGTTTTGCGAGAAGGTTTGTTGGCCTCCAAGATGGCATTCTTTTCTTCCAAAAGTCGATTGCACTGCTTGACAGCTTCCAACTGGAGCTGAGCCTCCTTCAAAGTCTATTTAAAGAAATCTGAATGAGTCGCTCGAGTATGTCAATCGAATCAATATATCTAACTCACTGCACTGATACGAGGTTCATCATGAGCAGATGTTCGATGACTTGTTGCACCTATCATGGGGTGAGGGTTGGAGATAGAAGGTTCAGGAGCATGATGTCGTGAGGCTGCAGTCTCAGAGTTTGAATCATCGGACCTATGACTGTATGGCACATTCATCTTGAATAGCAAGACACAATGGAGTTTCAACCATAATGTTGGTGCAGATCAAGCTGAAGGAAGACACAGATGAGTGGTCGATGGAGGATTGAAAATAATGTTGAGGGTTAATATATTGTCATTCAAATTGGGCTAACAAGCGATCAAAAAATGTGTCCCAGTGATGTACAGCCAGATTGAGTGCTCAATTATGTGGGTCATGATAAGAAAGTGATGGTGATAGTGAGGCACTTGACTTGACATGGATTCAATTCCCCTATGTAATGTAACATGAGACATGTTACATCAACACTATCAGATTCCGTCACCTTTCTGAATCTGCATTGACTTGCTGATGAATGAAATCTTGCAAAAGTCCGACAATCTGATTTGTGGGTGTCAGCATGGAATGAGCAGTGTAAGGCTAAGTGGATTCAGATGAGTGTTAATGATATAATCCTGGTGGCAACTAACAATTTAAACCATTGGATCAGAATTTCTATTGCTAGGGACCTTGAGCATTCCGAATCTGATTCAAAATTGATCAAAATACACCATTGAGGTGTGTATTAATATCAATATGCTCCAAGGTCGGAGCAGTGTTATAATATTAGTGGGAGCGCCAGTTGACGACACATCACAACTGATGGAGCACATAATGATTCAGACCTAGGTGCAATGGAGGTGATGAAATGTGAGATCATGCATTGTCAGCCCTGAGTATATGAGATAAGAGTGATTATGATATAACATGAAAGACTAAACTGTCGCTACTGCCAGTACATCAACAACACATCAGAAACATTGAGTCTGATAGGACATTCGTCAATGTGAAAGTAGTATCATACTCGCCCCTTGTTGAGACGATAATCATTCACAGCTGCTCGCTTGCTTTGAAACGACTTGTAGGTTCCCCCTGGGGCACCATGTGCAAACATAAGAACCACCAGTCTATAATTCGTCAAAAGTTTAATTAATGATACATCAGGATACCGTTCAAAGCGGATAATTTTAAATACCTTGAGGTGAATACACCAGTGCACCAGCCATGTCAGACTGAGTAGAACTTTTCAACAACACTGGAGCCTGTGGTAGTAATTGAGGCGATTGTTTCTGAGGATGGTCGTCGTTGTAATGCAGGCAGCCTTTCATTTTGGTGCTGTTGATTGGCAAGATCGACAACTGGGGCGTGTTTATGATGTTGGTTTGCAGGATTGGCAGTTTGGGCACGTTGATGGCATCGGTTGGTCACATCATCAGTGACATTGGAAGGTTTAGGGTCTATGTGTTGTTGGTTTGTTGTGCTACCAACAATGTGGGCGTGTTGAAGCTTATTGCTGTGGCCATGGTCCGCATGCTGTTGTTGTTGTTGTTGGTTTGTCATGCCACCAACGATGTGAGCGTGTTGAAGCCTATTGTCAACGCGGGCTTGTTGACTTTCATTGACAATCTTGACGATGGGGACAGCGGGCTGTTATCGATGATGAAAATGAGCTCACTTGCAGTCTAACAGTTATTTCTAGGTCTCACTGGCTTTTCTGAATCCGATTCGGATGAAGTGTCTACTTCAACACAAATGTGCACAGAATATGGCACAACGTCCAGGTGACTTGATGACTGACGTTGTTGATAGTGGAAAGGCAGCACTGTCAGAGACCATATGGGGACAGCGCCAGAATCAATGTGATTGTGTGCATGATTCAGAGTTTGGAGCCAACATCATTAGAGACTTGTTGAACAGCTAATGCTATGGCTGCCTGAGCTGTTCAGTTGTTAATACTAATAACATTGATGGTGAATCATTTGAAATTCACCATTGACATGAGACTGGTCCAGGTCCTGGTCACTGTGATTCAGACGTTGGGAGGATTCAGAAGCCCTACGTTGCAACAATGTGTCTCTTGTGCTGAGGACCATTATGGTTAAGATCAGATTAAAATGTCTTGAGAGAGCTGAATCTGATTCAGATGTGTGATTTAAATCAATTTTGAAGCAATTATAATGTCTGTTATCAACACAATGACAAACATAATAATAATTCTCACATATTACCACTAGACTTGCATTGTTGCAAGTTGAATGCAGATTAAACCAATTTGATAGGACCTGTCTCGTTCAGTTGGATGTCAGTCTGCCCCACGAACGAGATCTGAATCAAGATGCTGCAAGGGAGTGAGAAATTAAAGTTTGACACAAATATATTCACAGCGCAGCTACATGTAAATATCTGTTGTATTAATAGCCTAAGTCCCATGTGGATCATTGACAATACTTATGACAATGACAATGTATAGACTAACACTACACTGGTGTGATTAGTATATATGGGAGTCTCTGTGAAGTTTCATGCGAAGGAACATATCAGTGTCAATGGAATCAACAACAAGGAAGTCACCAGGCTGAGAGTGATCCTCAAGTAAGAGCGCCCCCCTGATAATTGATTCAGCAAAGATAAACTCGCTCTTATGCCGAGGTTGAGCTCTAACTCGCCATAACCCTAGGTGCCTGTCCTTCAAAGGTCAATTTTGAATTGGGGCGTCGCAAGGTTGAATAAGAGCCATGGGGTAACTTGTATCTCCAACCAAGCACGTGAATATGAATATCAAGCGACCAAAGATGATCCCATCTTTGGTCCTGATAATGATGGAGTCATATCTCAGGGCATTGTGGAACATCGGGGAGCAGCAGAGGTAGTCGTTTGATGTCCAAAAATCAACTGTTGACTCAAAGTTTGCTTTCAAGTAATGGAATTCTGTCACCTGTTGGTGCAGTGCAAACCAAAGTATTAAAGTTGTGGCCGACTCATCAAGAAGAACAAAAATCTCACTGTATCAGCACCTAATTCAAGTGCAACACATCCATTCTGTGTAATGACAGGTATCGTGTTAAGAAAGCAGTTAAGTTTGATATGAAACTGATGAATTGCCGGGTCCTCAATGTGTGCTTGTTGAATGGCATTTATCGAGGATATACCCTGATGTGAACCAAGCTTGATGTGAAAGCTGGACTCCGGTCCAGGCGCAACTCTCTCATCCGGAACTGCATCATCTACATCCAAATCTAAATCTGAATCATCGAGAGTGCTCGCTTCTTTCCTTGCGTTATAGTCATCGAGGTCATTGAGGCGATAGCGAATCCATGCAGATACAAGGCTCCAATGGTCTGCGCGTAGGATCTAGTATTCTCAGCAATCAACATAAGTCCAGAAGCAGTAGCAGATGCCCGACCTGATCTGCTACTTGTTTGAAATTTGTTCGGAGCTGGTAAGATCTTTTCAAGGGTCTATATGCTTTCTCGTTTGGTTTGGTGTTAAAATTCCGAGTGACACCTTTGGCCTTGATATTGTCAAAAAGGTGAACAGCCAAATGATGCTTTGGAAAATTCCAATTCTTCAGTTCAGATCCAGACTTAGCAATATATGTCTATGGATGATCTGTCAACTACTCAACAGCGCTAGCGTGAAGTGCAACTTACATCCATGAGTCTTGAAAACTCATCAAGAGTGGCTCGACCAGCAGCAAGGGTCTCCATGGTGTGCACCTCAAGAGCTGCGAACATGTCTACATCTAAATGGGCTCAAATACATCGAAGGAGGAGATACCCAAGCTCACGTGTTTCAGGATTGAGTATGTCATGGGCAACAAACAGAATCAACTGCATGTAAAGAGTGAACATCCATTAAAATTGAGATTTCAAGAGCGTCTGAATCCACGTCAATCACCTTCAATATATCTTCGTACTTTGTCCCATCAGCGAAGCTAACTCCCATGACTTCCTTGAAATGGTTGAGATTTTGCCACCTTGGCGCTGCCGCGAACCTGAGAAACTCTTATAATTTATGTCTGTAACAAAACGAAAAAACAGACCCTTCATCTATCTCAGTTGCAGCTTGTCTACCGGCTTCGTTAATCCATTTTTGCAGCTCAATCCACAAGTGTTTCCCCCACAGTCCTTCATGGTGAGTGTGTAGGCGATCGAAACAAAGGGCATGAAAGACGTCCAGAAGCTTTGATAGATTGAGAGAGTTCTGTTGAGTTACACTGTGAACTCGATTCCAGCGATATAAGATTCAAATACTTACGTCGACATCTCTCAATGACTTCAACTTCAACTTCTTCTCCCGCTTTGCCTTTGTGGACTTCCCTCTTGCCTTCCTGAGCAGGTGAACAGAATCACGACACGTGCGAAGTGGCCAGGTTTCCAACAGGTTATGCAACTCGTCACAGGGAACCAAGCAAATGGGACATGGGAATTTGCCCATGACTCCATGGATCAGGGACATAACACATCTGCACACACATCTTAGCAGCACAATACATGACACTCTGTACTGGACGCACTTCTCCTCGTAGTCCACCAACAAGATTGGGACAATAGGAAACAAAAGGTGTTGAAGTCTATCCCAACACTCAACCCATCCACCATGCTTCCTCTTCGATCTAAGACACTTGAGTATTTGCTTGAAGGACTCGTGCCAAACTGCAGCTTTGAAATTCGCAAACTTCTGTTTTCCCGACTTTGAGGGATCATCTTTGACCTTAAAAAATCAGTGTTAGTTAAATGATAGTCAAGTGGGACAGAGTCACAATACAATGGGGAGCCATGCGACCACCAGTAGCTGTAGAATTGATGTATCAGTCCTGGTAGCACCATGAAAAATAGGATACAATAATACTGTAATTCACCAGTGCTCTAAGCTAGTGTCTCAGATGTATCAGGGATCCTCCACTGTCAGAAACAACATACATCCTATTCAGGCCTTCCCACCATATTCCCACACATGATATTTTCGCATTTTCCAGCCACACAGTGTGGGAATTACCCCACAACACCAAAAACATCGCCCATTTTGGGAATCTCCACAATATCAATTATTCCCACACCCTCCCCACCTCACTGCATCTTCACCACTACACCACAATAGGTCCCCCTTCATATATAAGTAGTAGTTTAGTATATATATATATGACATAATATAATAGACCGCTTTTTTGGCTCATTTGTGTGCCTGCTCCTCCTCCAGGGGCCATTTAACATATGGTATGGTATAGAATACTTTCGCACTTTTGCCCCTTTGACATGGAAGTGTTCTAGGATAGTCAGAACATGTTTATAAGCATATATGAATAGATTCCCATCTTTATTTGACCCCCTGGAGCGCCCTATATCAATACATACAATATATGTACAGAAAACACAAAATAGGTTCGCATTTTTTGGTTTCTAGCTATATGAACTTGGAAAAATTGTCCCCAACATCTGTTTAATAGTAGGAAGAATGTATCAGGAGCTCAGAACCACAGGGAAAGATCTTGTTGTGTAGTGCATTCACCCTCTCCTGGTGGTTCACCCCCTGTGAAATTTTTTCCTGTAGGAGCAGACCTTAATTGAGGCAGGGGGTCTATTTCCATGTATATTTGGAGTAGATGTATCATATAGCTAGCCCAGGACACACATAGGATCCTGCTACAGGAACAAAAACATAGAAAATCGCATTTTTGACATTTTTGATACTTTTCAGTATCTTACCCTTGCATATCTAGTCAACCCTGCTCATATATCATCAGTAGTACATGCAAATATGTGTCTTATGTTAAGGATCAGCTAGATATAGGGCGGAAATTTGAGATATGATGTAAAGAGGTTTTTCTACTGATTAGATACCTATATGATCATAAAGCCTGTGATAAGTGATCAGAGACCTGGGATATCTCTCATATATGTCCCTCATGATATGACTAAAGTTTTAGAAAGATCCATGAATGATTGACTGAATGACAGGCAAAATGACATAGGTGTGAAAAGTGACAATTAACATCTTTTTACACAAAGTCACATTTATAGCTGATGCAGGTCAAAGATTTCATTGAAAATATGTAGAATAGATGGTAAACTACACAAGGAACATATACTACAGACTGCCCTGAGGATAGAGGTGGGTGGAAGGGATGTAGTGTAAACATGAGTTGATCTAGGATTAAAGTCTGACTACTACTCAACTGACCATTTTCGATGTTTTGGGTCTGTGAACTTTCCCACACTCAATTTCTTATCTATTTCACTCCCTCAGCACTTAGTTATTGTTGGATTGATATGTAACTTTAGGTATATGGTACTGAATATATGTGAATTCTCCTCCAGGTTTCTGATTATTAAATTTTGATGTTTTGAAGTCATAGTCTCCTTATCAGTAGAAATTGCAAGCATACAGCCTAGCTCAAATCTCTAGCCTATTTTGAGCTGATCTTGGTGTTAAAAGTCAATATATATCCTATTGTAATAATATATGAACAGGTTGGACCATGGATGCAAGGGTAAGATACTGAAAAGTATCAAAAATGTCAAAAATGCGATTTTCTATGTTTTTGTTCCTGTAGCAGGATCCTATGTGTGTCCTGGGCTAGCTATATGATACATCTACTCCAAATATACATGGAAATAGACCCCCTGCCTCAATTAAGGTCTGCTCCTACAGGAAAAAATTTCACAGGGGGTGAACCACCAGGAGAGGGTGAATGCACTACACAACAAGATCTTTCCCTGTGGTTCTGAGCTCCTGATACATTCTTCCTACTATTAAACAGATGTTGGGGACAATTTTTCCAAGTTCATATAGCTAGAAACCAAAAAATGCGAACCTATTTTGTGTTTTCTGTACATATATTGTATGTATTGATATAGGGCGCTCCAGGGGGTCAAATAAAGATGGGAATCTATTCATATATGCTTATAAACATGTTCTGACTATCCTAGAACACTTCCATGTCAAAGGGGCAAAAGTGCGAAAGTATTCTATACCATACCATATGTTAAATGGCCCCTGGAGGAGGAGCAGGCACACAAATGAGCCAAAAAAGCGGTCTATTATATTATGTCATATATATATATACTAAACTACTACTTATATATGAAGGGGGACCTATTGTGGTGTAGTGGTGAAGATGCAGTGAGGTGGGGAGGGTGTGGGAATAATTGATATTGTGGAGATTCCCAAAATGGGCGATGTTTTTGGTGTTGTGGGGTAATTCCCACACTGTGTGGCTGGAAAATGCGAAAATATCATGTGTGGGAATATGGTGGGAAGGCCTGAATAGGATGTATGTTGTTTCTGACAGTGGAGGATCCCTGATACATCTGAGACACTAGCTTAGAGCACTGGTGAATTACAGTATTATTGTATCCTATTTTTCATGGTAGTTACAGTACTTTGGATGTATCATTATGACCATATGGACTGATGTGACAACTCGATCGCCACCAACCCCTTCGCCATTTCGGATGGATGTCGGGAGGTTTGCGATATGGGCAATCACGGGGTAGCCTTTTTCACGACCGAAGGAAGACAACTTTGCCTTATCTGCATAGAGGATAAATGCGAGAGGCTTTGCATGGCCTGGCACAGCTGACTGGATGTGTTACACTTGAATGAGTTACTTTGACTAATGTTGCACTACTCGACACTCACCTGAGCCTCCCAAAATGTATCTGCAGTCCAAGGCTCATCAATCAATCTCACAAACACATTCCTGTCAAACTTTGACAGGTGTTGAGTGTCAAAGGTAAATTGGGGGCCAACATAAGGGTTTCGAAGAAGGTCGCATGCACAGTCCCATAAGTCCCAGTAGTAAAGGGTAAATTCTTGATCAACTCCATCGTAAGGCACTCGGATTGTTTGCTTTTGAAACTATGAATACATACTCATTAAACAAATTAATTGAGATACCAAGAGGACCTTTAATTACTGGTGTTAGACGATGGGAAATAGCATTCCACATGCTCCGAACATCTTTGTAGTTGCGGAGGGTGAAAGACTCCTGCTTTGAGCAATGCAAAAGATTGATCAGCCGATCAATTTGAGGCTGGCTAAGGGCAGCTTCATGAGCAAGTTCAGCTGCTTCGAAGTCCAGGCGACATTGAAATGGCACCCAAGGTTGCGCATCAGGAGTTGGTGGGTCTTGCAAAATGTCGCGCTGAAATGTCGAGAATGTTCATGTTTGCGCTGGGATTCCAGAGTTAGGGTGATATTCAGTCTGAAATCATCAACATTATGCTGAGTATCTTGATGTTCTGAGCCATCCACAGACAGGTTATACGGTGAAGGCACACGATAAATATCTATCAAACGGCTACTAGTTATAACATCAAAGGTGAAGATGGTCTCTGTTTGCTCACCTTCGTCCTCAACATCCATCCACTGGTCATCATCCACGGCAGGATTGTTGGCGATGTGTGCATTCAAACTCTCCACCTCAGCTTGATTCAGGTTGTCGGCTTGCTCAGCTGCATGATATGCATCACCTTGGACATTAACTGTGACTGAGTGTACGTTTGGCATCTTAAGAACAAATGAGAAACGTACCTGGTGGTTGGTAATAAGTGTTTGCGATGTGATGCTGGTCCTCCTCAAAGTCCCTTGCCCATTTTGTGCAGGCAGTGCGATGTGTCTTGAAACCACGTGGCTTGAACGATTTACTACAGAGTTCACAGGTCACCTCTGCCATGTTGGTCCCGATGATTCAACTAGAATGATTCAATCTATAGAATCAGTCTTAATATCTAATGAATCTGAATCGGTGACAAAACTTGTGCAAAGCCATTATGATATCTTGCAATAATATCATGTGGAATGAGGTACCATTACAATTTTAATGTTATATATATCTCAATGACCTGCCATTATAATGGAGGTAGGAAATTTCTGACATACCTTGCTCATCGTGGGGAACAGTGAGCACACACTATTGGCGATGAGCGTGGGCCTGCTGAAGCATGGGAGTGCCTGGGAATCACGTTGCTGACATCACCAACAGTTACCTCGGCAGCCTCCGAAAATAGCCCTGTTATGTTAGCAAGCATTTAGGGAATAAACCATTTATTTGTGGTATTACTGGCAGTGGATGACTTCCTGCAGGCTCGAAATATGTTGAATAGAATATCATAACATAAATTTGACTACGTTAGGAAGGTGTGCCGCGATGCTGCTGTTCATTTGAGCTGAATTTGCAAATGTATTTTCTTTGCACCCCTCTTACAAACCTTAGTCTATTGGGGGCCCCCCCCCCTACAGATTAGAATATCTGAATTGCTTCCATTTTAGGCCAATACGCCAGTGATATTTGCTGACATAACGAGCCTCACTCAACATGCATGGCACCTCTCGCAGTCATACAAGGTGTGTCGTCAACGTTTTGCCAAGTTTGTTGATGCTTTTTCTCCTCTTCTTTTTTAGACTTTGATACCAAGGCCCATATACGAAACTATGACCTGACAACGCTGCGCACCCCTAGCCTGTGCCTCCAATCTTGCCCAATCTGTACCAGCGCCTACCTCATCATTAAATTTAACAATTGAGCGTATAGGGGAGTATTTTGGCATAGATTAAACTAATGTCGCTATTGCAAATGTTTTTCACACTCCGAAATATTCTATCCTGGATTATTTTGCCTGCGGGAAGTCATCCAGTGAGTGGGATAGCGAAGATCCTATGCTAACTAGGTTGCCATTCCCACCCCATTATGGCAATCTAATAAGGTTCATGTTTTATGTAAGTACGAGGCACGAGCACGTGCACAAAACAATGTCTATGTAGGGACCAAGTAAGGTTAAGACCATCCTTCTCCTTTCCTCGCTACCAGCAACTAGGCGAAAATCTTCGCTTATCAACTATCCTCACTCTCAATCTATCTTTTCTCAAAACAACAGGTGTCTTCTCGTTATGAACAGATTAGTCTCTGACCCTAACTTAGAACACTGTCCGGATTTCACATCCATAAGTTTTCAACCTAGCCGCACGCCTCTCCTAAGCCCTACTACTGATGATGGACAGGCTGTGGTTACGCTCCAGACCATATGGGTCGCCACCAATGCCACACTGAAAGCCCAGTGGCAGCGTCAGTTAGATGAGGATGCCTTGGCGGCTGGTGAACAGCAATGCCTCCTCGATGAAGCCAACACACAATGTCTCGTTGCACACGCTTTGCAGGAGGCCGCCATTGCAGAAGAAGACCGGAAGAAGAATCAGCTCCATCACATTATCATTCCTGACCGTGCTTGTCCAAAACGTGCTGCAGAGGCAATTCTCGTCTCTGATTTTGCCCTATGCAAACTCGACAAAGTTCAGTTCGTGGAATTGTACTACTGGACTAACAAGGGTCTCGCCGATGCGAAACTTAAGTTTCTCACCACGGATGACGACAGCATGGTGCCCACTACTGCCTTGGATGGGTCAACCTCTTGGATTGCCGCCAGTGTCGCTCGTCCTGCTGCTGGGGTTATTGCAGATCATCTTCTCTCCCCCCTCAATTTCTCTCGTGCGATTCCTCGTTTTATCGCCTCGCTTGAACAGCGCGGCTGGGATAATTCGCGTGTTATCATGTTAGCCAACTTCTTTGGCGCACTTATGTTCCACGATTATTGGACTTCGGACAATGAGCTCGAGCAATGCACGCTTCTCATGTACACCGAGGAACAACGTCGTGCATGGCACATTGCCATTCCCCTCCCTTCTGGCGCTTGGAACCTTGCCATCCTCGATGGTGAGGATATCTATAAAATTTATGACCGCCTTTATCATGCGGATCGGGACCGAAAGGATCGTGAGTTCGACTCGAAGGTTCGTCTACTTTCGCTTTCGGTGTTCTGCATCACCTTTGTCTTTTGCGTTCTGCGTTTTGTGCTTTGCGTTATGGAGTTGCCTTCCGCGTTGCATTTTGCATTCTGCCTTATGCATTGTGCCTTCAGCGTTCTGCGTTCTGTGTTCTGCCTTCGTGATGATGTTACCGTTGCTCACACGCCTCGCCTTTTCAGCGTCACCAAACTTTACAGCCTAAGCTGTCCGCGGATTCCGCCCTTTCCAATTGTATCAGGAAAGGCCGTTTTTCATCTTGTCCAGCATCCAACGATCGTCATGCTTTTCCTGTGGACAGAGGTCATTCCTCTTCCCCGTCGGCTCACTGGCAAGACTCCTCGTCTTTCCTCCTCGGGTTTTTCCACCGGCGCACATGGACCACGTCCACCTGCCGTGTGCGCCGTATGTCTCGGGCGAAACAATCATTCCTTCATCAACTGTCCTGCTGAACGGATCTGGGACAATTCCCATCCTGCTGTCAGCAAGCGGGTCAACAAGCAGTTGCTTGTATGAAGCACCGACAAGCCCCTCTGTGTCGATTGGCAGAGGGGACGAAGCTGTACAACCCGTGCTCACGACGAAAGACACCTGTGTTTGGGGTGTCTTTCCATCTCTCATGGAGCCCAGTCGTGTCCTCGCACACAGACGCTTACATCCGGTGTGCCCATATAATGTTGTTGCTTGGGAACGTTTGCTTGTCGCCCATGGGCTGCTGGACCGGTACTCCAAAATCCCTGATGGGTTTCGTCATGGGTTTGACTTGCATCTTCCTTGTATTTCAGTCTCTCAGACCCCTCCCAATCACACGTCTCTTAACCAATATCGTGAAGCCTTTGAGTGTATCATACAATGCGAACTCAACACTGGTCGTTACATCGGTCCTTTCACTGGTTCTGATTTGTCTGCGCTTCTGGGAGTCTTTCAGACGTCCCCAGTCTCCATCATACCCAAGCCAGGCAAACCCGGGAAATTTCAGGTCATTCAGAATTTTTCCTTCCCATATTCGCCTTCTCCTCGCTGCCCTGAACCTTCTATTAATTCTGCAGTGGACTCCGACGACTTCCCATGTACTTGGGGGACGTTTGACACTGTTTGCTTGATCATTCGTCACTTACCTCCAGGTTCGCAAGCTGCAACTCGAGATGTGGCTGAAGCCTATCGAACGATTCCTTTGCTGCCATCGCAATGGCCTGCCGCGGTGGTGCGCGTTGATGAAGATTCCTACTGTGTGGACACTTGTACGTCTTTCGGGATGGGGCCGTCGGCAGGGGCATATGGTTATGTCACTGATGGTGGGGCAGATCTTCTGCGCGCAGCAGGACTGGGACCACTCATCAAATGGGTGGATGACCATTTATTCTTTCGCATCAAGTGTCACTATCTCCCTAGTTACAACACTTATCGGCATTCTTTATCCAGTACTTTGTCTACTCACGAGGTCCATCAAACAGGTGGTCGATTATGGTTCAAAGGAGTTACTTTTGAGGATGGGTCGTTCGAGGTCTTTGCGGAAGACTGCCGCTTTCCCATTTTGGACTTCTCTCGCACTTCGACCAGATGCGGTGAGGATGACGAGTTCTCATGTACCATTGGTGATATTGACCAGGCCTCGTCCGAGCTTGGTATTCCTTGGGAGCCGGCAAAAGATACTCTGTTTGCTTCCGAAGCTTTGTTTATCGGGCTCCTGTGGAGCCTTGCGTGTCTCACCGTGGCACTTGCTGACTCAAAAAGGCTCAAGTACCTTGCAGCCATTGATGTGTGGTGCTCACATCCCACTCACGTCCTTTTGGAGGTCCAACAACTCTACGGCAAGTTATTGCACACCTGCCTTGTTGTTCCCACTGGTCGGGCCTACCTCACATCATTGGAGGCCATGCTTAGCATCTGCAGTTCACATCCTTTCGTGCCATATCACTCCGTCAAACACCTCCACAACGACCTCACCTGGTGGTCTGCCCAACTCTCTAATCCGTCCCTTCATCGCCTCATTCCCGGACCGTTCCACATTATCGACGCACATGCCTATTCCAATGCCAGCTCAGGTGTCGGACTTGCAGTTGTTATCCATGGGTTTTGGCGTGCGTGGTCGCTATTGCCAGGATGGCAAACCCTCGATGGAACGAAAGATATTGGATGGGCGGAGGCTGTTGGATTCGAGTTGCTCGTCCACTGCATCCTCCGTCTCGGAATCCCCTCCTCCGGTCAACATTTCCGTGTTTACTGTGACAACCAAGGTGTTGTCGATGGCTGGAAGAATGGGCGGAGCCGAAATTGGGCAACCAATGGCGTGTTTCGTCGAGTCCTCTCACTGCTCGAGCCGCTTGGGCCTGGGACATCCTTCCACATCTCTTATGTCACCAGTGCAAGCAATCCTGCAGATGGTCCCTCTCGTGGCCAGTTCCCTTCCTCAGCTCTCCTCCTTCCCCCCATCATTCTTCCTCATGGACTCTCCCCCTTCCTTGTTGACATCTCCACTGATTCCTCCCATGTCACTGATGGTCACGTCCCCCACAACCTCACCCGCAACGGCTGTCCTCGTGCAGTACATGACCGGTCAACCCACCAGAGCTACGGAGAGGAGTTGTGGCGTTTCCGAGACAGCTGGGATGAATGATGTCTCATGCTTTCGCTCTGCAGGACCCGTCTTGTCATCTTCCATGGCTCACACTTCTCCTTGCCCATACCATATGTCGCTAACACCCTTGCCGTCATCTCTGCGACCCCATTGCCTTGCGAAGGATCGACTGCGACTCTGGCGGCCGATACAAGGCCGTATCCTGTATGACCATTCTGGAGTGCATATTCCTCTGTCGGAAACTGACCTGAACCGTATCTTAACTGTGATTGGTCACTCGTTGGCTGGTGGGACTAAAGAAACATATGGTTCGGGATTACTAGTTTTTCATGTTTTTTGTGACGCACGTGGGATTCCTGAAGAGCAGCGCGGTCCTGCCTCTTCCCTTCTGATCTTGGCATTCATTGCCAGCTGCGCAGGCATGTATTCTGGGAAGACTCTTGACAACTATTATTATGGGGTGCGTGCTTGGCACCTGTTACACGGTCTCGTTTGGTTAGCAGATCCTGGTCAAGTGGCCTCAGCGTTGGAAGGAGGTGCTCGTTTTGCACCTGCAAAATCCACGCGTCCTAAACGTTGTCCGTTCACGGTCGCAACTCTTCTCGCCATTCGTTCCACGCTGGATTTATCTTCTCCCCTCGATGCGGCAGTATATGGATGTCTTGTCACGTCGTTCTTTTGCCTTGCTCGTATTGGAGAATTTACGACATGATCCCTCACTTCCTTCGACGCTGCACTTCACGTGAAGCCTTCGGACATCCATTTTGACAAGGATCGTCATGGGCTGAAGGTCACGATCCTGCACCTACCATGAACGAAAATGTCAACTGCGGGCGAAGATGTTTACTTCGCACCTCAGTCTGGAGATGTTGACCCCCACCATGCATTATCAAATCACTTGTTCGTCAATACCCCCTCCCCTTCTGCTGCATTGTTTAGTTGGCGTCACCAAAAAGGTCTTCGTCCTTTGACTCGCTCTGCATTTTTGAATCGTCTGGCCCGTGCGGCAATGCAGCTTGGGACGGAGTCGTTGACTGGGCATGGATTGCGTATTGGGGGTACATTAGAGTATCTCTTGCGCGGGGTGCCTTTCAAGACAGTAAAGTCGATTGGGCGGTGGAAAGGTGATGCTTTTGTGGGGTATCTTCGTCAACATGCCGTGATCATGGCCCCATACCTTCAAGACTCACCCATCCTTGAGCCTTTTACCCGTTATGCACTTCCTTCAGTGCGTTGATCATCCTTGTAAGTTGTCGCATCCCTCCTTCCCTTTTGGGGACAGGCATTCGCTAGCTGCGTCATTGGGCTCCTAAATTTTGAGAAACTTTGCTCATACTTGCCCTGTTTTTTCTTCTCTAGGGTCTAAAGTCATGTTTCGGTCGAACAAGCCCAAAAGGGGCTTCTTTCCCAAAAAACCTATTTATTTTATTGCGCATTCTGTTGATTGATGTTTGTTATCTCCTGTGGGTTTGAATAAAATACTTATTAAACCAACTGCGCCTTGAACCTCGGTGGTCCAGAACATAGATCATGTTTTATGTAAGTACGAGGCACGAGCACGTGCACAAAACAATGTCTATGTAGGGACCAAGTAAGGTTAAGACCACCCTTCTCCTTTCCTCGCTACCAGCAACTAGGCGAAAATCTTCGCTTATCAACTATCCTCACTCTCAATCTATCTTTTCTCAAAACACCCACCCTCCTCTCCCCTATGTTGTATTATTCCTTTCACTCACTGGCAGGGTTATCTTTGGGCATCAGTGGGCATCACCTTTGCATTATTGGGCCCCATTTTTTCAATCCTTATCTAGGACAGGTCTCCATTCTTGTGGGTCATGGGCCTGTCTCCTGGCCCTGGTCGTTGACCTTTATTCGGCTTCATCCTTAGGGTCCAGAGCATCTGCATTGGTATATTTGTTACACATTGCAGTGATTTGATTTGAATGTCTTGCATACACTATTATACTGGTTGTGGATTGACGTGATTTATTTTCCACCTCTTCTCCTTTGTCCTCTTCACAACATATGTTCTATCCATATGCGTTATAGGACCTGTCTTCTGACCCTGGTTGATGATGTTGTATTCGGCTCAACCCTAGGGCCGCCTAGTATATATGTTATGCATCGATGTGGTTTATTTTCCATCTCTTCTTATTCCTCCTCAGAATGTACGTCCTCACCGTTGACCCTCCTAGTGAACTCATTTCCTCTTGCGACGTTGAGTCTTCTTCCACTGTCCCTACCGTTTGCCCATCTATTACTTCTCTTGCTGCCTCCTTGTTTGTCGATGCATCTTGGCCTATTTCCTCCTCTGATTGCTGGATGTTGATGGTCACATTGCCCCCAACAGTGATCCTCCTCCACTTATAGGTGTAGGGGATCACATTGCAGCTTATCGTCACCTCACTGTCGATTCCTTACCCTGTGGCCCACCCCTCTCTCGGCCAGCCTTTACAGGCAAGCTGACACACATCATTGGTTGGAGTTCTTCTACCATTGAATTTGGTGTGGATGTTGCAACAGTTTTCCCCACTCCACCCACCTCTATTCAGTTGCCTGCGTCCATTTGTCGTCTTTCACTCTTGGAGCGTCTGTGGGGATGGCTCTGCCCTTGGCCTAGATGCCACCCATTCTGCTCTCCTCTTCCATTGTCACGGATTCCTTCCTCCATGTCTGATGGTCTAGTGTGGGCTCGGCCAGACGATTGAGGTGGGCTTGTGGTGGTATTTCTTGTGTTTGTTCATCCCTGAGTTGTTGCTCAGTTAGTCGCCTTTTGTATTCCTTGGCCTTGACTCGATGCATGACTTGTCATCCCTGTGAGCCTTTGGTGTCCTCTGGGAAACTTTGCTCATACTTGCCCTGTTTTTTCTTCTCTAGGGTCTAAAGTCATGTTTCGGTCGAACAAGCCCAAAAGGGGCTTCTTTCCCAAAAAACCTATTTATTTTCTTGCGCATTCTGTTGATTGATGTTTGTGATCTCCTGTGGGTTTGAATAAAATATTTATTAAACCAACTGTGCCTTGAACCTCGGTGGTCCAGAACATAGACTGAATTATGTGAGGTTGAGGTGTTAGAATGCATTGCGAGCGTCATAGATGGTCACATCTGCGCCTTAGGATTTGTGACAGTGCCGCGTCACAGGCGCGTCACAACCGCGGCAGGACCGCCGCCCGTGTCAATTTCACCTGGCCCGCGCAACGAGGTACCACTTTCGCTATGTCAATGCTGGTTCTGAACCTAGTACTTTGATAATGGATTTTGAAACCCTCATCCGGAATCCCAGTGGCAGCATATTGTTGTGCATTGGACATTTGTACCGAAACTATGGATGTTAATATTTCGTTTGGCAGAATTTCTGGCACTGATAGTTGAACAATTTCTTCTCGGTGCATTGTTTGATGCTGAAAGAGGGTGTGTTTCTGACCTGTAGCATGCATGCACTATTTTTTTTCATTTCTACTCGACAGTATGCAAGATGCATGTATTTCGGTTAGATCTATGCTATCTGATTGGTCGATAAACAAATGGTGAGTGTGTGGCTCAAATGACGGTGCTGGCTCAAGTGTCGGTCCTATATGTACTGTAATAGTATAGGTATATACAATGATGCGATCAAAGCCGCTGAGCTACATTAATCACCTCTCGGAGAATCTAAACAGAACGAGATAATATTTCAAAAAGTGGACAAGCAAGACTGTCGGTCTGTAATCATCGGGGAAGAACTTAGACCCGACTAAACCAACTCTCACCCATGCATCAACCATGAAGTTAGCCCAAAAGACTACCCAAAGCCAAGTCCATAGCAAGCCCCAAAATCCATCGACACGTAAGCCCGTACACCTCTTCCACATGCCTTCAAGAATTAGACCGATGGCTTGCATGATGAAGAACCCAAACACAACAACAGGGTGGCCACCTCGTTCCATTGCCTTCAATCCAAGATAGTGCAGAGCGCCCGAGATGAAGAATGCGCCCATCACCCCTCCAGTGCGACCAAGTAGGTATGACAATGGTCGAGCACCGACTGATATAAAGCACTCCCGGAACAATTGATGCCACTTATGACCCCAAAAGCTGGTCAGCGATGTCGAGAGCCACGGACTATCAAACAAAGGCGGCCATTGAGACGGTTCTTGTCTGAATAACAAGATGAACTCGATGGTGTGGATCTGGTACACCAATTCAATCACAAAATATGCCGTCCAACCAGAGAGGATCGTAATGATGGTAGACCGGGTATAGCGAGTGAGGGGCGGCAGTGATGCATCAAATATTGTGCCCCCTTCAATTGATCCAAATGTTTCCGGAGAAAAATAGCGAGCGGCTCCAGAGGTGGCATCAAATGCAAGCGCATAAAACAATAGCTTCGCGAGAGTGCTGAGCAGGAACTCTAATGTTGACTTTGTTCCACAACTGCTCCTTGGAATGCGTAAGCCTTCCGCCCAATCCCATCCAATCCCGCGAAGGTTGACTGATAGATCCCATGCGTTCCAGGTAGCGGTAAATAGTGGGGTATCATCAACATCGGTCAACTGGTTGCTTGTACAGCCTGGCATGGTATCACCGTTGAATGTTTTGTTCGGTTGCAAAGCGATCCGTTTATATGGTTTTTTTACGAAAGCCCAAGCGGTTGATCGCATCGAAAGGGTGAATATTGCGAGCTGAGTTGTAACACTTGGATGAGACCTGGGCTCCTCATGACAGACAACTCATTCAGTGCACTCACAACTAAGCCTTGATTGAGGAAACGGTAGTTGGGAATGCCAAAAGAAAGATCGAGGGACGAGCCAGCTCGATATGCGCACAGCAATGTGACTGGAAGCAGCGCAACGCGGATCATTGCAGTGCGTTTTCGTTGAACCAGCACGCCCATTGCAAAGTAGGAAACAAAGGCCGGCAAGAAAAATGTTGAAAAAGTCGAAGCCGACAACGCAACTCTCTCCTGGGGTACAAGTAATAGCCTACCGAGGCTGACCATGCTGAGAGCTCTTGTCAATGATGAACTGCTATGAACATGGGAAATGCGGCATACTCTGTAAATTGTATGTCCAACTGAGCTCGTACGATCCGATGTGCTGACAGTAAGACTCCAAACTTCGTTCGGTACTACTGCGGACGTCGCTACGGCATCAAGTAGATGTTGAACCATACTATAGACGAATGGAGATAAGTACGTACTATATTATAAGGCTACGCATAGCTATACTTATAGCCGGGCACTGGGAACAAAATTATGGAAAGTAAGTACAACTTGCTTGTTGTTGATCATGCATCATATGCTTGTGTACGGCGCATTTATCAGAGCGTCGAAGGACCTCACATGATCATGATAAGTAAGTTACTGGTGTCCTGAACTGCAGCACTGAAAGCCCAATTCTACGCCGCAGCACGCTCTATGATATAATGGAAAATTGGAAATAGGGTGCGGCTGCGATGAGTCTCAAGTGCTCGCAGCGCTTGTTTTTGACGAGTTCTGTCTAACACATCAAGCAATATTGATGAACTTGTGCCATGGTGAATTCCAGCGTCACAAGGACACCCACCAAGCCGTTGGTTAGTTCAGAAATCATACCTTTGACTGACTGAGTCTACAACACAGCGTTATTAACTGGGGGCTACACTGTCATGTATTGCGGTGATCTGACTGCAGTTCAGCAAGCACAGGTCGCCCATTGGATATTTGATAACATCGAAGAGGCGCAAGAGACTGGTGCAATGGTTAGGCTGCGCAGCCTTTGTTCATGCACTCCGCATCATGCTAGCATACAACAAGCGCAGCATATTGGAGGCAGATCCCGGAGATGTCACCGTGGACGCGCAGGAGGAGTTCATTCTCGAAGCCACATGGACAACCCTTTTGAGGAAGACTGGCAGAAGCACAGACAGTAGTCTACACGGATGTTGCTAGCACCAACGAGCAACACGCGTCAGGACCTCGGAAGCGACAGCCAACAAAATCTCATGGAGGACCTAGACAACGAAGAAAGGTGGCACTGACCGCGTCTTGAGATAATGCCCGCGACTGCATAGTCACTCGTTTGGAAGAAATAAAAGTGACACTGTAAGCAGAGGAATCAGACTACAATGTAATATGATAGATCATTTAGCGACAAGGAAGACAGTCGTTGAATCAAAACATGGGAGACCTGACTTCCATGAGTATGTGAATTTTGATGATGTCGCCTGACAACCGCCTGACTTTGTGAGCGTGGATGTAATGAAATATAAGGAACCAGCGCATGCTAGTGGCTCGTTGGGAAGACAAGCACTGCAGTATGCAGCTAGCCGCAAGTGTAGTTGGTGCGCATTCACAGTTTGGGAGCATTGCAGCAAAGGTCGCGGCAGTTGGCGCAGCATTTTCACGATGCACGCTATAGGCTACTCCGACCTCAAAACTCAAAGTTGCCCCGATTGCGATAAAGTTCCAACTCACAAAGAAGTAAGCAAACGTTCATGTGATGTGATTCGAAGACATTCGACGGCAATAGAGTTCTACGCGCTGAGAGTCGCTTTCCGCATTGTATCTCTCACATACCATCGTTTCCTCGGATCGCCCTCATAACGAACACTCCAACTTCCTGGATAGCCCAGTCCATAGCCCACGCATTTTCCCCGCTGATTAGAGTCTGGCCTCCAATAAGCAGGAGGCGGATGTTCATAAGATGGCTTCTTGACTGCTTTGGCGCGTGTCCTGTGATGTGATTGCGAATCCTCAGGAAAACTAGTGGGGAAAACGATGCAGGATGCCCGCAATGAATGCGGGGAATCGATGGCACCAGGGATTGGTGGTCCCAGTGTCTGCCTGCGCACTGTTCTATGTCGATGACTTTCGGTGATTATCACTGCAGGGTGAGGAACTGGTAAATTGCCTCTCATGCGGACGACTTTCTGGTCGTCTTGTACAAATGGCTGAATGGAAGGATTTTCTACAACGCCGAAATTTGTGGATACTACATATTACGCACCTTGAGGTATTTTTGCGACGACGCGTCTAGCCGTGCAAAGTCCACGGCTACAGACTGGGCGCGTCTCATCCGTTCGTCAGCCTGGATGGGATTGTCTTCGCAATCAGGTGGTCTTGTTCTTCAGACAAGGAAAATAATGAGTGGAAGAAAAATTCAATATGAAACAAAGTACTTTGGCTTGGGTGGAGGTTTCGGGATAGTTGATATGATCCTTGGAGGTGTCTTACTGGAAAGCAGACGAAACGCTGTATGAATGAGCCATTACGAAGCGTTTCTTACAAGCTTTGATACATACATATTAGGCCATCCTGTATGTCTGGTGGCGTCGTCTCGTTCCCATTGCATCGTTTTTTCTTCCTAGGAGTATGACTAGAAGCTGTTGATAGACACTGCCTAAACTCTGAGAAAAGGAGCTCATGGAGCTTGCGCTTCGAAGTCGTGACCTCGATGTCAGATGTACCGTCCGCGTCCACGAGGGGGTCCACATCAGACCTAAGCTGTGCTCGAGATACAAGCTCAAAGTCTTGAGCCTGACTCAGGTGCGGATTGACGAACTTTGGGATCATGATCAGACGTTGTTGTGGTTTGTTGTCTAGAAGCTTCTGAAGAGTACTTACTATATCCACTAATTTTGGTCAGGCACTTGAACTACTCGAAAAATCATCGACATGGCCCCAAAATCGTCATTGAAGTCGGCCTCAAAAACGTCGATTTCAAATCCTGGAAAACAAACATCATTTTCTGCCGATTCGCCTTCCAAAACGACGAAGCCGAAGTCGATACCGAAACCTGTGAAGGAGCCCGAAGTTACTTCAGAAAAAAATGGAGGCTCGGATGCCGAGGACGATGACCACCTGTATGGTTTCTCAACAGATGAGGATGATTCGTCCGACGAGGATGCAGTTGCTGGCGAAGATGTTGATATTGGGGGACTACCTACTGTCGCCAAGGATGATGCAACAGTAAAGAGGAAACTGGAGAAAGCGAAACGGCATCCAGTGAGTGCATCGACCAGCTATTGGCATGTTATCTCTAACAGTGGAGTAGACTCAAGATCGAGGTGTAATATACATGGGCTGCCTACCACATGGGTTCTACGAAGATCAGCTGAAGGGATATCTCTCTCAATTCGGGGATATAACAAGATTGCGTATCTCACGGAACAAAAAGGTGCTCAAAATTGTCGTGGCGATGTGCATCATCTGACAATGAATCAGACTGGCAGGTCAAAACACTACGGTTTTGTCGAGTTCGACTCGGCGTCCGTCGCGCAAATTGTCGCAGAGACGATGGATAACTACTTGTTGATGGGCCACATACTCAAGTGCAAGATAATACCCAAGGAAAAGGTGCACCCCGAGTTGTGGGTAGGTGCAAATAAAAAATGGAAGGCCATCCCAAGAGACCAAATTGTGCGGAAAGAACATAACAAGGTCCGTCGAATAAAAGTTCACTAACGACATGACTCAGTACTATTGTTGGTAGCCGCGAACTCAGGAAAGCATGCGAAAAGCCGAGAAGCGTCTGATTCAAAGGGAGAACGAGAAGAAGCGAAAGCTGGCCGAACTTGGCATCAAATATGATTTCGACGCTGTCAGCTATGTAGGCCGTTTTTTCAACATGCGAATAGCCGTGACTTACTCCCGGTGTCGCACAGAAAAAGAAGCTGAAGACAGTGGCGTCATAATCTAAATTGACATATACCTCGGTGTTTTATTTAGCGAGGAGATATCTTGTAGTATTCTGTCGTCTTATAGCTCCTGCAGTGCTTGGCTACCCTAGAGATTCGACTTGTACTTGAGCAAACTTCCTCATCAACTTGCGGATACTCCTCTCGATTGTCGATTAGCCCTTGGTACAAGCTCAGACAGTTCGGATAGCTCTGCGAAGGCTGAATGTGGTGCACGCTCTCCTCCAAGCTGGGAGCTGTTTGCTTTCCCATGCTAGCCCCCTGAGTGCACTGGTATCGAGCGCTTCCGGAGATGGCACATTTACTGGTGAGTGCGATCACATTTCCTGAAAGCTTTGGAGATGCGAAGATAAACAAACGCTGCCAACTGGTGCTTCCCTTGCGGCCATAACTATATCACATTGACACTACCTTTCTGTGAAACTTGCAGATACCTCACTGATGTGTTTGGGTACCAAGACGGCGAACCCAGACTAACATTATATGGCTACTTTTCACTGTCATTACATGCACTGTTTATTGGCTATTGACACGAGCACCGATACAAACTGATGAGACATAGATAGTATTCATAAATAGTGAGGGCGTGGTCCGCGGCCAAGTGTAAGAGAAACTGTGTTCACAATACCCTGAGCACATTAGTATATGCCTAGGATGTCGCTGCAGAAACGCCTTTGATGTAGCCTTCCTGCTCCTCGTTTGAAATATCTTCAAGCGTTCTTTGCTTTGTTTCAGGGATGAGAAGTGTCGAGAATATACCAGTCAACATAAACAGAGCGAATATCTCCATACTAAAACTCAAATTTAGACTCTGTGCATGGATTAAAATTTGGGCAGCTCACATATGTTTTATGAATTTGTTCGTGCCACCGATGTTAACTAGCCGAGAAAAGCCAACCTGGGCTATGACAGCTCCAAGCTTGCCAGATGCAGCAGAGATACCATGTGCAGTTGAACGGTAACGAGTGGGGAAAGCCTCTCCCGGAACGATGAAAGTGGTCGTGTTGGGACCAAAGTTTTGGAAGAAGTTGGTGAGGCAGTACAGGAAGACAAAAGCTTTCGTGTTCGAGGGGGTGCTGTTCAACTTATCATAACCGAAACCTGCCGAGAAATTGTCAGTCCCATGTATCGGAATTCAGAGGGGTAGAGTGTACGGACCCATGATTATGAAAAGGACGGTGAGTACGGTGAAGCCCATCAATTGAATGGGCTTGCGGCCCCAGGAGTCGATAAAAAGGAAAGATACCCAATATCCTGGAATCAAGCCCGCGACGGAGAGGATAAGATTGCCAACACAAATGTTGTGCAAGTTCTCGTAAACGTAGAGCGACGTGGTTTTTGCGGAGGTAGGGTTCCCAAAGTTGATTGCCGTCAAAATGGTTGAGCTGTTGAGACCAAGGCCGTAGAAAGCGATCTGAACGCAAAAAAAGCTTAGCCTGGAACCTCACAGCCAAGTTGGAACATACGTCGAGAGCAAACCAGGAGTAGGAAGTGCCAATGAGGACTTTCAAGTTCTTCCACTGGCTGAAGTATGCTCGGAAGTCGCTACGGGTTGCCTTCGGGGCTTTGACACGCTGGACCGGGGCATCTTCGTCAAAGACAGACTTGCCGGTTGTCAACACGTTGTCAATATCTGTCGTGGCCTGCGCGATATTGCGCTCGATATCCATGGTGAACCGAGGAGTCTCTGGGATGGTGAGACGGAAGTAGAGTGCAATAACACCAGGGACGCATCCCAGACCGATCAAGAGACGCCAGGTATGATCGACAGGGTAACGGCAAGGGAACGGAGAACTGAGGATGGAATCCTTATATGCTTCGACAACGACGATACCGACGAGGGCAGCAGCTACATTGTGGATTAATTAACGACATTATTTTGAGAGATAATATCAACCCACTGAATTGACCCCATCCTTGTGCAGCAAATACCGCAGTCATGAGACGACCGCGTGAACGTGTAGCAGCGAATTCTGATGAAATGATGGCACTCAATGGGTAGTCACCACCGATACCGATCCCCATCTATTGATAGGACGGTGAGGAGGAGACTTTGCCAAATTGGATGGTTGTGCTTACGATGAAACGCCAGACAATGATAACGCCTAGAATGTTGACTGCTGGGGCCTGACCGGCGAGAGCCTGACCGAATGTCGCGACGATCATGATCATGAGTTCAACGCCATCTATCAGAGCGCGTGTTAATGTTGGCAGGTGACCCGGATATGAAATTGAACTTACACATCCGCTTCCGGCCGAAAACATCTGCGAGCCACCCAAAAAGTAATTGGCCGACCAAGTTCCCGACGGGAGTAGCTACCTTGACACCCAAAGATTGGTCGGTGTTGAGCTGATTGTCTAGTAGATATGGTATGTGAAATTAGGCATAAGGGAAGTTTCAGGATGCTCACTTGTGTGACCGTAGACAAAGCCCAACATGTTGACGGCGATGTTGATGGCAAATATGTCGTAGCTGGCGGCGGATGAGCGGAGGTGATTCTAGCACGTTGATATAAAAACTTACGCATCGGTGAAGAAACCTACACTAGCGACTAGGCAAACCTTGACATGAAACCAGCTAGGGGCAAGATTGACTTGTCAGAATCAAAATAAAATAAAATAGGGAGACTTACGAGAAAGGTGCGTTATCGATTTCTGCTAGAGCTGCACGACGACGCTCGTCAAGGACGGCGACGGTAGTCTGCCCCTTGTCATGGTATGATTCATGACTGGATCGTTGCTCATGGTTTGAAGACATCACGAGTCACGGGGGGATAGGACCCTAGAAAAATCCGATACGATAAGGGTTGGAGGGAAAACCTGAAGCCGGCAAGTACGCGCCTTAGTATGGATTTTATAGTTCATAGCAGTCTGGATCGGCCTAAGCAGTGCCATACTGGAAGTAAGTTGAGTTCCTTACACGTTCCCCACCATCCAATCGAAAGTGCAGTATGGATGACTAAGCTTTCCTTTTCCTGCACGTTCAATGCGATCGTGTCAAACGTTTTTTCCCTCATAAGGTACCAAGAAATTTACTACTATTTCGAATTTGATTTTGAATTTCGTATATGAATATGAATGAACATTATACAGCAATACCGGCCTAGCCACAGCTGGGACGCGCCTTGGTCTTTGTGCTCTGAGCAGTGCCGTGCCCTGCTGTGCCTCGCGATAACGTATAAAGTCGCATGTCATTATTATTGAATGTTCAGCAACTTCAGACAGAACTTTAAAGATGCATATCATGCCGCACCTGCCAGGAATATTATTAGTTCAAGGTTTTCCCCTTATATTTTGTTGACCATACCGTGTAGACTTGGAATTCATTAAACACCTACGGTTGAACGGTTCCGCCCTGCAGTAGTGGATCACCCGTCGACTCATCAAGCCTTGGTCTCACGATCTGAATTATACGCCGCAGAGTTGGTGCCTGCTCAGAATCCTCATTTTGAGGCAACGTCTTGGCTCGTCTTGGCTACGTACAAGCTTCGGGACATTTATGTACCACAAGGGCCTATAACCATCAAGTCCGGTTCATTTCGAGGGGGAGGCCTCATGACTAGTTTCGTCTGTTGATCCGCGCAAGACACGTATGCGGTTTCCACACGTTCTTGATCTTTACCAGTCCCTACCCTTTGGAGACACTAAGTGGAGAAGTTCCATGCGGATTTTACAATGTAACCCGCCGCTTGTGATTATAACGTAAAGCTTTTGCTGTGGACGCGTCCCTATAATAATATATAAGTCTGAACGTTTTCCTGTCCCTCCACCAACTAGCTGTGTAGGAGCCTACCAGCTGTGCTGGTTCTGCGGCCAGTGCTAGCGCTCAGCGATGTAAAGCGGAGTCCGGACAGTGGCTGTGGCACGTTCCATGGAAATAATACTTCCGAATGCCCCAAGAGGAGTTACCTCTCGACTCCAAGCAGTAACACTGTTCAGAGTCAAAGCACGTTGAGTCCGTCAATTGGGCCACGATGCTTCGGCCAGAGATGGCTTCGAAGGCAACTCGACTCAGAGCCCTCGCGCTTTATAAGGAACTCCACCGACTGGGCAGAGATTATGAACCTTCGTATGCATCAATTTCACATCTACCTTAAGTGTCCAACCAAATCCACATTTACACTTTAGATATGACTTCCATGGGAAGCTTAGACGCTTGTTCGAAAGTGGGCTGGCTTTGCATGATAATCTCGTCGTACAACGTTATCAATGACTTTCAATTTGACAGAGAACCGAAACCTCACTGATGATGAGGAAATAGAGAAGGCGCTCAGGTTGGGAGAATATATCAAAAACGGCGAGTTAGAAGTGGTTTAAAACTCCTTGCTTCAACTCATCAAACGTGCCAGAAACCCTTGCTTTGTACTCGCTCCGCAAGTATCGATACCTGAAGCGGATGTATCCTTCAAACTCTACTACGTCCGATACTTGACAGATCGTTATCACCTCAGTCGAACACTCTTGGCATCGGCCGAATTCAATCATGACAACGCATGTTGGAAGAGAAGTCCGGAATAATAGTGGGGCGCGTGCGTACTGGAAACTTGAAGCTCAGACACTGCCGCGCATTGCTGCATTGACAGCTTCATCGTTATCTGGTGTCCTATCATTCGAGCAGCTGACTGTTGTAATCCAATCAAGGTGTGGTATTATCACCTCTCGGTAAAATTCTCTGCATCCCTGAAACTTGAGCTTGAAGCCCTAGGTTTGTCTTTCTTAAGGTGCATCGAAGACGACCAAGCAGCATAAAATTCACTGTTAGCCCTAGCTCTCATCGTCAAATTGACGATCCCAGGATGTTTCAACTTTAGAAATGAATCTTGACTTGAAGTGAGGCGCGCATACAATGGCAGGTTGTAGCAAGGGCCAAGGCTAGCGCTGTACCATACTACTAGCTGTCATCTATACCGCGATGTCTATTTGCTTGGGTGTCACTAGATAGCTATTGTGACAAGCCCATGTGAGACCGCAGATTGAGAAAAAGGAAATAATTTGCCGCGCTTGCAGATTTTCTTGTAGGTGCCTGGACTCTTTCATGATTCCTCCGTAGAGTCGGGGATAAAATATTCTTACACAGTGGTTTTGGACAATGGTCCCCTCAGTGCAGATCTCGGAGGGTTCGAGATCAGTGTCCACAGGCGTTACACTCCAAGTTAACATTTGCTATCCGAGACCGGAGCTAGATTCCAAGAAACTGGCGATCCTCTTGCATCCCTGGTCGTGGCTTGGGGGCAGCATGCATGAACCGTCAGTGCCATGTCAGTGGACAGGCCCTTGCAGATACTGATGGTGAGTCCAAAGGACTCTGAAGGTGCTCACTAGGTTATTGCAAGACAAGAACTACTACGTGATACGGTATAATTCGCGAGGTGTCGGCAAGTCCAGTGGATGGCCTTCCCTCACAGGCAAAGCGGAAGGCGAGGATCTCAAGGCTCTTGTGCAGGATTTCTTGGCAGAGAAACCCGAAATTGATTCTTTGACGGTTATTGTGAGCACGACATCCTGCAAAATGTCGACGCACGCCTTGATGCAAGCCTGCAGGGATATTCTTATGGCTCTTTGATAGCCTCGCTCCATCCCGTTTTGAACCCCAACGTGAAAACATCACACATATTACTATCCTACCCCATCAGCCCAAGAGGATTACTGACCATGTTCCACGCTGGCATGTACACTTTGGCATTACGTGACATCTTGTGCAACCCTGATGCCAGACTACTTCTCATATACGGAGACAAGGACGAGTTCACGAGCAAGTCCAAATATGACGAGTGGGTCGATACACTCAGGCGAACAGATGGCTTGAAGGCTAAGTTTGATGTTGTTCCGGTGATGGATGCAAATCACTTCTGGCAAAGTGATGGCGCTAGAACTGCGTTACAGCAGGCTATTGACAGCTGGATATCATGATATATAAGGTTTCGAAATTTCAATCACTGCCTCTATATTTTGTTTCATTACTATTAGTACTCTTGTCGTCCTTGTTTCCGCTATTTGCCTAGCAATTATATTTGGTGCTTCCAAAATCGGATTGAGTCGCTAGCTGAAAACAACCATCACCGGCTGTGTCTGTCTCCTCATCACCTTTCCCAACGTATCTGCCAGTCAGGTCTTTCGAGGATACCCTCGCTCTGTAAATTTCTTTCTTTTCCTCGTTCTCTTATTCTAACCTTCATCAGGGCGCGCCATGTAAGTCGTTCGTGTTCTGTTCTAACCTTACGGTCCTCTGACGAATGATCTTGTGCAGGCCTCTGCCAGATGAGAGACCTCGTCAGAGTGTTGCAAATCTCATCGGACGCTTTGAGCAGCAGAATAAACGCCAGTCGTCCTCTGTTGCGTCTGCGATCCCGCGCAGCTCCAGCGTGTCATCACAAATTACCAGTGATTCCGCGAAAGAAGATACAAAGGAGAAGAGGGAGTGGCCGCCTAAACATGTGACATCCACGAGTGCAGATAAAACTGCGCTTACACTGCCCTCTTCCTCTTCCGCCGTCCAGAACACGTCACCGCCCATGAGCCCTCAGCCCACGATAGAGAAGCCAACAGAGACCACCACGGCTGCACCCGTGCCCCCAGAACCCGCCAAGCCTCCCACAGTGAAGAAGCAAGTCTCTGGAAAGGCTACGCCCACTGCTGGGTCTCGGACGAACCCAACTTCACCTGCAAAACCACGTCCCTCTACCGCATCGGTCAAATCTCCAGTGAAGTCGCCACCTAAATCTTCCCTTTCTTCCTCTATCTCTCAGCCCATCAAACCACAACATACAGGACAATCGGCTGTTTCCAATACTTCCACTGTCCGTAGCACCCCCAAATCGGTTCCCAGATCAACACCCGTCACTCCTTCTCGACCGAAAACGCCCGCCGTGCATGCGACCAATGTATCTCGTCCAAAGACGCCTTCCTCTGGTTTGTTTGCGCCTACAGCAGCATCTCTTGCACGCTCTCGTAATGTCCCTCCACCCGCTCCTCCGCCAGTAAAGAAGGCGACACTGAGTAGCAGCGCGGCCGAACGATTGAGCAAACCTACTGCTGCATCCATGTCGAAGGCGCGCGCTCCTCCTCATGCCGCTAGCCCTATTCGTACCGTCAAATCGACGTCTGCAGGTCTCACTCCTCGCGGTCCGTCGAAACTTAGGGTAGGATTGGCACCTGCAAGGATGAAGGAAGCAAAGGCACAGGAGGATGCAACCAAGGTTGCTACCAACGATGTTGACCATGAACTCGATCATCTAGAAAGCGTATATTCTGAGAATGGGCATGAACCAGAGGAAACTGTGGTTTCAGATGGAACCACCGATTTGCATGATGAAGTTCGTGATCACGTCGATGAGGTACCAGCCGTAGGGGTCCGAGAGGTTGTAGAGGAAGTTGTGGAGAGTATCGTGGAAGTCTTGCCAGATCCCGAGGTACCACATACTGAGGTTCATGTTGACGCAATGGTGGTGGACGACGTTTCCCAAGTTCTTGAGCCTGTAGTGCACCCCGAAGCTCTGGTCGAAGAGCTGCTGTCCCATGGGGACGTCAACTCCGATGGTTCGGTTGAGTCCCAAGAGCTCGCACCCGCCACAGAAGACACTGTGCATAGCGCAGCGTCTGAGGTTCCTCCAGTTGAAGACGACATCGAAGACATGGTTGTCATGCTAGAGGGTGTTTCTTTATCGAAGCACCGACCCCAAAGCATCATCAGCATCCCGGATGAACACGGAGAAATTCCGGATGAGGATCAGTCGTAATGACCTAGGTCCGCCAGAAGCATTGTAAATGAGTCCGTCGTCTATCATGTGCATATGGTTGGTGGTAAGTGATCACCTCTGTTGCATAGACCTTGGCGCTGAAACGACATTGCTCAGAGGTCTTTCCCAATACGTTCATTTAGTGGTTCTGCATTGCCGATTCTGACCTTTCCTTGTTACTTTGCTATGACACTTTGCTTTGCTGCCTTTTCTCGACTTCTGCCCTGAATTTTCTTACTGCACCGCCGCCGCAGTGTTGTTATGCATCATCACACCCATTTCGTTACTTTCGTTAAGTCCCTCCCGAGCTCATCCATTTTTACATTACACCTGGCTTCGGGATACAGCATACCCTGACTCCCGCACATACAATTTGAGGAACAAATGGAAATTGCAATGGCACATTTCGTTGAGAGCAAATATAATATATGAATGGTCCATACTTCATGCACGCCTACTTATCAGGGAATGAGGCAAATAGGATGGTTGATATTCGATGTAGAAACAATTAAACTACAAATGCAGGCAGACGACTGTACATGGGTATATACATGAGATTACATTACATAGCGATTGAAAAGATTAGCGAGCAGATTATCCAGCACGAGCTTTCTTCCTCAATTTTGCCAGTTTACCGACGGTGAGGGTGCGCCTTATTGGTATCGCCTTCTGGCCTTCCTCGTCAATTCGCTAGAGACAGAAATCAGTCACATCCACGGGCTTTTGCGGTGTTTCTCACCTTCAGCGTGAAGGTGCACATCATGAAGCCTTTCTTTCCTTCCTTCATCTTGGCCTGATCTGTATCAGTGATGGTTCATGATATGGCGAAAAGAATCAGCACCTCATCAACGACATACAGCCCGTCGTAACGATAACTAAATGTGGGTCAGTAAAGCGGGCAAGGAGCAAGCGCACTTCCCTCACCCTGAGCTTGGAGAGTAAACGTTGTCGTCATTCACTCCGCGTACAACTCGCACTGGACGCTTGGTTTCAGAGGAAATCTACTCAAGATATTGATGTTACTAGGAAGGGCTGCCACAAATGAGATGACTTACGAACAGGGCTTTATTAGATGTAGAATCGGGGGACTGGTCGCTTATTTGTTTCTACAATGCAATGGTCACAGGTTTATAGGACGAGGACTTAATATTGCTTACTCCATCGTCATCTTGCCCACCTGAAATAGGGTTATAACAGGGAGACAAAAGCACCATAACGCGATGACTAACCCGAGCCAACATATACACTGAACGAAATCGAAATCACATCAGTATATAGGATGGCCAAGTAGCAAACAGACATACATGGTATTTCCCCTGTCGACATTATCCTCATAACCTTTGGACAAACAAATGGAAAACGCGCCAAGTTCTTGATCCCCATGTATGCCAGCTTGGCGTAGAACATGTACGCCTGCTTCGGCTAACCCAGCTCTACGAGTATCGACAGGACAGTGGTTGAATTAGTCGCGGCATGACAATCATGCTCTATGCACTCACTTTGAGGTGAAAACCGCGCCAACCTCCACGCCGCTGATATGTCCAAACGTTCGCCCATCGCTGTATCAAACAGAATGTTTGCACAATGTTTCAAAAACAAGCTGAATTCGAGCTTACCGGGATGTCATTTGGTGGTTGATTTGAACTTGATCATTTTAGTAATAAGTTACTGTTGAGTTTTTGATGACTCATCATTGACAAGATTTGGGTCTTACCGTGGGAGCGACGGGGCATGTCAACTTGCCAAGGGTGCGTGCGCACTGCAAAGAGTTATACAGGCCTCAAAATGGGGTGAATTGTGATACTGCTCGAGATGATACATGCCATGTTAAATACTAAACAAGACTCATTATTAAAGGGGAATTTCCAACAAAAGAGTTGATTGAAGAGACAAGACAAAGACTGAAGCAATCATTGGACATGACAAAAAAGTGAAGGTAGATTATAGTATGTACAAAGGCTAATGCATGAGATGGTCATTACTTTGTACAGTTGTGATTCCCGGAACAACCATCGTCGCATCGCGTCAACATCTGTTGCAAATCAGAGAACCCACGAGTCTTCCCAGGGTGCTTTAGGTTGACAATATCTGTGGCTCACCGGTCCTCTGATGACTGATGGCGATGCGGCCACAACGCTTCGAATGGCATCCGATGTCTCTAGAGAATAAAAGGGGATAATAAGCAAACGGAATATAATCATCTTGCAGCCGGTGAACAACAGGTCAAGTTGCAAGGGGGAGTCATGAATCGAGTTTGCGTCAACATTGCATTTTTCCATCATCTGTCAGATTGTCTCAGACAGCCTATCAGTTCTGTGAATTAGGATGGATGTAATCACTCGGAAACTGATTTTATTGGGTTCTGGAAGTAAAACGTCGTGAAGTAAAACAATACAGCGCAGAAATTATTCATCTACAGAACCTTTCGCGCTCGACAGAGGTTCGACGCTCTCCATAACATCTTCTGGTCCATGGGGGAAGTAATATGGAATGAATTTTCTGATTGCAGCCTCATGAATGAAGACCCATACAAAAGCGTTATTGCCACGTACTCGTATACCTTCTGATCGCCATCCCTGCCGGTAAAAATGACAAATACTACGTGGTCCAACTGAAAGTTACAGTTATGGTCATCCCAAAGTCACGAAAGGGCTCTCACCTGGTCATTTCCTTCCAAGAAAATGCGTGTCTCCTTGAGCGCAATGTGAGTCGCCTCATCGATAGGGTATCCATAGATGCCAGCTGAAATCAGGGGAAAGGCCTGCGCGTCAATTAGAGTGGCATGATGATATTGCTTGCCAGAATGAAGAATTGTTGATGGCTCACGATGCTCTTGCATTTGTTGTCTACCGCTAACTGAAGACTTATTCTATAGCAGGACGCAAGCTGACTAGCCATTGTCTGCTTGTCTGAAGAAACGCTCCATCTTGGTCCTACAGTATGGATAACGTGCTTCCTGACGCGCGGAATATTGTTCGAATGAGGATAGCAGAACGAGCGCCAAAAACGGTGCACTTACGAAGGGAGCTGAAAGCCTGGAGTAATTTTAGCGTCTCCAGTTGGACAAGGGCACCGCCCAGGATACAATTCTCTGCCTATATCAAGTAAATGGGAGAAGGTGAGATTGTGACTAGCGCTGTGGAGGGGAGCAGATCGTACAAGCTTTGGCGAGTGCTGGGCCAGCAGCCATATGGATCGCCCCATCCACTAAACCTTGTGAGTTCCATACGATGGACGCACTTGAGAGCTCGACAGACCTCCGCCGCCGCCTATGGTTGGTTCACACACGTCAGCAGCTGAGCGCTAACCCATTGTATGCTATGGGCCATGACGCGACTCACCTTGCAATGTCGAATTGGCAGCGTTGACGATTGCATCCACCTCGATTTCAGTAATGTCACCTTGACTTATACAAGAATTAGAAGAGAGGGATTCAGGAGTGCACAGTGACCATTGGCTAACTAGAGATGCACACGACTCAGAAGCGATCGCTTGGGTGAATAAATGGGCGTTTCGACGTCCTGGATAACAGATTTCGCGAATAGTTCGCCCACAGTACAAATACTTTGCAGCTGAATTCGATTGGGCATTTGGTTCAGAGTAGAGGTTTGAGTGGTCGTGAGACAATTGTGAGATTATCAGAAGTCTGCTTAGGGGAGATTACAATGAGTATGTAATGCACAACGTTCGATGATAGGTCGACCACGGCACAAGACAAGGAGTCTAAGTGAAATGAAAACGAAAACGAAAATCTGTCGGTCATGTGACGCTATCACATGACCGGAAAACCCCGGGGTGTGAATAGAAAATATGGTCATACGAAGGGGTCAGTGCGCTGCAGGCTCGCGGGAGAGTTGCGAAGGGGTCGCCCTGTCGGATTCCGGAGATCTCGTGAAGGGGTGCGAAGGGGTAATTCGAGAGTCAATGGCCTGAAGGTATGTACTCTGCCTCCCTATCAACTCTTATCATCCTGGCGTGTAACTTATACACATTGGCCCTTTGTGCAGTAGATTTTATATTTGGACAGCTCGCATCAACCGGGATATCCGAACATCATCGGTACTAGCTAGCGCACTACGGTTCTCGCATCCAACTGAGATATCCGAACATCATCGGTACTAGCGCACTGTTCTCCGCATCAACTATCTGAACATCATTGGTAGGTAGGTACTCTAGCGCAGCGCATTACGACTGACATACTATCTAGGTTTGTTCTCCATCTCTCGCACAGGAAGATAATCTGCCCACAGTGTGGTAGGTCATTTCCTGTCCGTCTCTTCAAGTGATTCACTAATAACTTCCCGTCCCATCTGTATCATCCATTTCACCTTCACCTCTACCAAGAGCAGCTCACTCTCGCACCACAACCTTCACGCTCCGCATTCACTCTCTTGCACCACAACCTCCGGTCGTGAAGTACGAGCATTCATTGGAGAGTCTCAGGCTTTCAAGACGGTCAAATTTAATGTATGTACTTCTCTGTTTGAATTATACATGAGTTTATTGACGGCAGACCCCGCTTCCTGTGCCTCTCTGATGCTGACTCTGTCGTTATGCGATTGGGCATCTGCCCTTCATGGTTGCACAGTCATTATGGATACTTAGCGATGATGCTGCTCGACCGGTCCACGACACTCGAAGAATCAGGCACAGTGCTGTTCAAGCTGTGTTACGAGGAGCTCGAGATTGACGAATCGACGCCGGATGCGCTGCTGACTGTGCACAATGGTGTCAAGCATCTTCGCGTCGAGTACCTCCAGGAGCACTGGGACTCGTAGTATTTTTTTTAAATCTTTCAATTCAAATGCTCTCGCTTTGGTTCTCTCGCTTTGGTTCCTTTAGTTACTCACTGTTTCCTTTCCCCCTCGCTACTAATGATTCAGATTTTGTATATTACATTATCTCCTCGCTATCTAGCCTCTTTGCCCTTTGCTTTGCACTCTCCTCCTTCCCCCTTTCCCGCAACACCAGCATGTTACTGTTCCTCCCCCCTCCTCCTTTCAAACCATATGTCACGTGATTATCTCATTGGTCTTGCAGACTTGCACGTGCACGACCATTTTGGTGTCACATGACACCAAAATGGTCTGACCCCTTCGTATGAGGAAGTTGCCGTGTGAATATCCGAGTGAACGCGCGTGGTGCACATACCATCTCTTATCGATGGACGTGTTACAGTCTGATACAGGGTCTGTAGGCTCTGGGCACTCCCTCCGTTCCCGGGGTTCATTAGATGTAGAACCATCAGAACCCAGCCAAGGCCCAATCTCGTCCCGTTGGCAAGAGTTTGAAGAGGTCGTGCTGCTCGAGTATCTCAGCGAGAATCTGTCCACTAGCGGTGATGGGTTGAACTTTCCCAAGGGAACTTGGAAGCCTGCCTCGGAGTATGTCAATTCATGCACCCTTCCCCCCGGCAAGAAGCGCACCATCAAAACCCCTGCATCCTGCAAGAACAAATGGAATGCTCTCAAGGCAGGATACCACCACGTTGTGCATATCAAGAATGCTTCCGGACTCACATGGAGTGACACAGATGGAGTAGGAGTATCTTCTGAGACCCAGCATGTGTGGGATGAGATTGTGAAGGTGAGTACCCCACCATACCTCGTTGTGTGCTCTGACATTTTCTTTCAGGTCCGTCCCGCAGCAAAGCCCTATGGGAACAAAGGGTTCCCCCACTTTGCGGTCATTGACCATATGAAGACCCATGGCAAGGGCGGCAAGAACAAATCCAAAGGCGCATTCGTTCACCGAAGAAAGAACGCGCCCGCCTCCAGTGGCGCCATGCTTCCCCCCCCCACTCCTTCATCCAGTCGCAGCATGCTTCCTGCATCTGGGAACGCCCTCGATCTTTCTTCCCTCGCCACCGCCACAAATGATATCATATCTCCGGCCTCCTTCATCACGTCCACCAGCCCATCAGCGCTGACCAGTGCCAGCCGCGGCAAGCGCAAATACAGCGCTCTCGGTGCTGACAGCGGTGGCGACGGTTCCAAGAAGAAACAGCGAACTCCGTCTGCCAGTGTGCAGGCTCAACAGGAGGGTAGCGCTGCGATGACTATGCTTGCAGGCATTGTAGGAGACTTGAGTAGAACATTCGCCGAAACCGCCAATGCACCTCCACCATTGTCTCACTTGCCAAACCAGCAGGCCCCCATCCCTCATTTGGCTCAAGCCATCGACATCGTTCGTCAAACCCCAGATTTGACACCGGATGACATTCTCGACATGGTTGACTTCTTCTTGAAGCCAGGGAATGAGTCCAGTGCGGTCGGGTACATCACTCTGGCCGACCCTGATCTCAGGGCCAAGTGGGTAGAAAGGAGGCTCAGGGAGCTTCGTCGTAGTTAGCTTCGTTGTGACATGAACCTCCTCCCTCAGTAAATACAATGTACTCTTCGTTATGCTGCTATCTGTTCTGTTTAGATACTCAATACACTTTGTTTGAATTGGTACACTAGTTCTGATCAGGTACAGGTAGACCACGACGGACAAGCTCTGCACAGTAATCCTCCCACATTTCGGTGGTGATTGCCTCTCGACGTATCTCTGCTCTTCGTCGTTCTGCTCTATCAGCAGGGCCCTCAGCCAGCTCTCCACTACCACCACCATCAGCTGCAAAGACCTCCCCATCAAGTTCCACCTCAAAAGTGTCTGGGTCGTATTTACGAATAAAATTATATAACGCGCAGAGCGCCCCAGGTATACGTGCTTGTATCTCCATACCATACTCCGGAGGTAACTGTAAAATGCGCCACTGGCGCTTCATGACCCCGAAAATATGTTCCACAATGTTGCGTAGACAAGCATGTCGATGGTTGAAAAGTTCTTTGGGAGTTTGCGGCCTGCACCTAGTCAGAAAGAAACAACTGAGAGAATACAAAACTCACGCAACATCTGCTTGACGCCATTCCTTCAGGTGATAGCGGACACCTCGATATGGGACCAGCAGTGTGTCGCATGACCCGAAGCCAGCATCGGCAAGGAGGTACCGTCCTTCTGGGATCCGCAGGTCGTGTTGGCGCGCATCATGCCAGAGCGCAGCATCTGCAACAGATCCATCCCACCCACAAAGCGAATAAATGAAGGCGAAGTCGAAATCGCAAATGAAAAGACAGTTCTGAGACAGGTAGCCTTTCCGGTTCCACATGGTATCATGATCTTCGTTGGCCGAGAATACCCGGATATGAGTACCATCAACAGCACCAATGCAGTCGCGAAAGAAGCGGAACTGCGGGTCGTTGGTGATAGTAGTAGATATGGGAGTTTCGTCCGTAGGAAACCGAACTTGGGAGTCATAGAATACATCTTCGGAAAAAAAGACAAGCAAGCGCCGGAAATATCTAACGCGAATTCAGATGATAAGGAAGTGAATTATAGGATATTTACCTTGAGATTGTATCAGGGGAATGCTGGAATCGTTCGCCAAGAAGGCGAGTTGAAAGTCCTGTGACACAGGTATATAGAAATATGGCGAGCTGCTCCTCCACTGATACACCATTGCGAGATTGCTCAAACCCATTGGCCTGGAGGACTAGCACCAATGCCTCGAACACTTCTAAACTGACACCAAGGTTGTGCTTGATGCGGTCTGGGTGGCCTGTAAGGAGCTCACAAACCCATGCATAACCTGTCAATGCCGATGTGTGATATGGGATGCGTGGGGAAGGAGTTAAGAAGAGGGAATGGTAAAAATTAAAAACCTGTGATATTACACATGTTACAAGGACAAGGAGCCGGCGTCTGCGTATTGCCTCGCGCTGCCAGAGCTCGAGGAAAGCAGGATACACTTGAGGATACATAAATGCTGCCAGATAAGCTGCTGCGCTATCTAGGGTGCGGTGAAAAATTATCTGGCCAGTTATTAACTGGGTTATTAACCCAGGAGATGGCAGCTAATTATTAACCGACATTTTTTAACACATATTGACAGTCCGCACGTGATTTTTTCGTCCAAGTTATTAACTGTTATTAACTGGTCAAAAACAGGTGTTATTAACTATTCTCAACGAAAAAAGTTCTGTGCGCTGGGAAATTTCACTTCCAAACCCATTCACCATCAGCGTCGTTGGTGTCATCGATGCAAGCCACCACATTCTCCCCCTTCTTGCCTTTCAACACACTCCCTTGGGGTGGATCATCAGCGAGAATTTTTGTGAGTTCTGGCACGTCCAAGTCAATGTCTTCCTCGGCATCGAAAGTGGAATCACCGGCCATGTTATCAATTTTGTCATCGAGCCAAGTATGAGTGTCTTCATCAAGTATCTCCTCGTGTTCATCACCATTTTCGACAATCAACGAACTTCCTGTGATACTGTGCGTCCGCGAAGCAGTACTCTTTCCTTTGCCGAAAATGACCTGCTCAACATCAAAGAAGGACATGTGAGGCAAGCTGCAACAGCTTGGAAATATGAGCTGTATCACGAAAGCCAAGTACATTGCCTTCTGAGGGGAGTTTTGCCAGTAAAAGGCGAAAATCGGCTGCTGCAGAACACGGGATGAGGCCATTGTGAACTGTTTCAGATGGAACTGAGGTGTCGAGCACTGAACCATTCATAGCCGTAAAATCTGCAGGGAGGTCTGTGATACAAGCAAAAAGTTAGATTAGTAGAATCTAGATTGACATCTCACTCTGTCGTCCGACACTCCGAAAAATGTTCCTGACATATTAGTATGATCAGGAGTCGCTGGAATGACACAAAAATGTCAGTATGAGATTCTACGAGCCTTTATCCACCCAACATGAGGTAAATCGGTATGAATTTGATATAACGGCATGCCTAGGATGCTGTTGTAGGACATGGTAGTTCTTGACCGCTGTCCCTCCGGCATTGAATTATTTACAGTTAATAACCCAGTTAATAACTCAGTTAATTAACCGCTGTTAAAAATTATTGAATTTTTCACTGCACCCTAGCGCTATCGGCAACCCCAGGGTTGTCAAGGGGGCAACTTCCTCATACGAAGGGGTCGACCATTTTGGTGTCATGTGACGCCAAAATGGTCCTGCACGTGCAAGACCAATCTCGAGACCATTCTAAATAGTCACGTGATATACGGTAAAAAAACGGAGGAGGGACGGAAAATGGCTTAACGTGCGGAAGGGGGGGGGAAGGAGAATGATTCGAAGCAAGGGCGAGGCTTGATAGAGCGAGGAGATAATGTAATATACAAGATCTGAACCATTAGTAGCGAGAGGAAACTGCGAGTCTGCGAGGTACTTAGTAAAGGAAAAGCAAGAGCGTTTGAATTGAAAGATTAAAAAAAAACACTACGAGGCCCAGTGCTCCTGGAGGTACTCAATGCGAAGGTGCTTTACACCGTTGTGCACAGTCAGCAGCGCATCCGGTGTCGAACTGTCAATCTCAAGCTCCTCGTAGAGCTTGAACAGTACTGTGCCTGATTCTTCGAGTGTCGTCGACCGGTCGAGCAGCATCGTTGCAAAGGCCTCCTGCTCGAGGGCAGGGCTTTCACCAGATGGCCGGAGGAACACTTGCTCGTATATCTGCTTGACGGTTTCGAGGAAGGCGCGTGGATGGAAGTGCTTGCCTTCAGAGAATATACCTGGTGGCTGTGGCCAGGGTGGAGGCGGCTCGGTCTTGGACACCTGCTTGGCGCCATCGGCACAAAAGCCCCATCTGTGGTTGTACCCCGAGTTCTCAGGACCGGGGTACATGATGGTCTTGCAGCGGGAGCACGTGTGTGCCTTGCGAATCTGGAAGCAAGTGTGAGCAAACACGAAAGAAATGAGAAAGGACTTGCACACCTTCTTCCCAAGTCCAGACTCGGCCTTGATGAGCTCGATAACGTGACAGTGCCTTCTCCAGAAGGTTTCTGAACCAGAACGAGCTGTATTGTAGCGTTAGCGCATGAAAAAATGTCAATGAGCGGCTGGAAACTCACACTTGAAGTCGTTCTTTGCGACACGGTTCATCACGGCCACTTCGATCTCGCCGAGCTTTCGCAGAAGGGCCTGGGGGTTCTTCTTCACCGTTTCGGAACCGTTAGCACGGTTCTTCTCCTCGAGACGGTTGTTGTAGGTCTCGGTAGCTGCAGCCCACTGTTTGGGCGTCATCTTGAAGGAGATCCACGCAAACTCGGCTCTCATGTCCATGAACAGGTGGAATTCGACATTGCTGGAGATGTGCATGGCGCAGGCGTCAATTCTCGTCGCTATGGTGAAGAAATGCTGAGAAAGGGTCATCCCTGGGGGCCTCGGAATAGGTGCGAGAGCGATGGTACCAGCAACTGGGTTTGGGGGAGTGGAACTGGGTGTGACTGCAGGAAGCTGACACTGAGTGCTGCCGTCAGTGTCCGTCGGCCATCGAGAGGGAGCTTTGCAGTATGGCAGCCGGCTTCTTGGTTTGAGGAAGTGGTCCAGTGTGATTGGAGAAATCCCCTGTAAATGCGGATCAGTGAATTTTTCGTAAGAAGAGTCATGTGTAGTAGAGGAAGAGAAGAGGAGCGGATTTTTCGTAAGAAGAGTCGTGTGTAGTAGAGGAAGAAGAGCCATGTGTAGTAGAGGAAGAAGAGTCATGTGTAGTAGAGGAAGAAGGGCCAGAGGAAGAGGAGTGAATTTTTCGTAAGAAGAGTCGTGTGTAGTAGAGGAAGAAGAGCTGTGTGTAGTAGAGGAAGAAGAGTCATGTGTAGTAGAGGAAGAAGGGCCAGAGGAAGAGAAGTGAATTTTTCATAAGAAGAGTCGTGTGTAGTAGAGGAAGAAGAGCTGTGTGTAGTAGAGGAAGAAGAGTCATGTGTAGTAGAGGAAGAAGGGCCAGAGGAAGAGGAGTGAATTTTTTGTAAGAAGAGTCGTGTGTAGTAGAGGAAGAAGAGCTGTGTGTAGTAGAGGAAGAAGAGTCATGTGTAGTAGAGGAAGAAGGGCCAGAGGAAGAGGAGTGAATTTTTTGTAAGAAGAGTCGTGTGTAGTAGAGGAAGAAGAGCTGTGTGTAGTAGAGGAAGAAGAGTCATGTGTAGTAGAGGAAGAAGGGCCAGAGGAAGAGGAGTGAATTTTTCCTAAGAAGAGTCGTGTGTAGTAGAGGAAGAAGGGCCAGAGGAAGAGGAGTGAATTTTTCGTAAGAAGAGTCGTGTGTAGTAGAGGAAGAGGAGTGGTCCGTCGAAGAGGAGGAGTGTGCTTACCTGTAATGCGGCAACTTCTGGGCTAGTGGCGGCCGTCATATGCCGCATGATTTTGCGGGGCGGCAGCTCGTCAGCTTTGCTGTCGGAGATGACAATGGTGTCATCATCCGCCTTGCGCTTCGTCATAGCTTGCGGCTGAGCATCCGTTCCGAATCTTCCGATGCTGGAAACTGGGGTGGCATGAGGGTGCACCAGCAACGGCTCAGCCTGTGCCTCCGGCATAGAGAGGAGCCGTGGGTCGATGTCGAATTCTTCAAGGATTTCAGCCCTCGTTGACCGCAGGACAAGGTCCACTGCATCACCGTCATCGCCGAGCGCCTCGAGCAGCTTGTTTCCGGACATGTTGAGATCAATTGGTGAGTCTTCTTCAGCCTTGACGTCCAGTAGCCCGCCAAATGTGGAGGCGAAGCTCGATTCGACAAGCCCAAAGTGCTCGTTTGACGGCACATCTTGGAGCTCTGCCAGTGGTAGGCAGCATGCACTAATGGTCTTCTCCTCGAGTCGGAGATGGTTGAAGAGCTTTGCGATGCCGTCCACGAGGTGTACATGGTGCGAGCCGTGGGTGGATGAGAGGAAGTCTGACTTTGTTGCCCTTGAGAAGGCGACGTGAATGTTTCGGCGGAGGACGAAGTCGTGGCAAAGCCCTGTGAAGGTTACAATCCCACTGGTGTGCACTCGCTGAAGCGAGTTCCAACCTTTGTGGGAGCCCTCCACACGACTTCCGTCCGTCCGGATGTCTTGCCGTGGACGCTCGAGGCACCCTTTATGCACGTGCTTAAGCTGCTCTTCGTGAACCTAGTAATGTGGTCAGTGTTTTGAAATGGGCTTTGTATCTTACAAGGACTTACCTTGCGTGCCCCTGCTGACCATACCGTACCTTCGCGTGACCATTTCTCAAATACGGAGGTGAGTCTTGTCTCTTGCTCGTGTCGGTCCCAATACTCTGCCGGGCTCCCTCCTTCAGTGTGCTTCTTCAGTATGCATGCAGAGACCTCCGCGACGACTTCCTTCCAGTGAGGGTTCTTTGAAGGATTGAGAATTACAGTTGCGTATCTTGTTGTGAGGATTAGATTAGCTCAAAAAATAATGTACTAGTAGCACTCACCTCATAATAAAATGCCACACGTCCAATTTCATGGTAGCGCCAGGGAAAACGACAACAACTGCGCTGCGCACATGGCAACAATTGTCGGCAACAAAGATTTCTGGTGGAGGGACATCGAGTGCACCACAGCGCGTCTTGAGGCCTTGAAGGAGTTCACTGATCTCAGTGTTTGATTGGCCGTGACAGAATCGCTAGTAATATTGAGTCAGATGCACATGCTCAGATGCACTCAAATTGACTTACCCAGCCAACAATTTCGCTGTTCTCATTCATCAAACTGATTATCCCACCCTTCAGCACCCTCGACTTCTTCTTCTCTCGGCTCGTTACAGTTGCTTTGGTCGCAGCGCGGAAGGTGTTGTCAAATGAGATGCTCACACCTGCGCATAGATTGTAAAGGTCAGTTTTTAAACTGACGAGTGTAGTAGAATGTTCTCACCTGAGAGTGTGCGAAGGTATTCTTCTGATTCACTTTCCCGCGTCGCTGAGACAAAGTCCTGGAAGACCTCACTGACCACGTCGTTTGAGATAGGTTTGTCGTTGTAGTTATTTACGTCATACGGATCTGAGAATAGCCGAAGCGGGTTGGGACTGAAAAAGTCCATTCCATGTCGCATCGTTCGACGGCTTTTCCAAGCTTGAAGATAACTGAGCTTGCGCCTGTGGTACTCAAGAAGATGCAGTTCTGTGAGGTGTGTCAGATCACTAGCATTTGAGAGACGGACTAGCGCTACTTACGTCGGATGTTTTCAGCAAGAGATCCTGCTGTGGATGATGGGCGCATTTCGACTAATAGATTGAACAAGTCCCGGGTGACCGCGCATCTGTGGAAGAATACTGGTATGTCACCTGCCCCAGCCTAGCATAAGAACTTGGCAATCAGACTGAACTAAGGAGCCCACCAGGAATGGACCAGTGGGGCCAGCTGCCCCAAAAGTCAGGGTTCGTTGTCGCAAAGCAATATCCTTTGAGGTTAGTCTTGACGCTGTGCTCGTGTTCCTTTCTTGTCGCATCATTTTTGCAGTTCTCACAACGAAGCTGCGTGCCTATGGCAGCCTCGTCAACCATCAAACCATGGACATCGCAAGGACCTGTGCCGGTCCATCCATCCCACTGAATGTTGTCAGTACCATTGCATCGCGGACACTTCGCAAGTTCAGGATAGTAGAACGGATGGATAGCACAAAGTGCTTTCAGGTATAGGGTCTCGGGGTTGATGGCTGGCTCGGATTGATTTCGCTTCCGCGCATGTAGGTATGACGGCGGCAGAAAACGAGGGCCGAGGATAGGAACCTTGCTATCCAGGCATAGTCGTGCAAGTGCCTTTGTTGACCGAGTGCGTGTCTTGTCCGAAATATAGTTGATATACTCGACTATTTCTGCTTCCCATTCGTACTGGCGCCGTGGTCGTGGATTTGTCATGCGTACAGTCGCACGTCCAGTCCACGACTCGACACGTTTTTTGACCTGTGTTGACGGTCAGGTCAGTTCCTCTTTGTTTTCGCATAGTACTAGCATCCTTCTGCCTGCTTACTGCGCTGTTCCAGCTTGCTTCAAATTTTTTCTGCGAGTTCTTTGGCTCCAGCGCTGACAGAAGCCTGCGCACCACATCCGGTTCGTACACAGACATACTTGTCGTGTTTCTCTCGTCTAGGAGGGTTAGTAGTAGAAGGTCGCAGGAGGGCAATGAGATTGTGTACTAGTGTGTATTGACTATGTACGGGGTTTTGTGGCAATTAGGGGCCGAGTCTCTCTCTTGTTCCACCACGCTAGTGTCCAGCAATTAACTCTACCCGACTATTTACGAAGTCACCGTCCCAAATAAAATTTTCTCGCTTCCAGTGATTGGTGGGGTGAAACAAATTGAATTGATTAGCTCGAGACTACTAAACAGTACTACTAGTAGTTCAACAATGGCCCCGCACTTGCACCACGTCCCTTCCTCCATGTCTACTCAGGTTCAGGCTGGGGGGAAAACTACAGCTATGATCAAGGATGAAGAGAAAGAGAAAAGCGTCGAGGTATTCAGTGGCAGTGGCGCAGACGCTGACGCCGCCGTCAGAGTCCGACTGGACCCTCAGATCCACCCTGTGGATATCGCACAGTTTACGCAGTTTGGCTTTGACGAACGGGTCAAACAACTGGCAAACCACTCGGGCTTTCAGCCACTCATGATCCGCAATGTGTACAAGCACGTCAGCAACTTCAAACGTACGAAAAAAATAGTAAAGGCCATGCACACTGCTGCCATGGAATGCGCCAAAGTGGAGATTGAAGGGCAAGAACTAGAGGAGTTGTATGCCAGCGACGAGTCTGAGAATGACGGCGCCGGAATCATGAGTACTAAGAGTTAAATTGACGGGAACACGTACGTGACTCTCTGCGGGACAGTAGTATCCGTAATGACTGTGCAACCATGAACGGCAGATGCCCAATCGCATAACGACAGAGTCGGCATCAGAGAGGCACTAGGAAGCGGGTTCTGCCGTCAATAAACTCACGTATAATTCAAACAGAGAAGTACATACATTAAATTCGACCGTCTTGAAAGCCTGAGACTCTCCAAATGCTCGTACTTCACGACCGGAGGTTGTGGTGCGAGAGACTGAATGTGTGCGTGAAGGTTGTGGTGCGAGAGTGAGCTGCTCTTAGTAGAGGTGAAGGTGAAATGATGGGACGGGAAGTTGTGGTGCGAGAGAGTGAATGTGGTGCGAGAGTGAGCTGCTCTTAGTAGAGGTGAAGGTGAGATGATGGGACGGGAAGTTGTGGTGCGAGAATGACCTACCACACTGTGGGCAGATTATCTTCCTGTGCGAGAGATGGAGAACAAACCTAGATAGTATATCAGTCGTAGTGCGCTGTGCTAGAGTACCTACCTACCGATGATGTTCGGATATCTCAGGATATCCCGGTTGTTGATGCGAGCTGTCCAAATATAATCTACTGCACAAAGGGCCAATGTGTATAAGTTACACGCCAGGATGATAAGAGTCGATAGGGAGGCAGAGTACATACCTTCAGGCCATTGACTCTCGAATTACCCCTTCGCACCCCTTCACGAGATCTCCGGAATCCGACAGGGCGACCCCTTCGCAACTCTCCCGCGAGCCTGCGGCGCACTGACCCCTTCGTATGACCATATTTTCGTCAAGGGGGTCAAGGTGGTCATGTGATAGCGTCACATGACCGACAGATTTTCGTTTTCGTTTTCATTTACTTAACATTTTCCTGTCCGTTCAGAGCCAAATTTGAAATTTGAAAGTTTGAATTTGAAAGTTTATTGAATGATTATAAGACTTGCAAGATTGAGAAAAGCCCTTTCCTTGTAGTTTCTCGTTCGAGTCGAGTACAAAAAGAATGGAGCTAGCACCTATAATGGATGTTTGAACGGGTGCCTTATCGTTTATGAAGGTAGATACACCAGCTAGAACGCTGCTAGCAATGATACTGCATAAATGCCACTGCGAGCAAGGAAGGGCGAATGTGTGCGGAAATTGGCTAATGCGAGACTCCAGGAAATATAGATAATATGAATGCTTCAGAGAAAATACAATATTAAGTGCACATTGGCCACCTGAAAAGTCGAATACAAATGAGATGTAATCCAGGTAGTGGGAACTGAAGACGGACCCCTGATATTAAGGTAATAAAAACAGTCATATACTAAAGAGGCATTGACATATGCTGGTGCCAAGTGGTATCCAATGCTGGAGAACCGGCTTGAGATCTGTCTCCCATCGTCGTGGTTGGAACAAGGGTATTTGATATTGACTGAACAACCGGAATCTGGTCAGAGTCTAAGTTCCGTACGACAGTGGTGATGGGCTCGTTATGAGGATAATACGACCTGCGCTTGGTGGACATAAAGTCATAAACGGTGAATCTAGTGACGAAAACGAATCAGAACTATCATGGCAACCTGTATGGCGAACCTACTGCTCTTCCAACTGCCTCACTTCCGGCTTCATTTTGGCTAAGTCCGGATTTGCCTTGCGTTTTGAGTGGGTCAGTGGTTTTTCAACCATTAGGAACTCATCGAGCTCGTGAGTTACGTCAAAATTGGCTTTCTTCATCTGCAGGGGGGTGAATATGAAATCGATTAACGAATCACGATACTCACGTCTGGAACGAAAGGAGGTTGAGCTTCTTTTATGTCCAATACTTCCCAATCTACGCCTTGCAGCCATGCGTGGTTTTGAATGTCTTGGAAGCCTTGACCGTGCGGTCGGCAACCTAGACGTTGGCTAACATTGCGTTCGAGTAACTGAAACCAGATTAAGAAAGAGACGAATGCTAAGGAGTGTTAGCACTTACTGCTTGCACAAACTTCACGCAGTTTGAGCTGCATTTCTTATGGGCATCATCGGGAAACCTCAGAGGATCCTTGAGGATAGAGTTGGTCATCTTCTCAGACGTGCGTCCATCAAATGGACGTCGTCGGAACAACAACTCGTAGATTGTAATACCAAAACTCCACCAGTCAACACACCATGTGTATCCTTTCCTTCCAACGACTTCGGGAGCCATATATGCCATACTACCAGCGACGCTAGTGTGTAACCGACGCTCCGAATAATGAATGGCAACATTGAAGTCGGTGATATGTGCATGGCCCTTTGCATCAAGCACGATATTATCTGGTTTTAGGTCACTGCAGCTCCAATTAATGATCAAGGTATTCCGCTGCAGGAAAATCTCACCGATGAATAATACGCTGCTTGTGCAAATAAACGAGAGCCGAGGCCAGCTCTGCAGCCCAAAATTGGACTACGTTCTCGCTCAAGTATCCTCTACTTTCCAAATGGACTAATTGTGGCATACAATTTAAAAACACATCAATAAAACAAGGCCGCGATTGACTCACATCGGAGGTCTCCACCCAGCATGAGGTCGAGCACAAAGAAACAGTTTTCGTCATCTTGGAATGCATATCGCAAGTTGACAATGAAAGGGTGGTCGATCTATAAAGAAGGAAGTTTGAGAGTTGAACCTGCAAGCAATAAAGCTACGACGCGCCTCCTCGAGTAGTCTCCGTTCTTGTATGATATTCGCCACAGCCTTCTGTTTGATACACCGTGCTTTATCAATGTACTTGAGGGCATAAAGCTTCTTGGAACGCTTGTGTTCGACTACCCTGACCTAAGCGGTCACTGGTTTATCAGCGGCCATACGAAGAATCAAAGATGGCCGACCTTGCCGAAAGCGCCTTTGCCCACTGCTCTATGGAGGTCGAAATGAAAGAGATTAACTTCAGAATCAAAATCTACAGGCTCAGAAAAACAGCATCCCATGGTTCATCACAGGATAGCGTTGAAGATTAACGAGCGGGAGAGGAATTTAGGGGACTTTATTGAAGGAGAGAAAACAAAAGGATATTGCTCACCTGGAGACTTTGTACCTCGATAAGGAAGACTCGGATAAGTATATTATTATGTTATTTACGGCATAAAAATAATAACAACACATGCTTAATCGCTTGAACACTCAGCAGCGCTCACCACGGGCACGACCACGGGCACCTCTGTGACCCGACGACTTGCAAGTTGCTGTTCAGACCACCTTCCGAGGTGACAACCTGTGCGAGTGATCAGGTCTAGGACTCTCAGGAGAAAATACGCTGCTCCCTAATTAAGCTACCTGCGAGTTGATTTGGCCGACATGGATGCGGAGGAGCAAATAAGTCAAGGGTTACTTGCTCCTTCACAGGAGTTCTTGGCGTCTGTGAAAGTGTTCCCGCTTATTCCTTACTTGAAGAGAGATGTCATCGTGAGTTGCATCTTCAAACTTAAGCACGTGTTATGATTGACGCTTTGGTCGGCCATCAATGCAGAATACTATCGGTGAGAGACTGTATTGTTATGTCTGTATTATTGATACACGTGGTTGACGAACGTCTCAGATAGTCCGCTTAGTTGGGAGTACGTTGATGTTGCTATGTTTTACGGTATTTCGGGTTGGGTTATTCATGACTTCCTCACAGGCAACTCACGGCCTCGGACATCAATTTCGCTGTAGTGCGCCCCTTGGTCACGAAGTATGCGAGGCTCAGGAACATGGCTATAGTGTACGCGTGCATGGTTGTTCGCTCATACTTTTTAGCACAGTCAGGCTCGGACTTGGCTCACGCAGGGGTGATGTATTCGCGCGCCACCCTTTGTGAGATCATGGCCTTGAAACTTTTGAGTCACTTCGCATCGAGCAAGATTCAATTGGTAGCTGTTTTGACGACCCTCTGGTGTCCGTTAGCAGGAGCACCAGACGATGTGATCGAGGAGGTGAAAGACGCCATTGGAGGGGGAGATGAGTATGTCGATGACCCTCAATGCGCCATTGAGGTCAGTTCAGGCCATATATATTCTTTTCATGTCAATATTGATGACTGTCGCTAAGATGGCAATCGCCACAAAGGCAAAGACCTTCCTGGCTTCCGCGATTGTTCAGAGCGTTGTGACTGACATGTACAATGGGCGCATCATAGTTTCCATCGCCGGCAACAGATCGATGGTGCCAGACAATTACAAGCGGAGGGCGATCATGTTGTACGACCCGCGTACGGCACCGATGCTCGATCATTACAGGTCCATCAAACATTCGTGCTTTTCACCTCGAACTCACACTCTATCAGATTGAGAGTTCCACGATATTCTGCGATCTTGCACTTCGTCAACATAGCCGCACTTCTGGCGGTATTCCTTGCATGCATATGGAGTAGGTTTTCAGCTTGGATGTGAGTCAGAGAAACCAACCATTTTCAGCGCAGGACGTCTCTCATGTGACTCTGTGGGAGTCTGTGTTCTTGGTTTTTGCGATTGCCTTTACACTGCAAGAGTACACGGCTTCTAAGGAGTACGGGTGGGCTAGTCAGTACATGTTCAGCTGTCACATTTCGATTTCTGATGTACTTGTGCAGTTTACATTGCCAACGTAATGTCAGCTTTGAGTCCAAACTCCCTGGCTGAAGTCCGCTTCTCTAGATATGGAACGTTTTTGACACATCGTTTGTCACAATATTTCTTGGTTATCTGGTTTTGCGAGTAAAGGGGCTATGGGACGATGACGGTCAGTTGTGTCACTCGCGTAGGTGCTCGGGACTCAATCAAAAGTTGCCATTAGCAAAGATGTCTCAGCTTGCTTTTGACCTGCTAGCTTGCGGCTGTTGCGTTCTTGCTCCTCGGTATAACTTGACCACTTGTATATTATGGTTTGTTGATTTTCTTTTACAGACTAGCTTTTTATGCAATATCCAACAATGTCGTCGTTTTGTGAATTATTTCATTCTTCTCTCGTACATTCCTGCTAATTTCTCTACCGAAAGGACGTTGCGCGCAATGATAGCTGAATTAATTTTTTTCATCGGCATAGCGGCGGTTTGTTTCTCTGGTATTTTACTGACCTTGTACACATTGGGTAAATTCCAAATCACCTGCACCGCTAAATTGAGAATACTAACTATTCTATCCAAGCTTCAGGTACATGGAAAATGCGCGATATCGCTTGGTTGATGGTTCAGATCTGGTTCGGCAGCACGTACCTCAGTTTTGGCCAAGCAAAAAGCTTCCATCCGGTGTTCGGTCCCATTTTAATGACATGCTTCGCGGCGTTGTCGGGCACCCTTCTCTTGACTAGTGCGTATTTGCTACTAATGATAACAGGGTCGTTGTTGAGTTGACATGTTAGTTCTCATTTCCATTTTGTCAAATACCGCTGCCCGAATTGATGCAGTAAGTGACAATTGGTAAGTTACTGATCCTGTGCTCAAATGACATTGCATTTTCAGAACGCCACCCAAGAGGTAAGGAGCTCACAGAATGACGGTCAGTGGATTACTTGCCTGACTTGGTGTTAAGTTTCTGTTTCAATGCACTGTATCGACCATCCAGGGGTAAGGCGCCTTCAATGATGCTTCAAATCGTGATACACTGCGGCTAAACCTTTTCATCAGCGTAAAATCGGATGCTTTATTCAGCTACCAGCCTCCTTTCAACATTCTCGCCTTCGTCATACTCAAACCTGCAAGTTACATCCTTTCGCCCCGCTCTTTGCACTCCGCGAACGTGTTCCTAATCAGGCTTACAGTAAGCATTCTTGTATTTTCCTAAGCCACCACCTACAAACAATTCTCTGCACCGTATTCGTTTACTACAGTCATTCCCTGTTTTGATCGCTATCGCCAGGTATGAACGTCTCCTGGCTTCTGAACAGCGGCTGCGTGAGTCCGGCAAGGGTGCCACCCGCGGTTTGTATCACAGCATCCCAAGGCACATCAAGAATATGCCATTTGTCGACTATTTTGTCGGTTCAAAGTCGGCGGACTTGTACGAGGCGATTTTCGAGGTCGAGGATTCCAGGGATTTTGATCTGTTTGATGACTCGGAGGAGGACGAGTTCAGCCTGCGGTCCCCATCTGGACATGAAGACTCTGTGTCATCACCTATTTTGGAACCGCGACGTCACAAGAGATCTGCCTCACTTTCAAAGAAGTCGCAATCACAACCCCCGAGGACTCGAAAGGTCAGCGCATTGCCCCCGTTATCAGAACCATCAGGCACAGGAAAGATCCTACACCTGAATACTTCCACTCCATTCACAAAGTTGTTCTCACAACGTTTTGACCACCCGTCATCTGCTCCACCGGTAGAAATGCTACCTGATGTCACGAACATGGACAAGTTGGACTCCTCCGTCAAGCGGATTGAAGCACTGTTAGAGGATTGTCGTGAGTTACCAGTCTGCAAACTAAAAGACGAGATGAAAGAGTTACAAGTGAGTCAACATAGCATCATCGTGGTATGAGTTAATGAACCATTTTGCAGGACCGCCAGGCTCGCATCGAGAACATTCTGTTAGCCTTGACTCGCGGAATGCGGCATGAGACAGAAATTTTACGGCACAATATTTAACCTGAGCACTCTGCTTTAATTTAGAGTGCTGTGCTGCACAACCTAACATCCCACATGTTTTATGACTTTGTCGCTTCTGCATTCTTGTCCAATTGATTACAGCGGAAATGATGATAAGAACTAGATGTTGGGTTGTAGAGATCTGGCCCGTCCTTTCTTACATAATCCTACCTTTCTGTTGGTTGCCGAAGCCGTGGGCCTTCGAAGTAATATTGACTGTAACATGACCTCGACACCCCCGCCAGCTGGTGCTTTTGTCCCGCAAATACCTCGTCTGCCATCGACAGCAAGTTCGCGTAATCGAGTTTCAATAGGATCATCCTTCTCGTTTGGCCCGCAACCGATCATTTGCTCATTCTCTGCGGCGGATATGAGTGGCTCGACGCACAGTCGACCCCTTGCGCTTGATCCAAACCGTTCCATGCTTCCAAGCTCGCCCAGATCCTCGCTTCGGCGATACCGGCGAGCGAAGGAAAGCATAGGCCGCCATCCCCTTGCAAATGATTCCATGGATGTTTTTCAGGACGCTGAGATGGAATCTGACAATGACGATGGCGAGTGGGGAATGATTGACCGCATGAGGCTGTGGCGGCACGATGCCTTGATGCAGCATTTATATGAAACTGCCGCCTTCTGGGGAGACAAGATACTGTCATGGACCAGTAAGTCGCGCCGCCTCGACGCTTGCCGTCGCTCTGACTGTTCCTTGTTATTATCTTCCGTAACGTGCAGATGACCCAAATGACGCGTTTTGGCTAGCTCAGACTTACTTCATGACTCATCAGTACGCGCGTGCTGAGAGACTGTTAACTAGGCCCTTTCCTGCTATGACACCAAAAGTACAGAACGCGCCCTTGAATGGTCTTGAACACGGGGTAGTAGACGATACTACAATGGGTAGTCTGACTGCAGACGCGAAAGGCAAAGGGAAGGAGGGGCACCCTGACACAAGTATAATGCCTCAACTGCCAATGGGTGACGCTGGCATGATGCAAATTCCTGAAGAATTACAAGATTCCGTATCAAGACTTGTGGACATGAGCGTAGCATGCAGATATCTTGCTGCGCAGTGTCAAGTGCGGCAAGGGAATTGGACAGACGCGACGGAGATGCTTGGTGAAGCAAATCCATTCCGCCATTCAGGTTGATATCAATCATGCACGGCTGCTACCATCCGCTAATAGATCATTCAGCAAGGAGTGGACCTGCCGTGCCGAATATTGACGGTGGTATCAAGGTAAGCAGACATATTCTTGACCACAACGTTTGACCCTTGCTTGCTTGTGTAGGTCGAAGCTTCCATGTGCCATTTGCGTGGCATACTTATGCTTAAGCTGAACCGTGGGGACCAAGCAAAGTTTTGCTTCATGGAGGCATTAACTTTGGACGTCAAATGTTACGATGCATTCGACCAACTAGTCAACGGTGAAATGATGACTCCGGATGAAGGTGAGGCCCCAAGTATCATTGCTCATTACCTGATATTTGACTGCCATAGAATGGGAGTTTGTTCAGGGTCTCGCTTACAGAGAACAAACGCAAGAAGATGCTGATTTTGTGCAGCTCATATACACTTCTCAGTTGCGGAAGTATAAACACGCAGAGGAGCATGCCCTGACCAGGAGACGTCTTGTCGAGGAATTTGGACTCTCTGACAATCCTGATGTGTTATTCAGTTTTGCGGATGCACTCTATGCTCAATTCCGTTGGGCCGACTGTTATGCCATCACGACAAGGTCAGAATGCTTGTCACGAGGCATTCAAATCCACCTTAAATGTCTTCACAGGATATTGGGGCTGGTTTCTATTCATGATTCTACCATGCCACTGCACATTGCTTGCATGTACCATCTTAATCATCTTCACTCGAAACTCTTTATTCTAGCACATGAACTTGTGGAACGGGAACCTGAGAACCCCATTAGCTGGTATGCAGTTGGAGTTTGGTATCTTGCGTCTGGGAAATGGCCACAAGCCCGACAGTACTTCAGGTGAGTCTATCAGGTCTTCTTTCTTCGTATGCCTGTCGAGCATCCACAGTAAAACATCATTGATGGATCCACGATTTGGGCCTGCATGGATCGCGTTTGCCCACACATTTGCGATGGAAGGCGAACATGACCATGCTGTCACTGCATATTCGACCTGCGCTCGCATGTTTACAGGGTGAGGTTGCTTTCGATCAGCTGAGTCATGATAGACGTGCTGAAGAAGCTCAGTTCCCATTTACCCTTGCTATTTGTGGGCATGGAGCAAATTATGCTATCCAATCATTTGTTAGCCGATGAAGCTTTGAACGCTGCTTACGCCGCATGTGATGGAGACCCTCTTCTTATCAATGAACTGGGAGTTATGGCGTTCACGCGCGGAGAGTGAGCCCAGTGCTGAGTAATCTTCTGAGACTCATGCTGATTGAATCAACAGCTACCAGCGAGCAGCGGATCTTTTTAAACGTTCACTTGAACTTGCCCAAGTGACACAAAGCTCCCAGACGTCATGGACGACAACATACCTCAATCTCGGAACTTGCTATAGAAAGTTGAAGTGAGTTTAGGGTGCTCGAGAGCGTGCAAACCTGACGTGCTTGTCCCAGTAATTATGAGATGGCCAAGACAAACTATCAACATGTGTTGGAAATTGAACCCCAGCATCCTCAGGGTCTTGGTTACCTGGGCATGGTGTATCATCATCTTGGAGAGATAGACAAGGCAATCATCAAATATCACGAGGTATGCTGCAGCCTTTGGTGTGGTTATTCCTAACGTCCATCACAAAGGCACTGAGCATTGATCCCATAAACGGGCACTTAATTGAACTCCTGAACCTCGCTTTGGAGTCTGACCTTTGTTGTGGTTCATTGGAGAAAGTTTACCCCGGTGGCGAGGAAGCTTTTCGGGCTATGATGATCTCTCTGAAGACCAAGGTCCTAGATGCTTCCAAAAAGCCCAAAGTGGATAAACCAGGTGCAGATGTGGCAATGAGCGTAGGTTGATGAGGGTAGACGATGTGTCGTTGTAGGTCATCAGTCTCCACTACCATGCTGTCCTCGACATACACAGTCCCAAAACGCGATTACTCTAAATGCCAATGGTGGCGATCTCCTGCCAAACAAAGTAACGCTTCTAGCCTGGCAGTGTGCCTGCCATTCAAATCTGAATATACAGATACCTTTTGATGCCGACATGCCGAGGCTTCGTTCTCCACAGTCTCCCACAGCGGACAATACGTCGAACCATAAGAAAAGCATCGGGGTGCAAGCCTTACGCAAGACGCACAGCTGTAACATGACCCTCTTTCTGATTGGGCAAAAATGACCCGATGACGCGGCAATGAGCTCTGCACCACGGGCGCCTTTGGGTGAAACGCAACTTGACCATCTTCTCTGACGATGAGGTCCACAACCTATAACGCCGCTAGTAACGCCATCTTTGCATGCCTACAGAATGACCCCCCGGACTGGGATTTCTTGGTACGTTACCAGTATAGCACTTGATTCTTTGATTAAATGCGCAAGCAGGACGCCCTTTTGTCGGAACTCATGATATTGCCAACATTATCAGAGCAAGCGTCATTGTTCTGCCGCGAATTATGTGCCCATGTGAAAGCAGAAAACGACAGACTGCTTGCGTCAATGACCCCTCAGCATGCTCATCGTCTGCTGAATGTCTTCACATCCGTTGCAAACATCCAACAAAAAGTAGATGGCAACACATCATCCACTCTACGTCATTATGTTAACGCGATTGAAACGGGTATCCGTCTTTTACCACCGCTGTCCTCGGGAACTACGTTGACATTCCGAGACATCATTCTTGCCAGCTGGTTTGCATCGTTTGCATTTTCCACGCTACCGCCATCGCCAGAACCGAATAATATTTTGGACGCAATCCAAGATCGTACTAGCACCGACCATCTTCCACATCTCGACAACACTGGCTTGGCGCTAGTACATGCAGTCCATCATGCCAGTGATGGCTTCATTGATTCTATGCTGGATCCCACTACCGGAACACTGCCCCGTGTTATGCTTTTTCCAGATCAGGCGCAGATGTTATCGGCTGTCGTTTTCGCTTCCCCACATACCACTTCTGATGTATGGGCTGCGCTTCACTCCAGTCAATCGACCTATGAAGTCAAGACTGCAACTTCATCTGCTTTACTTACTCTTGCACGACGCATTCAGGAAGGCGCATTGATCGCTGACCTCGGTCTTGATATTCCGCGATGTTCCAACGATGCGCTGGTTCTCCTGCTTCACTACCTTGCGCTATCATTGTTTCCGAGTGCCTCTGCATTCAATGATACCGGTGTCGTCCTGTGCGGCATGAGCAGCAATACGGCTCCAAATACGCCACGAGTTGCGTCTGGAAGGGATGTTGCCCGCCTTTACTACGAGAAAGGGTTGCGGATCGATCCCACGCATCCCCATTTACTTTCGAATTTTGGCTCGCTGCTGAAAGACGAGGGCCATAATACATCTGCAATTGGGTGAGTTGTACCAACATTTGCCGAAACTGACATACACATGAAAAATGGAAGGGTTTTCAACCACGCTCTGAAACTGCACCCCGAATTAGACATTGCACTGGTCAACATGGCAAATACCCTGAAAGATATGGTAAGCATTTTCTGTTTCTCATGCGAGCTGCTGTATCCAAACGTCTTTGGCTTCGCAGGGCCGTCCCGCAGATGCAGTTCCTTATTACCTTAAGGCTGTAACCATAAATCCAGGACTAGTCAATGCCTATTGTGGATTGAGCATGTCGATGAATGCAGTCTGTAATTGGACAGCGCGAGGTAATTTGTGACTTTTACGCCAGTACAAGCTCAACACTCTGCAGACCATTGGTTGACAAACGCAATAGCGATATGTGAAGAGCACCTTTCGGATCTTCATCACCAGAACATCGGCATCCTCGGTGAGAGGAGTGTTGATGACTGGCTTCTCACTGTAGCCTTGACTACATCAAGACCTCAATGCGACCACAGCTTGAGAAGATGGGTTCACCGATTTTGCCTTTTCACAGATGTTTCTGATGGGCGACAACCTCTCCTCAATGAAGGGAGTTTTCTTATGCGCCTTATTGACTGGTACCGGACTAGGATGCAACACCGACGTTACATCGAAACCTACGGAGAAACACTTTACGGTGAAGAGGTGCTATCGCCACCGGAGGCAGCTCCTACTGCGAGGCCGTTTGGCTTTGTCCTTTCCTCAGCGTCCTTACAAAAGGTTCCAACTGTGCTCCCTTTTCATACCGTACGTCAAGTCCACGTCAATATGTCTTTCAAGTTTCTGGCTTACATCTCCCGATAAGTTCACGCTTCCACTACCCAGCCGCACCATTCGACGCATTGCACACAGAAATTCCCTTCGTGTGTCACATAATATAATGACACAGATATCACCAGACAGAGTGCCATTGCTGCCGCTGCCTCCGTTGAAACAGCGTATTAATGTCGGTTATGTGTCCAGCGACTTTAGGTACATCTAGCTGACACTTTGTTTCTCGCGGCGACGCTGACATAGTTTAGTGACCATCCCTTAAGTCATCTGATGAAATCGGTTTTCCAGCTACACGACCGGAATCGGTTCGGCGTCTTCCTCTATGCGACGAGCCCGTCCGATGGGTCAGTCTTCCGACAGTACTTTGAGCAGGGCGACCTCAACTTTCTCGACGTCTCTTCTTGGTCAAATGTAGACATTGTTAACATGATTGAGGAGGATCATATACATATCCGTACGTCGCATACCTCCCTCAGGACGTGCCATTGATGAAATAGCATAGTTGTCGACTTGGGCGGTTATACCAGAGGAGCGAGGAGCGAGATCTTCGCTGCAAGGACAAGTCCCGTTCAGATCTCGTTGATGGGTTATGCTGGAACCCTAGCAGCCAGTGGGTTTTTGTCGCATACAGTCGTGACCTTCGCTACCCTGACCTGTTGTCTTGTTCAGGCTGGTGCGACTATCTCGTCTGCGATAGCATCACATGTCCTATCGACCTATTTGCACGGGTTCAAGCATATCGGAAACGAAGTCTAAATCATTGCTGCCAACACAGTGATTTTGGGGTTTCAGTAGGAGAGGAGGGTGATCCAGAATCATCCTCTCCCCATTGGATCTAGTATGTCCTTCCAGACACCTACTGCAGGTCAAGGCTAACACGAATTTAGCACGGAGTGTCCAATATATATGCCAGTTGGTTGTTTTACTGCTGCCTGGGCATCTTTAGCTCTGAAACCTTTCATTAGCATACATATTTTGTTACCGACCACAAACAGTCTTATCGACATGGCGAAAATCTTTCTGTCGAGGAACGTGCTCAAATGCCAGCGGAAAGGCTCTGGAATGATGAAACCAAGTGTAGAGCAGATCTTAGACGAGCCCTGTTTCCTGATTTACCCTTGTAGGTGCTGTTACCACGTTCCTGCAGCCCATTCTGATCCTTATTCCAGGAATGCCATCATTTTCGCCAATTTCAATCAAGTACGTGCCCTTGTCGCTATTCTTCACTTGCCGTTGTTGATTTTTTGTCTTTCAACAAGTTGTACAAGGTTTGGACTGCATTTTTATTACACGCGAACAACTGACGGACAGCGACTGAACAGATCGATCCCGTGAGTCTCTGACAGTATTTAATGACATCAACTGGTCGCTGAGTTCGTGTTCAGAACATATTTGCAACTTGGCTTCATATTCTAGCCCGTGTTCCACGTAGCATCCTTTGGTTGCTGCGATTTCCTACTGCTGGAGAAGCCCACCTGATCCAAACTGCCAAGGAGTGGGCAGGCGACGAGATAGCATCACGTATCAGGTTCACGGATGTTGCTGCAAAAGACCATCACATCTACCGATGCCGAGTTCCTGATCTTTTTCTGGACACGTCAGAAGTAAGTGTTTGGTGCCAAATGCTCGCTGTACAAGCTGACTTGTCTATTAGTGTAGCGCGCACACTGTAGCGGCCGAGTGAGTGGTTGTATGCACGCACCACAAGGTTGAAATTAACTGTCTGTTGTCCAGCGTGCTTTGGGCAGGCACACCGTTAATTGCTTGCGCCTGGCCGAGTCATCGACACAAGATGTCTTCTAGGGTCGCTGCGAGCTTGGTCAATGCTACAGGGTTTGGCGAGCACATGGTGGTATCCAGTAGGGATGAATACGAAGAACGCGCGGTGGCCCTAGGGAACAGCATCCGTTACACTGTGCAACCCAATGGCGATGTGGAAATAAAGTGGGGCCCTGCTTGACCTGCGGCGGTGTCTTTTCCTAAACAGAGATACCATGCCCTTGTTCGACACGGAGCGATGGACGAGGAACTTGGAGAAGGCGTATCGGATGGCTTGGAAGCGGTGGGTGGATGGCTCCATGTTTAGGATGAGTGATGATGGTTGTATCTGGGTCAAGGACGATATCCACACTCCTATCCGTATGGACTGATACCCCCACTTGCGCAATGAATTACTGGCGCACTCGATGTGTGCTTGGTAAATGTTTATGTAGTAGGACGACCTGCAGTACAATCATGGTGTTGATTTACAGATAGGTGTAGAATTAGAATGTCAAACTTACGTGGTTAAGATCATGCGCGTCGGTTGTGTAGTTGATCTAATGTCCTTGGCCGCCGTATACTGGTTGGCACTGAGCAACGAGGGGTTATGACCCCCTGAACGGAATCACATCTGCTTCCGCTCCTCGACTCGAAGGATCTTCCAGATTGGGCATGCCGCACATCAACGATCAATTTAACAAAATCACAATCGATTTTCTAATCGATTGTTTGATCTTAAACTTTTCCATTGTCCATGTCACGTTCTTGCCATCGTAACCACCCCTTCTAACTGTGACGATCCGGGTTGTTTTTGAATCACAGTATGATGGACGTGATCCGAATGTGCGCGTGCAGTGGTAGGGCCCATCGCGACTCTGCGCGAGCGGTGGGGTAGGGTTCAAGAAATCTATGATATCTGGAAGATGCGATGATGACCTGCGAACGTAATCAGGCCTACGATGTGCGGATCTCGTTGTGTCCTACCGTTGACTGATCAACCCATCTGCTTTCCAGGCTACTGGTACTTTATGAGCACTGAGCACTGGGTACTGAAGTGCGAGCTGCTGAAGAGGCACAATGTGACTGTGTTATTCAATCGCCACGAGTCATCTTGGGGGAGTCCGGTTCTGACTCATGCAACTGTATCGCCACTCTTGTATAACATCCCGGAATCTATCATTCGGACAACGAAGGCCTCAAGAATCGAAGTCATAAATACTGATACAAAAACTACACTCGCCAGCACTGCGGCAGCATAAAACCATATAGTAAGAGACATAGTATGCGAATCCACTGACTCCTCCGAGCCGTGCATGCAGAAGCTAACGTAAACGACGGTATCGTACAGGGCATCCAAGGCTGCTGCTGAGGCTTGGAGGCCGGTTGACGGCCAAAACTCGAATCACAAGAAAGTCGCAAAAGAAACTGGAAATTTGTCCCAAGCGTCGATTGAGCAAGCATGGAGATGCTAACCGAGAGATGAGCACTCGTCAGGAATGCTGCCAGGATGACGCCTCACCAATCAGGCAGACGCACTGAGACCCATCGCTCGGGCTCCTGCGCCGATACCACCTTCCCATCCAAAGAACCGTTCATTCTTTGGTACAGAACCAACGCTACTGTAGCTTTCGTTGTCCATTCCCATTTCGGACCACTCTTCGTCATCCCATCTCATATGGGCGTTCTTCGTGTGGGCCCAGACGGAGATGAAGACTATTCGCTTCAGTTTAGGGTTGAGGAAGAACCAGTGGGAGGACCACAAGAGTGCACCACTGCGCCGCTTTAACCGCACATGCGCAAAGTTATTGCGCTCGGGCGATTCGCTACTACTTGTGCCCCCGCTGTTCTGCCGGAAGGGTATACGGTTTCGAAGGGACACGGAAGTGGGTCTCGAGCTGCTAGGATCCGGGAAGAACTCGTCGACGTCATAGTCATCAAACTCAAAAGGGGGTTCGTCGTCTGGGTCGTCGGACGAATCCTCATCTGCAACAGATGCGACATCATCCTCGTCGTCAGAGTCGTTGGCGTGGGGATCAGAATCGATATCTGGGGAGTATGAGAAGACTTGGCAATCTGCGAGACCGATGACCTCATCCAATATACGATACAAGGTTGGGTGTGTGCCCGAAACTATCTGGGGAGGTGCATGGGGGCTGGACACCATGTGGTGTAGAGGTGATGACGAGGTGGTTGGGACCGAAGAAGGGAAGAAAGTGGAGGACGTGGGAGGATAAGCTGAGTAAGTGCGTGGTGCGCTCATGCCAGCACGGTGAGGAGAGAGAAGGGTTGTGCTGAGCGAATTAAGCACGCTCGCGCCATTCTTCTCCTTGTTAAAGTGTGCGGGTCTGACATCTGAGAATTCATAGTCAGGGAAAGCGATATTGAGGGTGGCTATGAGGAGGTAGAGTGTCTTTCGAGATGCCTGCTTGTCCATAGGGCCAAACGGGGTGAGCTCGGGCTCGGGGTCAAGCCATGAAGGAAGTGGCGGTGAATGAGAGAGCTCGTCGTTGTAGGCGTGTTCAAGAGATTTGAAGAGTTTCTTGTCGCGTTTGATGTTCTTGCAGCTATATGCTTCAATACGAGTGTGCACGGAGCATTCTGGGCCCTCGTGAGTAAGCGCCTGCGAGAGGCGTGATAACTCAGGGAATTCTATGTATTTCATAGTCGTGAGGAATGATGTCGAACGGTAGTTGGTCGTCGTGAGCCGCAGCGAGGAAAGGAATAATGGGGTGCTCGAGTGAGGCGAGTGGCTCGGCGTGTAAACGTTTGTCATTTCCGATTCCCCTTTCTGGATGCACAGCTTTTCATTTCTGAATTCTATCGCGACAATATGCCTAAAGCTGCAGTAGACGAAACACAAGCACAAAATTCTAACAGAAATGAACAGAATGATAGTAATTCCACTCTTAGACTGCCACATGATCACACGTTTTGAAACGTTTCTAAAGCATGGTCTTTTGATCCCTACCAACATCATGGCTTATAAGGCTTCCACGATTGACGCTTCCTCGGAGTTACGAAAATGCTTATGATAACCATCCATGGTCCGACGAGTGAACATCAAACCAAGGCGACCACGGGTGCAGTCGACACTGTTGCCGTCCACGATGTAGTCAAGAGCTAATGAGTGAGGAATGAGAGGCTCGGCGCACCAACGTGGATGTGTCATCCGGCAACTTCCGAAAGCGGAACAAACAGGCACCCATAAATTTGCTTCCTTTTACTGCCAGTGGACTGCCCATAACCACCAACCAAGTCATCTTCTTACAGTCCTCGTCTACTCAAACCCAAAGCCCATAACTAAGAAATTTCGCGGTCTTCCCTAAGCCCACGATTGCTTCTCAAACTCAATTTTTTTCTATCTTCTGTCCCACTCGAGGAGAAAACAGAAGACTTTATTTCATGATTCGACCTCCCCGCAATATATCGGCAAATACGTGTTTGTTTCGGAGAAAGTCCGTAAGTACCGTACGTCGTTTCTTTCATCTGCAGCGTGCTGTCAATTGACTAGGCCATACTCTAGCGTTAAATAATATCTGTCCAGCATGGCTTCCGCAGGAATTGTGAATATCCGTCGCGATGTCGACGACAAGTTCTACCGTTACCGCATGCCCCTCCTTCTCACAAAAATTGAAGGCAAAGGCAATGGTATCAAAACTGTCGTCCCTAACATGGCAGATGTCGCTCGTGCCCTATCTCGCCCTCCTACCTACCCTACCAAATTCTTCGGCTGTGAGCTCGGTGCACAGACCTCCTCTGATGACAAGAACGAGCGCTACATCGTTAACGGCGCTCATGACGCCTCTCGTCTCAGGGAATTGCTTGACGTCTTCATCGATAAATTTGTCCTTTGTCGCTCATGCAAGAATCCTGAGACGGACCTTGTCATCCTCAAGAGCGGTCGCAACGAGGATGTCGTCAGGGATTGCAAAGCTTGTGGTGAGAGGACGGACGTTGACATGAAGCACAAGCTCGTCACCTTCATTCTGAAGAACCCGCCCAAGAACCCCAAGAAGAGCAAGAAGGGGGCCAAAGGCGAGACAAACGGAAATGGTGGTGGAGTACATGCGTCAGCTCCATCTGTTCCTGGCAATGAAAACGGTGGCAGTTCTGGTGGTGATAGCGACGACGAGCTTACAAAGAAGATCAAAGCCGAAGCCGCTGAGCTTACCACAGAAACCAAGCTTGCAGCTCAAGATTGGTCGGCTGATACCTCTCCCGAGGCTGTCAAGGCTCGCGTTAAGGCATTAGAAAGTCAGGTCGGCGGATTATCACTTGCACCTGCTAGCGGCTTGGGAGATGACGAGGGTAGTGATGACGATGTGAACAGCCCTTACGCCCAGTTTGGTCGTTGGGTTGAAGAGAACAAGGGCGAACCAGGCGTTAATGCCGTGCAGATCTATCAGAAGGCCCAAGAATTTGGCGTCGAGAAGAAACACAAGACTGTCCTCGTTCTTGTTCAAGCGCTGTTCACCGAGGAGGTTGTGAAAGAGATTAACACGTACAAGGCCCTGCTCGCAAAGGTTCGTTCTCCTCTTTCTGATCTACGCGGGTCTTACTAATTTAATGTGCAGATGGTCACCTCCGAGAAGCACCAGAAAGCTCTCTTGGGTGGAATCGAGCGCCTCGTTGGGCTCACTCACCCCGAGCTCATCCCTTCCGTCCCAAAGATTCTCATGGCCTTGTACCAGATCGACGTCTTAGAAGAAGACGTAGTGACTCAATGGGGTACTCATGTCAGCAAGAAGTACGTTGATAAGGAGACGAGCAAGAAAGTGAGGAAGGCCAGCGAGCCGTTCTTGAAGTGGCTTGAGGATGCAGATGATGACGAATCTGAGTGATGTAGTTCTCATTTATGTTTCTGTTTTTACTTTTGATATCTTGTCGTTTGATCACCGTAATATGCTAGGTTTGCTTTGTCAAATTTTGGTCGAGGCGAGTTGAATATTGATAATAGCCCCTGGTCTCGGCAAGCCCCTGTGTGCTGATTTATAAGGCCCTTTAAGCCGCACACAATTCGTTCTTTCAACAGTCATGTCATCTGCAGCTCCTCCATTTGCTCCACCTCATATTGAGTCCTGCGTGAAGCGTGTGAGGGTGCTTTTCGGGGGAAAGTACGTAGTAGATACGAGGCATGCAAAACTTGTGTAAGTCCCTATTTACAGCCAACATCGCCCTCTATGAGTACTCACTAACAACCCAATGCATTTAGCTGGGAGAAACCTTTCTACCCATACTATTTCTTCTCCACTTCCGACCTCGACCCATCGTACCTCCGCGAATCTTCTGATAACAAAGAGCGTGGAACGAAGGTTTATGACTTGGTCGTCGGTAACCGCGAAGCAAGGGACGCTGTGACTGTGTTCACGGGCCAAGCGAGCGACACCAAGGATTTGGCTGGGTTACTCAAGATCGAGTTCTCAGCTGCTGATATGTGGTTTGAAGAGGATGATCGGATCTACGTTCATCCCAAGGACCCTTTCAAGGTCAGTCTCCAGGTTTACACTCGTACTACCGATTGAGGGGCTGATAAACGATGGCAACATAAAGCGCGTAGATGTACTGCAATCTTCTCGCCACGTACGCATCGCGGTCAATGGTATCGAACTTGCATCGACGAATCGCCCTCGTTTGTTGTTCGAAACGGGGCTTCACGTGAGGACGTATATGCCTCTCACAGATGTCCGCATTGAGCTTCTCAGGCCATCTGATACAGTCACGGAGTGTCCTTACAAGGTGGGTTACCCCTTTATCGATCATATCGTCACGTTGGACTGATATTGCATTGCTCGATAGGGGGTAGCAAATTATTACAACGTTCAGTTGCCGAACGGGGATGTACACAAAGATATCGTTTGGTACTACCGTACTCCGCAGCCCGAGTGTGGCCAGATGGCAGGTTACGTCGCTTTCTACGATGAAAAGGTTGATGTCTGGGTTGACGGCGAAAAACAAGACTGACTTGTTGGGGTGGATTCGGAAGAGCATGCTCTTTACTTGTGTTCGACGAAATACAGAGAGTTGTGGTATTGTAACTGAAGCGCTATTGGGATATGTGTACCATGTTTAAAATTGTGCTATGACGGCCATAAGCCAGCTTGGCCATCAAGGGCTGAAAAAAGACCTTAAGTACTGGATCCTGAGACCGCCGGGTAACAAAGTACTAAGATCTCAGCATCGCATTCCAAACAAAGATGGCTTATCAGTGTGCTTCCAACCGCACCCAGGAACAGACATGCAACACCAGCGATAGCGCAGCAGTCGAATCTTCTTGATGACAGATTGCAGATGTGATAGCGGCCCGAGACAGAAAGTATCTCCATGTAGGTTTGGAATCTAGAGCTGGCTAGCAGAGAACGCCTGCGGGACGTGGCGGGACTTGGAAACCGATTGCGGCGAAGATGTCTTCAGCGAGTTTGACCATAGCGTCAACGTCGGAGCCTGTGTGATCAGAGATTTTGAATTTTGAAAGTGCTTGCGAGCGTACTCCAGGTCGTCGTACTGTGGAGATTCAATGGCATTGTGAAGAAGCGTAAGATTCCATGATCGTTGAAGGGCTCTCCAATGGGAGTGTTCGGTAGGGGTGATTATTTAGGCCTCAGAAAGAATATTGGCGCACGCGCGTGAGCCGGTTGACACCAGTCGGGGAGGTTGAATGATGGGTAGTCGCGGGAAGCGCTGGGGAGGAGAGATCAAGCTACATACCGCCGCACTAGATGATAACCCTACACAATAAACAGCGTTAATTATATAGGTGAACACATGATACGAGTCCTCACACAGTGATCACAAAGTACCAATATCAAACTCGAGCGGCGAGGATAACATAAAGAACAGACTCCATCCAAGGTCCATCAATTGCATGATGGATTTACTAGCGCAGTGCGTATTTTCATTAGGGTAGCACTACCCTTACTACATTGTTGTCATTCCTGTGATATCACAGCCCAATATTAATGATCGAGGCAGAAGATAGTGGGTGGGTGCGCAATCGCGCATATGCATGAAGCGACCAAGAGCAGGATGAGGAAAGCGGCGCGTGCATGGGGGCGCGTAGCGGCGTATCGCCCCGATGGAAGAGACTTTTTTTGATCTCCGACTTTTCTGATGTGTGTCAACAAACGACACAAACATCATCATCAATGATCATCAATGTTTCATGGCATGAGCCTGTACAATTCGAAGGCTTCCTGTGGTTGCAAAGGCAACACCTGGGTCATATTTGCTCCCATCGGCAACCTTATGATATGATAGCCCAATGACCGAGGCAGAGAGCGAGAAGGTGCGCATGAGGCAACAAATGGCTCAAGGACGAGGAGCAGGGAGATCAGATCTTAGATGCGTACTCGCAGGGAGGTATTGGTGGCCTGGTAGGACGTGAATTATCTGTTTCTTTGTGTGGATCTCCCCTATTTTTGACGGGACCTTGGATACTCGGATCTGTTATACTCCCCGGGCCTGTGCTGGCAAGGCAGGGAGAGTGGACGAAATCATGAACAGTTCTAAAAGTTCTTCCATCTTTTGCGGTGTCCAAGTGCTCCGCCCATACAAATGCTTCACGACCAACTTGCCTTGATCTCGTTTCAGTGATCCAAGCACTGGATGGTGGTATATCAACTAGCGCGAATGAATCGTCGTACGTCCACCAAGTTCGTCGCTCCCTCTCATCCATCCTCTAACAGTATGACCCTAGTCTCAGGCGACCCTAGTTGGTGGCCGTTCATCAGCGCATCCCGTTTTTTCAGCTATTTTACAGGTTCGTGGAGAGCAGTCGGATGTTGGGTCCCTGTCTCGATCTAACCTTGACCGTGATTTCCCAGTTGCCGCCTCCATTGGAATGATGTATGATTGGGGTGAGCATGAGAAGATTAAAGAACTGCTGATGTCTTACAAGTATCTCCAGCCCTTTCATTCGGACAAGAGGTGTGTTGATACATGACCGGAGTAGCCACCTTGCTAAGAATGGTTTGATAGGTCGAACTGATCTGGGTGAGTATAATCATATGTCAAAGAAACAACATTGATTGCGACAGAGGCAACGTTGGTCCCTTATGACCTTTCTGTATCTGGGTGTATGTAGCTTGCATCATAGTAGGTGTGGTTGGCAACTCGTGCTTACTCTTAAAAATATTCTAGGTGCGCTATCTTGGAATATTATCTGCTGTGTATGTTTGAAAGGCTCGGCACTGTCGTTGTGCTAATGGTCCGAACCATCTCTTACAATCAGCTTAAACGTAGTAGGTGTGTCTTTCTCACACTCACTGTATTTGCTTCTCCTGACCAGCAGCATACAGTCAATGCTTCAACGATCTCGGTTACAGATGCAGTGAGCCTTCTGCACCGATGCCTACTATTGACTCCAATTACCCGCGAGCCCTGCAGGGGTGAGTGTGATCCTTGACCAGCTTCTTGGTATGCTATAATGACTGCCACAGATGTGAGTATGTTTGGAGTGTGATCTACCTGAGGTTGATCACTAACTGGATTCGACAGGCTATATTTTTTACCTTGTATGGAATTGGACAAATGTTGTGGTGTATATAATGCTGTCGGGTGAGCTTTGCAGGACCTCAGGGATATTGACGTGACTAAACATGTTGCAAGTCATCATGATTACTCGGATACATGCCATGTATCAACGATCCAGAAAGGTTCTAACATTTCTCGTCGTCATCTTCCTGGCTGTCAACATTTTCAATGGAGTGGCTGCTGCAATATCAACCAAGCATATTTCAGGGGGTACGCTTAATTGTGGATGAAAACAGTGCATGGAGCTCATTGATGAATACTAGAGGAACTCATTCTCTCTGGCACCTATGAGTGTACGATCAGTGGCTATGCGGGAAATGTACTTTTAGGTCCCATCACTTGGGTACTCGGCACTTTGTGGGAGGTCCTTGCACTGTGTTTTGCAGTCTGGATTGCTGTAAAACACTTTCGTGAACTACGACAACATTCAGCAGGAGGAATCATTGGGGACTGTTTCACGGTGTTGGTAAAAACGCACGTGGTTTACTTTGCGAGGTGAGCTTATATCGTGAATATGGTTCACCTTTTCCGCTGAAGGATCGGACATGCTAGCTTTGTTGCTGTTTCTTGCTTCCATATGGGTTATTTGTCTCCAACGAGCTCAGTGGTATGTTGATCTGTCACTGACCTCTGCATGCGACATGGTTCATTGTTTTCATTATAGGACCCATATTCCCTTAAAAATCAGATTTATTCTGGTTTTTTTCAAGTTGCTGAGGTCATACAGATGTTTGTGTTGGGACCACGCCTGATCCTTGGCGTTCGAGAATATCATGCCAAGCTTATGACCGACTTCGACGTAGCAGCCGGCATGACCTCAATCGCTTTCCAAGAGCGCGTGCATATATCGACTGGCAGTGGTGTGTAGCACGGGAGATGCTCAGTGAAGTTAGCGGTTGTCCGGTGCTCTGCAGGGAACAGGAGGATTCGGTTTATTTCATATTTCCAAGTTTCGTCGTGGTACTTATTTAGTGATTTGGTGTTGCGAAGTGGATTTCAAGGAGACATAGGTCTGGGTAAATTTTTCTTCATCTAACATATGTATGTTAGATGTAAGTACAAAACGGTTGATCCCGCGGAAGCAATTCGCGTGACTCTCCTGTCTGAGCTCTACCTGGGCTCCACCTCGACTCTTTTTGTTTTCTATGTAAGGACGGAGCGATTTCGTATTTCGTGTGACCTCCATGTGCGCGCGCCACTAATTTGATTTGGTGCCATGTGCGCGCGCCACTTCAGCTCTCTTCCTGCATCCAAAGTGCTCAACCTTATGTGCTCGAATCCAAAAAGAAATTCTGGAAGATGGATGGGTTTGTGCCTATATATCTCTGTGGAACCAGAAAACACTGTCGGTGATCTACCTGTCTCCGTCTTTGCCAGGAGATTATGGTGAGCGAGAAATAAAATGAACAATGAGGAAACATACTATCAGATAGAACAAAATCGTAATTCAGTTCTGATTATGTTGGATGCGCTGCCAGGAGATTATGGTGAGCATGAAATAAAATGAGGAAACGTACTAACAGACCGAACAGAATCATACTTCAGTTCCGACACTCTCAAGGAAGCAAGTACCTCCAGATGCACCTGAACAAACTCCAGACTACCTCGCGATGTTAACTCATCCAAACCCACCTCCGCATCGATTGGACCTAAAAGTCAGAGCGGTGTGCCCTATACAGCGAAATCTGTTAGTCGAAAAAGGATTAGTGCGAAACGCGCGAGTCTGTATCACGAGTCTTCATCGAACGTTTGTAGAAGTGCAGATTCCTCAGACAGAAGAGATACACTGTCTGCCTCGCATTACCTTCGCCTTCAATCCAGCATGTTCAAGCTGGACAGTCAATCGAAAGCAGTTTCCATTGCGTCCGGCTTATGCGACGACGTTCAACGGAAGTCAAGGTTTCAAGTTACGAATCAACGACAGCCAATGGTAGTGTACAGACATGATGGAGACATCTGTTATAATTTAACTCAATGCGCGACCGTGCGAAGATGAACGCTACAGACTCATCAGTTGTGATGTGTCAATGCGCAACCGTCCGAAGGTGAACGGAACGCTTGTAGTATTTATCTACGACAGCAGGAGCAAGCAGAAGTGCGGCCCGCTGATTCACATGGCTAGGAGAAACGTGTAGGACTGAGTTTATGTCACTGATGCCTATCCTCTCAGATACAACAGTACATCGCGCCGGAGCACTAATAATTAATTAGGACAATCAAAATAATTCCATTTCATGCATTATACCCACCATGATGATGTGTCAGCAGCCTGAACCTTTGGCTAGGCTGGTCACCGTAACCATACATTGACGGTACGGTGCGGGTCACTATACGGTCAGGCCATCACTGGCGAGAAAAACGGAGCACTACACGCGATGATAGACGGCGCGCCCCCACACCTTGATGAGCATGCCATTGGCAAGGTCAAGCATTGAGGCAACATTGAGGAACGAATAACAAAGCCGGGAGGCAGCCTGAGAGGTAACATAAAAAATTATGTAGACTACTTACTAGTGCCACGAAACCGAAGAAGGTGGAAAGAGCCGGCAGAGTCGGGAACTGGTGCGTCAGCGGTAGTGACCAGCCCCAGATCTATTCGGAGGCAAGCCGTCGATAGAGGCGTCAGCGGCGCTACGATGAACCATTACATAAGATATTGGCGTTTGCCGCATTGCGGAAGAAGATCCATCCTCCCGGGTGCAATTGACCCTTAATTGCTACGTATACTTTTGACGTGGCTTGCAAGTTTCATATGATTATTGTTAATCTCTCATAAGACAGCAATCATTATTAATCATCTTTCATACCATCCTCCATCTCATGTCTGACATTAAAGTTGACGGTTTCAAGGTCACTGCCCAATTTTTGATGTTGTCTTCGCTTACTAACTTGGAACAGGCCTCAGACATCATCGTCGACCTTCACACCGCATTCGACAGTTTCACCGATGCACAGAGACAAGCACAAGTAAAGAAAGTGCGTACCGCGAATCACAAGCCTTATCACTTGTGTAACACAATGCTTTATAGACCAAGGGCATCTTCGAGCTCCGAATAACGAACGACGACAAGAAGGAGGCCGTATGGACGATTGACTTGAAAAAGAACGGTGTCATCCTGAAGGGACTCGCCTCGCCCAAGGCGGACGTCACACTCATCATGTCGGATGATACGTTTTCGCAGCTCGCTTCAGGAAAGGTTTGTATTATAGTGATCTATTCGGATGTGGATCACTAATTATAATACGTGGCATAATAGATGGACGGTCAGAAAGCTTTCCTCACTGGCAAGCTTAAGGCAAAGGGCAATATCATGTTGGCCACGAAACTTGCCGCCGTCCTTCAGGTGGACAACTATACTGTTGTAATTAAAGCCACGACTGACTTGTTCCCTAGATGGCCAAGGACAAGGCAAAACTGTAGAGTTGTACCTACCGCTTATGCTTGTACTTTGGGCAATGAACACCATCCGTTCGCATTGCAATGTGTAGATGTGGAGTGGTGATTATTACATATATATGAACATATCCATACAAGCTTGGAAAGTGGAAGGTCTGAATATTGAGCTCAGAACATCCCTCCAAAAAGCCCACGTTGTCGACGTGGCGTGGGTTGAGTATCTGTCCGAAGAGTCGACAAGCTATTTAATTGTTTCATGACCTGATAGCGTCATCAGTCGAATGTGTGGAAAATACTATCATTTGACTCACTTCCTCGAGTTTGTCCTTACGCTCTTGTAAGTCGAGGTGGCGCTTGACAACGGGGTTCTCTCTAGCAAATTCCTCGATCTCCTTGCGGTCGAGGTCGTATATTAAACGTGAATCAATCCCTCGGGGGAGCTGAACATACACCGTCAGTACATGATTCATCATTATTCTGAAAATGTTACCTGGTCGAAGAAGTGGTCCAACAATTCGATGTTGATAAACATAGTGGAGGTATATGCAAGCTTGTCGGCGACCACATTCAGGAAGACTTCAGGACATAGCACATCACTCTCGGGGCCTGCTTTACACCGCTTTGACTTGAGCGCGGCCAGGCGAAGCTTGAGAATAGACAACCTATCACTGTACAGCATAGCATGTCGAGCTGTGAATGCATCATCAGCGTGCGGTCCAACGATCCATCGGAGAATCTCACCATCAAGAATTTGCCCTGGGGGATACCGATACGACTCAGGCTGCGGCTCCTCTTGCACGTCCTCTTCTCCTGCCAACCGTCTGTTTTTCCTCTCTTTAGCCTGCTCCTCCAAGCCCCGGACATAACCCAAGAGGCTACTGAGCCTTCGACCCCCACCAACCTTCTTCCTGATCTCCTTCAGCTTGCTCTCGCACATCGCTACCTCCATCTGAAATAGCTCCGCTGCGCGCCCACGCCCCTGCTCCCACTCTCGTTCATCAACGTCTACCTCGTACTTGAACGGCTTAATGCAGTTCTCAACCTGGTCTGACGTAACGCCAATGCGCTCCCGCAGAATCATATGTGAGAACTGCACCAATCTTTCAGCTGCTCGAGGGTGGTATGTGAAAGGGTCTCCGGACACAATCGAATCAATAAGAGCACGCAGGCCATCAGCAACAAGAAGAGTGGAGTCGCGGCCAACGCCAGATTTCGTGAGTAAGGAAGATGCCGCATCAAGCTTATGTCGCCAATACGGTTCCACATCCTGAGGCTTCACCTTCGAGTCCGCAGCAAGCGCCCCGAGTTCCGGTGTCCGTTTGTCTAGCCAATACAGTTGTTCCAGCACATCCATCACCTTCTCGTCCAACATCATCTTCAGCTTCTCACGCACTTGCGGCTTCCGGAACTGCGTAGTGAAGTCTTTGAACCGAGATTTCAGCGTGTCCACCGTTTCGGCGACGTACGACTCCGCGGTAATGCGCCGGTCGTTATACTGTACTTTGAACTGGTAGGTAGCCTCTTCCAGCTCGAGCTGCACCGCATTGGTGATCCCGTGCAGCGAAGACGCCATGGAAGATTCGAGCACTTCCATCAGACGCCGCCGGAGAGTATCAGTGCCGACCATCAGCGAGGATGAGGCGCCGAAGTAATCATGGTGGTTGCCAAAGTAATCATTCTCGCTCCGTTTCGCAATGGCGCCTGCGGACTGCGACGAGGATTTTTTCCCTGCTGACTTGGCAACGACGCCCACATATCCTAGGTGCAAGGGGTAGCGGTTTCCTGCAAGGATTGTCGCACCCTGTTCAGGTGGCACCAAATCCATCTTCGTGATAACGCCAATTGTTCGCAGGCCCAAGGGGTCAACCTTTCGGCTCGCTCGTAAGGCAGGAGAATTTGCCAAATCTACGTCGGCTGCGCAGACCGCGAGAATGATATTGGGCTCCCGGATGTACCGCTCACATAGACCTGCGATCTTTTCCTTAAGTGTTTCTGGCTGGTCCATGGATGAAATCTGTACGTAGCCAGGTAGATCGATGAGGGTGAGGTCAGGAACGTTGGGACTGTAGATGCGGAGGTCAATGGCGTCGTTAGAGACGGCTTCGGAGGAGGGGACCGCAAGGTTGAGGTCAGTCAGGGTTTGCTGAATGTGGGCGAAGTTGGTGATCTTCCCTAGTCCTAGAGCTGGGAACTCGCCATATTCTTCTGGAGTCTTGCCATCAGCCTTGGCGGGTGTGTGGACTAGAGTGAGCTCTATAGGACGGCGAGTGACCATGTTGTTGCCCCTGCATCACCATCAGGACAATCATAACTGATGAATATAATTTCCCACTTTGGCAAAAACTCGTGCCCCACAATGGCTTCTAGTACTGAGCTCTTTCCTGAGCTCTGGCTACCAATGACGACGATGCTTGGGAGCTTCAGCGCATCGCTCTGGTCAATGCTCAGCAACATGCTTCTGATCTCAATAAGCTTCCTCGTGAGATGCATTAGCTGATTCTGTCTTGAATCGACATTCCCGTCGGCCTCATTGGATGCCTTTGAATCTAACGGTGAAGACATAGTTGCAGCAATGAGAGCTGCAATAGCGGCATTCTCTTCAGGCAGTCGTCGGTTCGAGGACTCCCCCTGTGAATTCTCTTCTCGCGACTTCTCACCGTTCTCCATAGATGCGAAGAGATCCTTGAGAAACTGAGGCGTTTCGATGTCTGGTAATTGGACCGCAGACATACGAGACGAGACCGCCTTGATGCCGTCCGAAGCCGAATCTATAAAATCTGCGGCTACATCTTGGACAGACGACAGCAAAGCAGTCGACTTGTTGCGCAGTTCTGTCGAAATAAGATGAACGCACAGGTATTGTATCATGTACGAGAACTTACCTTCGAACTTGTAATTGGCATAACCAAGCCCGCCAGCACCAAGAGCTGCACCAGCTATCGGTACACGAAATGCTCGGGCAACAAATCGAGGTATAGAAGAGTATGAAATGGCGCGGACGTGGAGGTTACGCAAGGCGGCAGGGGTTTGGGATGCATACCGTTGCCGCAGGCGGACAGAGCCTTGTGAGGATGTCAGCAACGTGCCAAATCGGTGGTGCACGGGTCTATTCGATTCAGCAGCCTTTCTGCTGGCAGCAAGGCCATATGCTACGACCTTCCTGGGTAACAAGGCGGCAGATATACGACGGCGGAACGAAGAGTACATAACGTGTCGATAATGCTGCAATCTTGGGCTCAAAGAAAGTAAATAGAATGCAGATGACAGGATTGACAGCCGCCCTTGCCACGTCTGGCCTTGTACAAGCCAAGATTTTGAGGAACCAAGAAAATACCGTGAATAGTTGAGACTCGAGTTGGACGTTTGATCCTAAGTAGCAGCTTAATGGTCTACGGATGGACCACGTGTCACGTGATGCAATGCTGAGTCAGCGCGTACTGCTGAACTGTGAAAACACGTAAGACGGACATCGCCGGCCCGTTCCCCAGCTGACCGTATCACAACCAATCGTGCTCTCGAGACTCGGAGCTCCGCTAGAAGATGATGATGTCGCGAGACCGATCCCATATAACTGCTAGAGCAGCCTTTGTTTCTTGCCAACCTGATCGATTGGTTTCTGCAACATGCCAGCTGCGGTACCCCCTTCCGGAATTTATGTGCCCGCTGTCTTGTTCTTCAAAGAGAACGAGGACTTTGATGTCCCTGCTATCAAGTCTCATGTCTTACGGCTCGCTCAGGTGCGAACAACCTTATGACTCCCTGATGTCAGTCGATAACATTTCAACCTGCTCAGGGAGGTGTTACAGGTATCGTCGTGCAGGGAAGTAATGGAGAGGCTCAACACTTGTCGCACGATGAGCGTAAAGAGGCAATCAGCCTTACTCGCAAGACCTTAGATGAAAACGGCTTCCAGAATGTTGTTATCATTGCAGGCTGCGGTGCCCAATCTGCACGAGAGACGAAGAAGCTCTGCGCAGATGCAAAGGATGCTGGTGCTGCCTTTGTACTCGTGTTGACACCTTCCGTCTGGCCTGGAGACATGACGAAGGAGAACATCATCCGTTATCACCGTGAAGTAAGCCTTCCATAAAATTGACTGGACTGAATCGCTGACTTCCTCTAATTTGTAGGTTGCAGATTATTCACCTTTGCCATACATGGTGTACAACTTCCCAACCGTCACTGCCGGCATTGACCTGGACTCCGATATCATCCTCACACTCTCAGAGCACCCCAACATTGTGGGCACTAAGTTGTCTTGCGGAAACGTTGGAAAGCTCCACCGAATCACTTCTGTCAAGCCGCCTTCCGAATTCTGCACTCTCGCTGGTGTTTCAGAGGTGCTTTTACAAGGACTCCTCTCCGGAAGTGCTGGTGCAATTGCCGCCCTTCCGAACCTCGTGCCTAAGCTACACATGAAGATGTATGCACTTTACCAGGCAGGAAAGATCGACGAGGCTATGAAAATTCAAGCTCAGCTAGGTCAGGGAGATTGGGCAACACGCAAGGCTGGAGGAGTTGGTGCTATGAAGGCATTGATATCGAAGCATTTCGGATATGGAGAAACTTATGTTCGACGGCCGCTCATGGCTGTTGCACAACTTAGCGGTACGTATGTTGATGAACTGGAGGAACTGATTGCCAGCGAGAAGATGCTGTAGGATATAACATGTTTTGTATTACGATTATCGCATGCATACTGGCACAGTCCAAGTTTGCCTATCCATCATGAAAACACACGACGCGTCGTCCATGCGAATTCAATGACATCTACCCTCAAGAGTCAATATCAGGTGCTCTTCGGCACTTGCCTTTGTCTTGCCTCATCGCTAACTGTTCTCAAGCCTCCCTTCGCCGTGTGCACCATCAATCGCTGGGTTTATAGCGCCCGCGTTGTGAGGTGACACTGACTACCTTTTACCCAAGCAGACCTCTCGAAATAACGTACGAATCATGGGGGTAAACCTCGTGCGTTCCTTTTCAGCTCCGACGACTCCCATAGCGACGCTGACGGTCCGGTTTATACAATTGCGTGTCACTTTGTCAATCAGCCCTTCTCAAACACCTGCCACGAATAGAGTCAATGGACGATTCCCGGGCCCATAGCAAACAAAATGCAAAGTGTTCTTTTACTCATGAACCTAGTCTCCAGTAGGCAGATCAATAGAAGGGAGACAGTCGTTCCTTCTGTAGTGCCAGGCTCCTGGTCATGACTCTTTCACGAGTGGTGCATGAATCGGTGCCCCAAGAACTTCAAAACACTCCTCCGAACGGTGAACTCTCGCGCTGTCTATCGTCTGGTTAATTTTACTCCGAGTGACCAGAAAGGGTTCGCCGACAAGTCTCTTCTTGAGACATACAGCGCCGAGCGTCTGCCTGTGATCTCCGAGATGCTCGAGGTAACCACCTCGCTTCTTAACAAGACAATAACGTCTGGAGACGTGGCGATCGGACAAAGTCCCATCCTTTTCATGCTCGGCATCAGCTGCCGATTCAGCACCAGAATTTGTGACTTCAGTTGAAGGGAAGCCTATCAACGCATACGGAGTGCTGTAGTGGCACATGGTGATCAAGGTCAGTGCATGAGATAGAGAAATATGTTGTACTGTGAAAGACCGCTCAAAAGTTGTAGTACTCGCTTGATGGCTTGCTGGGTACAAGGATTGGGTGGATTTATTCCATGATCGGGAATTCCTGAACATCTGCAGTGACAAGTAAACAATTGAATGCATGAGCTCCCGTAGCTATGGCTGTGATGAGAGTGGGTTGGTAAAATTGACGATCACGTTACGCCGCTACATGTGTGGTGCAGAATTCCGACGAGGATGTATTTGTGAGGGAATTGACCAATGTGTGAGATGAAATATGAGTAGAGCGCAGCGGAAATGAAGACGTGATATTCATATCGGAGTAACTATGGATGCGTGGGGCAAGTTACATGGCGATGTGCTGCCAGGCTGGAGATTCGTGAAACTGCCCGACACGAGCCACAACAGCATTCATGCGGCTATCTAAGAAGGATAGTTCTCAGCCAGATTCGAGCGCCGGGAAGTGCTAACTGCACTATGACATTGGATGCGAGGAGATACATCCTGGAAGATGTGGAGACCAGAGTCGGACCCATGCACACAGTGCGGAGGTGCCGGGAGAATATAAATAACCCTCCATGGCAGGTTGAGAATCTTATGTCGGGACTTTCCCTCAGGATTACGGGAAAAGGCTGGGGTGAATTCGACGAGATCGTAAGGGAATGACGTCTTATTGCGACAATTCGCCTTTTGAATTCATCAACCCATCGAGAAGCTCGGCGACTTTCTGGCGAGCTTCATTCTTTTCCTGTTGTACGTGCTTGAGTTCTGCATCCCGACGGTGGGCGATTTGAGCCTCATCGGACAAGAGAAGTAACAACTTCAAAGAATGTGTTATAGACAACAGCGAATTAGCTGCACGGACCTGGATGATTTCGACAATGAGCGACCCGTAGTTGACACAAGGTTTGTTTTCATACCATAGACTCGGCGCGAGATTCAGCCTGAAAAGACTCTTGTGCGATTCGAAACTTGTCCTTGTCTCCGATCTGACAGAGGTTGAGGTACTGCTCGAGAAGGTACGTATAACGCTTACCGATGCCAGACTAACAATATCGACCATACCATCAACCAATACTTCTACCTCGGCGTCTAGTTTCTTGTTCCATTCTTCTTCAATGGCATCAAGGTATTCATCCGAGTTCTGATCGACGAGAGCTTGATTGAAAGTGGGGCGCTGAAGTAACTTGGCTGTAGGCAATGCTGAGGGACGAGAGACATCAGTCTGGGGAGGCTCAGCCATCGGTTGATATCGTCCGCACGACTAGCTTGGATGGTGCACTAGCGGAGGATCAACAGCCCCAAAAGGCAGGTTGTGGTACGAAAGTAAGGTGTGTTGATGTGATCAACAACGTTGTGCGCTGTTGTACCCCATCATGCTCCGAGTCGAAGAAGGAACGACTATCTAAGTCTTCCTTGTATTTGTCTGCCATTTTCTTTGATATCACACCAACTCGCGTCTCTTAACTTGTCATTATGCGCTTAGAATCAATGATTCCTTCAATCCCTGCAGAACTGGTAGCAGCACTCGACCATTCATGTGGCATTCGAACGGACACCGATCTTCTCTTCTCTGGTTCCAGCTTGGACATCATCAAGAAATTACCACTCGGGACTGTAACGCTTTCAGACCTGGAAAAGTTCACCGAATTAGCAGCAGAACAGGCATCGGTCCCTGGACATCGGGGAGACGAGATTCTTGCTGACATAGGACGGATATCTGAGAAACATACTCAAGCCAGCTGTGGTGTCAAGGAACTAGATGACCTTGTTGGTAGCTTTGGTGACTCTCGAGTCTTTGAAATATCTGGAGCTAAAGGGTCAGGTAAAACGGTCAGATGAGTTGAAGTATACTCTCGAGGAACAATTTACAACGAAGATGACAGGCACTTGCGCTTCAAATAGTGATCCAGCGTCTTCTTGCTGATGCAGATTCTTGTGCGTTATGGATCGATACATCCGGCGACTTCTCTGCAGAGATGACTGCTCAGCTAGTGCGATATTTTGATATAACGGTAAATCTATCGTCGATCTCGTGGTAAGAAATTAGAATCTGACGAAAGACTGCCAGGTATCTAATAAAGTGCTAGAGAGGCTTCAGGTATCCTTGGGTTTCAACATCGAGGCAGTGCATGATGTCCTCGAAGCGCTGCGCATTTCGCTTTCGGTATGCCTCGATCTCTTTTTGCGCTTATTCGTTCCTGAATTATGCCATGTGTCGCAGAGCTCTAGGGCCGTTGGACCAAGAGTCCAGTGGATAGTCCTTGACTCTATAACCCCACTTCTGCTGCCGTCTCTAAGTGCGGTATCTTCCCAAGGACATGCCATGATGACAACGTTTATGCGCCGATTACGCGAGCTCTCTCAGACTTTCGGAATAACTATCTTAGTAAGGTTGTTACACGAACTAGCACCTGCTTCTTATCTTATCTAGGTCATCAACGGAACATCAGCAGCTGCACCATTCAATCAGAGTTCCGCATTTGCATCAACAATCAGAAAACCTGCTTTGGGTCCTTCGTTTACATTTATGACAGATTGTACCCTCTGGTTATCAAAGATGAAAGACATGCCTGATTCCGAGGGCCCGTTCTCGGTGCACGTGGCAGAAGTATTCCGTTCGAGAGCAATGGTGAGTTACTGAGTAGTTTTCCCTTCGTGTGATATTTAATTTGAATTACAGAGGTCAAAGACTTGGTGCACCTTCCGAATTCGCCATGGCGTCTTATCCTCGACATCGGATTTGTAGCTATCCCATGACGCAGGACATTTCTTGGCATAATGCGCATGTCCGGCTTGACCCAGTGACTCGCCAACAACATAATTCATTTGAATTACAGAAGCAGACTGCGTGTCATTGTGAAACAGCTATAGCATACATTATTCCGCATGAAGTCCAAAGTGAATCCAAACTACAAGGTGAGTTAAGCACGCGATGTGTCCTTCCTAAACGTCCTCTACCGTTGCCTCCCTCGAAGCATGAAGTTCATTGCCCCAAAACCTTGAGAAGCGGGATGGCTGGTATGTATCCCTCTTTTGACTCTGAGCAGCATTTTTCTTGCTCGTCACGAATATGTCGTTCTGAGCTCCATCTTTAAAATCATAAAGGTCGTTGTACAAAGGAGGACCCATGTAGTCCTCAAACATCTAACCAGACCAGATTCAGATTGAGTATTGTGTGAAAGGTCAAATGCTCACGTTGTTGCCTTCATTTTGCAGCCAATACAATGGTTGCTTCGCTCCGTGCGTACAGTTGCTAGGGGTAGGGTGGGTGATTCCGTGTTCAGGATCTGCTCCGCAGCGTCTTGCAACTTGAGGCTTCATGAGAGCTGGTGCATCGTGCTTAGAACCCGTTACTGTGCACTGGAAGGCATTCATATACACTGCAAGGCACCGAGTCAGGACGACTAGACAACGAAGGAAACCGCCTTACTTTGTTCAGAACCGCTATCAGGAGAGTGGATCCAGAACCATGCACACGTGCATTTTCCGCCGGGACAGGCAGGCATGTCAGCGGGAACCTATTGTTGTTGTTGTTAAACTGGGTTCAGAAAATCTTTGGTCATCGTAGGAATATATGTACCTGGAATGCGGTGAATCTGTGCCAGACGCAAGTCTGGTTGACGCTAAAAACCGTGAAGTCCTCTGGTTTGATCTTGCTGACGTCTGATTCAAGAACAATGGCAAGTGCACAGCCTTTCACGTCGTTGATACCCTTGGTGTGGAACTGGACAGGTGTGGATCTGGGGCAAGGCCAGTCCCCCTGACGAATATCTCCTCTGTACCATTGAGCTTAGTATACATCCTGATGGAACATGTAATCAGATGGCTAACCCTTCGGACGAATTCCACCACGTCGTCGCGCCCTTGTTACACCCGAGCTCTGCAATGGCGGCTTTCCCGGCGGGCAGTTCAAAGACATCATTTGGGTGCGGAGGATACCGAAGGTGGTTATGAAACCACCACTCGTCAAACGTCATACGCGCCAGGGGAACAACAGGACGGTTGTCGTAAGAATACGCTGGGTCCTTGTCTGTGACGTTGAAGCCCCACATGCTTGGGTGCCAGAATGCAATGTGGGCATGGACAGAGGGGACAACCACGACGACAACAATGAAGAGCAGACGAGTAACTGAATAAATCATAATGAGTGAGCTGCTCGTGTTGGTTTCTCAATAGAGGCACCAGGCATTATATAGTGCTCCATGCACACAGCTCACGATGGGCCTACAGCTGAAAAGAATCAAGAAAAAAACTTTAACTTTAGAGATATGCAACACACCAGCCATTACACCAATGACGAGCGCAGTCACTCACGAAGATTGCATTCGGAAGAGCGTCCGCCCTGAGTTGCGTACTTCCGGTGCGCACTGGTCGACTCTGTCCGAAGACAGAACAGCGGAAGGTAATCAACAATATCCTCTTCTGGAAGATCTGCAGCGTGACGGACAAGCCGAACATATGCTTCTGACACAAGATTCTCAAGGCACGGACAAGTTAGGTATCAGTAACTTGCCTCCGAAGACAAACAGGAGTTCCCCAGCTCCATTACTTTGGCCGGCAGGTCGTTCAGGTCATAAAAGTCTCCAGGCTTACGATAACTTACAGTTCGTTTTAAGTATTGGGCCCATTTGGCATAAAGGCTCGTCATTATGGGGTAGGACGCCCTTTCGACGGCCCTAAGTTGACTGTAACAGTCTCTTAAAATGCCTTGTAGGGTACCATGTCGCCAAGCATGTATTCCAGCAGCATCGTAGTATACTGCCCAGGAATAATCACAAGGAACTATGTAATTCATATCAAACAAGGCTGTGGTTCCAATGATGTCTGCTTTGAGCTTACCTTCAACAATGAACCAGCGAAGCATGACATTGGAATGTGGATATTAACAAAGAAGTCTTACCCATCCGAAATCGCTCGCGACACTGGCAAAATCATTCACATCAGCTCGGAGTGTGGCCACACCCGTAATCATTCGGAACAACTGCTCGTGGTTGGCCTGTGGCGCAAAGGCGCCTCAAAGGACGAGGGCACTTCGTCAGTCGATCTTGACTTGACCGGCCCAATTCGCATCAAGAGCCATCGGAGTCATCTGAAAAGTCGTTCCCGATCACGGGAACGAAGCTGATGGATGATTCACGAACATCAAAAGGCTCACAAACCCATCTCGTGGATAGGAAAGACGCATCCAAACGAAATCATGGAACCATAAGCACCATAGTAGATTAAAAGGGGCACATCATTAATCCAAAGTTTGATGGTTGTTCCCATCAAAATGAGATGAAGAAGTAAGCAAACTGGACTTCACATATCTCCAAACCTGTAAAAATGATGAGACCAGTTCGATAACTGTGATCAAGATCACTTGCCTATCTGGCATCAACACGGGCGCAAGCAAGCTCCACATGTACAGTAACATGCACACCCAACTGCTTACTATGCGCATCCACATCGCGATCTCCGAGCGGCCGATGCGGACAACCTCCTCGGAGTCAACAGGACCCTGTTCCGTGGACATCACGTTCCTACGTGGAAAAGATGGGCGGAAGGCTCTCTGTATAATTAAAAGACGACTTACCAATCGGTCAGGAGCATTGCGACATACATTGCACCAATAGCGAAGATGACATGAAACCAGGAATACTGTGCATATAAGGTGATTGTTATGGAAGATGTCGCGATATGCTCACATTGTATCTCGTGCCGGAACGTTCATCATCTTTGGCATCTCCACAGTTGTCATCCTCATCGTCGTCATCCTCTTCATCCAGAGCAGATGCAGGGATTGCTCTGGCAAATTATCACTACCCAAATATGAATCTATAATACTATCACTTACCCAGCCTCAACAGCAGCGAGGAGGGCCTGATATCTCGGTGACTCCGTTCTTCCCGGTTGAGTGCTAACTACATCCATTTCCGAAGGCTCACTAACGTCGACCGGAAGTTGAACTGCGCCACCTTTCTTTCCCCTACCCACCAATGCACGGCTCTGTGTCGCCGCACGACTGGTAGAATAGGCGATAGCCAAGAAAGTGAAGACTGCACCAAGAACAACTGTGGTAGTCCGCGTCTTGTCAGTCCGGTTGAGCGGATTGCAAGATTGGTGTGCGTGATTGCTGACGGCGGAGACAACAAGATAGGTGCAGTATGCAGCAACCATTCCGGATTGAGCGAGGCCCGATCGAGGATTCGACGCTTGAATGGCAGGATGTATGGACATAATAGTGATGATGATGCAAAGGGCCAGGTTTAATGAGATGAAGAACCGGTTGAGAGTACATCCGGAACTTGCGAAATAGGCGTATAGAACACCGGTCAGCGTGATACACGCCACGTACATCGCAGCAGTAGAGCCTATGAGGATCCATTGCCATAAAGTCGAATCTGAGTTCTCCCAGTTTTCCTGACACATTTCTGTCCATGAGTGGGCAAAGTCGACCAGAAGAACCAAACCGAGGAGGATAAATATGGTGGCACCTATAAGAGAAACGTAGTTGCCCCAGAACATGAAAAATTCATTCGGTATGAAGAACGAAACCACAACGAGCAAAATCCACAGGAGGACCTTTGGGCCCCACCAGCTGGCTTAGATGAGCGCATATTCCAAATATTCAACACAAGACAGGGGGCTTACCCATTCTGTATTGCGGCGCGTTTATCCCTAGACTCTTGGACGCCAATGAGAGACAAGCTCAGGATCGCATGAAATATAGATAAGGCGAAACAAATACGATGGACCTGAGTTCACGTGGGTCAACATTAAGCCAACTGCGAGTTGCATTGGACGTACCGCAAGAACACCATAACACTTGCCCTCAACGCAGTCCATCTTTATGTAGTCATAACTCCAATGCTCAATCTTGCGTATTGCAAATGGAGTCTTCATGAGCCATGCTAGCAGGGAGTTCAAAATAAAGATTATCTAGGCAAATATAGTCAGGGCTCTTTCAAAGTTCAAACCCCCACTCATTTCACTCACTGCGAAACCGACTCTCGTCGCTATCGAGGAGTTGCAGTTACAAGACTTGCAAAACATGGACGCTAAGAAATGTATCAGTTGCAGTTCTACAGGTGCAAAATTCTGGGATGAGTGCCCACCAGCAGTCGAAGTAAAGCAAAATGCAAGACCGCCGAGGCATGATGCTGCGATGGTCCCCAGTGGACCAGCGAGGGGGATAGAGAACAAGAGACCCATGACGTGTCGATGGAATCACTATATGTTTCTTAGTACAAGGTGCAGGCCTCAGTGGTGCCCTGCAACACGCATCCTATTTTGGTATTTAGTTCCCACCTGTTCCCAGCGCGGATCTGCCGGAGGTAATCTCAGACGCGTGGCCAATATTAATATTCGTGTCTGCGTTCCACCGACGACCACGGTACCACCAACGTCCCAACTTGCGATTCTGCTAGTGTCTATTGTATGATTCAGTCGCCTAAGGCTGTATCGTGCGGATATTTCTCATCGGGAACGGGTTCACGGTTGCCGGGCCCGTCACTGATTCAAACCTAAAAACACTGCAGCGACCGTTGCGGTATGAGCCACGCCATCATCATTGCTTCGATATTTATCTTCACGATGAAACGTTCTGTATTGTCCCAGTTGCAACTTAATACTATGTAATAGTATTGAAACACGCGTCTGATATGCAGTGCTTCTTGATGTGAAGCCTCCCTTCACATCATCATGATAATAATGGAACGGGGATTCGAGCGCGACCGGGCCAAGGCTCGAGCTGATGACATCGCATTCGATGCCAAGCCCTCATTACACTTTGGTCTCCGGTTCCGAATGCATTCTTAAACCTGCATTGATTCTCAGCTGAAAATATCCGCTTCCTTGCTTCTCCATTGAATGGATTCAAAGTACTCTACCGACGCTATCGCAGCCGCTAGGAGTCTTCAAGTCTTTACGGTAATTCTTCCTCTGGACAATACAAACAACCTCTGATGAAAGTCGATTACTTCTAGTACATTTATAGTATGTGCTGCTTCATTTGACTCAGATTGCCTTCTGCTAACGCAGATGATCGATTGATCCAGCGTCGATGGCTACATTCTGGGTACGATCATCCTCACCCTTCTCGCCCTAATATTCGTCTTGACCATTCTATTCCCACACAGACATACGACTACGCCTGCTCAATCCATGAGGAGGTGACACAAATAACTTCAAAATCAATTTCGTATGTTCATCATGTACTGTTTCAAGGGGATGTTTTTGTTTTGTTCTGGCTGGAGGAGGATTAAACTTCTGTACATTGTGACACGCTATGTTCCTGTCCTTCTTTTTGCTGCGCACTTCTATCGTACGTCCTGGGCCTGAATGGATCCAAGATACTATATTGACAGACTGTTCCCAGTGAACTTCATCCCAGACGAGACTTCCGATGTATGTGGACTCGCAATGGACAAGAGCTCTGCTTATTTGAGGGTCAACTTAGACATGTCAATTCGTCAACAACATCTGCTCATGTGCACTGAATCATATGTTCGGATATTCAGTTACTGACCCCTCTCATCTCTTACAGGTCTTAGCCTGATATCGATCGTCTGCTCAGAATGTAATTTCTCTATTATCTTTACCGCGAGTACAAAATTTTGATTTCTCCAGGTTTCTTCATACTCAGGACGTACGTGCTATGGAACAACAATAAGGTCGTTTTGGTAGCCATGCTATCGACTTTTGCAGTGAGTTGTATGCAATGAATGTCGTAGCTTTCTCATACGAACACAATATCAGACTTTAGTTGTGGGGTCTATTGTTGCCGTCTTTTCTGTCACTGCGATTGCGCCATGTATGAATTACACTCGCCTGTCTGGCCATTTGTTGACTTGGTTTTCATTTCACAGTTGAAACGAGTTCTATTCCAGGCATCACAGGTTGCTATCAATCCTCGGGAAGCATGAGGCTTTTTGTGCCTTATCTTCTTTTGTTTGGATTAGAACTGAGTGCGTCGCTGAAAACCGATGCGAAAAAAGCCCTTTGATTCATGCTGACACAGTGCTAATCTCCCTCACGCTCACATGCGCCATACAAAATTGGCGTACAACTAACAACCGTTTGTATGTTGTTATTTTAAAACACAATGTATTCTATTACGCATGTGGTTTGGGTAAGTACGAGAGTGGAGTAATTCATCCTTACTCATCATTTCCACAGTCTTCTCGATAGTGAATATTCTGACATCGCTGCTCCTCGACGTGCGTCACCTATCTCTTGAAATATTTCGTTTAATCGACGTTTGATGCAGTACGCGTATAGCGGCATGTTCCAAGAGTACGTCTCCGCCAATGTTTGTTGGCAAGCAATACTCACAACCCCAATCATGTGTCTAGTTTCCAATTCATCGTTCACGCCATACTCGCCACTCGAATGCACCTCCATTTGTGGCATGTCAACCGCAATGGCGATCCTAGTGTCTTCACTTCAATTACTCTCTCCGACCTGACATCCACAACATATACTGAGTCCTCCTAACTAGATTAGCTTGCATTCCTTGAGAGTAGGTTGGAAAGAAGGAATGATTACGGTTGACTGTTTCAGCGGTTTTGGTCGGTTAGATTGGATGATCACTTCCAATTTGTGATTGCAAGCATGCAAACATCGAGATCTCGTTCAATGATCCATCAGGATCAACCAAACATCATGCGGTAAATCGACTGTAGATCGTAAGTGTATGTATCATGCGGCATGCCCCTTACTTGGTTTTGGAAGCGACGTTGATGTTTGGCTCAATGCGAAATCCTATGAGTGCCTTCTCTTCGCAAACAAGCCATCGAAGGGTGAGAACTGTTATTATCATCGAAGGAGTTGAGACCTTAATCAACTCTATCGCTGATGATAGCAGCCTAGGTGAAGGATTTCCAAAGTTCAAGACACCTCTTGGATTTTTGACGCCACCCTGGCTATTACTCGCGTGCACTTCAGGCTATAGTTTGCAGACAGGACATCCATGGACAATATCGGTACGTGGACAGGATGAAGACCTAACGAGTGTTCAATTCGTGGCACCTTCCCCTAGCAATAATGTACAAATTTTGGTCTTATGCATCCTGAAGAACAAAACGTTTCTTTCTAGTAATCACTCTCAGACAGACTCGACGCGTAGCTTTGTGGAAGCCATGGAAATATCGATACTGAGAAGGCTCTGACAAAATACACAACATCAAGGAGAGCTACATCGTAGAAAATTGTGCCGCACCTTTCCTTCCCTCAGTTCGGTGGGAGATGGCATGAGTCCAAGTCTCAAGAGCTCAGATGCTTTGCTGACTACAGGGTCATTTTGCATGCTGTCGTTACAAGCCTTGTAGCACGCGACTTGCAGTTCGGAGAGAACGTCTCACCTAGATACAGCAACAACCTCGCCGTGATGAACATAGTACGCAATGAACTTGAGATAAGTAAGGACCATGGAGTCAGGGTTTTCCGCACACTTTACTTACCTTCATTTCGTCAGGGTTGCCGTGTATAATAACATCGTCATAATCGGCTCCATGACCACAGTAACGAAGCTGCTGTCCCTCTAACGACGTCGTCAGTGATGTCCCTGATTCAATTTCAGAAACGTACGGGCGCTCCAAAAGACTGGCACTTTTGCAAATGGCTGTGGGTCACCTGCAATCGTCTTACCAACAGCACGGCCGTGGTTACCTGCAACCTGTAGAGAACAAGTGAGCGATGGGATTTGGTAGTCCTACGAGGATGGGTATTTGCTGACGTTCCAGTGTTCTATCCTACGGCTCTCTCCCGTCTTTTGCTGTGGGTACCAAGCAATATCGCCTATATCAAAGGTCGGCACGGGGAACAGTACAACGAACAACCAAGCCTACCGACTGCATAAATATTGTCTTGCCCTTGAACTTTCAAGTATTGGTCAACCTTGACTCCACCGTCCTTCTCGAGCTGGAAGCCGCTCTGCTTCAAGAATTCGGTCGCTGGAGCCACACCGACCCCCATGATGATGAAGTCAGCGGGGAGAGTCTGTCCGTTGACAACAACACCAGTAGCCAGGGAAGGATCGCTCTCCGATGGTATGATCTTCTCGACCTGTGTCTTTAAGTGAAATTTGACGCCTTGAGACTCGTGATACTATGATAAAAAGGATGAGATTGAGGATAATAATCGAAGAATCAACGTCGCAACCATTTGAAGAGCTTTGCCCACTTCTTTGCCCAGTACGTTCTGGAAAGGGTGCTCCTCCATTCCGATGACATCAATGGACGCAAGTCCCCGCTTAGCGACGGCAACAACGAGCTCCATGCCAATGAAAGAACTTCCAATAACAACCATTCGCTTTCCCTCTTGAGCCGCTAGAAAATTTCAAAGCATTGAGAAGGTCTCATAAGCGCCAATGGACCGATATTACCTGCATCAACACGTTTCGAGTCCTCGATGCTACGGAATGTGTATACATTCTCGAGGTCTGATCCAGAAATAGGTAATCGACGAGGAGTACCCCCCATAGCAAGAATCAGAGTTTCGTAGGATATGGATTCCTTTCCTCCATCAAAGACAACGAGTTTAGAAGATGTATCCACGGAGGTTACAGTCTAACGGTAGTTCAGAATATGATTTCTCCAGCAAGATAAATACTCACAACGCCAGTACGGAGGGTGGTACCATACTTAATCTTGAGGTCAGCGGCTGTCCTCCATTCGAGTTTTGACGAATCTGTGATCAAAGCCTTGCTCAACTTGGTTCTGTGGACGTGTGTCAACAATGATCATTGATTTCGCAGATCTCATACCGGTCAATCGGGGGATGTTTCTCTTGGGAAAGAACTGTGATATTCCCAGAATAACCATGCTGCGGGTGTTTAAAACCAATGTTGGGAACATCAGGCAACTGTTCGTACCTCTCTCAGACTCTCGATGGCGTGGAAAGTAGCGGATCCTCCACCGATGATGACAACACTTTTCCCTGATCCAGCGACTCCAGTCGACAAGAGCTTGGGCGAACGACTCATGTTGCTCTTGAGGGTCAGCGAGGGATCAGCGGTCACGTTGATCTTGCCGTCCACGACTCCCGCTTTAAAAGAGTGAATTGCAGCAGGAGCTGGTGCATCCTCTAGATAGTAATTTAGCCATTACAACAAGTCCCCACTCGGAGAAAGCACTGACCAATGTCGCCGGTGCAAACGCTGAAGCAAGCTATTACACTGTGAGTCTTAGTGCGCATGCTGGGCATACATCCGCGTGAACTTACCTCCGTGCCAAGGGCTGTCATGAACTTAGTAATGTAAGAGTTATAGAAGCGAACAGACGTACCAGACGACCCTACCATCCGCAGTTAGCACACCCTTGGCTAGGGGCGCGCCATAATGAGTACAAAAGGCACTAGTCGCATGGATGGTATCGTTCAGACGGTACAACACCACCTTCCCCACTCCTTCAAAGTCCACCTGCTTCCTGAAGAGTTGAGATCATGACAATCGTTTAAGCTTCCAACTCCTTGACATACATTTGACCGTCCTGTAGCTCAGATTCATTGCAGACTGCGATCGTCTTCAGGGACATGGTCAAAAGTCGAAGTCGTGTCTGAAGTCGAGTTGATATACAAAAATTGAGATGTCTGCGAAGGAGCATATAAAGAGTGAAAAGCCAGCAAGCCGAATGCCACCTAGCAGGTCACATATGACTTAGCATTAGATGACATTGCACAGTGCACCACTGGAATTTCCGAAAAAGGTTACTACTTCCAAACGCAGTCACGCTTGTACTAGTACTAACTATTAGTGTACTAGTACTCAGTCGTTGCACAAACGTTAACTAGACGTTTCTTCGTCGACTGGCACGTTCGCATGAGGTTGTTCTGATCAGGTGTAGTACGTGTCTGTTATGTAATCAAATCGCCAGCGCTGAAAATACGGAGGAGCTGCAGAAAGCGAGAGCGAACTTGAACATGTCTGAATCAGATCGAATTGTCCCAGCGACACACATACAGGATTCGGAAGGCTTCCACACACCTAGCGCTCGTGTCTATATTTCCTACGACCCTGCGAATCCGCCATCCCATCCGGGGGCAAATTGGACTCGTTTTGTGTGCATCAGCGACACCCATTCTCGTACTTTCAGTGTTCCCTCTGGGGATGTCCTGCTTCACTCTGGTGATCTCAGTCGGCTAGGCCAGGAAGACGACATCCGTGTTACGATAGAGTGGTTGCGTAGTCTGGACCATGGCGTCAAAATGTGTGCCGCACACGTCCTTATCGCATAGGCCAGCAGTCTAACCACGTACAGTATTATAGCGGGAAATCATGACCTACCTCTTCACGAGGAGTGGTACGAGGACAGTTACTACGGTTTCCACGACAAGAAGGAGGTGTGGCTATCTTACTCAACTAGCGAAAACCGCTTCTTTACGCGCATATGTAGTCATCAACCACCATCAGAAGTCTTGTCGACAGTGATGCAAATCGTGATCGAGGCCTAATCTATTTGCAGGACGAACGATACACTTTCAGCACTAAGGAAGGTGGAAGGGAGTGGTCGGTATATGGCTCTCCGGCAAGTCACTATGCTTCGCAACCCACCTGACCCTTTATGACTTACCTTCTCACAATGAAGTGGCAACCCTATTTCGGCGGCTGGGCTTTCAATTACTTGCCTGAGGAAGCCTCTGGTACGGTTATATCTTCTACTTCTCCTTTCGGAGGCACTCATTCTGGACAAGACCGCGTTTCCGCAATACCCGAGGTCGACATTCTGTAATTGACAATATCATGCAGTCAAAATTGTACTAAACTTAATCTTTAGTCTCACTCATGGCCCTCCGCATAACGTTCTAGATAAAACCTTTACCAATGTCAATGCTGGGTGCCCTGCACTACTCGCGCACCTTTCCAAGATGCGGGGGCCTCCGCTTCTCCACGTTTTTGGTCACATACACGAAGTAAGATTTTGAGGTCTATTTACACAGAAGAGTCTCATGCGGGCTCGTACAGGCACGTGGTGCCGTGCGGTATCCCTGGTTGCCGACGGAGGAAGACCAAGGTTCTTCGAATGCAGAATGCACGCCCCCTCTGGGAATGAGAGAGACGATAATGGTGAATGCAGCTAACCAGCCTCTCGGGCGTCAGGCGATTAGACCCGGACCGGGTGGTCAACGGATCCCATGCGGTGGTCCAGGCTTTCAACCTGTTATTGTTGACCTATTGGACTCGGCTATGCGGCCAGAAATGTAAACGACTACGACATTCCCCTGTAGTACAATGATCCGCATGATAAGAGAGCTCTATCACTTATAGACGACACACAGCCTTGATGGCCAAGGAGTTTTGATGGTATTGATGATACTGGTACAAGTAGTGACGAGGCAAGAAAAAAGGAACAAGACTGATCCCGCGGAGCGGCCGCATAATCCTATCCAGAACCCCGTCTCGGCCCTAGTAAGAAGGAACAACCATCTCGTTCGTCTATGGTCCGTATAGGGGAGACTACCTCCCGACCAGCAGTAAAGGTGGGAGCCGTAGAATGCATTTCCAAGTGGTATCAAATCAGTGGTAACCAGTAAATACAGAATAAGAATTATCATGCAGTGATACCTCGTGCAGTACAGCACAATCTGCAATTTTAGCGGGAAAGTACGAGTTCGAGAACCCATATTTGGAGAGCTGCGATCCAAAGACTGATTATGACTGCTGATGAAAGCTTCCATACAAAACGTTCTGATCTACATACATGGTGATAATGAGACAAACCGAGATAATACAATACACGATACCAAAAAAAACTTGATTAATGCGATAATTCACTCATCCGACGTCTACTATGCAGTTCCAACAACGTCTGAACTGCATCGCATCAGTCCTGAACGACATCGAAAAGTATAATTTCTCACCATTTATTATTCTCTCGCATCCACTGCCCCTCTTCCCAGAAAGAAATCAACGCCATGCTATCATTCTTGACGTGAGAAGAGCACGACTTGAGCATTTCTTCGCTTTCTTCAGACCAGTGAAAACGATCGAGCCCAAGCATGCCAATGTCCACCTCATCCAGGCGATCAGACTTGGGAGTTTGCAATGATGACACCTCGCTAAGAGACCCCTCGACATCAGAACGGGCAGAGGATGCTCTATCAAGGGATTGGCTTAGATAACATGGCTCGAGTTGTGCATCCGGGCTAGAAGTTGGGTCTAGAATTGGAGAGAGCCAGGCATCTGTCATCAAGCAGTGAATTCGGTCATCATCGGTAGTCTTGCTCGCGGAAATAGCGGTCGCATGATTTTCCTTGTCGCTATTGGGTGTGTCTCCAACAGGCTTACGGTCTGACATATCCTGTGGGAGCGCCATGATGCGCAGAGGCGACGCACTGGGTGTGATTCCGCTACGTGACCTAATAGTGGATGAGCGCTTGTGCTTCGTCTTTCTCTTCATCTTTTGAACAGCAAACACAAGGGGATCCGCGGGGTGCAAGACATGAGGAAGTGATTTGACAGTAGCAACAGAATCAGAAGTGCTCGGAGAGACGAGACGACTAGTCTTAAGTTTAGAAGAATTGTTAGGCGATAGGGGGGTCTTATTTGACAAGTGAGCGGGCGCCTGATCGGTGATTGCGGTAAAGTTGCCCATACTGGCGGGAGGAGAAAACTCAATGGGAGGCAAAAATCGAGGAATACTTGCAGGGGGAGGCAGCGATGCAGGCAACTCAGTCGGAGATATACATGACGGCCGTTGGCTGAAAAGACTGTAAGATGGTAATGGCGGGAGAGGAGGGACAGGTTTCCGAGTTGATTTTGTTGAATGACGCCTAGACAGCTGCAGAGAGTCACGAGTTCCGGTGAGGGGTGATAGAACACGAGAAGAAGGCGGGAATGCAGACAAGAACGAGTACGGGACGGCAGTCACGTCGGAGGCCCCAACAAGCCTTAGAGATGGGCCAAGATCGACACCGGAGGTTGTCCGACCACTTGGATACAAGTTACGAGCCCGGAGACTACCACGACTGGCGTCGCATTTCTCATAGAAGTCGCCGAGCTGTCCAGACATCGAGCTATCGATGAGTAGTGAACACCTCTGGGAAGCGACAATGGCCGACCGTGCCTCGGTAGGATATGCGAGGACCCGAGTATTATGCAAAAGATGGGACCTGAGCTTCTTTGTCACATCTTCTGTACTATGTTCGCTGGAAAAACTGAAGAAAGACATGGAGCGCGAAAGCTGCGCTTGGGGTGGAGGTGCCTGAGAAGTTGAACCCTTGCTCGAACGATGAGCCGCAGAATAAGATTTCGAAGAACGCTGCTTGGACTGCCGATGTAGCTGATACATGAACGATGCAGTTCGGCGTTGCTTTGTCAAGTTCGCATTGAAGTCGGATTCAATATCAGTCTCCCATGCAGGAGATCCGAGACATCCAACGAGGATCGCAAAAGATGGTGTGCCTTTGGAGCGAAATGCCTTCAGTTGTGTGACCTTGAGAGAAAGCAGAGAAGAACGAGAGTTCAGTGAAACATCGTGAGGGGAAGTTGACTGGAGAATTCGAGAACGAATGGCACTAAGCCGACGGTGTTTCATATAAATAAGCTTCACAGCAAGAAGAACCAACAGAACTATGAAGGAGACAAGACATGCAGTAATCAGCGGTTCGGGGGTTGACGTTGATGACTTGATGTCATATGAGTCTGACTGGAGAGTAATTGAGAGAGGCCGTGCTGATACGATGGTGCAGAGAATCAGTGGGTAGAATACCCGCAGAGGACATGCAAAGACTGCCATTCGCAAAACAACAGCGGCGGAACGGTTTCAACAAGTGTTGAACATATGAACCGAGGATTTCATACTCCGCAGATAATACTGGCAGGCCTCTGTTGAGCACCAGCTCGGTTGAACGAAGCAACGCATGCTCTAGTTGGTCTCCACGATATCAGAGCGCTCGGCGACGCGCGTACGGCGCACGCGTATCAAACAGCCTAGGGGTTTCTGGGTGGGAACATCAGACAACGCCTTTTGAAGGAACGACAGTCTTCCTTCTATCAAGATCTGACTACGTCTCTGCTGCTCTCCCTGCGCTGTGCGGCGTAGCCGACCGGAAGCTAGGAAGGCTATCCATTAGTAATTGGACCGCAAGCAATTTATTCATCGAACAGCGTCTTTGTTGAGTCTCCCTGCAGCGTGGTCAACCTGGAAGCTAGGAAGACTATCCATTAATTCAAGTTGGAGCACAAACAATTTATCCATCGAACAGCATCTTCGCTCCGAGTCTCCCTGCAGCATGGTCAACCTGAAAGGAAGGGTATCCATTAATCGGTTGTATGCAGTGAACACTGTATTGGATCATCATAGGTTTTTTGTAGTTTGTGAAGACGTAAGTAACATTTATTACCAGGTCTGAATCATACCAAAGTACGCTTTCCCTTCTGAACTACAATTCAACAAGAGTACCGGTGTGTCTCCCTAAGATGCTTGGATGAAGGCGGTTGTGACTGATATTCAAGTGCAGTGATGAGTCAGATGCAATTTCCGTATCCTCGTGAAGTCCATGCAGCATTGAACGCTGAACGGTACAGACTCATGGCTATGCTGGATGCGTGGCGTCGTGAATCACCGATCGCAGATGAAAACATGCTTTACAAGCCTTGCTTCCCGTGTCAAGTCAGGCGCTGGACGTTCATTCCCTCCAGTCGATGATTTCCTATCTTCTCTCGTCAATCCATTGCTGTGCAGGCGTGCAAAGCTCTTCGAGAAACCAGCAAGCACTGCTTAAGCGTACTTCGATATCATTTTCTGCTCGAGTAATGGCCAAGCGCCAATTCCTATGTTCTTCGCTAGATGCTGACCGCGCAATGATTTGCCAAACCTGTATCTGGAAAGGGGAGGTGGACTCTTAAGCAAATCATGTCGTATGTTTCCTTTTCCCTTCTCCGTTTTTGCAATCATGGTCTCGCAGCAAGTGGACGAAGAAACACCTCTTCTACAGTCCGTCCCACCAACAACGAAGACTCCTCTACCGTGGCGGCAGTTTTCAGTCCTACTATTTCTGCAACTTGCAGAGCCCCTCGCATCACAGGTTATCTCCCCCTTAATTCCGCAGGTAAGTTCATTATCTCCAAGTTCTACGAACTACGAACCAAGATTTTATCATGCAGATGATTCGCCATACCGGGATAACTGGTAGCGACGACAGCAAAGTCGGCTACTGTGCTGGACTCGCGGTAGGCTTGGAGTATCTTTGGCCCATTTTTGTGGATGATGTTGTGTTAACAATATCTAGTATTCCGTGTTTTTTGCAACGCAAGCGCTCACAATTCTTCACTGGAGTCGGGCATCCGACCATATTGGTAGAAAACCCATTTTATTGATCGGGTTGTTTGGATTGTCGGCGTCCATGTTTTTGTTGGGCCTATCAAAGACCTTCTGGGGTTTAATCGTTAAGTGCGTCCCCTGCCCTCGAATTATGCGCACAATACGATGATTTTTCTCTCGGAATTGCTAGCCGCGCACTACATGGTGCTTTAAGCGGAAATACTTGTGTACTCAAGAGCATCTTGGCTGAAATTACCGACGCTACAAATTTTGCTCAGGCCTATGCCTATTCCTCTATACCGTGGATGGCTGGGGGTACCATTGGGTAGGAATATTCTTGCCTTATGGTACAATTTCTGACACTTTTTTTTTCGAATATAGTCCATTGATAGGAGGAAGGCTTGCTCAACCAGCTGACCGCTTCCCGAACATTTTTGGACGGTCAGAATTCATGAAGTCTTATCCATACTTCCTTCCTTGTGCAGTTCCTGCAACATTCAGTGCAATGGTTTGGCTGGTCATGTTCTTGTTTTTCAAAGAGGTATACACATGAAGTCAGGCTGATATGTACGGGTTACTCACGTGGAGTACTTAGACTGTGTCGAACAGACAAACCTTTTGTCAACTCTTCAAAGAGTTCAGACGATCAGACACGCGACAAAGGTCTACGGACTCTGTCGACAACGAGCACTCAAGCACGCAAGGAAAAGATGACGCTTCGAATCCTCTTCCCGTTCGCTCGATTCTCGTTCCCAGTGTAATCGTTGCCGTAGCCAGTTACGCGACTCTGGCCTTGATGGACATCTCTATTCGTTCAACTCAGCTCTTGTTCCTTGCAACACCAGTAGATATGGGAGGTCTGGGACTTGATCCTCCTCGCATCGGCAATATACTCTCAGCTTTCGGAATTGCCACTGGCATGTTCCAGATATTCTTCTTTCCCCCGTTGCATGCACGCCTTGGAAAAAAGGTCATATATGTTTCCAGTGTTGCCTCTGGCATTCCGATAATCATCGCATTCCCGGTCATCAACGCTCTTGCTCGAACCAGGGGACTTACTATGACTGTGTGGCTACTTGTTGCCAGCCAGCTCGCGCTTGGGGTAAACATGAACTTGGCTTTCGGTACGCTCTTATACTTGTATAAAGCTTCTTGACTCATGGGTCCTTGTACAGCATGCGTCTTCATGTTCATCGCAGCTGCAGCACCTAATCGACGGTCTCTGGGTGCGACCAATGGGTTCTCACAGATGATCGTCTCGATTGTGCGCACTTTTGGCCCAGCGTTAGCGGGCGCGATGTTCTCTTTCTCTATCCAGCATCCTCGGTTTGCTTGGCTGAATTATTATTATTTGTCTTTTACTGCGTTCTTCGCGTTGGGCGCATCCGTTTTACTGCCCCGTCAAGGGTTGTGACACACTCCATGCAATCTTCTTTTGACTTTACCACAAATCATGCATTCACAGATCGATGCGCAACCGGCTGTCCTACCGCTATAGTACACAATGTATATACTAGCTCCTTCATGAATATTCCCCATGGCTATTTTATTGCATCCGCAGGGAGTCCTGCGTTACGCCCCGTCGCGCTTGTCAGTTATGCGGCCCGAGGCAGGCTCATCGATCATCTCCCACGTTGATCAACCACTAATAAGTATGGGGCAAAATAAGCCTTATCTGAGTATCTCCTCTGGGACGCATTCCTAAAGGCATGAAGCCATAATATACGTTTCCACGCCTTAACCAGACACCCCACAATGCCCCCTCGCATACTCGCCTACTCCGCTACGGCTGGATACAGACATGACAGCATCGAGGCTTCCATCGAGGCTCTCAAAGCCAAGGAATCTGCCCTTGACGTAAAGTTTGACTTCACGGAGGACAAGTCAAAGTTCACAGATGAGAACTTGTCTCAGTATGATGCTATCTTGTTCTTGAACAACTCCGGTATTGGTACAGTCTACATTCTTGAATGACCAGTGCAATGGAAACTAATAGTTTTACACCAGTCCTTGATGATACGGGGAAGGCCGCTCTACAGAACTATTTCAATCTTGGCGGCAACTTCCTTGCTATTCACTGCGCCGCAGACGCCCTTCGTGATTCCCCTTTCTTCGGGAGACAGATTGGTACGTTGTGATATCAAGGTCCCATGCTCCGAGGTTTTACATTTGCATAGGTGCCTATTTCGACTACCACCCTGAAATCCAGGAATCAGTAGGTCTTAGCAGGCTTTGCGGCCACACGATTGCTCACAAATACTGTTATTTCAGGCTGTAGATGTTCTGGACAAGACGCACCCTAGTACCGTTATGCTACCAGATAAATGGCGCTTGCTGGACGAGATGTGTGCTTGTTTAGGAGCCTCTTTTGAAATCCACTGACTTCTCGAAGGTACAATTTTGAGTCGGACCCTCGTGCTGTCGGGGCCAAGGTCCTTCTGACAGCCGACGAGTCAAGCTACCAAGGTAATGTTGATGAGCCGAGTAGACGCGTGGGCTGACCATGATCAATGATTTTAAAGATCCTCAGGCGAAAGAGAAGGGTTTGCGCCATGGATCTCCCCACCCAATTGGTGAGTACTCAACCCGAGCAGTATCGACCCGCCTCGATGCGTCGTAGCTTGGTATCAGGAACGAGGTGCCGGCGTTGAAAGCCATGGCATTGCTGGTCGCAGCTGGTTCACTGGGCTCGGTCATTGTATCGAAATATGGAGCGTAGGTCTGATATACTTGTCTTGGGTTGAAAGTAATCAAAATCTTCTCAGGATGACCTCTTCTTGGGTCACGTTATGGGCGGTATCAAGTGGGTGCTGCAATCGAAGACCACGAAAGCATTTAACGCCAACGGCAATGTCGGCATTGCCTCCTGAGACCTGAGCGAGAGCAGTGTATCGATTAGCGATGAAATGTATACAGCATGGAAAATGACATGTAAATGCAGAGCGAGAGGGAATGATTAAGAGTGCGGAATGGAATGTGCATGCTCCCGTTAGATGGATAATCATTGAGGTCTGCACTCTGGCTCGCCTCCCATGTTGTCATCGTCATAGTCGTCACCGTCTTCATCCTCCCAGTCATCTTCGTCTCCTTCTCCGAACTGCGATGCAAACCCTTGATCAAAGAAGTCCGAAGCAGCCGGGAAAGACCGGGCACGCACGTCCACAATGTCCCCCTCCTCATATGGGACTTCATCGACAATTTCAGGCATTGGGTCCATATCAGGTTTCTTTGACGGCAAAAGCCTCTCCAATGCCTCCAAGATCAAATAATTAGCGAATATTCTCCATAGTTGTATACATACATACCGGCTTGTTCACGGATCGTAGCCATTGGGCATCGGGCATTTCTATGTCAAGAACTATGAACAGGTCGCCTTTCTGATCTGGGTGTTTGTGTGTGGGCATGCCTTCTCCACGAAGTTTTATCGAATCTCCGGGACGGATAATTCTGCCTGGTGGACTGGAGACCCGAATGCCTCTTCCATCGAGGTGCTTAATCAAGATGCGAGAAAAACCTAAAAGTGCTTCGGATAGCGTGATCTTGACATTTGTCAACAAATTGCTGCCTGAGCGCTCAAAAGACTCGTGGTGAGTAGTTTTGAGTTTGAAAATCACGTCACCAGCAGGGATACCGGGCTGTTGTGCATCAATCAACACCATCATTCAAGAATCCATATTACCCACCTGCTGATCGCCTGCGCCTGCAAGGACAATCCGGTGTCCATCTGGCATGCCCTTCTCAATGAAAATTTCTTGTCGGGTCTTTTCCTCTACTGTCTTTTCACCCTTACATTTTTTACACCTACCTATCATGAGTGACTACAAATGCACATGCATAACAGAACGAACCGGTCTTTCTCTTTTAGTTTACTGCCTTGACCGTTGCACTCGGTACATTTCGTCCGTGTTGTGCCATACCGTGAAGCGGCGATCTCAAAAGAAATGTCCGATGGAATGTTTGAAAAGTAGTAAAGCTTCGTACCTGTGTTTGGATAAAAGTCCAGCCTTTTCCTTCGCAGTAGACGCACTCCTTGGGTTTCGTACTACCCCGGGCTCCAGAACTAAGTTGATGAGGCCTTGATTAACCGATGATCTAGAACGAGCTCACACCACATACCCTTGACAAGTGCTGCAAATGATCTCTCTCTCCATATTCATCTTCACAGACTTTCCATTGTATAAATCTTCCAGCGTAACATCGTAGGGAACTTCGGTATCTTGGCCCTTGTGTCGGCGGGCTCCCCCTCCAGCCCCCCCTGCACCAAAGTCGAAGAAAGTTGCGCCACCACCGAAGAACTGAGCAAAGAGATCTGCGGCATCGCCCATGCCACCTGGCCCCCCTGAACCTGGACCTAGACCCGCCATACCGCTTTCGTCGTATAGCGCTCTGCTCTCTGGATCACCTAGGATCTCGTAGCTGAAAAGTAGGCGTGACCGTCAGGTGAGTTTGAGGGAACGAGAGATGGAACTGACGCGGCAGCCATCTCCTGGAATTTCTGAGCAGCTTGAGGGTCATTGGGATTCTGGGTTATGAAAATTGTGACCGACGGCCGGGGTAATTGCATGAAAACAAACCTTGTCCTGTCAAACGCAATGGTCAGCCGATTTTGGGGAACGAGCACCGAATAACTTACAGGATGATGCTCTTTGGCCTGCGAAGGTGTAAGAGTCTATTAATGGACAAGTGTTAACTCGCACCTTTTTCCGATAGGCCTTTTTGATATCATCTTGTACAAATGTTCAGGCCAAGCGCATCAGAGCAAGGCAACTAGGACGTACCTTCACTGGCGGACGGCGCAACACCTAAAAGATCATAAAGCTCGGTATCTACAGGCACTGCATAACTGTCAGTAATCAATTGTAGAGAGGGTAGCTTAACTTACTTTTTCTTTCCAGAGATGGAGGAAGGAAGTCCGAAGACACGGCAGTTAACTTTAAGCGTCTTGACGCGCGTTTTGGGAAGACGCGCTTCGGAGTTTTAAATGTCGACCCTTGAAGAAAAAAAAACTTGGTTCTCGTTCTCGAAGTTCCACTTTCGTTTAGCGCTTAGACTGACTACTGAAGTACTGAAGCTTGGTGCATGTTTCTCGGATAGGTGAGCTGCAATTCTTTTTTTTTGTGTCTCCAGAATGATGTTTAATCATTATCTACATTGTCTTACTGGGCTCGCCTAGAAATGACGAATATTCAAACCTGACTTCTTCCAATCCCCCACTTGTATCCTCGTGCTTATCCTTCTGTTCCCTATAGGTCTTGTCCTGGCACTGATGCCTTCATACTTGTACATAGTGCCCTGCAATGAACTTCTACTTTGAGGCTTCTGAAGTACTTAATCGTATCGATGCAAAAGAAGGTTCCATCAAAGGCATCCTAGCCACTTTGCCCGAGAACAACAGATCGAGAACAGCTGCGCTTGTCATCGAAACACTCAAATGTAAGTCGTGGTGCATCACGTTATTGAGTGTGATCTTTTACTCGCCCATCAGACAAATCTGTCCTCACCGATGTCATCCAGTCATCCAAGCTCCTCACCGAGGAAAAAAAGAAAATCAATTCTTTGAATTTAGCCCTTGTACTAGTGCATGACACATTGCTCGCGAATGGTATTCAGGCCGGGGATGGGCCCATCAAACAAGCCATTTTAAGGCACAAGACTAGGCTGAAGAGCGAACTTCAGCGAATCAAAATAAAACGAGGCGTCAAATCTGACGTGGAGTTGGCTCAGGCCAGTGACGACAGAGCAGGTCAGAGCACAGCTAGTAGAAATGTGCACTTGGTGACCCATGTTCACAGCGAAAATTCCTCGTTACGTTCGTGTCAATACTTTGATGTGGTCGACGGAGGAAGCCATATTATTCTATACCAAACGTGGTTTTCAACTGCAAAGTCCCTTTGCGTTGAGGTCAGCCGTGCGTTCTGGAACGTTTCTGAGTGCTGATGTCGTCCGCTTGTCTCAGTAAAGGGTTTGGCATTGACGAGCACATACCAGATCTACTGGCATTCAACCCCGCTCAACAGTTTCGCGATGATCCTTCCTACAAAACTGGCAAGATTATTCTACAAGATAAGGCGTCGTGTTTCTCCGCGTTTGTGCTATCGCCTCCCTGTAACGATCCAGACGCTGTCGTGATAGACGCGACAGCTGCTCCCGGAAACAAAACGTCACATTTGAGCGCACTGATGGGTAACAAGGGAAAGGTAATCTGTTTACCCTGCTTCCAATTTAAACCTTCTGATGGTGTGATAGTTATATGCTTTTGAGAGGGACAAGAGGCGCTTCTCGACATTGAAAATGATGCTCGCTAAGGCTGCTTGCCGGAACGTAGAAGCCGTCAACGCTGATTTTCTGACAATCGATCCTTCCCATCCGAAATATTCACTAGCAACTCATATGTGTGTCCTCCTCCGAATACCCTCGATTTTAACTCACTTCTACTAGCTTGCTTGATCCCTCTTGCAGTGGTTCAGGTATCGTAAATCGTCTAGACTATTTACTTGAAGATGGCGAGTCTCTTGTATATTGTAGCGCAACTCGGCTGACGCTTCCATAGAGATAGAAGTGGTGGAAGAAGAGCGGTTGAACAAATTGGCCGCTTTCCAACTCATGATGATTAAACATGCTATGAAATGTGAGTAGTTCGAAGAGTGGTGGATATAGAATGACTTATTGTTTCGTCTTTAGTTCCACATGTACAGAAAATTGTTTATTCTACTTGTAGCATTCACGCGACAGAAAACGAGCATGTCATTAGCCATGCCCTCCATTCGGACGAGGCAACGAGCAGTCATTTCAAGCTTGCACCTCGGAACGACGTACTACCCACATGGAACCGCCGAGGGCAGGCAGAAGAGATGAAGGGCACAAGTAAATACTCGTTCCGCCTGACACATGTGATTTTAAAGTGATACACGTTTTCAGGTGACGCGGACAGCCTAGTTCGTTGCTCCCCAGGCGAAGATGGCACAAATGGCTTTTTCGTTTCGTGCTTCATCCGAGAACATAATTCTGTGCTCCCTCAGACTGAACCATTGAAGAAGCGTAAAGTGGAGACTGAGGAAGTGGCTCCGGAAAAGAGGAAGAAGAAACGCAAGAAAAAGGTCAAAACAGAATGAGATCTTCGCTCCATATGCTAATACGCATTCATGTCGAAATTTCCATCCGCAAAATATAAGCATGTTTTGAGCTGTCGACCACCCCCGTGCGCTGTCTCTAGCGCGATTTATTATCAGCAACCTCTGGAGCATACGGAAGGATGTTTGCAATGATCCCTCACTATTGCCCGCCAGCGCCTGAATTACCAGAGTGGTGATGACTCTCCAATTTTATAAAGAGCCATCTTGGGGCATGTTACTTTCTTACTCCCTCTTCAAAATCCGCGAAGCAGGGGGCGACGAAATCCTTCTCTACGCGCTTGACGTGATTCCGGGTTTCTTGATAATATCGTCAACAGTTGAACTGATCAAGGTTAACGTTGATGCTTCAGGTTGACAACTATATGACAACTAGACAATTCATTGCTGGAGCCGCTGAATAGCTGGAAAGTCTTCCGGATACAGCCCATTGAACGACTGAATACCACTTGATAGGTTTACATAAATGCATGGTATAATTCATGTGTAACTCAATTCCATTCCGATTGTTGAGTTGGAACGAATTCGGTCATTTTCGTAGCAAGCGTAGTTCACCTCGAGTTGAACTCGCCTCGACAGCGACAATATGAAAAGCATATGTAGACTATCCCTGATGCCTGCCGCTCAGGAAATGGAGCAGAGCGACAATGATCATTTCTAAGGGACCGCATTAACAAAACCACCATGAAATGGGGAGGAAAGGGACACACCAAAATAATACCATCGAACCGCTGCTTGAACCAAGCCATGGTGTCATCCCTCCTCACTCGGTGTTGGAACCCAATACGTGCCCGTCTCTCCTTTCTTCTGGCAACACGAGCACCAGGGCGACCCATCACGACGTAGAAGTCCATTCCAAAGATACCGATTCCAGGATCGTATCTCGCACCAAGGTCGATATGCTCCTGGACACCGAAACCGAAGTTACCGGTCTCCGAAAAGTTCTTCCGGCGCAGCTCATATTCCTTCACTTTGAGACCACGCTCAAGAATCTCCTCTGCCTTAGGCCCACGGATAGTGACGTGGACAGCAATCTTCTCGTTACGACGGATACCGAATGTACGGACAGTGTAGCGAGCTTTCGAGGTGACGGGTGTTTGACCGGTTAGCTGTTCGAGGACTTTGGATGCACGGGTGAGACGATCACCAGACTCGCCAACACAAATGTCTAGATGAATGTCTTAGCTCCATAGGAGAACACGAGAAAAGAGGCGCACTGATGACGAGTTTGTCAATCTTCAGCTCCTTCATGGGATTGGTGGGTGCTGTTTTTTGTTCGGCCTGCAGAATGAACTTCATTAGGCGAGTTCGCAAAACTATGCACAGGTCACTCACCATTGCGTCGTAACTTTTAGTTAACTTCCAGCGTTATTTTGTCGCTGTCGAGGGATGCGCGAGGCTAGGTGTGTCCACATTTGGGTTCTGGAGGCTGAACTCTAATTGATAAGCTAGGCAGCTGGTTCGGCATAGTCCGACAGCAATGCCTTTAAGCATTACATAATATGCTAATGACCTATTACTAATACTGATTGCTGACTCATCTCCACAAAGTACCTGACAAATCATTGGCATTGTTCTTGACTGCCATTCGGTACCGTGAAATCCACTGACCCATTTTGTTCAGTGACTACCACTACCGCACCCTGCACATGGCTTCCAAACGCGCCCTTGAAGGTATGTTACTCTCTAAGCATTATTCAAGCGCGAGGCATTTATGTATTTCATCACAGGATCTGGAGAGGCTGGGCCGTCGAAACGGAGGCGGGCTGAAGACAGTAACGATTATGTTGATGAAGAATATCATAGTGAACAAGATGACAACGCCTCCTTCGTTCCTAGGGGTGCAACAATCAATTTCAGTGCGCTGACGAGAAAACTAGCGGAAGCTCGGAGGGCCAAACCCATCGATGGTGACGAAAGCTCGTTAGACGCGCATCGTCGACAACAAGACGCACTCGTATCTCACATATTCATGGATCAGGATTTTTCTTTTCTCCATCTTAAACCTGACCATGCTTCGCGGCCATTATGGATTAGTCCTGATGATGGCCACATTATTCTCGAGGCCTTTTCACCCATTGCAGAGCAGGCTCAGGACTTTCTTGTAGCTATCAGTGAACCTGTTAGCAGGTACGCAGATTCCTGCTGCGTAATTTACACATCTAGACACGCCATCAGGCCGGCCTTTATCCACGAATACAAACTCACTTCTTATTCACTGTACGCTGCGGTGTCGGTCGGGTTGCAAACAGAGGATATCATTGAAGTTCGTGTGCACTAAGGTCCTCGTGCTGCTTGAGTATGCTAATACATCTAATCCTGCAAGGTGCTGAACCGGCTTTCCAAGGTGTGTCTCATGGGGCATGTAGTCCGACTGAGCTTCATAAAGATACAAGGTGCCAGTGCCAGAAACGATCACTAACTTCATCCGGGAGCGGACGCTATCTTACGGGAAAGTGAAGCTTGTGCTAAAACACAACAAGTATTTCGTTGAGAGCAGCCACCCGGAAACCCTTCAGCTCCTTTTGAAGGATAAAGTGATACGAGAGGCACGAGTGGTTTCTCAACTAACGGACAACAGTATCAAGGCTGCCACCTTTACGACTACAAAAGCCCCTGTGAAGGGTAACCTTGTGATCCCTGGAACCAAGGAGGCTGAGAAGAAGAAGGATGATACTGCGGGCACTAGGATCGGAGCATCCATTTCCGGAGGAGCCGCGGACGCTGACCTTTTCACTTCAATTGTTGGCGTTGACAACGGTAAGCCTGTGCCCTCAACAGCCAGCCATTCTCATCGCTCTTGCCTTAGATGAAATCGATGAAGACGATGACAATGTTCATGCATTCGAGATTGACGATGCAAAAATCGACGTGAGTTCTAGAATAGATAGTTTCTTGTGGATTTCTCACGGTATCTTTCAGGACGTCAAGAAGCGGTGCAATGAGTTGGAATATCCAATGCTTGAGGAGTATGACTTCAGGAATGACACGGTCAATGCAAATCTGGACATTGACCTTAAACCGGCAACCGTCATTCGACCATATCAAGAGACAAGCTTGAGCAAGATGTTCGGAAATGGGTAGGTCGCGATTTTTAGTTGTCTAGGTACCTTCTGACCTGTGGACATAGCCGCGCACGTTCTGGAATTATTGTTCTTCCGTGCGGGGCGGGAAAAACCCTCGTCGGCATTACAGCAGCCTGCACGATCAAAAAATCGTGTCTGGTATTGTGCACTTCTTCGTATGTCTGATAACACTGATGCTGTGCTTCGGAACGTTCTCATGAAAGTCTTTTTCTTGCAGCGTGTCCGTCATGCAATGGAAGCAACAATTCATGCAGTGGTCCAATGTGACGGATCGCCAAATTGCCGTTTTCACGGCAGATCAGAAAGAGAGAGTGAGTCTTGTGCCTTTCCTTGGAATCTGATGATAAGGACTTCCTGTAGTTCGCCGGAGAGAGTGGTATCGTCGTATCGACGTATTCCATGGTCGCAAATACGCACAACAGGTCCCATGAGTCCAAGAAGATGATGGAGTTTTTGACTTCACGCGAATGGGGATTCATTCTGTTAGATGAAGTGCACGTTGTGCCAGCTGCCATGTTCCGCCGTGTTGTCACAACAATCAAAGCACACTCAAAGCTTGGCTTGACCGGTGGGTTGCTCGAGTAGCGTTGAAGAATGCAGACCCAGTCACTGATTTCTCTCGGATCACAGCAACCCTTGTGCGTGAGGACGACAAAATTGCGGATCTCAACTACATGATAGGACCTAAGCTATATGAAGCCAACTGGATGGACCTTGCAGCCAAGGGACATATAGCCAACGTTCAGGTAGGTTTTGTATCCTCTACCTTCCGCGACTTTTGCTGGACCAATCACCCTTTCACTAGTGTGCCGAAGTTTGGTGTCCTATGACTCCCGAGTTTTACAAGGAGTATCTTCGGGAGCAATCTCGGAAGCGTATGCTGCTTTATTGTATGAACCCGAAGAAATTCCAAGCGTGCCAATTCCTCATCAAATTCCACGAGGCAAGAGGAGACAAAGTTATTGTCTTTTCCGATAATGTCTTTGCACTTGAGGTAAGATAGTTGAACATCTTTACGAGACGTATCTTCAAGTATTCCAGGCGTACGCGAAGAAACTTGGGAAGCCTTATATCCACGGTGGCACGGGGCAGGTTGAGCGGATGCGGGTGTTGCAATGGTTCCAGCATGATTCTAACGTCAATACCATCTTCCTTTCCAAGGTATATTTTACGGCATCAAGTAGAAAGAGACTCTTCATTGACTTCTTCTGCGCAGGTCGGCGATACGTCCATAGATCTGCCGGAGGCTACGTGCCTGATTCAAATCAGTTCACACTTCGGGTCAAGGCGACAAGAAGCCCAGCGCTTGGGTATGTTGATATGGCGATATTTTATCTACGATTCCATTGACGCCGACGGTGACATCACAGGTCGTATCTTACGAGCGAAGCGGCGTAATGACGAAGGCTTCAACGCTTTCTTCTACTCGCTGGTTTCCAAAGACACCCAAGAAATGTTTTACAGCACAAAACGCCAGCAATTTCTCATCGACCAGGGTTATGCGTTCAAGGTCATTACCCACCTGGACGGACTTGAGGACCTCGAGGATTTGGTTTACAAGACAAAGGATGAGCAAATCGAGTTGATTTCATCGGTGCTCTTAGCAAACGAGAGCGAGGCTGATCTAGGGACGGATATACGCGGGAATGAGGGGGACTTGGCAGGAACGGTGACGTCCAAAGATTTTGGCCCTACAAGATTTCCAGCAGCGCAACGGACGACAGGGTCTCTCACGGCACTCAGTGGTGCTCAGCATATGTCCTATGTTGAGCAGAATAAGTCGGCCAACAAGAAACTCGCGCGGGATGCGGCACCGCGCCACAAACTATTTTCCCGCCGCGATAAGGACAAAGCTACCGCACGGAAAGAGCAGCGAGCGATGGGGCGCACTTGAGTGCTATCCTTGGAGTTCGAAGACTGGGCCCGCGGTTTCCACCGTTGTCACATTGTTGAAGCTTTGGCAATTTGTCATACTCTGATAGGGTACCTTAACACCACCGTTTCTTGAAATACATACATAGTTTTTTTTGTTAATTCTATGATAGGAAGTTCTCTATAATGACGCACACGGAGACTGCCAGGGGCTGGACCGGCTACGTAGCGGATCTTATACAGTATACGAGTATGCGTAGGACTGTCACGCTAAAACCGTAACGTACCCCCTGTGATTCGAAGGACATGGTGAAAATGAGGGAAATTCTCTTCCAAAAGGGTACTTCCAGAGAGAATGAGACTTGAAGAAGCGGCGGCTTGACCATAGTTAGATTCGAAGAACACTCAAGAAAGGTACCAAACTTTGATAAAAATGTAGAACTGCGGTAGTTGTACTCGAAGTACATGGCAGAAGAATCCAGATCATGTACAGCAGTCGTATCGAGGTAAACACGGCCTCGTCACATCCTGATTGCAACACTCGGCGAATTAATTGACGTGGCTCATGGATCATGACAACGTCGAAAAGACTTGTCATCAGTGCACCAAATTTGGGCTGCCGAAAACGGCAAGAGACTGAGTTTGTGCGGAGATCGGTTCGGAGCCAAAAAAGTAGGTCTAGCCCAGGCAAAGGCCCAGCCTGTGACATGATCGAATAGGGATCGAATGCGGGTGTTGATACACAAAGATCTGGCTTGCCCGATGAAGTGGTCCCTTTTTATATGTTCTCCTGCTTTCCCTCTCTTTAGGTCCTTTCCTCCCCGCCTTCATCTCCTACTGCTTTTTTTGTCCCCAATCAACTTTTAAATTTAAATGTCTTCAAAGCGTGGTCGCAAGCGCAATGATAACCTTCCTCCTAATAGAGCTAGGGATGTTCAGAGAGCATTTCGTGCACGGCGAGCTGCTCATCTACAAGTGCGGCATTTTTATCCAACTTCTATTTCCAATCGTCATCTAATTTCACTCCTTTTCCAGGCTCTTGAGTTGCGAGTATCGGAGCTGGAGGAAGAGAATAATTGCTTAAGAGCTGCACTCAATCTACCTGCAGCTAACCGCCCATCTCTCGGGAAAGGTCCGACAGGCAAGGATAAATCAAAGTCTCTTGAGACGACGCCTGTTGCTGCCCAATCCAACTCTTCCAAAAGCCGAGAGTCATCGCCCGTCGCAGAATCACCTTCTCCGGGTCGTTCAGAATCCGCTTCTCCCTCCGTTGTCAGTGGTAACTTGCGTACCCCTCCTGTAATGGACGGTCATTGGGAAGAAAGTTTTATGATGAGTGATCAGCAGTCACAGGGCTCTCATGTATCATCTTCGTCGTCCGCTTCCTATAGTCTTCGCCCAGTTCCCCCGCCCATGTCCCAGAAAAGCTCCCATCAATTCACTTTTTCAAATCCTATGCCGCCTCCGCGCTCTATGATATCAAGTAGCGTCTCTGCGCACTCCATTCAGCCAAACTATGCACATACCGCTGATAGGCCCATTGCCACTGGATATAATGATATGAACTATCTCCTATGCGACGTCCGAGAAAGCGCACATTATCCCTACTCATATCAACCATCCCAATTCAATCCAGATCATGCCATGTCCCCACCGTCTCAGCATCCCATACATCCATCCCAAAACCATCATCCGCAGCGCACGCCCTTGCCGCATACGTCAATAACGTACCCACAACGGCGTTCAGTCAATGAACCTTCTGGGTTCAGACCGCTAGGCACCGATTTACACCTGCCGAGCCCCCCGCCGCATCCACAGGCAGTGCGCCTAGCATCGCCTCCAGCCCCGTCTGCGCAGGATCCACGATCGCATTATACCTCTCACGGCAAGCATCCTAACGCTCTTCGGTGACTTTTCAATTGTTGTCGTCGTCCTGTACTTCTTAATTTCCGTTTTCGTCGTAACTATTCTCATCTTTTTGTACTATCAGTTCCTTCCTCGCATGACCTCGGGATTCTCATTGCTCATTGCTAAATGATTTTAACAACGTCTGTATCGCTATCGTTCGCGAACTTTCTTCTGGGCCACCTAGTCAATTCTACAATAGATGTATACACCGCTATCTGGTAAACTATTCTTTCCATGTAATAGTTTTAATTCTCCCTGCCATGCTGGCAATTCCGATGACTCGGACACGATCCAGCACGACCCATTGCGTTTGAGTCGGTTCGAATCGACGATGAGTCACTCATAACTGAACCAAATTCACCGAACTTCCTCTTTAAGCAATTAAAGTGACAGGCACCGCACAGCCACCGGGCGGGTACGACCACATAGATAGCCAAATATAGTCTTCACATAAAGATCCCGTGCCAAGGTAACCTTTTCTTGTTTTGTGTGTTTTGCTGGCGAGCGCCTCCGACGACGCATCATGGGACTATCTGGAACTATCCTTCAATCGCACCAGTCGCACCGGAACAAAGCACCCTCTATTACCCCATCTGATGGTGGCGTTCAATTTTTTCGCGTTAGATTATCTGATTATAAGGTGACGGAGTGGTATCCATGGGTATCGGCATGTGATTGTTTGCGATCTCGATCAATTGTGGGAACTTGCGAGATTCCTGAAGATCTGTGCAAACCGATTATGCATAAATATTGCACTCACAATCTGCTAAGACGTGTTGCATCCTAGATTCTCCCGCTATATCGTCGGGACTCGTCTTATGCAGTCATACGCATTCGTGAGCGTCAACGGATCCAGACCCACTAGCAAAAACTACGCAATGTATACAATATGTGCAGGCAGTATCCTGTGGGTATATTAACAAAGTTGGTATCTTATGCTTTTCATGCGTTGATTAGTTCAGTCAATCCAGATTGCACCAGTTGACTCTGCCTTGAGGTCCATACTTCTTCTCGAGCCAGTTATTCGCAGCCTTGAAATGACCGTTGCCCAGAAAGCCCTTATGAGCACTGAAGGGCGAAGGGTGCTATTTCAGAAGTCAGTCAAGAATGCCACCAAATCCGAGCATTCGAGGACGCACGGCACTAGTCAGAATCAAGTGTTTTGTCTGGGCGTTTCTAGTCAGCGCTCGAACGTCACCTGATGGGGTCTTGATGATATCACCTTGTTGAGCTTAGCCACACGCTTTGCGGCCCATGACCCCCAAGCCAAGAATACCACTCCACGCCCAATCCCGTTCATGTCGGAATCACCGCCGGACGAAAGATTGGCACCGCCATACTTGTCAACCACATCCACAACTCTGTCAGTAAATTCTTCCCAGCCCTTGCCGGAATGAGACCCTGCTTTGTTTGCCTTCACAGTAAGACAGGTGTTTAACATGAGGACACCATTATCAGCCCACGCTGTGAGGTTACTGATTATTATCCAGAAATCCGTGTTAGTACATACATAAAAAGGACTCATCCACCTTATCTGATGCTTACCCATGCTTAGGAGGTTCGAATTCGGGGTACTCGGCCTTAATCTCAGCATAGATCTAGAAATGCAAGAATGAGGCGTGATGATCAATTACCGGTGAGAGATTGCGCACGTTTTTCAAGGAAGGCGGCACAGTGACGCCCTTGGGGACGGAGAAACAGAGGCCTAAAAGTCGCGTGATGCCTAGTCAACCTGGGATCGACAATAAGAGCGGTATAGGGACGGCTCACCATGAGCTTGATTTGGACCGTGGTAGGGGTCCTGGCCAATGATTACGACCTTCACCTTTCCGAGGGGCGTATTAGACCACGCATAAATATTTTTTGCTGCTCACGGGGCTCAATTACTCGGCTGACAGGATCTCTTCGGGAAGGGCAACATACGTGAAGGGTATACTTTGAGATTTTGAGCACTCTCGTCAGGGCCATGGACTCCGTCCTCCCACAGGAACTTCTTCAGTGAGATAAAATACGGCTTTTTGATCTCTTCCTTTAGAAGCTTCAACCTGAAGAATGATTCGGCGTCAGCGGAAAAATGATCAACACGGTGTCATATCAGAACAGAACAGAACAGAACAGAACACGGCGTTGTTATGTGAACCGCCCGTACGCACCAACTCTTGCCCATGCATTCGGATTCTAGCTTTAGCAAATGTTTGTGATCCTGCGGAATTGATTCGATGTATTGAGATAGAGAGAAAGGTATCGCATTCAAACGCTGAACTCCGGCGACCGCAATTTTGGCAGAGTCAGGGCCTGACGATGAGGCGCCCAGCTTCAGTTTCTTAGCCGCGGGTTTTGCACTTTTGCAATCCTGTGGTCCAGATAGCATATCCATGAGAGTGCGCTGCCTTTTCAAGGTGCCTGTTCCCTGTGTTGCTGTCACTGTGGCCTTGACTGAGCCATCTTGTGAACTAGGTGATTCGGAGTCTTTGTCTGCATTAGAAGTCGAAGACACTGCTGTTTCGACATCTTCTAGATAGACGACGCGTTTTTCATCGGGCATGGCGCTGAGAGGCTATGGAAGAGAGAAAAAAACGCGAGTCTAGTCCACGAGCGGACGCGACATAGACCCCTTCGAGAGTTCACATTTTAATTGCTAATGCCATAACAGGCTTCGGTGTCTTTTGCTTGTCCTTGTTTCCTTCACTCACGAGAAGTCACAGCCTCCATATTCGATACGTGCCATTTTGCCTTAGGACATTTCGCCAAACTGCCGCGTTCAAACTCTTCGCCTTCGCCGCCGTCTGCAAGAAATGCATCTGGGCGCGCGGATTCGTCTAGAAGACAATTCTTGAGTTCTAGACTTGCAAAACGTCACCTAGGACCGTTTGGGGCCACGGCGGCAGCTGTTCAACCAGATCATACTAATATGGAATTGAGTTCAACCTATCATGCAGGGTCTTCAAGGTAGGAATTATTCCAGCTCACTAGGTATATATAAGTATGGAGCTCACGTAGCGAACTCAATCCAGTGACCAGTCAAGTAGTGAAACGGCCGAGGAGGATTCGGATGACGAGCCTCATGATGATCGAGGACGCCGTTCTTCTCAAAAGGGCCTGCAAAGGGACGTTCGAGACACCACTAGGAGAAAGCGGCACGCAATATCTCCTTCCCAACAGACGTCTGGCCCCATGCCTCCTGATTACTCTAACGATAGCAAGCAATTTGGTTCCTTACCACGAAGAATGTCGTTCACTCGTTCACGCTCGCCTCATCCACGGACCTTCGACAATGCAACTAATGCAGCACACCCATCTTCTGGAGCTTCTTCATTTCCTCAGCGGCACAAACTACTTCCAGTTGTGACTCTATTGCCAGCAATGATCTCTAGCAGCCTTTCTCTCCCTCGCCTTGGAACTTGGACATTCTGCATGGACACTAGATATATGGGAGAATCACTTCTCCTCATCGGATCTTTAGCCTTTTTCAACAAAAAAATCTCTGATGACACCCATAACATCATCGACTCGTCAATGTCCGCAGGTGAATATAATATCCACATCTGCAAGTCTTGTCTCGGTACTAAATTTCTGACTGCAGAAATGTATATCCTCCTTATTATAGCTATGATCTACATTACACGTGCGCACACCATACTACCTCACTCCAATGCTGCTGCACCTACTGCTCCAGAGTCTCGCCGTACAGCGTCCCCTCGCACTGAGACTCGCGAAATTAGACGCAGTGGCTCACAGTTGAGCCCTACGATTAAGCCACGCTTTAGTTTCATTTGGATGAGTGTCCCGAAGAATTACAGGCATGTTCGTTTCCTAGCGTTCATTTTCACTGGAATGAACTCCCCACAGGGAGTCTCCGAATGATGGCGTCCTCACAGGGCTCCTACTCCCACCCATGATTGCACTAGCACTATTATACTCGGCTTTGCGGCAGGTTCACTCCCCTTCGTCTGACCCCAATCTTCCTCCACCTCATTGGTTGATAGAAGCACCCAGTGTACTCCATAACCCTCGATCACCTGATTCCGCTATCGATGCCCTCATACAATCTCGTCGTGGCCTAGTGGATTATTCCACAATGTGTTCGTTTATATTATTGGCCCAAGTATGTTCGTCGTGGATCATTGAGACGCGCTATCGCGGGCGTCCTAGCGTCCCTGAGGGAGAGCGCGGCTCTGTTCCTCGTAGTGAAATGCGTAGAACATGGCTTTACGTGGTCTTCACTTTTGGCATGACCATGCTGGCCATTACCGTTCGATATCTTTTTGCGCTGGCGGAGATTCCTATATGGCGAAGTGAATCAATTTATTTATTTATTCCGCTGAGGAGATGTTTACACCTTGATTTCACCAGATATCAGTTACATCGATATTGGCATTGGCTCATTGTTCTACCAACTTTGCTTATATAGTGCTCTCCGCCTGGCGCATGGTGGGTTCACGCTGGGGGAATTGGCCCTTGTCTGCTTTGGTGGGCTGTCCTTGGCCACGGAACTGCTGGGATTGACTAGAGCAAGGGTCTGTTGGACTTTCGCCTCAAAATATTCATACTGACTTTTTGCTAAGATATGGCCGAAAACAGCACCGTTCATCGAGACCTACCGCCTGCCAACACCCCTGTTGATTTTCCAGATTGCGCTGATCGCGGGTTCTTTCATTACTGGCTTCCTACTTTCTCCTCTTCTCGCCCTATCACGGCATATTGCGCAACGACCGGTGAGGCGTCTTCGACTTCCACAGGAGAAGCAACGGCATCGTCGAGCTCTTGCCGCGGGTTTTTACATTGGAACTATAATCATTGTAGTTGGCCTTATCGGTTCGTGGACGTGGTGGAACCTCGGACGTAGAAATCCGTGGCTTTGGACTATCCTTTGGCTCCTTGAGGGGCGCAAGAAGTGGAGTCGACCCATGCTTCTTGCCTACTGGGGCCTTCTCGGAAGCATCAGCGTTGCCGGATGGAACCGACAGCTATCGAGGTCAAGGCGGTACAGGCATAGAAACACGAGTGGGGGTACCCAAGATAATGTGATCGTTCCATTTGCCGCGAACTCGAATCAGAAACTACAAACGGATATATCTTCATCCACTCCCACCACTGCTCTTGGGCTTACATTCCCCAACTTGGCTAATCTCCCTAATCTGTCCAATGGTTCGCAAGTCGCCACAGAATTGTTGGATGCCGCAGATAAGCATGTTCCTACTCTTGGTATCAACGCGAGGCGCAAGTTCTTCCACGCGTTGGCAGTTGTTATGTTCCTGCCTGGAGTGGCTGTTGACGTCAGTAGCCTTCTGACATCCATACTATCAGTGGTCTAACGAGGATCTGTAGCCCGCATTCACTCACTTGTCCTTCAGTGCAGCCTTTGCGCTCTTTATTTTTGCAGAGTATGTCAGATACTTCGCTATTTATCCTTTTGGTGCGGCTGTGCACCTGTTCATGAACGAGTTCCTCGAGCAAAAGGACAGCGGAACTGCCATCCTCAGTCACTTTTATCTGCTTACTGGTTGCGCGGGCCCATTGTGGCTTGAAGAGTACGTCTTTGACCTTGATAAAGTCCCAAGCATGATCTAAATCATTGTAGGCCATCGCAGTTGCTACAATATACCGGTATCCTCGCTTTGGGTATTGGCGATGCTCTGGTTAGTTTCCTTGCCGTCTTTGTGAATTTTGAAAATTGTCAATTGAATTTCAGGCATCTATTATTGGGAAACGCGTTGGTCGGCACCGTTGGTCTTCAACGTCTTCTAAGACCCTAGAAGGTAGCGCTGCATTTGTGCTGTCCCTCGTGGCTTGCGCGTGGCTTTTGAGACTTTGCGGACTTACGGAAGAATTTTCGGTGAGTTTGTCCGCTTCTGGTGCCCCTCAATCTAACGTAACCCTGCGCAGACATTGCGCTATTCCATTGTGGTCACTCTCTCGTGTGCACTTGAGGCCCTGTCAGACCAGAACGACAACTTGACTCTACCGTTGTATATGTGGAGTTTACTTGTAGCTGTCGATGTATAGCGAGGTTGCCATACGTTAATAATATTGGGGATCGTTACAGAACACGGACATAGCATGGCGGGCTTGACGCAAGACTCCATCATTAATGTTTCCACTAAATTCGCAAAAAAAGAACGCAAACAAAAATGGAAGGCCTAGATTCGATAAAGTTCCTGATTGGTTCATGACGTCGAGTGAGGCACGGGGTTGGGCTGGTGGGGCGCTTAGTAAGCACGTCAATAACCCTTCTTCGATGAAGGAGACCGACTTCACAAATCCTCTCTACTCTACCATCACCACCGACGACGGCGCTGGACGTTCTGTCCCTGACCTCATTACTGGTACTGTCGTTCGTCCATATAATCAATTGGTTCGTTTGAATTGTGGTTAACTTCCCATTTCAGCATCCTCCGGGTAATGACCACAGCTTTCAATCAGTGATCGTCGCCTAGCTGTACCTGGTAATTGTTTCACGACTACTGGAAGGAAACTGTGCATTCGTGCTGCATAAATACTTCGAACTGCTACAATGCAGTCCTCGATAATAACAGATACAGCTCTAGATCCGCTTCCATCATCTCTACCTCTCGCAAAGCCCTTTTCTTTGCCATCAACATTCCAAATGCCCATTCCACGTCTGCCAAAGGTGAAGCAGCGAAGTCCTCGACTGCCGCGACCAGCAACTGCCTCTATGGCAGAGGGCACTCAATCATACCTACCCCCTGCGCCCCAGTTGTCATGTTTACATGATAGTCACATCCCCAGGAGCCCAGATCCTCGTGTAAGTGACTCTTTTGGACACCCATATGGTTACTGCACCACTGTGACAGATTTTTTCAAAGGATGTAGATAATACTCGAGACACCAATGCTTTATCCATGAAGTCGTTTGAAGTACGCCCCGTAGACATGGGTGTGTACCTCCCCGTTCCGATCAACGTAAATTCTGAGTGTCCTTTTGACAGTGTCAGCTCCATCTGGTAGTCCTTGTGAAACCCTCGCGGCGGCGGCGAGTACTCCTGGCGATACACGACTCGATATCGACGGGGCCGAGCATGACTGGGCTACCTTCATGACTGCTTATGCATCGGGTCAGTGGCATCCTCATCAAACGCCGCGTCATCCACGTTCAATGATGTCTACTCCTATCATGCGGGAGGGCTCTCCGCGAGACCATTTCGCGTTGAGACATGATCCTGCACCGATCAACGTCGAACCACGGCAGCCTTCGCCTCCTGTATCGCCTGCGTACCACACTTTTATTTCCCCGGTTTCCAATGGCAGTAGTAATGAGATACAGTTCAAGCCCGCTCCCGAGAAAGCGGTGATGGTCTCTGATTTTGCCTCATTCATCTATCCTGACAAACTATCGTCAAATATTACACCAAAGTCATCATCGCTTAGCGGCCGCAGATTCCGCAAGTCATTCACAGATTTGCGACACGCGACAGGAGGGCAGCCAATGCATCTCCCTTTAGATGGGACACAAGCTTTTAGCATTAGTCCGGAGGCAACCGCTGCGGCTGCAACTATGCGATGGGCAGCAGCACGCGTCAATTTGTCTCCTCTTGCGCTGCCCTCTCCTGAGCATGAGCTAACAGATCCAATGCGAGGTGTGCATGCAGCAATACCAGGATCACATCCGACTTCCAGTAGCCCCCCTGCCCATCCGGCAACGCCCGGCATGTCTCGAATCCGTGCGGGCAGCTTCTGGGAGGGCACACAAGATGTCGAAGATGAATTAACCGTGCTCGCCCTACCCGGATCGTTACCCAGAACCCCTCTACGCAACATATCTGAGGCAGAGCTATATGTGTCTCTTCCCCCGCCAGCGTCTGTTCCACTGCAGCGTAATTATTCACCTGAGCCGACAGAGGAAGGCGATTACTTCACCGCAGTCAGTACATCCGTTTCAGAGCACTTTCCCATGACCCCCGACCCCGCTCAACTTTGGCAGGACTACGTAAACCACAGACGTGAATCCGGGACAATGGAACTCAACGTTTGTACGGCACCACCCCTTCCACGAAGGATTTGCTTGACAAGGCAAACCTCTTCGCCCCTACCCGATAGCAACGGCAGAGATCGTGGCTTACCAGGCGGAAGATCAGTGTGCGACTCGGTCAATAGTTTTCGTGCTGGTCGGTCTGCGAAGGAGGAGCAGATGTTCCTAGATCTTGGCTATTTAGCTCCGCCGAACCCTCCGGATGAGCTCGAGCGAAGACGCGCTTTATACAAGTATATCCATTTTTCACCTTTGAAGGTCATCTCAGAGAGCATGTAAAATAGGTTTAACCTCTGGAACACCGGCCCCGACATCAACTTCGATCGCATCGCACATCTGGTCAAACTTGTGTTCAACACAAAATGCGTTTACATATCCCTCATCGATGGCACAGAGCAGTGAGTATTAGTTAGAGTTCAACGCGAATTCGCTGGTAATCACCATTACAGATGGTTCAAATCACAGTGTATGATGCTCAATTCCTGTCATCCACGTATATCTTTAATTTTTTGCAGGTGGGATGACTTTACAGCGCAGTGCAAGATTGACGTCCTTTTGTGCACACGCTATACTGCAAAGGTGTGGATATTTCCCCCCTGAGAACCCCAGTCTTACTGTCCGCAGGGGTGATGAACCAACTGTTATCTTGGACACGACGTTAGATTGGCGGTTTGCTAAGAATGTTAGTGCATCTTGATGTGAAAATTTATTTGACGAATATACTGAATGGTGTAGCCTCTGGTTACCGGATTTCCAAACGTTCGCTTCTATGCTGCGGCTCCTTTGAGAACCTCCGATGGATTCAACATTGGCAGGTAACTTGAGTCGCTATCTACGTGGCATACCTAGTTGACGTACCATGCATCTCAGTCTTTCTTTGATTGATGATTCACCGCGGCAGGATTTCGCCCCACGTCAGCGACACACTTTGAAAGAATTTGCGGTACTTCGGTTCTAATTCAATTGTCCTGAGTCTGTTAACACGAGCTCTAGGCCGTTGTGATGCGTGAGATGGAATTGTGGCGTGATAAAGTGAGCTGGGTTAGCTGTTGTACTTCTGCCCATGAACTAACTACTCCAACCCAGATCCAATTGCGCATACGAGACAAAATCCAGACCTCTGTGAGTATTGTCTGCCCCAGTACCATCTACTGTACGTTAACTTATCGCATCTCAGATGGAGCAATTTAGTCGGGAGTGCCTTGAGATCGACCAGAAGGATGCAAACATGGATGATGACCCTTACGCTAACGCGTCCATGGACAGAGTGTATGATCGTGCAGCCAGACTTGTGAAGCGCACTCTAGATGTCGAGGAGGTGGTAGTCATGGATGTTTCACACTGCGAAGTACTGGAGACGCTCAGTGCCGAAGCAACGATATCTGTTGTTATGCATCGCGGGGATCCACAATCCCGACCAACATCTCGCACACTGACGGCGGATGAATACCACAAGCTAAACGTGTTCTTTGATCAATACCCTGACGGCAAAGTATCTGAAGGTATTTTACCAGTCTGTTTCCGTCCCTTTATCCCAACGCATATACAGTATGCACTCAGTAGGGCCTTTTCTATCTTGATGTTCTTCTAGTCAACTGATGATATTCGCTAGCTGTTCCTGTTTTCAATATCGACAAAAGGCCGTTTGCCTTGATTTGTGCTTACAATGCCACTGATTCATCACGGCGATTTGTAAGGATTCAGCTAGCTCAGCGAGACACCTCCATCCTGACTTTATTCTCAGCTCGAGGGACACGAACTGTCTTATCTTCGTGCTATAGGTTAGTTCCTTGAGTTTCGTCTCAATAATCACTGAGAGAGAATAGGTGTCATCATTCTCTCCGCTGTCCTCAAGAGAAGGATGATGCTGGCCGACCAAGCGAAGAGTTTATTTATATCCAAGTTTGGTGCATGCTTCGCTTTCATGGGTAACATTACTAATTCCTCTCAAAAGCATATCTCACGAGCTTCGTACTCCTTTGCATGGGGTAAGGCTTGACGTCTTTGCTGGCATGTCTTCCTTCTGATGGCTTTGTGTAGATCCTCGCTGCGGCTGAGTTACTTTCCGATACATCGTTAAGCCATAGCCAGACTTCGTTCCTACACACCGTCCAGGCGTGCGGAACATCACTTGTTGAAACGGTGAACCACGTTCTCGACTTCACGAAACTTAGCGGCAATATGAAATCAGGCGGCGTGGATAATGTCATTACGAGGAGCATGTGAGTTGGGATAGATTTTATGCATGTTGTTGTCGCTTATCATTGACACATAGCGTGGATCTCGAACAACTTGTTGAAGAGGCAATCGACGGATCGTGGATTGGATACTGTGCCCGTACATCTGCCATTCGCGAGTCGGAAATTGGGAGTGTTTATGCTCCAGCGATGGAACAGCGGTCCTCGAGTGTTATGGCTGCTCCAGCCTCTTCGAAGCACGTGGAGATCATTGTCGATATCGACCGACGTGAAGGCGTAAGTTCTCCAAGCTGTTCCTTCCTGTTGACCGCTGACTGTCATGCAGGGTTGGATTTTGAAGTGCGACAAAGGTGGTATTCGAAGGGTGTTGATGAATCTTTTTGGAAACAGCCTGAAGTTCACATCCGTAAGTACCATTCAACGCCTCTTACGAGTGGTTTCTAATGACTGTGCAGGATGGTTATGTTCACGTATCTTTACGGCAAGTATCTGCGCCAAATGAAGAGCCTAGCATGGTGGAGTTATGTGTCAGTGATACGGGAAAGGTATTAAGCTGGGTGCGGCAGTTCGTTCAACGCTGACACTTAGTACAGGGAATCAGCCAAAATTTTCTGAAGGTAACGGCTTTGCCACCAGTGGTCACTGTTTACTAACAAGGAACTCAGAATCACTTGTTCCATCCCTTTTCCCAGGAGAACCCTCTACAAGCTGGGACAGGTTTAGGCCTTGCGATTGTCAACAGCATCGTCCAGTCTCCAAGCGTGGGTGGAAAAGTGGAAGTATCCAGCGAAGAAAACGTTGGTACCGATATCAAGATCACCTTCCAAGCAGAAACTTTGGAAGATGGCGCGAGTGCTCTTCAAACTCCTTTTATGTTCGATGGTGTTGTCCCCACTGTTACCTTCCTCGGTTTCAAGCAGAAGACCAAAGGTGTTCAGATGCTCAGTGATGTGCTTCGCAAGTACCTCCAGGACTGGTGGGGATTCAGAGTGCAGACTGACGGAGGTGAGTTGAGCGACATCGTGATCATAAACGAAGACTCGTCGCCTGTTGTTACCGCTCTTGAGAAAATGGACTACCGTCGGTCGTTCATCATCTTGTCTTCAAGTAGAGGTAGCCCCAGGGTCATGGGGATTTGCAGTTCCTACGAGAACTTAGGTGGTTTTTGTCGCGTCGTTCACAAACCAGGAGGGCCTTTCCGATTGCGCGCTGCGCTGAAACAACTACTTCGAGCCAAGCAAAGACGTCAACAGCGTCTGCCAAGCTTCGCCAGCTCTGTGACCGGGATCTCAGATGATAGCATCTCTCTGCACTCCTCCATGCTTACAGACGACCTGTCGAATCCAGACCGGCATCGCCGGGCGAGCATTGATTGGGGTTCACACAGTCGCTCACCTCCCGTATTTCCCAACTCCCCACCTGAAATGCCTGCATCCCCGGATGTCGAGGAAGCGCCACCCTCTCCGGAGAACACCGAGTCTGAAAGCACACCCTCAAGCATGTCAAGTTCAATAGTAACAATCGGTACGGACGGGATTCTCCTGGAGTCGTCAATCCGGACACTGGATTTAAATCGCCCTCGTCCGAAAGTTTTGGTGGTTGAAGACAACACTATCTTGCGAAACTTACTGTGCGTGACTCCAGTCCGCTATTTTTGCTGTGACTGATGCGTTCATCTCCCAGTATCAAGTGGTTGATGAAGAAGGTGACGTCACCTATTTGGTAGCCCAATTAGCTTGCTCATTTTTACAAGGGATTTGAATATCGCGAGGCAGTCGATGGTCGACAAGGAGTCGACACATTTGAATCTGAAGGACCATTTGAGTAGGACTATGTTCTCTACATGGTTACAACTGGCTCATTACTCGAACCCAGCGTCGTTCTTCTTGATTTGTCCATGCCCATCCTCGATGGTGTGCTTAGTGCCTGACTCCTTCAAAGATCGCTCTCACGTTTTTCTTAGGGCTGGGTGCCACCGTCGAGATTCGCCAGCTTGAAAGAGCTCGAGAGAGTCGGCAGCCAAGCGTCATCCTAGCTTTGACTGGGATGTCATCCCTCGAAGACAAACGCAAGGCATTCGAGGCTGGCATGAGCGGATAGTAAGCTTGGTCGAATTTTCCAACCTCCCGGTAATTAACATCTCATTCGCACCAGTCTTGTCAAGCCCGTAGCATTCAAAACGCTCGAAGAGATGTTCCGCAAGATAGGACTCTCGTGACTGCTCGTGCAAATCTGTCTGCCCATCTACAGACTTGCTTCACGTACATACATTATACCGCCTAATGGCATGACCACACGATTGCATGATATCCACATTCCTCTGATGACATAATTGTTTTCGTTCAGTTCTTTTGCACAGCATGCCCCAACATCACATTCTTTCACTTACAGATCGCATGTTTCATTTTTTTGATCGGTTATTATCTAGACCATGTATTATATCGACTTGGTGTGTTACGATTGAATGCGGTGCATTTCATTGCTGTATAAATGAATATCCTACTTAAGTTCAGGAGATCAAGCCATACACTACAGTGTCGACGATGGTGGGTTGCACACGTCCCATGCATTTTATGCGTCACCGGTATCTCTGAAAACCTGTTCAATCACATGATGCTCAAAGTATAGTGAGGAGGGTGTCTTCCCCCCGGGACAAAAAAATAAAAACAGACTTTTCTACACACTATCCATTGTGCCTTTCTGGTAGGCGGTTTTTCTGATAGCGGCCTCCTAAACTAGATGGATGGTGCGGCGGCATCTCTTGTATTCTTCGCCGCGTGATGGTCATTCCTATCCAGCTGAAAAACGACAATCACATGTCGAAGACATACAAGGATCCAATAATGAGTTGAACACGCTAGATTTCGTCCTGCTGCGAATTCGTGTCAAGGTATCAAAAGATGGCCATAAGTCTGCCACCACCATCTGCTGTCTTCCGACGATAAATCATATCATTGAAAACGCAAAATGAAGAGTTAAGAGCAAGAAATTACTAGTTGACGTCCTTCACAAGTCAGTGAAGCGATGCCTATCAAAGCCAGCAGGTAAGTGCTACGCCAAATCATTGGAACAGGATTCGGGTTTGAGGGCAGCGTACACCTAAGTTGAGCGGTTATTTAGACGTCCATGGTATGGTGGCCCTAGCTTGCCTGCCGAGTGAGTTGACATATAAATTGCGACAACCTGCGGATGAAAGATGTAGATGGATACCGACAATATGATTGCTACAGGGAGACTCAGATGACACGACGTTCACAGCGTGTTTCAGCATGGACGCTTTCGCAGTTCATGTCGCAGTATGGCATGGCGCATTTTTTGCATTTGTATGCGCCCTTATACCCGCACACGGAGCATAAAAGACGTGGGGGCAAGTGAGGGGGAGGAGCAGCGGCTGTTAAATATGTTGGAACATGGCAAGGAAGGTGTGCTATGCGCTGGGGGTGCCCTTGGTATTTAGTGTGAGTCTGGGCGAGGAGATGAACTGACCGATTCTTCAATTAGGGTAGCAAGATTCTTGCGATATAGGAGGGCGGTTCGGACTTTCATGGACGATTTTTTCTTTTTCGCATTAGGATCGTTCAGGTAGCGTTTATCAGAAACGATTTGGCGGACGCGATTCTTTCCACTTATGGCTCCCTCGCCATCGTCGTCGAGGGTGATTGAAGGCTCTGTGTAATTGGAACGCTGTGGAATGTTAAGAGATGAGGATGATGGCTGTATTTGAGCTGTCACCTCAAGCTCTTCGAGATGGCGTTTCGTCCGTTTTGTAATTATGTCTGGAGCAAGTGTCTGCTTCGTGGCATTGACGTGTCTCGGAGCTTTAGTGGCATGAAAACTGAACGAATCTCAGTGGGACAGCAAAGCATACCTTGCTCTCTTGCTCTCTTCGGTGCCATGCATATGAAAGTCGGCTGACAACAGGAGCGAGAAAAAACCCAAGCACGCCATCCAGTAAGTATATTCCTTTTATAGAAAGGATATTCGTCAGTAATGATGAAAATGATGAATTTGGTAGTTATTCGGTACCGAATAAGGATAATTAGGAAGCACGTGATGAAAGTGGTCTCATAGATCATCTTTGAAGCATGTTATAGCCAACCAGTGGTCGTTCGTCACCACTTCTCTCTCTCTAACCCATTTTACGATGACTTCGACCGATCCCAAAAATTTCGTACAAGATCTTCCAACACCAGAGCCAGAAACTCCTTGCAGGCCTCGTCAGCCTTACCGGTTTTCGACCCTGTGCGCTACAGTGGAGAATCCTTCTCAGAAGGATCAATATGGTTCTAGCTCTGTACCAATATACCAAACTGCAACTTTTAAAGGTGTTAATGGACAGTATGATTATACTCGCAGTGGAAATCCAACACGCAGTCATCTAGGTTGGTGTCATCTCATCGTGTGCCCACTAATAGCCTTAATGTACTCTCTAGAACATCATCTTGCCAAAATATCATCGGCTACTCATGCTTTTGTCGTATCTTCTGGCATGGCCGCCCTCGATACCATCTTGCGTATGCTCAAGCCTGGCGACGAAGTCATCGCAGGAGATGACCTCTACGGTGGTACTAACCGCATCCTTGCTTATCTCAAGACCCACGGCGGCGTCACCGTACATCATGTAGACACCACCAAACCTGACACCCTCCTTCCTTACATCAATCCTGAAAAGACCGCTATGGTTCTCCTCGAGAGTCCAACTAACCCTCTGCTCAAAATAGTTGATCTTGCTCGCATAGCTGCCGACATTAAGGAACGCGCCCCCAATGCCGTCATCGTAGTCGATAACACCATGATGAGTCCCTACTTGCAGCGCCCTCTCGAGCATGGCGCAGATATCGTGTATGACAGCGCTACCAAATATCTCAGTGGGCATCATGACCTTATGGCCGGTGTAATTACCTGCAACAGGGATGACCTTGCCAAGGTATGCGATTCGTCCTTTGCTTTACGCTCCTTTCTCATATCCGAATCAGCAAATGGGATTCATCGTCAATGCTGCTGGCAATGCACTCACTCCATTCGACTGTTTCCTCCTTCTACGAGGATCGAAGACCCTTGCCATTCGCATGGATCGCCAGCAGGCAACTTCCATGCTCGTCGCTCAGATGCTCGACCGCCTTGGTTTCAAAGTCCACTACCCCGGTCTCGCAGAGCACCCTAACCGTGATGTACACGAGCGAATCGCAGACGGGTATGGTGCCGTCCTCAGTTTCACTACTGGTGATAAGGCTCTAAGTGAGCGCATCGTTGGCGCGACACGTCTATGGGGCATTAGTGTCAGCTTTGGTTGTGTCAATTCGCTGATCAGCATGCCATGCGTCATGTCGTATGTTATGTCTGTCTCGTTTGCCTCGATCGTTTTATTGATTTTTCCTTAGACACGCATCTATTGACCCTGCTACCCGCGCTGCGCGGGGCCTTCCAGAGGACCTGATCCGACTTTGCGTTGGTATTGAAGACCCAGCTGACCTTCTCGACGACCTCGAACGTGCTCTTCTAGAGGCCGGCGCGATCACCCTCACCGCAGGCGGGGACTCACACCAACGTTATATTCGGACGATCCCTTCAGAGGGCACTGCGATCTCCCGTGCCGTCCAGAAACTTGCGCTCAACCAGTCTGCGGGATACACGACAGAGTGTAATGAGGACAGAGAGTGGTTCGTCAGCGCACCTGGAAAAGTCATCCTCTTCGGTGAACATGCTGTCGTGCACGGTGTCGTGAGTTTACTCTTTTGTTCTCTGCTCTGCGCGCATTAACAGATGGATGTTTTAGACCGCAGTGGCTGCAAGCGTGGATCTCCGGTGCTATGGTGTTACGACACCTCGTCACGATGGTAAAGTCAGCGTGCACTTCATCGATATCGATGGTTTCAGGCAAGAGTGGGAAGTGGATGACCTCCCTTGGGATGCAGTCACTCCCGTGCGAGTCGGTGATTTCCACCCTGACACTCTGGACCACAAGCTCGTCGATGCGATTACTACTCGTGCGTTGTCCCCCGAAGTTCTTGCAAAGCCGAGTGCACGGCAGGCGTGTATTGCGTTCCTGTACATGTACATGATCATGGCACATGGAGGGAACAGGTGAGCCTCCTGCTACCTAGACTTTATTCAATGATTTATCAAAAGTCGTCAGACCATCCTTTAACTTCTCCGCTCGCGCCACGCTTCCTGTCGGTGCAGGCCTCGGTTCCTCCGCATCATTCTCCGCCTGCGCAGCCACCGCTCTCTTGCTTTTGTACTCCCGTATCCAGCTTCCAGCACAGCCCGCCCCTACCACCGACGGTCACGTCCACATCTCTCACGAGGGTCGGCGTGCAATACCGCCAGTACTTGCTGAGGAGGTCAACCGATGGGCATTCGTGAGCGAGAAAATCTTGCACGGCAACCCCAGTGGCGTAGATAACTCCGTTGCGGTGTTTGGTGGCGCACTTTCGTATACCAGGCCAGGATTCGGCAGAAAAGCGGGCATGCTTCCGATTCAGGGGTATGCTTAGCGCCGTTTGGGCTTCTCGGATCGATTGCTGATTTCTTGCTTTTTAGTTTCAAGTCTCTCAAATTCCTCCTGACGGATTCGAGGGTACCCAGGAACACGAAGCAGCTTGTGGCTGGTGTGGCGGCCTTGAAGGAGCAAGAGCCCGAATTCGTCAACGGGCTGCTCAATGCAATACAGCACATAAGCGACGAGGCGCAGCGTGCGCTTGCTGATCCCCAATTATCACGGCAAACACTGCTGTCAGCTTTGTCGGTGCGTTTCTCTTTTCTGTTTGTTTCTGGAACGTTCAGAAGTAATGCTCACTCTTTTAGGCTCTCATCGATGAGAACCATGGCTACCTCGTAAAGCTTGGGGTATCACATCCATCTCTCGAAGACATCCGCTCCAAGACTGCCACCCCTCCATATGCACTCAGCACAAAACTCACAGGTGCCGGAGGTGGAGGTTGCGCAGTAACGCTTGTCCCTGATGGTAAGTACACTCTACACATGATTGGTCTCCACTCACTTGCTCGCTCTCAAGACCTCTCGGAATCCAATCTTCGCGAACTGATGGCAGCATTGTCCACGGACAGCTTCGTGCCCTACCTCACATCAGTCGGCGGAAGCGGTCTCGGTATCCTCTCGCCGTACAACCAGCCTCAACTGCTGGCAACGCCCCCCGAAACGCCTCGTGAAGGCGAGGCCGGTGCTGGAACTGTCGAATTGTTGCGTGATACTTTTGCTGGTAAGGCAACGGCAGATCTCTCGGCGTGGGCAGATAGTCTGGGACGATGGCTTTTTGTTTGAAAGTAAATCGATGTTTGCATAGATCTATGTTGTTGTTTTATGAGTACGATGAGTGTATGTATAAAATGTTCTTGTATGATGGATGCTGTGGCGATGAGTTCAATGGCGTAGTCGCGTAATGCATCGATGCGGGCGACTATAAAACGCGCTCGTTCACAAGTCACGTAGAGCTGCCCATCAGTCGTTTTAGGTGCCAACTTATGTGCATAAGAGAGTACTATTATTATCATATATCGCAACACATGTGGCTACACCACTCGAGTAACCGTGGTAGTATACGCCAGGCTGGTCACGAGCCTAGACTTCGGCAGCATTGGGGTCCTCTGAGGTTAGGCCATCGGACATATCTTCCAGCAAGATCGAACGTACGCCATACTTTTCCAAGGACTATAGCAGAAGATATTAGAAGCATGCAGACTCACAAACAACTGCACTTACGACTCTTGAAGATGTTCATAGTGGCAATATCGAAAGGGAGATCGGAGGCTTGGACTCGGGAGACTACTTCTGAATCAGGAAAGGACTGGAAGCCTTTGCACAATAGACCAAAACAACGCTTTGCTCTGTCCCGCCAGCACAACCGTGACTGAGGGGCCAGGGCTAATATCAATACACGGTGACCCTTGCGTGATGCGTGCAGCCCTCTCACAAACTTACAATAACCAAGTGACACGTGGATTGTTGATATGGCTAAAACCGATAAGTAATGTAAGTATATTGATTGTCCTCACAGTATCACTGTTGACGGACTCCGGTCTAGCACAGAGTAGCACAGAGAATGCTGCCCTCATCTCGCATCATAATGGGGGCATCGCGAGCTGCGTTCCCTCCCTTACATCGCCAGTTAGCTCATAGAATCTTCATCTAAGCGCTATAGCAAGATAAGTGTCTTCGTACGTTTACAAATAAAAAAATGCGACTGACCCTAGTATCTATCAAAATGTTCAGGCCTCTGTGATGCTACGCGCCTTCCTATCTTCTGTTTCTCTATCGCGCAACTTTAAGCTATAATATATCAACTGCCCGCTTGTGCTCGAGCTCGCCTGCTGCTGTCTGAAGAACGTACCGTTGCCAAAGCTCAAGCGCTCGTGGTTGTGGCTGAGTGCACCATGACAATACTCCACGAGAATGACGCTTTTCCCTTCCTTAAGTTGTCCTGCTGTACACGTAATCCCATCCTCTAGTGAAGAAATACCGGTACCCTGCCTCATCGTCACATTTCACATTTACAAGGGTGAGTGATGATTGAGTTCTTGTGGATTAATGCACACGTGATGCTACAAAGCAGCAGATCCCACAGACGCGTTCTCTATTGGGCACCAGCCACTGACGCGTGTCCTTTCCCGACGTGTTGTCAATGCTAAATCGACGTTTTCAATGCACGTCCACAGTCGTCCTTTGTCTCGCGTTTCCCCGAGCCTCGCGAGTTAAAAGCTGGTGCTACGCTCTCCTTCACTTCACTCATCTTATTTACTTCTCTATATCTTCCAATTCATATAACTTCTTCGATTCATCGATATGTCTATGCAAGTCTCCTCACATCTCAACTCGACATCTTCATATACTAACAATGCCTTTCGCATCTAGTCCCTCGTTTCACGACCTTCAAACGCTATTTGATGGGTTAGTGTTCGATCTCGAGTTCGATGACGCACTTGATCTCATCATTTTCTCAGCGAGTCTGTGCCCTTGTTGGATGACCACGATCCGAAGCCTGGCGACCCAGACTTCATTATGCTGTCCAACGAAGAAATTTTAAACAGTATCGCTGCTTTCCGAGAGGATGAGATCTGCCCCGATATGCGCGCCTTTTTGGTGGGGTATGTAGTTCTACCTTCATTCAAATCATTCGCTCCAACTCACCTCACCGCCTCTGACAGATTCTTTAGCAAAACCATCAACGAAAACACGCTGGCTGGCCCAGCCGATGCTCACGTCGATGCTCACGTCGATGCTCACGTCGATGCTCACGTCGATGCCCACGTCAATGCTCACGTCGATGCTCACGTCGATGAGTAAGTCAATTTATTTATTTAGCTTGCCTGGGCTAAGCAGCTCACGTCCGAACACAGATCAAACGACGATGAGTTACCAGCCCCGCAACAAGATGACGCGCCGCAAGAAGACTATGCGATGCAAGAAGAGTACGCGCCGCAAGAAGAGTACGTACCACCACAACCGCGTCCCCGTCGTTGCTTATTTGTTTTTTTCAGGACTTCTGCCGATGTACAAAACGATCAAGGTCCTCAGGCGTCGTTTCCGACTTTGGACAACTTCACCGCCCCGGTGGCTGGTCTCCCCCAGTTGCCCGACGTCGATGAGGACGCATATGACCCTCCGCATCCCCCTGCAGTCGCTGAAGCGCCCCAACAAGCCCCCGCATGGCCCCAGCAGCAATATCACATGAATGGGGGGCCGCCCAATGAGTATCATACACAGCCCTCTGCAGTCGCTGAAGCGCCCCCGCAAGCCCACGCATGGCCCCAGCAGCAATATTACATGAATGGGCCGCCCAATGCGTATTATACGCAGCCCTCTGCCGCACCGCAAGGCTACGCATACCCCCCGCATGGATATGATCCCGCTCCCCCCTACCCTTATCAGCAACCTCACATCGCCGCGGGTCCGTCCAACGCGCCTGTTGAATTCCGTCACTGGCAGCATCCTCCCGTGCAGCCGGGGTCTACTGCGGCGTCTTCCTCTGCTGTCGATGGAACGGCGTCTGCAGAGCCTCGCAAGCGTAGATCCCGCCAGCCCGCAACGCGGAAGCGCAGACGCCCGAACCTGACCCCGACCGAGAACGGCAGCATGCCGGGCAAATATGGTCCGTACACGCTAGCGAACGCTAGTGCCGCGGTCATGGCCATGCCTGTCCACGACCCAAAGCCTGTTGACATCAGTAAACGCAGGACCCTTGATCCTCACGGCAATCCCCTTCGAACGAGGAGATTTGGGGTGATGGAGCTCGATGATTCCTACCCCTCTACGCCCGACAATTTTATGAACTTGAAGGGCCTCTCACCGGAGTTGACGTGCGTCCGCTCATGCGATTGGACCGACCAGCCGTGTGGTCTGTTCATCGAGATGGACAAGACCAGCATCGATGGCCACCTGTGGTATTGGCATGGTCTTAAAACGACAGCCACTCCCTGCCAATTCGAGGGTTGCGAGGACACAGAGGATATGAAGCATTGGGGCTGTCACATCGAAGGCGTCCACTTCGAGACGTCCTACCAATGCGCATATTGCAACAGGCATTTGTCGAGGGGCGACTCTTTGAGTCGGCATCTGAGAGGATGCAAACCATTCGCTGCTAGCAAGGAGCGCGCTCCGCGTGGAGCGTACCAGCAAGCGAACATAAAGTTGGTGCAAGGCTATATCGTTCCTGCCGTCAGCGCGACCTAGGAATATGTACGTCTCCCTTTCCTTTCATCTGTCGCTGCAGCTAACGTTTTACCTCCGTACTCTAGCGTTGACTTTAATTCTTGAAACCGATTCTCTCCACGATCAATGACACTCGTTTCATTCTATCACCGCCGTTCCTTATCTCTTCGTTCCTGCCGCCAGCGCGACCTATGAATATGTACGTCTCCCTTTCATTTCATCTGTCGCTGCTGCTAACCTTTTATCTCTGTACTCTAGCGTTGACTTCAATTCTTGAAACCGATTCTCTCTACGATTAACGACGCTCGTTTCATTCTATCACCGACGTTCCTTTTGAATATCATCTCTTTCTCAACTTGTTTTCCTCTCTTCGTTCTTGCTTCGCGCATCTTTTATATGCTTATTTGGTATCGTTATTGCACGCTGGTCGTAGCTATAGTATCTTACCATGTCGCTCAGTGCGTCTTCTATCTGGTTATTGTATTTTACGAGATGGAAGTTGGAAGTAGCATATATCTCGCCATGGAGCTTGGAATTTTGCATCCTATTTGTTCTGCATGAAATATACATATTGTGTTGGATTTGTGTCTTCTCCGACACTACATATGGTCTGACCGTTTGCCAATGAATCTTGAACCTGCTTATTTCACTATCATCTTTGGAAAATGCAGTGCGCATACGCGCCCGCTTGTGTACCAGACGCGTTGTATTGGAGAAACCGGTCAAGTATTCATTTCCGTGTCAGATATCATGTCAGAAGACATATGCACCTCGTATGTTTGATAGATTCACAATAATAGTTCGTCCGTGTGACATTAAATATTCCTAGGACACGCATGAACACAGTACAGCAAAACGACGTCAAGGGAGAAAATAATTGCAACCCTAATGAACGAAAGGGACGATAACAACCAATTACTTCAGCACGTAGATAAATCCAGAATTCAGGTGTCCGGGGCTGGTTCCTGGTGGCGAAGCGCCGCAGAAGACTTGAAATATTCGAGGTGCTTGTTAACCTTGTCCCACTCATTCTCGTCCGCGTGCCTGACTTGTTCGACGCCAGGGAGCATGGTGAAAATGATGCGAGCGGCAGCTTCGACATCTTCTACGTTAGAGAAGCCCACGTTGAATTTTTGCAGGGAAGTATGCTGAAATGACTCGGTTTCAGGATCGATATCGATATTTACAGCATCGACGTGTAATTGCAGGGAATCCAAGTCGGGACATAGCCGGAGCCCGTCGAAAAATCCGCGGAATGTGATGGTGGGTGGACGAAGTTGGTGAATTGCTAAAGTCATGTAGCGAATGTGCCGCCAACTTGACATGGCTTGCAGGAGAAGGTCGTTGTCAAGGTAGACGGGGTAATTTTCAAAAACGAGGCCCAAAGTTCGCAGCTGTGTGAAATGAAGGAATTGTGAGATTGCTGTGAAAGATTTGTCTGACTGCTCCTCATCCGACTCGCCGTCTGAATCAAAGCAGAAGATGACGATGTATTCAAGGGTGTGGTATGCGTTGCATTGTGACAGTGCACGAAAAAGCTGCTCAGCCTGTGCGAAAGGCATGACTTCTGAGGTTAGGCCATCGGACATATCTTCTAGCAAGATCGAACGTACGCCATACTTTTCCAAGGACTATAGCAAAAGATATTAGAAGCATGCAGACTAACAAACAACTGCACTTACGACTCTTGAAGATGTTCATAGTGGCAATATCGAAAGGGAGATCGGAGGCTTGGACTCGGGAGTCGCTCGGAGCCACAGGAGTCGGTGACAGGACTAGACGGCGCGGGTGTGACCAGTCGTGTTATCTGTAGTGTCACGCGTCAAATGTCACGCCAACTTGTATACCACAACCATAGAAGTATAGGCACAAGACAATATGTCAGCTCAACAGCCACTGTACGCTGCATCAAGAAACAAGCTTAATGGCAAGAAGTATGCTATCCCTTATCTTTCCTCTGTTGAATTTTGGTGCCTAGACAACGGCTCTAGAATGGGCAGTGCCCCAGCAACTCCAGAATTGCGAAGTCGCAAACAGCATTCCGCAGAGGTTAGCAACATAGGGAAACTTCCGAATTGTTCTACTGATCACGCATGTGAAGGACCACGCAGCTAACTCTCCAACTTCAACCACTATATCAGAGTCTGAATGCAGTTTTTACCGCATGGACGAACCTCTGCGACCCACACTCCGCAGTCTGCCAATCAATTTGAACACTCCTCGTAAAATTACCATTCGCTCGGACATAGCCTTGGTCACCTGCTTTGACCCGGCAGACAAAGAGTTATATACCCTTTGGGTGCCTGGACATTGAGAAAGGCAATACCCCCAATTTCGTCACGGACACATCGTTGTTCATAAATTCTTAATATAAGCAAGGTATTAATTTTATAAACGTTCCTGATGTTCTTGCTGCGGTAAACTTCTGATGAGTTTTAGCATTCCCGATGTGCCACTGTCCTAGCTCACTGCCTCACACTTCACATGAATGTCATATGTCGCCGCGCTGCGCTGCGAAGTATTTGATGGACACTCTTTCGTCCTCTAGCATAAAACCTGAGCTGGTTGAATAGAGGGCATCCATCTTCATCTTCATGGCTCGTTCCATCTTAGCCAGCACTTTATTTCCTTTGACTCTTCTTTTTACTTATGTCACTTCGGCTCGGGCGGCTAGCAATTCTACCCAATGTCCTTCTAATCCTTACCAAGACCCGCGCAATGACCCATGTAATGCCCTTGGCTATATCGCTAACAATACGCTAACTGCCGTCGCCTTTGGTGAGTACCCAGTAAACCAGAGGACAGACGTAACTCATTGTGCGAAGGTTTTGTGCTGCTGATCGCTTTCATCCAAACTTACCGAATTATCTATAAGGGTGCGAGGTGGATGTTGTCCATGGTCATCGGGGAATACAGCACGTTCCAGTCTCACGATTGTGTTGGCTCTTCCTGATCTTTGGCTGTAGTTTATGTTATGGGCTTTGGGTTTCGCTTCGCTTTGCATTATAATCCTGATTCACTAGGGATTTACATCGCCGAATACTTGATGATCGTATTATCTGTGAGTCAGCGTCAAACCGCAACAATGGTCGTTTGTTGATCTTTTATGAAGCCCTGTTTCTTCATTGCCGCCAATTACGTTCTCCTCGGTCGCCTTGCCAGGGAAATCGACTGCGTCCATCAGGTTTTGCTTCCAGTGAGACGGCTCACCCTCATTTTCGTCTTATCCGACGTGACTACTTTTGTCATCCAGGTGAGTATCGACTCTTTTTTTTCTCCGATGAGCTTCTCTGACGATGTTCTGCCAAAGGCGGCAGGAGCCTCAATAACTACGTCCAGCGTTTACAATTCTGCTTTGACAGGACTTCATGTATGTTTCTTGCACCCGCGTTTGTCTAAATCTGAGTGAAGTCTAATCATCTCTGACAGATTTTTTTGGCCGGCCTCGTTTTGCAATTGGCCTCCTTCATTTTCTTTTGTGTCATTTACGCACGATTCCTCTATAAAGTCCGCGCTAAAGAGCAGGCCATTTGGATGCGAGACTCAAAACAACACTGGAATAGTGACTGGCGAACACTCGCCGCTGCCACGGCGGTTAGTTGTATCTGCATTCTGGTTTGTCTTCCATGCAGCAACCTTATTGCCTTTAATAAACGCATTTGCAGATCCGTTCATGCTACCGTGTTGCGGAGATCGCTCAGGGCTTTCACGGCAGCCTCGGCTCAAGCGAGGCAGCCTTCTATCTGGGTGACACGCTTCCCCTTCTTGTGGCCATCGTGATCTACGTTCCATTCTGGCCCGGAAGGTTCATCACAGCCAAGCTAGCGTCCTCTGTCAACGAATCGCAAAATGATCAGGAGTTATCATTTTCTCGCAGTACTTTAGGTTACAACCACGAAGTACCCACAGTAGTGCTAGATGACCGCTAACTCTACTTTTATTTATTACTCGGACTACTTGTTATATCAGGAGACACATAGCAAATGAATAGGTGCTATATAGGGACCTTGCGGCTCGGCTTATAACAATTCTCAGCGGACGTAAATACAACGCTAAATTGAATATAAGTACCTAGGACAACTCTAGACTATGAGTCAGCTAGGCTAAGTACAATGGACGAGACAAGACATACCTCAGTGGACGTAAAGACAATGCTGAGGTAGACGACAATATGAAACTGACGACGTCAGAACGTACGGAATACAAATACATACTATACTATAGCCATCAAACAGATGAGCACGAAACTGAGAAAAGAGAAGAGCCAATAAACTATGAAAAAGGCGAAAGTCAGCAGAGCTCATGACAATATCCCTGTTCTGCCATCCACACGGATCGCAGGACTTAGGGGCTTTGCTGTATAATATACCAGGGTCCGGTTGCTTCCGGAATACAGTTCTAGTATAAAAAAGCCATCTCTGCACAGACCACTGAAAGCCCAGCAACCGCCATCACCACCAATGGAAGCGCATTCCAGTACGCAAACGTCGGCTGGGTTACAATGATGCCCTTCTGCTTGAGAATGCTTTTCCATAGAAGCCCCGCAAGGCTTGCACTGAAGGTAAACGATACAGCGCCGATATTACTGGATACAGCAAGGGCAATAGCAGCTGCGCGGATGGTCTGATCGGTTAACATCGGAGATGCTGCACGCACGACCTTCGTGAGCAGAATCGTTGCACCAATGTTTGTCCCGGAGAAGTTGCACAAGATTACTCCAAGAACACCAATCAGCCAGATGGTGCGGTACATGTCTCCGTAAGTTGCACGTAGCAGCCACACGCCAAATACGTCTATCCAACCCTGATGCGACAGGGCTTCAATCAAGATAAACTGCGAGAAAGCAAATGGGATAAGGGCGAAAGGGATCCGCGGGAGCGCGGTGAAAACGGTAGGGAAGTGGGCGTACAGCTGTCTGTGTAGGGCAATGCCCTTGGATGAAGGTTGGGGGGACTTGTTAATGGCGGCGCGAATGAAATCGGTGAAGGAATTCACCTTGGCTGTTGTATGTGTTGGGTAGGGGGACTGACGATATTGGCTCTTGTTATCTGATATTGTCTGCGCGCCTTCATCGTATAGCTGCACTCCATTTTCCTCTGGACCTTTCTGCTCACGCCCGAGCATGGGTATCTGCCGGACAAAGCGGTAGTGATCCCAGGCAATATCATAGATAAACTTGGCCGCAGCAAAAGGCAAGCTGATCTTCCACACGTCAATTCCGAAGAAGCTGACGACTAAGCACATAATGAGGGCCGAGCCAAGCATGAAAATACCGACGAGGGCACCGATCGGATCAAGGAGGACCGAGCGAGCGTCAAGGTCAGCAGTATGGTACAACCTGCGAGGAATGTATTTTTTATCGCGGTATTGACCACCAAGAGCGAAGAAGCAGGAAACGCTGCACGCAATAAATGGGAAGATGGTGTACGCTGTGAAAGCGGCATTATTCACGCCGAAACCTTCGCAGATCACCACCTAGAATTATCGATGAAGAGATGTGTCACATCTACATTTGAGATCAACAATACGGAATCGAGACGTACATTAGTAGGGTTCCCGACAAACAAGACCATGCTCGCTATGTTTGCTGCTGCAAACCCGGACATGACCCATGAGATATGATTGAGCTCGGCGACTTTTGCATAGTAAACAAGAAACACGGTTCCAGAGAGGATGACTGAGTCGTTTCCTAGCAGGATTGACAGCAGAGTAAGCATGACGTAGAAGTAGGTGTAGAGTTTCCAGCCGTTCGAACCGCCCTTGTTGCTAACCCAGAACGCTGCTGACTGAAGGATACCAGTGATGTCAATGGTAATAGCCATGTATGTCATTGTAGGCACGGGATAAAAAGAGGATGAGAATGTTGTAGGGTTTAACACCGTCTGTACCGACGATGCCTCTGCGAATGACTGCTAGGTCGAGACATTGGGTTGCCGACAGGATCGCAATGGCGAGGATTGGGGCGGTTGTTAAATTTATTGAGATACGGGGTATTCGTCGAGGAGTGGGTATAGAGATTGGGTATATCACGAACCCAATGGATATGATGAAGACCACCAAGGTGGCTACAGAATGACCAGTAATTATGAGATATGTTGGACGTTGAGTATATATAGGGTTCCTGTACCACGGATTTCTGGTAAGCAAACCAGGTATACCGACATCCTGTGGCACATCGAAAAGACCCCAGACTCCTCCGTAGATGTTCGGTTCCACTTAACGTTGGCGGCATCACCACACAGTATAGGCCCCTGACTGTGAAAATTGGACACTCACAAGCAAGATTATACGTTGACTGCAATCTTAAAAGCAGCGCCGGAAGCACATCGCTGACAAAATATACATATGGATGTGATGGGAGCTAGATGCAGGACTCCGCGTGAACAGGCGTGAACGCAATCAGCATTCAGCGCTCAGCATTCAGCGTTGCAGCTTTTTCACCAGGCAACTTAACTGTCGCGTGATAGGAGAACCTCGTGCCACCTTTGGTAGGTGGCGACTTTTGTGTGCTTTGAGGCTTAGGACCTGTGTTGCACTTGGTTGGCTTGGGTTACAGCTTTCAATTGCATGATAATTCAACTTGAAGTAGAAGATGATAGGTTCAGTATAGGAGGACTTGGTTGGCCGGCTTGAAAATTCATTGTTCCTATGTAAGGTCAAACATTTCTACGCAATCCCCACCGCCACCTTTATGGAGAGCCATACACATATCAATACATCCGTCACCTTCAATCATCCATCTCTTTCACTCTTGCTCGTCCTCAGCATCCTTGGGGTACAAAGTCACCAACCGAGTGAGAAGGGCAACATTGTTGGCAGTTCCAAAGTATCTGGAACATTGGAATGACCAGACCAAATTTCCACCAACCCAACGTGTAAGAGCTTCAACGTAGAGCGCAACGTCACGGTCAATATCCGCGCCCCAGGACGGCAAACGAGACTTGTCCTTCAGAAAGCGAGCCATGAGCTGTTCAAAGACAACTCCGATGCAGTCCGCTGCCTCTTGAACGCTTGCGTCTTTCTCCTGCATCAGAACAGTAACAATATTATTGCTGGTGTGGCCCATAGCCTGCTCCACGTTGTATGATAAGAGGTCCTGCTCTCAATTAGTTCGCGATCTTGTTCATCATCATGAAAGCTGCAGAGGTACGCACATTTGTCCAGCACACCATGTCGACGGCCGCAAAATAGACACTTTGGAATATGGGATCGTCGAAGATTGCATCAGGTAATTCGATGCCGAGGTTATATTCTATGAAGGCGAAACAACACCTCACGCCGCTGTTTTCACGACGAAGAGGCACGAAATTAATGAGATCGTGAACTTCTCCAGTTTCTCTGAGTTCTGCTTCCTGCGCAACGGCTTTGGTATATCTCTTTAGGTTGTTCAGGAAGTGTTTGAAGAACTGCGGCTTCGCAGAACGGATAATGGCTTGACGAAAACTGTGAAACCCATCCTGTTAGTAAGATAAACAATGCGCGAGCTTAGATCACACATACTCGAGAATGATTTTGGCCAAGTTAGACTCATGCTTGAAGTCTGGATCAGCCATAATTTGATAAAAGACCTCGCATGCGCCATTCGCATCCTTGCCGTTCATGTCATCGCTAAGATGATCCAGGACGAACAATAAGTTGAGGAAGTCGCAGGTTGTTCTGAATCCCTCACGCCCTGCGTATGGGTATGTGAGGGCAGCGAGAAGCTCAGACTGGGTCTTCTCCATAATAGCATTTTGTTTGTCGTTGAAAACGTTGAAACGGGAGACCCATGCCTTGCTCTCTGCACTGCACTCTCGTAAGTAAGGGCTAGGTTTGCTATAGTCGAAGGGACAGAGGGAGAAGAGGTCAGGAAGAGTGTACTGGATGACTGCAGAAGACATGTTGGAGTTGTGAAGCCAGGGGTGACCATGAGTACTTATACCTGCTTCATACCGCGTCTACTTCAGACTCGACTCCTTATCTTTTTCGTCAAAAGATATTTTGATATCAGGCGATGTCACTTATACTTTGTCAGCCTGACGTACCTCAAACAATCCATCCAGGATGATAACAACTGAATATATACAAGCCAGACCAAACCTGGAGAATTGTGAAGCAGGTTTCAGCCTGAGGTCTCCTGTTTCTCGGCTGAATATGGTTTGAGTCGCGTAGATGTCGGTGCGGATTGTATTGGTGGACCATTGAATGTGCAACATTGACGATAACATCCTTTAGCTATAGATGGTATGATGGTCACATCATCACTTACACCAGAATGAGGATCACCATATGGCAAGTGACCGACGATGACGGAGACATCATGGGTAATCTAGAACATTAAGAGCGCGCAGACAGCAAGTGCTGCCGGTCACCAGAAACGCCACGGAACTAGCCACGGACACCCCATAGTCATCGGAGATTTCAAGATTAATTCTAGAAATGACAGTCAAAAGTAAATTCAGACGGAATGCACACCTATTCTAGAGCATTCAGAGTATATTACCGAATCCTTTTTCGGCGGAGGCTGCAAATTGTTGTTCGAGAGGGCCGATCTACCATATGTCTTGCATGATGATATCCTGAAATCAATTACGACTGCAGGGTGAACACTACCCACGACAGTGACAGTCATATACCATGTACAAGTGTACTGATATGTATGACGGGACTTGACTCTGTTAAGGGTAGTCGATATGTTAAATTTCCAAGCAAAATGCAAGATGTGGCACCGTCAGTCATTACACCACTTTTGAAATCGAGTAAGGGGCATGGAGAGATGCAAATGAAAATTTATAGTACTGTTACCTGTGATTCGAATATGCACGGCTACATCTCCAGTTCACACGGTTCATGTTCCAGCACGAACGCGAGAACCGTCACCCCGGAATGAATTCTAGGACCCAGTCGCGAACCAACTTTCGGGACTCACGGATACTAGTAGCTGTGAGAGCTGCAATCCACATAAGAAACAAGCCCCCAAGACTCGTGATTAAATCAGCACAGTAAACAATCATGGCGAACGGACCTTGTTTGGCACCACCGATTGAACCGATCCCTACCAGTATGCCCCGTTTTCGCTGCAGGATCGAAGCCGAGTTTCTTCATATCCGCAGAATACGCTGGCCTCGTCTGAGGCGCCTTCAATGTCTCCGCATATCTCGCCGTTGGCTTCCATTTTACGGACATCTTCAAGTTAGTATCTGAGCGCTATTCGAGTTTAAGGATATTCGAAGGATCGGATTACTGATATTGCCCGGACCTTTATCCGCAGGCAGAGGGTTCACATTTCGAGCGATGAGAGATACTTTGACATGGCACCAAATAACGAGTGTTGTGTGGATAGCCGGCACTTTCTCTAACCTAATCTGATCAAACGTTTGTTTCATAATAGAGCACGGGCACATACTAGTAATTAACCGGGCCACAATTGAGTTGCAAGCGAATGTCACGGTCTCTCCGAATTTTCAGTGACTCCTCTGTGTAGACGATTGCATCCTTGATCGATCCGCTACCTTTACTAGTTGGGTGTCCTGGGAGTTAGTACTTGGTCCAATTGCCATTTTCCACATCGCGCTGGATTCGCAATTTCGCATGCATTCGATTTCGCCGTTGTAAGTTCGCGCATGCTGGTAGTGACTCACTAGTACCAAACACCGAGCACATCTTGCAATGTCTCTCCTTCCACCTATCAACTTCCCGCGCTGGCTCGACCAAAACCAGCATCTACTCAAGCCTCCTGTGAACAACTTCTGCCTATACCGGCAGAAGGACTTCACTGTGATGGCTGTAGGTGGTCCTAATGAGAGAAACGATTATCATGTGAACGAGACTGAAGTGCGTCTCTGTGATCGTTGGGACGAGAAATTGTACTGATTTCATTTTAGGAATGGTTCTATCAGTACAAGGGTGACATGCTGCTTAGGGTGGTAGACGGGGATGAGTTCAAGGATATCAGGATCGAGGAGGGAGCGATGTTTTTACTGCCAGGTACGTTGAGGACTCCATCATGGTCAGATGAATCAATTTTACCAAAATCACGTTAGCCAACACACCCCACAACCCAGTCCGCTTCGCCGATACAATCGGAATCGTTATCGAAGCTGCTCGTCCGGATGCATCTCATGGTACGTACAGATTCCTACCAGATTATGTGTCTGACGCTTCTCCGTACTCAGACACCCTGCAGTGGTACTGTCGTGATCCATCCCATACCAAGCCAACTATCATTCACAAGGAGACCTTCCACGTCACCGACCTCGGAACACAACTGAAGCCCTTTATCCAGAGTTGGATGTCGGCCGAAGAATTGAGGAAGTGTAAGGAATGCGGAAACATCGCTCCTGCGAAGTAGTTATCTTATCATGATCCCGTCAGGGGTGACCGGTGACGCGTGAACTGTTTCGCGTTCTGGTGCTAGTATACATGTGAATATGATAATGGAACTATGCAAACCATAACATATTTCTCTAGAAACATATACGATAACTGGCGTATCGACCACTGGTTTCACTAGGACGAGTGATTTTGACGACTTGGCCTCTCCGAAGTCCATAGTATCGTGCCACGGGGTCGGCCAGCTGTATTCGAGGAAGCTGGGTCTCCTTCAGCCGACTAAGTGGATTACAATGTAAGACCAACGTCAAGTCATTCTGAGAATAAAACGCACTATTTTTCAAGAAGTTGTTTTTTCTGCTCAACAGTCAACACCTCATGCCGCGGGACCAGTGTGTGATGCGTGATATTGACGAGTAAGTCAGCTTCTGAGAACTCCTCAAGCCGATATTGTTGGGACATCGCCGCAATTACCTGCCAAAGCAAGCGTAAGATGGCCATTGTGAGAACACAGAATCAAGCTCGCACTTTTCGCGCAGATGGGGTCATGTTGCCAGGAAAGATGATAATCCCCCGCATGATCGACTTCTCCTCGAGAATACCCAATAGCCTGTGTGTTCACCCTACATCAGATGAACGAGCACAAGGGGCGTACATAGACGAACTTCCGCATTGTTTTAACGCCGACGCTTTTCTCTTCTGAAAAAAATATAAAAATCTGGTCTGTTGGATTTTCTCTGGAGTTCGTGAAGAAATTAAGTTGGTTTCGACTGGAAATGCAAGTCAACATCTGCAAGTGCACGGTGCTGCATAATAATCGCAACTGACTCGACGCTGCCTCCACTGTTTGCATAGTGCGACCTGAATGTTGTCAGGTCCATGTTGATCTCATCGTCCGAGACTTGGTACCCCTTCGCCAATGACTCGTTAAAAATGCACCAATACATCAAAAAACACGACTTCGCACCCTATCTTTTACAAGTTCATGTATTGTCCGATTGACCTTCCATAGTTTCGCAGTTTCGTCCTCAGACATCCTTCAAGTTGAGGGGAGTAGCCGGCAAAAGCAGTATTGAAACTCAGACGCCCAAAGTGATCCTTGACGAACCTCTCAATGCCGCCTCCACCGACGACCTCTAATGGCACTGCAGCAGCACCTCCACCAACGACGATTCCGCTGTCAAATGCGTTGATGGTAAGCCCAGAATATGACTCTGCGTGTGTGTGCTGACAGATCTGTTCCAGACAAAGTTGAAGCCCGCGAAAATCTTCAAGGGAGCAGTTGAACCGACACCGCCGTCAACACCTGTTGCTAGATCACATCAAGGGCCACGACACATCACTGCCATCACATTCGATGACCGGGGAGATCAGGTGTTGACTGCAGCTGAAGATGAGACCTTTCGGTTGTACAGCTGCAAGACGGGCAAGCAAGTTCTTACCACACTCTATCTCCCTCTGACGACTAATTTTTGGCATCGCGCTCAGACATCTCAAAACGCTGTACTCTAAGAAATATGGGGTCGACCTTCCTCGTTTTACACACAGACATACTACCGTCGTACACGCTTCAACGAAGGAAGACGACACAATTCGGTATCATTCACTCCATGACAACAAATACTTGCAGTATTTCAAGGGGCACAGCGGACGCGTCGTCTCCTTAGAAGTTTCACCTATCGACGACGGCTTCATGTCCGGTTCAGTAGACAAAACGGTTCGATTATGGGACCTCCGCGCCCCGACATGTCGCGGGCTCCTGAACCTACCCGCATCACCCATCGTCGCGTACGATTCCAGCGGGTTGGTATTCGCAGTGGGCGTAAATCACTATTCGCGGATACTCCTGTACGACCAAGCAAACTACGACAAAGACCCGTTCTTAACCATAACGCTAGAAGACCCCACCCTCGCCCTAGTCAGCTATCCACCTCGCCCGATATACATGACATCTCTCTCATTCTCGCCAAACGCGAAATACATCCTTGTCGGCTGCTCTGGTGATGCGCACTACATCTTGGACGCGTTTGAAGGTCATCTATTGGCCAAGTTGGAGGGTCACGTTGGGTTGGAGCGTCGACGCATCGATGCCCCGCAGACTATCGACCCCTCAAAGGGCAACAGTGGTGAGGAGGTATCTTGGACGCCGGATAGCAAGTATGTTATCAGCGGCAGTTTGAACGGGAAAATAATCATATGGGACGTCCAAAATTTGCCTGTGCGATCAGGCGTCGTTGATCTCAAGGCACATCCAGCGCGGCTTCAGCCGCTTACTACTCTTGATGGTCATCCCGGTCCGTCTAGGTGTGTGAGGTTCAATCCAAGGTTAGCTATGATTGTATCCGCAGGGGCGGAATTGGTAAATATCTTGATCTTTCATCGTCTACGCATCTTGTGCTAACGGCGCACTGTACAGGCTTTTTGGCTGCCAGACCAGTCGGCAGATAACGAGGAGATCGCGAAGGAACTCCTGCGAAAAAAGTAGAGATAAACTTATTGTTGCAGTATTATGCGTGTACGGTGTAGACATTATTCCTCGGACTTCAGACAGTTGATATCGTGTGTGATGATAGCAATGAATAATGACTAGTCTACAGCTTGAAGATAATTCGATGCCATCCCCCGAATCCAAGCAAGAATCGATCCCGCGATCCTGCTAGTAGAAAACAATTACACTACACCCTGTGACCAATCGATAGTTCACGGGGTAGAAACTAAGAAAGCTTGGCCAAAGAAATTTTGTTATTCTGCGTGTCCACAGAGAGATATGCATTCTTCAAAAACACATCTCCGACCTGCCAAAAGGAGTCAACGACCGATGATACATTTGAAAAGAGTCACATACCAGCCACTCCGTGTTCGTCCCAATGGTGCCAGCCTGAATCCCAGCTGTGCAGTCACCAGTTGGATTATTGACGTCAACAGGCAGCAACGCCATGTCTCTGGGGTCGATAGCAAACGATGCATTTCCAAAGGAAAGCGCAACACTTGCATTCGACGTGCACGGAATTGTACACTGCTGAGTATCACATTTGCCGCCAAGCATGGTCATGACTGCAAGGGTGTCTGCCGGAGGGGCGATGATGAGGGTGGTGCCAGTGTCAAGAATGGCAGTGCGCCCGGTCATGCTTGTGTTTTGTCCGTTGACCGTGATTGCGCTTATAGCGCCCTCCCAGAACCCAACCTTGCTGACATTTGGGATAGTAACAAGGGTATTGGCAACGAATTTAGTGGAGTCCAGTCCGCCGAATGTAACTTGGCCGTCGTTAAGTTGATCAGCAAGACGTGAGATCTTGAAAGACGATATAGCCGAGGAGATGAGACCTTTGGACGCCAAAGATTCGACAGGAGTCGGGACCTTTTGATTGGAAAGTGTCTGCGAAGGATTCTGTCAGTATGTGTTGGTACCTCGAGATCAACAAGTCAACTTACTGATTGGGCAAGACCCATCAGCCCATCGAAAGCCGCGGTGTTGGCAGAGAACTGCACAGTCTCCTGGTTTGCTACGCCGAAGGTATGGTTGTTGAGCTGCAAACCCGCCATATTGACGTTGTCCTGGCAGATAACACCAGCAACGGCTCCAGACCCGTAAGTCACGTTGAAATTTTGATTGGATTGAACGAAAGAGCTTGACGACTTAGAGCCAAGGAAAGTATGGTTCCCCTTGAAGTAGTGTGAGCAGTTTATAGCGGCTGCTATTAACAAGGACTTACACAAGTACCCTGCTGAGATTGACAAGTTTCACTACCGACCCAGAAGTCGGCGGAACCAGAGTCCATAAGAATATTAAAGTTCTGGGGAGGAGTACCAATCTGGATAGTTGCAATATATCCGACATCATCCGCACTGCACGATTATCAGTTGACCGATGTAAGCGGAAGAAAGGCTGGACTCACTCAATAGCGAGGCCGAGAGTGTTGTTAGCAGTAGGTTTCTTAGCAGCCGTGAGACCACCATTTTCAGCAGCCTGGATGTCGAGAGGAGAAACTCCACTACCAGTGCTAGTGGAAGAAGCATTGCTTGCTGCCTCTGTAACAGGTTTGGAATGACGCGAATGGCGTCTGCTGAAGTTGCTCCCTGCCTTCGTGGTAGCACTACTGGTATTGACTGAACCGCTTTCAAGAATGTACATCCTCTTGTGCATCTCTGCACGAAGTTCATGTTCAGGAGGTTCTGAACGTCCAGTCATACGCGCAAGGCGTTTGTTGCCACGGTTGATGTGTTGTTGGAGAAGCTGTGCCATTAAGTGGTCAGGGGCTACGAAGAGGTGATGATCATATTGACTCACCAATTGTGGGTGGACGTCGGTCCGTGGAATGTATAACCGCTTCAGCGGCACTGTAACCATCCTTGGGTTAGCCTGCGTCTGGTGACGCGCCCTCGCAGGGATTGCATGAGACGGGGTGCTGCTTAAAATGCATGCTAATAGCACAGCGAAAACGATCGACAACTGCATCACGCGTGAAGAGTTTCTTTGCAAGTAAAAAAGAGTGAAAACAATAGCAAGAGCAACGTCGACTAGCGACAACTGGAACAGTTAGCAAAAGCTGAAACAGAATTTGAGATCGACTGGCGAACTATTGGAAGAATGAATTCGTGAAAGACAGTACGGCGCCAGGCCAGAGTTCGTATACGTGGAAGGTGAAAAGATCCTAAGTGGACCGAAAAGTGAGCGACTTCATTGATCTATGTGAGCATTCTTATATATACTTGCCATCAACGAACAACCTTTTGTCTTGATCATATGACATAAGCATATCAACAAGTATAGCCCAGTATAGCCCGCAGTCGCTTTGTTGTTCCCAACTTCAAAGATCGCAACGGTAGCACCGCGTTACCAGTAACAAGACAATGAACCTGCAGGTGTCACAGCTTCTTTTGACAGCTCCGCTTTTTACTGGACCAGGAGCTTCATATAACCTCAAATAACTCGGATCAACTTCAAGGTAGTAGTAAGGATAAGTGGATGTTCGCCTTCAATACAACGGTCTGAGTTTCCCACCGGCGTAGTGGATGATCAGCACCTTTCAGGGCCATCTGGCACCCAGCAATCTCTGGCTTTGACTTCAGGTACTGTGACTGAAAAGGCGTGCTACCAACCCCATTCCCGTGACTCACAAAGCGCTTTCTTCACGACCTCCAACGACCTTTCAAGTGTGACGATATCGAATCACTTGTGCGTGTTCCGTCGCATTCCCCGACTTGCTGCTAAAATGATGTATACTCCAGGCCATGCTACCTCCGGAAAGGAGGTAGTTGCCATCATGATGTCAGCTGTAGTCGCTCATGGGCGCATTGGCACGTCGCTCGAGCTCGAAGGAGGATCAACACACTCACATACTGCGAAGAGTGGACAAGGACTTTGGTCAGCATGACACGAGCTCGAAGGAGGATCAACACACTCACAGCCTGCGAAGAGTGGGCAAGGACTTTGATCAGCATGGCTCGAGCTCAAAGGAGGATCAACACACTCACATACTGCGAAGAGTGGGCAAGGACTTCGATCAGCATGGCTCGAGTTCGAAGGAGGATCGGCAATACCGTTCATGCGCCTGGTCTTCTCACAGAAGATTCTTTGCAGGGCCATGTCAATCTGTATCGCCATGACTTGGACACACGTTCACGCCATACACTGGCAACAAGAAGAACAAAATTTTATCGCAGTATCAATTTGTCTATTCTAAAGTGCTACGGGAGTCGCATCGCGGACCACGAACCTACGCATCATGTAGAACCTGTCCCCCTGCCCAATGGGTACAAAACCGATGGTCAATCCGCCGGTAAGCATTTCTGCAGCGATGGTCAGGCCGGGACGATCAGCTAGCGAGCTGTCCTCCTTCTCCATAATATTTGATGAGCTATATGACAACTCAGTGAGTGTGATTGGACTGACTTTGTCACATTGTGACGACCGATAACAACGATGTTTCTAGTTCCTGACTGAATGGTACTTGTAGGACTGTACGCAGCAATCTATCCCGCTACAATGATATGCGAGCTGGCTAAATTGCGGTACACCCCGGTTAGCGCTCGAAAAACAAAGAGCTCGATATGACATTTTACTTGTGAGGGCGTAGGAAGTACCCCCGAAGCCTCCAAGCAGGAGGGGCAAGTAGCAGAGGAAGCTCACTCCCTGATTTAGGAAAGCAAGCCCAAGCGATTTTTCCTACAACCCCAGGCCAAGCCGCAGCACCGAAGACGAGATGGCCATTCATATCGCGTTTCCTGTATCGTTGTGATGTTCAAGTCCACGATTACATGATATCAGGTTTGATCATAACATAATGGATATCTCGGCTGTCTCTTTCTGCCTCCGTGATTCTACTTGAAACTCAATAAGGACGTAAACGTTTCATGCAAGTTTCATGGCATGTACAACGCTACTAGTTCAACGAACTTCCTTGCCGTGTATGTTTCAGCTATCCTTTGTTCATAAGGGTGGATTCGAGTCGTTTCACTAGTATACGCATCCCGCTCGAAAATGTCCACTTCAACTCAACTCGAAAGTCTGACCACCAGCGATGATGTGTCCTACTCTTACTTTGATAGTGGTGAAGTCCCTGGAAATCCATATACAACCTTGGTCTTCGTCCATGGCATGGGTTTCAACGGAGGTGCGATTACATTGGTACTCTATAAAGTCCTCCTGACTTTATTCCTTACGCAGGTGTTTTCAGGAAGCTTTTCCCTCTAGCTGCTGTGCGCCGTCTCCGCATAGTCAGCCTATACCGGCGTGATTATAATCCCACCACCAGCTTCCGTGATGCAGACTTGGCTGGTCTCGCCTCCGGTACGGTGGAGGGACAGGAAGACTTCCTTCGCAGCCAAGCGGTTGATATCGCTACTTTCCTTGTTACGTTTGCCCGCGAGCAACGTATTCCCCCAGCGCAAGGTGCCAGCGGTGGAATTGCGCTCATGGGATGGTCTTTAGGGTGTCTGCACACTCATGCAGTTGTGGCCTATCTCGATGCCTTGCCATCTAAAATTCTCTCTGACCTTGGAAAGTATCTCCATACTATGGTTTGTCACGGTGGGTGCACTCCATCTTCCATCATATTCGGGATGTTGAACAGTGCCGCAGATGTGGGTGCGGTTCACATTGGTATACCTAATCCCCCAATCTACAATATAGACCTATGGTTCGAACCCGATGTCGAGAAGAGATTCAATCTTTTCTACGAATGGGTGACGGCGTACTTCCCGCACAAGAACGTCACTTCAGGAAACATTGATGACCTCGAGTTCAACAAATTCTCGAACCAAACTCACTCCATGCACGAGCTATCTTCAGAGGAGCTCGCAGAGCTCACGTCTGCCAAAACTTTCGGTGCTTCAGATACACTCCTTCTCTATATTCAACCAGACGTATCCAAGGCCATGGCAAGACGTGCGATATTCAACACGGCCTTGGCGGAGAAATTCATCCCCAACCTACGTGTCAGATACATGTGTGGTGGAGCGAGTCCCGGCGTTTTAGTGTGGGCGCTACATGAACTAAGGAAGTGTTTGGTTGACCCAAAGCCAATTTACGGGCCTGATGCCGAAAAGGCACGAGATGTGAAGTTCAATTTCCAGACTGAGGGAAACCACTTCGTTTTTTGGGACGAACCAGAGGTAGCCCTTGATCATTACATCGCTACCATCAACCTGTAGAATTAGTGGCTCCACATATTCAATTGCTCTTGAACTTCACCGTGATCTGAATTCATTAACAGTGTACAGCATATACATACTATGTAATCAGAAATACCAGTGCTTTGTAACATCCGTATTTCTCACCGAGCACTATTCTTGATCGCGTGGCGATGCAAAGCAGAGTGCCTTACACTCAAAGGACGATGAGAGATGTCGAGTAGTACAGAACATAACAGAAACCAGGTTGCAGAACAGATTGAAGTACATCGATTGCGCTGCATGAGAGTATCAGATGACCATACTCATTGGAGCGGGTTCGCTGTACATGTGAAGTACAACGGAATGAAGGAGTTGTAAAATATGACGGGCGTTTATTCTCGCTACCGCATACCACACATATGGGTAGTGTTTTGGGAAGAGCCCGAAATACAACTTGAATACAACACAATATGTGATATTCATTCGTGATCCATAACAAGTACGATGCAAAGCTCCAAGCTCTGTCATCCAACGACCATATGGAATGTGCGCCAAGCGGCATGATGAGACACTATAGCTACGTCCAGCGTGCAATAAGGATTATCCAATAATCATATACAAGATCCACCAAGCGATAACGAGGAAAGGAAAAAAAAACTGAGAAGAAGGAATATTCAATGCAAAAGGAGTGAAGATATGAAGTGATTTGGTGAAACACATATACAATAGAATGAAACGAGTGTTGTAGTCGTAGAGAGAGACAAGGTTCGTGAAGAATGGGAGAAAATACTAGAAGAGGGCAACGGGAAGTTAGTAACAGTGACAGATACATGCCAAGGGGGACGTACAGTCGTACGCTGGGCTACGCGTTGCGGGCAGGAACAATATACCCATAGACCAACTTCTTCGAGTCTTGGAGACTGAACTGGCTACGTCCCTTCTTAGCGCGGGCCTTGCTAGCAAGGAGCGGTTCGCATTTATCCTGGTGCCGATCCAAAGAATCAGACCTCGACCACCGCTTCCCGCAATAGGAGCATTCGTAGGACGTAGTATAATGGACGCTCTCAATGTGACGGCCCAAACTGAGCATGGCCTCTGGTCTCGAGCAATTTTCGAATTTGCAGGAAGTCGTGTCTGTGGATTTGACACCGTGCCAGTAAAGCAGGTGATGTGCGACACGGGCCTTGTTCATTTCTACGAAGAGCCCACAGGGCTGGTCCGTCCAATCGCATGCTCGCACGCAAGTCATCCCTGCGGGTAGTTCGCTCGTAATCTTGACGGACCGTTTGGGGTAGGAATCATCGAGTTCCATCGCCCCAAATCTCCTCGTTCGAAGAAGATTATCGCCGGCATCGTGAGTCCTGCGACTGCTAATGTCGACCGGCTTCGGGTCGTGAACGGGCATAGCCATGACTACGGCACTGGCGTCCGCTAGTCTGTAAACACCAAATTTCCCCTCTTTGATTTCGTCTTCATCGTCATCCAAGCATCTGCGCTTGCGCGTGGTTGGTGGGAGAGACGAACTCGAACTGCCCTCCTCGAATCGGACGGTCTGGCGAGTTCTACGCTTGGGAGGATTGGCACACGCCGTCCCATCGGGAGCAGAGGAAGATGGCTCCAAGCTGTTGTCATCACTCAGATACATTGTCGCGTCAGAGTCCAACGCGTCCGGCATAAAGGTGTCGGCATCCGTCATCGTGTTCTGCAAGTGCGCGTTTTGCCCTTGGGAGGATGACACTGTGGGGCCATACGCACGGGGATCCCCCGCCATCCAAAGCTCCAGGTCGACGACGGTGGGATCGTAATTTTGAGCAAAATTAGGTCCAGTCGCAGACGAACCAGCATCTTGTGCAGACTGGGACCATGCATGGCCTTCCAGCGATCCTTGAGGGACGGCAAAGGGCTGCGGAGAATAGTCGTTGCTCGTGTCCATTGGGGCAAACTGGGGGAGACCAGCCACGGGAGTGGTGAACTGGTTCGTCGCAAACGTCTGATTATCCCGGACGTGCTGCAAAGACGCCGAAGACCTATAAAGATAAATGAGCTATGGCGGGCACTCGGTTGGGGTGGCACGTACCATTGTTGCGCCTTTAGGTATTCAGCTTCTGCGCAGGCCTCAGCCCATCTGCCAAAGGCCGTTAGTTTGAGTCGATATTTTGAGTGAGGTAGAACCACATACTCGGCCTGCATGGCGGCCACATCGTCGGGATGAGCAAACTCTTGGACAGCTTCCGAAACTGTGTTAGCAATAGCTTCGGGTGCGGTTTCAGGTTCAGAACGCGGAAGGATAGACCCGCTAAGAAAATTATGAGATGATCCGCATCATCCGACTCGAGATTGAACACCGACCTATCCAAAATTATTTGAGAACTGTTGTGTGAGGAACTAAATGAGGAAGACATCGTCAGCGTATGAAGATACTGAGTCAATATGTAGGTAGACTTACATAGACATATAGATAATTTGAATGAGTGATATGAAGTGGCTAAGACGAGGTGCCAAAGTAAAGAGAGTGAGTGATAGAGAAGTGAAGGAGGGAACAACGCCAGCTTTTAACCTCGCAACAAGTGTAAAAGCGCTAGATAAAGCACGACTGTGGACGCGCATTGTCCCCCGACAACATGTCGCAAAAGGGCACGCGTTTGTGGTTCCCTCACCATACAAACGCGCTTGTGGCCTGCGCGAATTCCGTGGGAAATCTATAGCTTTGAAGCACCATACGTGCATTAATCCACAAGAACACAAGCCTTTTGCAGCGCGTTGTGCATCCTTTGTATACTTGAATGTGACGATAATGTAAGCACTGGCGCGTCTTCACTAGAGAATATGACATTACATGTGCAGCAGTACGACTCCGATAAGGTTTCAAGGATCGCAACGATGTCATTCTCGCGGTGTGGTCACAGCACAACCGTGAGCTTTGGCAGCGGTAAGCGACCTCGAGCACAAGCGGGCAACTGATATATTAGCTGATATATTATAGCTGAATGCTGCACGGTAGAGAAACAGCAGATGCGAAGGCGCGTAACACCAGAGGCCTGAAACTTTTGATGTGTAGGGTGAGTCGCATTTTCAGTTGTGAATGTGCAGAGACTATTACCCTCGTTATTCGTTGTGTCGTGACCCAACCTATTCCTTGCCTTTGACGGAATGGGAGGGCATGATACAATCTCAAAAGTACACCACAATACTTTTTTTTTCAGATGAAAATCATGGTTTGACATTACCGCTCACATGAAGATACCACGAGCTAACTGGCGATGTGACAGACAGCACGCAGCCCGTAATACCCTCATTATAACGCGAGATAATGGCAGCGTTCTCTGTATCACACGTCAATAGCTTCATTTTGGAAAAGAAAAATCAAGATACACCACATATGAATTTGGCTGAAGAGTCATTCCTGCTCCACGTGTCGCTTTGGTCATCACAATTCCGTCAAAGCATGAGTCTGCGCGCATAATATGAAGCTTGCATTGATATTAAATTTCGGCATAGCACTAAGTTGTGCCAGACTGCCACAGGGATAGTGATGAGAGCAGAGTGTGGACGACTTACGAAAACGTAGGCGTTGTTTTGGTTTGTTGTCCAAAGGCTTCCAAGAAGTTCCTTATTCGGAAGCTTCCTTTTGCAAAAGTCGCAGTGCGATGGCATCAACCGCTCTACTCGAACCGTGTCTCAAGGATGCCTCGCTCTTGACATCGTTCTCTTCCACCAAGCAGACTGGACCCTATATCTCGACACTGGTTCCACCAGCCACAATGAGCCTGCCGCTATCATGCAGGAGTTGGAGGATTCGTCTAGCATGACTCTCAATGCACGGGCGCTCGTTCCCTTCCGCCGGGGATGAGAGGCACACGAGAGAAACTTCAATGGGCATCAAGCCATGTCACCACGTTACATGAAGACATCGCATACTCGTTACTCGGCATTTTCGGCGTCCGTTTACCTGTCATCTACGGAGAGAAGAAACAAAACTCGCTTGGACGTCTTTTGCAGGAGATCGTAGCTCATTCGGGTGACATCACTGGGTGAGACAATCATACTTCAACAGTTATCTACCAGCTGACATTGCCTCGTACAAAGCTCCGCCATGCTCGCCGCCATCTCTTTTCGAAGACAATCGGTCTCCCAGTTGCGACATACTGTTGCTGTGGAGTCCACTTTGAAACTGTATACCCTACACGACAGCATCAGTGCTCCATGGACGTCAGGACATAGTCTAGTAGCTGTATTCTTGCCGAAGAACGGGGATTCGGATCTCACATTTTTATCCATAACTTGAGAGCACCTCAGCTGCGCGTTTGTTGTAGTACTGGTGATTTTTATATCGTGATGGTGAACCAAATAAGATTCCGTTGTCAATTAATATAACGTCGCAGGCGAAGTCAGTTCTTTAGGCCTTAGGTGTGGCAGTGCTGTGGGAATTCTCGTTAGCCACCATGGTCCGACACCACCGGAAGGTCCAGACTCCAGAGCTAACTTCAAATTGATAATACCTCCAAGGATTGTAATATTGGACGGTCGTCACTGAGTCGACCCGGCCTACGATGCTAAACCTATCAACACTCCAAACCTACCTCACCCAGCTACTCTCACCCACTGACGCCATTCACACTGCACTCCTCCTGACACCAGAGGGTGCAATTGTCTCCTTTGCCTGTTCGTCAACAGCGAGTGGGAGAAAATACGACGGACACGGTTACGCATCCTAGTAGCAATGGATATATGACGCCCCCTGACGCTCGCGCGTCGAGCGCCAATGAACACACTCCACCGCCATGGGGTACACCACCATTACGAGGGAGGATGGAATGTGCTGCGTCGGGTAGTGGGTCTTCTTGTTTACAGCGGTCGAAAGACGAGATATGGATATTAGCTGGGTTGAGTGCTGAGGTGTGGGCTGAGACGAGGGGTGAAGAAGGGGTTGAGAAAGGGATGGGGATGGTTGAGAGTGAGGTTGGTCGTTGTTTTTATTTTCTTTCCGAGTTCACGCGAACTTTACACGTAGCTTGGACGAATAGTTGTCGTCCCTGTCGATGGTGCTAGTCAAGATGAAAGAGAACCACTGCTACTACTCGCTGTGAATGGTGGCGCAGAAGCTGATTGGAAGACTATGTGTGCAAAAGTGGGCCTCTCAGGTACTCATCCCCTTTGACACTGATGCACTGTCGCAGGCCAAAAAACTAGGAGCATATCTCGCGCCCTCTGTAAACAAACACCGGGGTGCTATCGAAGCGTCTCCACTGAATCGGACGCCGGCTAAGAGCCGGACGAGGAGTATGACTACGTCGCCAGGGGGAGTAGTCTAGCCAATGAGAAGACGCGATTTTGTGTGGAACTAGAATAGTAATAACGGGCAACAAGTCCGCAGTATCATAGTACTTGCTCGGGCATGCGCGGGAAAAATAGAAAACGGGTAATTAGTTCCGTTGTCATCCTCGTCGTTGTCGTCGTCGTCGAGGATGGGGTCATGGTTAACGGTGAGCATACGTGTAGCGTATAATGCGCGTAGAATTACACGACTTCAAAGTGCACGACAGCACGGTGCACGACAGCACAGTGCACTAGCTCAGCCCCAGGCTTGTCGCATTGCTCGAACCTCAGACCCATATGTCCTCCTCGCGCCGCACCTCGAACAGATGCGAACTTCGCTGCTCACTCTCCTCGGCAGTTCCCATCCTTCCCTCAACGCAATCGCTCAGTATTACTTTCTCCACCCCTCAAAACAACTCCGACCCCTCCTCGTCCTCCTCTTCGCCCGTGCAACAAACGGACTGGGTGCTGATTTCCCCCAAGTAAACTGGGCAGCAGATAATGCAAGAGCACACCAACAAGAGCTCGACGCGCCCTTGACCCGAAAAGACATCCTATGCGACTGGAATCCCAGCATGCCAGACCATACCGCATCATTCCAGACCGCGTTCGAACTGCACATACCCCCTCCCAATTCATCATCATATATACCACCACCACCACCACCACCCCCACTCCCCCACTCCCAGGTACTCACCCATACATTGCTTCCTACCCAGTTGCGCCTAGCACAGATCGTCGAGATGATACATGTCGCTTCTTTACTCCATGACGACGTCCTTGACAAGTCCTCCCTTCGTCGTGGCGCACCCAGTGCACCAGCTGCTTTTGGCAACAAACTAGCCGTCCTCGGTGGTGATTTTCTGCTGGGACGCGCCAGTGCTGCATTGAGTCGTCTAGGCAGTCATGAAGTGGTAGAGCTCATCGCGAGTGTCATCGCTAATCTTGTAGAGGGTGAGATTTTGCAGATGAAAGGCAGTGGAACAGAAACCCCTCCCTCTCCGAGTAGTGCAATCGACCTTAACGACCTTCATTCTTCCCCATCTTCCGATAAATGGTCCATCTATCTTAAAAAAACTTATTTGAAAACGGCTTCCCTAATGGCAAAAGGCGCACGGGCTGCTGTCGTCCTTGGAGGATGTAGAGAAGGCGAGGTGTGGAAGGAAGTGGCCTATGCATATGGCAGGAATTTGGGCATTGCATTTCAGGTGTGTTTGCAGTGTCTGCTTCGCTGCTCCACGCGTTATTTCATCACTGCACGCGTCGTCTTGTCACGTACCGTCCATACTCACTCCTTGCCCAGCTCATAGACGACACTCTCGACTTTTCCTCCTCCACAGCCCAGCTCGGCAAACCTGGCTTTGCAGACCTCCGCCTGGGACTCGCGACAGGACCCGCACTCTACGCAGCCGAGGAGTTTCCAGAGCTCGAAGCCATGATCGAGCGGCGGTTCAGTAGGGACGGCGATGTAGAGACAGTGAGCACCACTTCCCACTAACCCCATTTGGACCATCGCTGACTGTTATGTTTCCGTGCGATGTGTAGGCCCTGACCCTGATCTCGTCTTCTCGTGGTGTAGAACGCACGCGCGAGCTAGCGCGCCTACATGCTGAAAAAGCACGGGAGGTGTTGGCGTTACTGCCTAGAAGCGAGGCGAGGGATGCTTTGGAGGGCTTGACGGAGGGCGTTGTCAAGAGGCGGTGGTGAATTCCCATATGTTGCGACACGAGCGTCGTCCGTTTGTTCTTGATCCATGATTAGGAATAGCAACGTACGTACGTTGTCTGGGGGCATGTTATATCATGCTGCACGCTCTCCTCGCGAGATATAATCTTATCACCAATTGAATGAATCGATGTTCACCTTGATCTGGGATTTCAATAAATTTAACTGACTATTACTCGTACGAAAAAGATTATGATCCCGATTCACCAGGCCTACCCAAGACTGACTGGTCCTATGAAATGGCATCTGCTTACACTTTAGTTGTCGCGGTGCATTCATCCCGCTGGCAGGCGATCCGAGTCATGTGACCGTACCGCCCGAGTTTGACACGAGCAACTGCAGAAAGTCAGGGATTTGGCCGACCCAAAGGCAAGCCTCGGCAAGTTCGGTGAAGCCTAGCGGAGCTTAAATCTTGCACACCGTTCGCAACGACCATGCTCATCGCTGGCGATCCCGCCTATGCGCCCGCCGCCCGCCATTGTTGGAATACTGTTGTATTCATCTTCTGCCTCAACTCTACACGATTACTGCATTATGTTTGTGCCATGCCCGCCGTCCTTCCTGCCCCTCAACTTGCTTGCCCGCCCGCTTCTTTTCACGCCTGTCTGCCCGTTGTCCTTGCCACACACTCCCCCCGCTGCCCACTGTGTGCCTCATAATAGTTGCTGTGACGTCTTCGTTGCAACAGGCAGATATTACTTTCCTTGCCAGCTTCTCTCTACGTCCATCTACGATTAGCATTGTCATCAATTGTACAAGCTGCGGCGGCGCTGTCCCTCTTCCAATTTGTCGGAGCGACAAGAATGCTAACTCAGGCAAGCCAATGGCAAGGGTATGAGCTAGTTCACTTTGCTGCTGCACGGCAGTAAAAAGGCTCCCGACATCCATCGTAGTAAATCGCCAGTAGAGAAGTGATAATATAATCGATAAGTAAATGTAAGGATAGTATCAGCTTGTCCGCATATAGTAATGTGCTCGGCACTGTTGCCATCAGTGAGCAGCCGTGGGAAACAGTGGCGAGCAGCTAAGTGACTTTCGTACTCCGCTTGGAGGTGCCGAAGAGCCCCAGACTTCCGTTTCAGAGATGTCCTCAGCTCGAGCGCTCAAAACTTGGTTAAACAGATATTAAATGGTACCAATGCGCTACATATCAATGTCATGGCCCTCATCATCATCTCAAGCTACCCCTCCTTCGGACGATCAACCAGCGCAGCCCGACTTTCTTTCATTCTCATCCTCAGCTTTAGGTCTCCAGCTCACACTTGAAGTAAAAGGCCCAGGCCCCGCTCATCACTATCCCCTCAACACCCCCACTCGAATGCATATCAGATGCAGTCACAGCCGGCATCGTGAAGCCTCCAAACATCTGCACCCAAACACCTCCGCACGCTCGAGAATACGACAAACGCACTAGTTTCAGCGTTTATGACAGCCCTGCACAGGCTGCTGGCCCGCTTAGGGTAACCTATCGGCTGTGTGTCTAATATCCATCAAACAACCCTCACATACGACATCCTGTCTGCGGGTGCATGTTCTATCCTACCCTCCATGTGTACTCGGCGTTACACATCAGAAGCTATGTGATAGCCATACATCTTCCAAATGACGTGGAACTTGCCGATAACAGGTCTGATTTGTACTGGCCTCGTGTTTGCCTGGACAAGTATAATACCCCACTCGCCCCACCTGCTACCTTGTGTCTGAATAGCTGTCTCTTGTCTTCCCTGTAGAGTTCTCATCGCCACGCCGCATTCACAGTATCGCAATCCATCGAGGTGAGCGAAGCTTGAAGCTTAGCAGGCCATGGCAGTCGGTTAATCTTAGTCTAGGTCGCATCATCCATACACCCCGCTCGCCACGTTGCGCCCGAATCGTTACCTCTCGTCTTCCCTGTAGAGTTCTCATCACCTGGACGTTACATTCAAGGGTGAGCGAGGCTTGAAGCTCCACAGTTCACAGTCGATTGATTGTCTTGGTCGCATCGGGCTTACACAGAGAACACGTTGCTACGCAGCCCTTCTCAGCGCCAAGTTTACCCCCTTTTGTTGGCGCTCCATGTTTTTTGTCCCATTCATGGTGGGTGTTATAGCCCTTGTTTCTGGAAGAGCTAGACAACTGGATGCAGAGGAAGAGGCAGAAAGTGCCAGGCGCCTTGCATATCAGGAGGCGGCAAGAGCCAGGCACGCTACAAAGAATGCAGCGAAAAACGAACAAGCTAGACGTGCTGCCGAGGAAAAGGCGGAAAGAACTAGCCGTGCTGCCGAGGAAACAGCAGACGACGCACGGAGGCGTCAGGAAGAACATGAACGGGCGGCAGCTGAGGCTGCAGAAGCTCTTTGCAGAGCAGAGGAAGCGAGGCTTGCGATTGAGCGCCAATGGTTTGAAGGAATTCGCCCTGAATGCCACCCTTCGGAGGAGGATATTGTTCAGATGAAGGCCAAGTATCTTTACACCCCCAACTTCCTCCACTTCGCGGTTGTCGGCTCATCTGGAGTTGGGAAGTCATCCTTCATCAATGCCGTTCGTGGCCTATCCAATAATCACTCCATCGCCGCCCGTACGGGGATTGTCGACTGCACCCCTCAGGTCACTAGGTACCCTGATCCACGCCCAAACTCCCGGATCGTTTGGTATGACGTTCCCGGAGCAGGCACCACAGATGTCCCTGACTGGCACTACTTCAATGACTTGGGCCTCTACATCTTCGATTGCATCATCGTGCTCATCGATAATCGCGTCTTGGAATCCGACCTCGCCATCATCCACGCCTGCCAGCAGTTCATCAACGTTGAAGTGTTCATCGTTCGCTCCAAATCAGACCAACACATCAACAACATGTCATGCGACAGGATGCCATCAGGGTTCGACCCCTGTGATTTAGACATCGACGACGAGACACGTTCTCAATTTTTGCAAATTAAATCCGAAGAACGGATGAGGTTCATCGACGAAACACGCCAGAATGTGCGAATGAACCTTGAGAACAAGAACCTCTTTCTTCAGAAGGTCTACATCGTTTGTAAGGACGCCATGCTTGCGATATGGAATGGCTCGCATTCCCCGAGGGCGATTGATGAAGCAGAGCTTCTGAATGATGTTAGAGAATGTATGGGTAGGTGTATGGAGTCGGCGTCTTGAATATAGGTCAGATTGTCTCGCTCGATTGCTAGATGGATCATTGAGTGCATATATACCCTATAGCTTTGTCAGGAAGGCTTCGCCTTTACCATTGGACGACCTATGCACCGCTTCTTGTTTCCTCGTATCATTTCACATTTTGGCGTAGACTCGTGACCATTCTGGACTATGTCTTTGAGATATAAGAGAGTTGATTTAGTCACCACTCGACTTGTCCGTGTAGTGTACGCCAGGCTGGTCACGAGCCTACTTCTCATGCAGTTAGCCTCTTATCGCTACATATACCCAGTCCCTTTCATGATTCATTCTGCGCTTTATGGTATCTTCCTTTCTGTATTGCCTTTCCTTCATGCCACTCGCGCTTTGACACACTCTCGCCGTGTACACGAGCCCCATGTAACTTTTGTGATCCAGTTAATTCATTCCTGTCAGTTTTCAATATTTCAATGTTAAAAGTCCAGCGGGTGCGGAATGATATCATAGCTTCGCCTCCACGGTGACGCTTCCTTTCTTAGCCGGGCGTCACCCCCCTCAGACGGTAATCCGTCGTACACTGTATATACTACAGTACACTCATTAACTGGTATTCTAGCTACTTAAACACAAGATTCTCGACATAGATATCATTCTCTATCTCGTGGACGCGCGAGCTAGGACGCACACATGCTGAGAAAGCACGGGAGGTATTGGCGTTATTGCCTAGAAGCGAGGCGAGGGATGCTTTGTAGGGGTTGACTTGTGAAGAGGCGGTGGTGAAGCCCAGTTCTAATTGGGACTTCCCGTATGTTGTGACACGAATGTCATCCGCTTTTTCTTCATCCATAATTAGGAATAGCAACATACGTACGTTGTCAGGGGCATGCATGTCATGCCGCACGCCCTCCTCTGACGACTTGGCGCAATTGAGAGATATAATCTTATCACAATTGAATGAATAGATTCCACTGTCCAGCCTATCTGGAATTTAAATAAACTCGTTCGAAAATTGAATGTCAATATCTACCAGGAGGCCCTGCCCACAAATATATCCAGTTATATCTAGTTGCAGAATGGAACACAGCAAGTTGGGTTGATTGACGTGTCTTTCATTGCACTGCGCCCAGGGGCGGTTCTAAGGCTTAATCAGCATATGAAGAGCATCGCCTGGTACGGCAACCTATAATAGTACACACAAGTGTGATTATCGCACGAGCGCCAGCTCGTCTGTTCATTGGCCAAAGTCCTGAATGTTCATGATCAGGAGCCGTGATGATAGGATAAGTAAAATGAGATCACAGTGTGGGATAGAGTAAACAATAACCAAACGCCTACACCAGACCAACCAAATGAGTTGGGGGTATAGGCAAAAAACCCACTACACACCACAAAGTACACTCCTCGTTAACCTCAAACTCTGCTGCTGACCATCTATCTCCTTGGTAGGCCAACAGCATGCCAGGAATGCGCGATGTAGCGAGAAAAATGTTTCTTATTGTGAGAAGGCGCAAGACGGTAGCGCAGACAACACAGCCAGCACCAACGCGGACTATGCAAGCGCACAAGAGCTGGGTGTGTGCCGTGGCGTTCTTCAAAGACGGTCGACGGATCGTTACCGGTTTAGATGATAAAACCCTGCGCATTTGGGACATGGAGACAGAAGAATTGGTAGGAGGGCCATTCGAGGGACACAGGGACTGGGTGAAATCAGTGGCTGTGTCGCCAGACGACAGGCGGATTGCGAGTGGTGGATTAGATCACACCATCATCATCTGGGACGTCGAAAGCAGGCAGAAAGTATGCAGTCCGCTAGTGAAGCATACCGACAAGGTATGGTCGGTGTGCTTCTCCCCCGATGGAAAGAAACTCGCAAGCGGGTCGGGTGATAACACCGTTATTGTTTGGGATGCGGAGACTGGTGCTGTCCTCTTGACGCTCCTGGGTCATCAGGATGCGGTGTGGAGCGTAGCATTCAGCCCAGATGGGCTAAAATTAGCATCCGGATCATGTGACCACACCATCCGGGTTTGGCGCACCGACGGCGATAGAACCGAACAACTGCTCAAGATCGATGATGCCGCTCAACAAGATTGGGTTCAAAGCGTTGTGTGGTCGCCTGACGGCCAGCAGCTTGTCTCCGCATCAGCCGACACAACAGTCAAGTTCTGGAACTCCTTGAATGGACGCCAGATTGGTCAACCTTGCACTGGTCACACTCTATTGATCAGCTCGCTCGCCATCTCATCTGATGGCTGCTTCATTGCCACTGCATCGAACGACATGACTGTCCGGCTGTGGAGCACAAAGTCACACCAGCAGATAGGACAGGCACTAAAACACACCTCGTGGGTTTCCTGCCTTGCCATTTCTCCCAATGGAGAACTCGTAAGTGGAGACTGTAAGGGGAAGGTTCGGCTCTGGTCGATCGAAAACACAATTTATACAGCATTCGGGCTGGATTCCTCATACGACTTCTTCTTTGCGCACCGCAGTAAGGGGAAGCTTGGACGAATGCTGTATGTGGAAGCCCTTTCCGACGCAGAAAAGGTGCGGACTATGACCATCATTGCCAATTTAACTAATTTAATGATGTTCTTAGGTCATTGAGCTCAACCCTTCGTCTTATCTTGGGTATGAATTACAACATGCGGCGCTTCATGGAGCACAGCGCTACGATAGCGCATACGAATCCTTCAAAATCATGCTCTTCAAGTTAGATAATACTACTGACGCACAGATGCAAAGTAAGCCCAAAATAGCTCATGTGTTGACGTGAAGGCATTAATTCATTCTCCAGAGCTACGCCAGAAATACATCAGCGCATCCGAAGTAACGGAAGCCATTGTTCGACAAGCTATTTGTGCTCATCTGGAAAACGCCCCACTTCGTCTAATTAACACCTTCGCTGGACGTTTATGCGATCAAGACGCACAAACTGACGCCTTCATGAAAAGCACAGAGTACAAGAAGCTTTTATCTTCATCGGTGATGCATGGACCCCTCCAGATGGAGCCCATCGAAGAAGCGGTCGCAAAGTACTTCAGTTGGGTCATGTTATCGCATAGGTGGGAAAAGAAGGAGCCGCGACTGGATAACATTCTGAACGAAGCCATATACGAGTTGGATCCGGTCGGAACCGTGGTGAAGCTGCAGAGATTCTGCAAAGTCGCTCGTGATGCGGGGTATCTCTGGGCATGGAGCGACACCTGCTGCATCGATCAGAAAAACAATGTCGAGGTCCAGCAGTCGGTCAATTCCATGTTCGTCTGGTATCGCCACTCAAAACTCACCATCATCTACCTGTCGGATGTTCTGCCGTCTGGCGCACTCGCAAACAGCACTTGGAACACTCGAGGATGGACTGTTCAAGAGTTCCTCGCTCCTAGTGTCGTTCTCTTTTACCAAGCAGATTGGACCCTATATCTCGGCGTCTGCTCACGCAACCACAAGGAGTCTGTCAGTATCATGAGGGAGTTGGAGCATTCAACTGGCATAAATGCGCGGGCGCTCGTCGACTTCCGTCCAGGGACAAGAGATGCTCGAGAGAAACTCCGATGGGCGTCAAACCGTCACACCACGAGGGAGGAAGACATCGCCTACTCTTTGTTTGGCATCTTTGATGTAAACCTTTCTGTTATCTACGGAGAGAAAAGACAAAAGGCGCTCGGACGACTCTTGCAGGAAATCATAGCTCATTCAGGCGAAATCACAGCCCTGGACTGGGTGGGACAATCGTCGAGTTTCAACAGTTGTCTCCCAGCCGACATTTCCTCATACAAGGCTCCGTCATGCAAGCTGCCAACTCTATCCGAAGACGAGATTCAGAAATTGGCCACCGCGCTGCGAAATACAGTGGCTGTAGAGTCGGCTTTGAAACTTTACACCCTTCTTGAGAACCTCAGTCCTCCTCGTTTCGCAAATTCCAGACTGCAACTGCCTTGCATCGCATTTCCTCTCACAGAAATCAGGCGGAGGCCTGGTGAAGACAGGGACAAATGTTTCACTTATGACGTCAAGGCAGACGGGCTTCAAGACCTGGTGATCACTACAGAAGACAAGCGGATTCAAATGTCGCCTGCAAGGCCTACTCGGCAGTCATTCTTGCTCGTCCGTCCTTGGAATCGTTATGATCTCGAGCTGCCCGAGTTCAGCATGCTTGTTCGCCTTGGACAGCCTTTTGGCGCGCTTTTGCTAGCGCCGCAGGGTGGCAGAGAGTACAAGAGGATCGCATCAGATCAGAATATCATCGCACGAGTCAGGGACATGGCTTCAGTTGATGACATGATGGACGTCAGGACACTGGAGATTTTGTAGCTGCATTCTTGTCGAAGAACGGGGATATCTGACGCATTTTCATTTATACCTTGACAACACGGAAAATTCCCTTGGAGCATTACATCGTATAGCGTTGTGTTGTGTCGTATATCACAACAGGCAAGCAGACCACTGCAAATGCATGGTGAAGTCATCGCTGCCATCCGCCGCCCATCTGTTACTGATTTATATCAATGCGTTACATATATACTTCAATCAATGACATGGCCCTCATCACTGTCTCAGGCGTGACTATAGGGCCAACGGACAATACAGAACACTAGGAAACGCTTGCAATGTGCAATCCTAACCCGTTGTTGTATGCGGCGGCTTACGCCAATAGGTGACACGAGAAACGCCACTGCAGGCCTTATACGTATCTCTGTAGACTCTGACGTTTCTTCACTAAAATGTACATTTCATAGCAGTAGTACAGACATGGCACTAAACACAATGTACGTGGAGAAATACAGGACCCTGATAATGCCTACGGAACCGAGTTTAGGCGAGTTCACGCCTTCTGCCCGGAACAAAGTTTCCACACTGTCTAGCGTCCGTCAAATTGATGCACCGTATTCACGTGTGATGCACTTCGTCCCTCTCCTCCCCTACAAGTAAAAGAGCTTGTACTCAGATGTAAAAGTCATGGCCCTGTTACTGATCGTGATCGCTAGGGTCATCACCAGATTCACTGCGCATGTCGACTGCTGTTCCGTATCTGCTCCCCGTAATACCAAAATATCCAGGGTCTGCAGTAATCATTAAGGGTGATAATGGAGGAAACAAAAATGAAGACGTACGCAGGACAGCCTATGACAATTGCCACGACTGCCAAAATAGTATCACCTTTCCCGAACCCGAGTGCATTGTACATCGCTGGAGCAAACAAGGGAAATCCAAAGCCTGCTAGTGACCGCAAAAAGGAGACAGCGGCCAGAGCTGAATATGAAATATTTGAGATAGGTAACACGGGAACTAAATCTACGCACCGGAAGCAGCATGAAGCGTAAAGCAATCAATGATGTAGGTCTGGATACACTGGAAAGTCAGAATGATGCCTGCTCCCACAAGTGCAATGCCCTATCATCGAAACCATCGGTAGATAAACAGTACTATGAGAATCAAATCAACAATATCTGGAGCGATCCAATGAGTATGAGCTTCAGAAGTCCAGCCTACAATCAAGCACCCAATTGGAAGTAGCAGAGATCCGGGAACCGTAGCAGCTGGTGGTACACTGAATGAGTACTTAAAAAAGGAGGCACCAGAACAATATAACGAACGCAATCTGAACTCTGGCTTCGCAACTCCACCGTTTTTACTTTTAAGATAAACATAAATGTTGTCCATCGTTTTCGCATTGAATTGGGACGCCGCTAACAATCCTATGCCAAGTGCAATGTAATGAAGGCCGGCGATTCCTACCGGCTGGTGGTATGTGCCCTGGAAGATTGATGGTATTGTAGTCAAAAACACTGAAACTATATGAGATCACATCCATGGAAAATAAAATGCCTTACGATAAAGTATCCCATATAGATACGCCATATAAATGCCGAGGAGCTGCACGATTGGCTCATGGACGAAGAGTGCAAAAGGGCGACTGAGTGATTTGGCCATGATGGTCCGCCAACTATATAAATCATTGTCCTCAGATATCATCCTACAGTGATTATAAAAGGACTTACGAGCGATCTTGACCTCCGAAAACGGTGCGAATTTCTCTGTACGGCACTTTTTCGGCATCCATCGATTTGCGAATCCGCTCTGCCTTCCTTTCCAATAAGAGGGGCGCGTAAGCTGGACACAATTCATAAGCATCAGCGGATCGCGACCAGTCAATTACTCACTCTCTTGAAGTGAAAACACTCCAACGATTTGAATGGCTGCATCCACAATGGACGTAGACCAGAACTGTCAGAGAAATGAGAACGGTCCTCCATTGGCGGAAGCATCACATACCACCCATCTCCAGGTCGAGTATTCAGCTATCCTGAGGAAATTTAGATGGTGTTGTTGAACTTGGAATAGCCACAAACCAGGCACCTGTGATAGGTCCCACGACGGGACCTAAGAGTGGAGCTAAGGAGTAAATGGCGACAGCTTTTCCTCGTTCATCTGGTCGCCAGCAGTCCCCAAGAAAGCCACCGCCAATCTGAAAGGAAAGTCATTTAGAGGAGATACTTCCGACTTGAAAAAACTTCAACTTTACCGACAAAGGCGCGCTGCCTCCGAGGCCAGCAAGAAATCGGAAAACAAGAAGCTGGGATTCTGACTGTGCAAATCCACAGAGAAGATTCCATACTATCATTTCAAGAACGAGAGTGAGATTATAGGTTAGCTTGTAAAAGTCACATACCGAGATACCATAGATTTGCCAATTGCATAACGCGTGACCGTCCGTAAATCTCACTCAATGGACCCAGAAACAATGGACCCACGGCTGGTACATAGTTTGATCGATTAGTGGGGTATCTAGCATCCATCGAAATGGCTTACCATATGCAAGCACGAAGATGGATGTTGTGAGTGCAAGTATAACATCGTTGTGGATCCCGAAGGCAGAAGCCACTTGGCCAGTAGCGGGCGCAATCATAGAGGACGAACCTGGGCTGATGAAAGTAAACGATGATACAATAATTGTCGCGGCCCATTTGCGTCTATAGCTCCAACTGTGCAAGAACTATGAGCCCAATAACCATGCTGCTCTGCTGACGAACCCACTTTTTAGGATTTTGAGGGTCATCTGGGCCATCCCAGTCAACAATCAAAACATCTGGATCATTCGTTGTCGCAAGCAGCTCGCCATTGCCAGTGTTATACGGCTTCTGAGAATGACACTGTTCTGGAATACGATGGGCTGATTTTGGCGCGTGATCGCCTCGTAAGGTTGGCGCGGGAGACGCCACGCCAAGTATGCCTTGTCGCCCGTCGGTCACAGATGCAGGGATTTGGTTTGTGGCGGACATTTGCGACTGGCACTCACATGGTCCTTTCCTATCCGCCTACTTATAAGTCAATATAGCAGCCGGTTACTGTCGACCATTACAAACTTGCGCTTACTAGAGAACAGAGTTGAGTAAACACTGTGGTGCTTACCTCGAATCAACTTAGGCTCGGATGAGACCCTGCAATCGCTTGACACATTTCAGTTTACTATAACTTGGTCACCGGGCACACCGTCGGCCGATAGTACTATGTAATACACAGACTTGACACGGTGACAGGAGTGACAGAAGGCGATGATAAGGGCAACCTTAACTTTACGAAGAAGTTGCCAAATATCTCGGCTTCCGGCGAGTCTGGCGGCGTCGAGTTTCTGGTTCCACGTAAGTAATACTAATAGTGATTAAGCGCTACTAAGTACTTACTACGATATCCACGGAAATGAACAACTAGTGGGAGTGCGCACATGAGACTGGCCTTACTTAATAGGGCTCTGAATGGTGGCTGCGGTAAAGAGGCCTCGAGACGAAGGTAGGTGTTGACTGTCGTCTTTGATCGAGCAGGTGAAGTAGACATTATCAATGGTGCAGTGAACATACAAAGGGCGAGGTTATCCTAATAACTGCAAGGTTCAGGGTGGGCCGGCCGGGCACCCGCTGGGGTGTAGTAGAAAACAAGGAAGAGTAACTTGAAGGAGATTATGTACGTAATGTAATGCCTGCTGAGTGCCTGCTGGGCGCGCTCGAGCTCCGGCTGTGGCAACACAGGGTTGATCCAGCCGCTTCAAGAATTTGATATCAGCCTGTCGCTCAAATCTGACTTCGACCGGTTTTGCGAGAGATGGTGACAGTCTTGATTCCCCGTCTCACGACCGAGGCACCTGGCGCGCGCCAATGCAGGGTCGCTCAGTTTGCGCTGAGATTTACGCTCCCAGTGTCGTCTGAAGGGCTCAAGGGACAGCAACGCCGCAGACTGTAATCAGAGTCTGATAGACTTCATAGGCAGGAGCACTCGAGATACTTGGCAGCTACAGAGTCAAGGAGTTGATGGCGTGCCACGACAGAGCGCTTGACAAGAGCATGATGGGACAGGCGGCGGGCGCCAATAGTTGCCAATAAATCCTTTCACGTGGAGACTTCGAGACAGTAGCCTGTAAGAACTGGATCGTGCCAAAGCTTTGAAGAACGCAGCTACCGTCAGCCGAGTTGTCGCTGTGGCCGCAGATCTCGAACACAGCACAACAGACTGAACATAAAGTTAACTGCCATCGGTTGACAATCGAAACACGGTGTCAACGTTAAACTGACTCTGAGTGAGATTGGAGCGAGCGGAATGTACGGTCCGGGAGGAAAGACAAAGCAACCACAAAGACAAAGAAAAGAGCGCAGGCTGGCAGTGCTGCGCAGCCCCCTCACTGGCTGGTGCCGGTTCCTTCCGAGCACGATATCCAGGTGTCGATCTTCCATCTTACCAGCTTTGCGTATCATTATCTTCCACACTTACTCCTTTGTCTAGTGATCTTATCACTAACATCCTGCAGAACATCAAAGGGAGATTGTATTGTGAACGAAATCTACGATGTTTTGTTGACAAAGTGACGTGGACGATACTAGTAAGTGCACAAAGCAAAGGGTTGATAAGCATGCTCTAAATTTTCGCCTTTGAAACTCACCCACAGTATATATAAGTTCTATCCTCCCTGGACTTTTTCTCCATCCCTCATATTGGCGTACCGGTGCGCCAATTAACTTGCTTCTCTCTCCCGCCAGGCATTATGAAGATGCACGTCCGACGCTAGAGTTCGTGATGAATCATAGGGTTTGCTCCCATCGACGACTGACTTACTGCTGAATCCCATCACCTTGTCCTCGTCCCCTCCCGAATCTTCCTCCTCCGAATATTCGCCGCTTGCGCCAATCGAGCTGGCGGCTGGCGGGCGGGATTCTGGATCCGACGAACCAACCCAGTCTCTTCCACTGGTTAGTTTGTTGTTCTGTAAAATCTAGTCAGTTTCTCATTCTATTCGTAAAAGAAATTAGCTCACTTCTAGTTTGAGGATACCCCGGCATTTACCCCGGTGCTTGTTCCAGAGTCCAGGGTAGTACCTGTAGCGTTTGTCGAGGCAGATGACATTGTTGCATCCGCGGCACCTGACGGATGTAGGCTGTACATCGCCGGTGTATTCGTCGTTTTCCAGGGTTTCTATCCGCTCATCCTCATTTTGCCTCTGGTTGTTAGGGCCCGCGATGACTTCATCATCGCCGTGATTGCCGTTGTTGACACCCCAGCTCTCCGGAGTGAGCTGTGGAGGGCTCGGCGTGTGTTGTGAGCTGTGGGTGTTGGAGGGGGGGTATGATGAGGCGAGCCCATAAAAGCGCCCTGTGCAGACCAGATAATGGTCGTCAACGAGGCGGTTGACTGTGGGCCAGTCGGTGCCATCGGCATACACGAAAACGGCCGTACACCCGGCCCTGCCACAATATTGTAGCCTGTGGGCACGGGCGGGCGTTTTGTGTTTGTCGTTGCGTTGACTGGAGATCCAGTCATCGTATGTCGAGTGCACGGCGGCGAAGGGACTAGTGGTTGATCTTTGCATTTTTTTTGGCTGGAAAAAATGTCCTTCAGATGTAGACGAGGAAGTTGTTGGAGTGGCACGAAGTTGATTTTCTTTTAAGGCCTGCCTCGGAGTTGCATTGTTCATCCTCGAATACACGTCGTATTTTTTTTCTTTTTGATTCCGACTTCTGTCCAATGGGACATCGTACCCTATATTGGACAGTACTAACTAGTTTAAGGGGTGCCTCTGCAACACCTGGACTCGCAAATGCCCCAGCATAAGGGTCTCCCCCGCTGGTCCGCCCGGAGACGCGCAGTCCATCAAAGATGACTGTTCTCTCCGTAGCGCGCAGTGTAAGTGTTTACGCCGTATTGTACGTCGTATTCCAAGGCGGGTAATCACTCTCATGAAAATCAGTAACAACGGGCTAATGCGCTCTCTAACTCTCTTGTCATTCTTCTAGGCTTTCCGAGCTGCAGGGTGCATCATCTCGTTGTGAAAGTAAACCTTGTCTGACATGATCGTTCCAGAAAAACGCATCAGCACAGAAGTCAAGACGATACGTGTATCCGCTCTGGCCGCCGCCAGGACACCCCTCCATTTTCCCACATGTCTGGAACTTTTTTAGGCTTACAATGGGGATGGTGAAGGCACTTAGTCATAATGCTGCCTTTCTTGCGAGTCACTGTCGCTGGACTGCCATTCCCGCTAGTAATTCGGGAGAAATTTAGCTGTGATCGCTTTGGGGGAGGGACGTCTGTCCCTGAATGAGGACCAGCGGCACTTCAAACTCTGAGTTAGCGGGATTTGCTGCCATCAGGAATGGAGCATTGGCAGGGTTTCGAACTTGTTTCGGACTAAGCACGATCGAGGCAATAGTAGGGTTTTATTGCCTCCAAGATATTCTGGGGGGACGACTTCTGCAGGATTAAGTAGTATTAAGTAGTATTAGTGGTACTTATGCTAGAGCATTCGGCGTCTTCATGCATAAGCAAACCTGTGGTCTGACAACTGTATGTCTCCTCATTCGCCGTTAGAACTTCGGCCCTTAAAAGCTTCAACCGTATTTTCCATGCCCTTTTCGGCTGACTCCCCTGACCCAAACAGAGCAAGTGAAGAGCGTTCCATCCCATCCAGAGGTTTGACCGACGCAGACGGACTGAAGGTTTAAAGTTGACGCAAATGGTACCAGAAAGCGAATCGCAGTAGGGATACTTGAAGCGCATGCAATAATATCACCCAGAAAGCAAAATTTGAAAGACTTTCCGGCGTCAAAGTCTGCTTCGTTCGTTCAAGGGCGGGTCAGAAGGATGACCTGGAGGATTCTGGGAAAAGTCTTCAAGAACCAGGCATGCTCGGGAGCAGATAGTGTCCAGAAGGTCTTGTAGGTCTGCTTCTGGCCAGGCGTCATTTGCCTGTGCGATCAGTGAGCCTCTCTCACAACAAAGTAGGAAATGTTGCACACCTGTATCTGGACATGTAGACTGCCCTTCATAGTCCATATGTGAATTATTCTGTCAATGTGTTCAGACACCCCCAATGAACAGAAGTGAAAAATTCCTTACGGAGCCAAAGACGTCAACCTGACTGAAAACAACACAGACTCCAGCTCAATCACCGGCTCAGTAGCATGCCTCCCTTTCCATGACAACGGAAGTCGCCGCTCGATGGGGCCAACGTTGTTGATGGAACTCTCAACGTCTGGTCTTTCCGACAGGGCATCTGGTTGATACGCCCTTGCAGCCTGAATGTGGGGCATACAGGGATGTATAGCAAACCTAGTGTATTTTTGCTTTATGGCATGGGCAATTTGCAGGAGCTGCCTTCTGGGCGAGACTATGGGCGATATTTCAGCCATCGAAATTTGGATTGGTATATGCGTGCGGGAAGAGATAAAATGCGTCCTCGTATCGTAGGGTAGTTTCAGGTGCGGAATCAGTGAGATGCTGAAATTTCGTCAGTAGAATTACATCTCTCGGTTTGGGGTACTCACGCAGAAGAGTTGCCTGAAAAATGGTAGGTATTCCACACGGATGGTGGAAGTTGGTTGCGGGCGAGCAGTGCCATGCAATATGCAGCCTCGAATAAATGGGACATCGAGTAACCGACGATCCGTGTTTTGTTGACCAGCCTACGCGTTGATGCCGGGTCGAGAACTCGCTCCAGTCTACATGTCTTTCCGACGGCACTTTGTGACATCCGAAACGGACGCGCAGCCAAAGGTATCTGCATCAATTGGTCGAAAGGGGGCCGGGAAGATAAGCATGTGAAAAACATACCGTGCGAACCGCTTCGGAGTCTGGTAGTTGCTTCAGGAGCTCGATACCTGCGATATCCCAATCCTCGCGAGGACCACCTGTGGCACTAACAGGGCCGAGGGGCAGATTGTGCCATTCTGTCCCCCACGGTAAGTTCTCTGCAGGTTCGATGGCGTCGTTCGTCATCCATTGGAGCATGAGTGCAAAGGCATTGAGTGTCGGACCACCGTCCATGATGGCATGCGGGCCATGAAAATAGAGGCCGTATTTGTTATTGCTGCCCAAGAGAAGATAGCAACGAAACCAGAGGGGACTTGCGTTCTGGGACTGGTAAGGGAGCCGACGTAGATTGGTATCTTCGACGAAAGTGTTAAAGTTCAGATCTTGTTGCACTGTGCAAAATGCATCATTCATCCAGCATGTGAGCTCCGATAGGCTTTGTACAGGCGCATATACCCATGACCTCGGGATAGGACCGGAAACATCGCCCACTATATTGGTTGCAATGATGGGACAGGAAAACCTGCACATGTATTCCCCGTAAGAATAAGTCATACACAGGATGAAGTAAGAACTATTACCGAAGCTTAGCGAAGGCATTGCGGGCGCGTTGTTCCACCTCGTCCGCAGCATATAGGCTCTGAAATGTAAAGCCGACACATGCATCGGTCATACTGAAGAAAGAGTGAGCATATATTGGCGATAAATGATTTCAATTGGGCTACCCATCAAGTAGAACACTGGTTCGGTCATCAAACAGCTCAGATCCCAGCAATGGCCTGTGCACAAAAATGTCAGGATAAGGGGATAGGATATATCACACTGCAAATACCTTGTGTAGAATGGGGTTTTTCGACCAGATATGCGCATCCATGTCGGCTCTGGATAATGAGGGGCGTTCATTGCGGCGATGGATCCTCGAGCGCGCATCGACGCTTGACTTTAAATAAAGCTGCACATGAGCAGACCACAGCACTGAAACCTCGAGCTCCATTTTGGACAAAAGAGCTGTGGCGCTGATCGGACTCGATGCAAGATATGAAATGTGAACCACGCGTGCGTGAGACAAGACATACCAAGTAAAGTGCAAGGTACTATGTATTTGATCAACGTTCAGCATCAAAGATCACGACAAGCGGTGCACAAGGAACAGAACGTTGAAGAGCGACTACTCGTGATTAATGAACAGCAGTGCCAGCGTGCTATTTCTCGGCTCAAATCGGCGCTTTAGGTGCGAACTCTATAGACTTGTCCATATCTCAGTGTCGAATGGCCGGCCTAGATGTCAATGAAAGACAATAAGATCTTCAGAGGCTGGTGTCACTTGTCCAAAGGACACATGGCAAACGCATGGTGCGAGACTCGGAACCTCGACTCGAAGCGGATCATCATGGAGCCGTGAAGTACAAACAATAACCAAACAACCCTTAGCTACCGCGACCATGTCCGAGTTCGCAGACAAAGCCGAGCTTTTAAAATGTATGAATCCGAAGTACTCTCTAACCAAAATCTCCATTAACCTACGTGTCCAACCCGCCAGCAAAACTTCAAGAACGCGAAGAGTTCATTCGTGAGTCTTGGGTAAAAGCCATGGAAGCTCGACTTGTACGCGATGAGCTCGTGAAATGTCACCGGCTTGAGGGTGTTAACCACCTGGAGAACTGTAGATGGCTTTCGGACAAATATATTTCGATGCTCAAAGAGAACAAGGTACGTGATATGCCCACATTCTCACTAATACCTCTGAACGGACGGTTGTAATAGGTCAAGGGCTACAAAAAGATTGATGTCTAGATTGTCCTAGTGCTTCTTAGAATGACCACTCAAACTACACAGCATCAAACGATGTTTAAGCGGGTGTCCGCGGTGTTGCACTGGTAACCATTCTGTGCCCGATAATGCACTGTACTTCGCGACTGCTCGGGAAACACGGAAGATTGAGAATGACCAAATTGTGAGGGAGAGGAAGAATTATATTCCCACAAAGTCTTTCGCATTCCTCGTAGCTCTAATCTGCTCCGACATAGCAATGCCATTTGACTCAGCTTCGAAAGGAGAATCGAAATCCAAAACGCACAGACGAGCGATTTACGAATGATGTCGAGGACGGCACTAGTATTCGCAAGGTCCAGTAGGCGATAAGTACTTCCACTGATCTCAATATCCGGGACACTTCCATAGCTGCACGTGGATGATCACTGCTGTATAAGTTACCCAATAGGATGCAAAGATTGTCTAGTAGTTGACAATTGTTTTACTCCGCCCATCAATACTTCTTCCCCTTCTTCGTTTTCTTCCCCTCTGTGCCATTCACATCACTGCTCGATTCCTCGCTGGCTGCAACGTTGTCGGGCTTTGTCTTCTTTCCCTTGGACTTCTTGAGGTGGTGTTCAGGAATCCACTCTTCCTGGTAGCCACTCGAACCACTCGCAGTCACTGTGCCAACAGGTGCGCTAACCTCCGTTGGGCGTCTGCGCTTCGGCTTCTGTGAAGGAACATATGCGTTGTATGTTGCATATGAGACACCCGCGAGTGCGGCGAAAACCTACGAGGTACGTAGAAAGGCTGTTAACGAACACAAGGTGAGCGCCAAACCGAAGGGATTTGAAACAATCGCTCGTACAGTTTGAAATCTAACCAGGATGGCTCAGGCTCAACAATCGTCACCACTGAGTCGTAGGCTGTCACACGGTATTTGTCGTCCTGAAAGATGCGTTTGTAAGCGTGAAAGTGGCGAGTTTCAAGCACTTACATCAACGGAGTGCTCTAGCCAAATGTTGAGTCTCAAGTCTCCCGGCTGGATCATTTTTGAGTAAAAGCGCAATGAAGAATAACTGGATAATTATACCTTGAATCTGGAACGAAACCCATCAGCACAATACACTTGCAAAGAATGAATTTAAGAGAGCTCACTCAGAGTAGAAAGAGTAAGGAATTTGTAGTTTTGAACCCTCGAGCAGGGGGAAACCATACGTCAGTGAAGACGTCTGAAGACACGGATGTTAGGTAATTCAGAAAACAGCACGACACGACGCCGACGAACATTTTTGATGAGAGTTCCAGTCTCAGGATGATGAAACGACCCCGCAACCGATTGTAAGGTCACATTCCTGTCAGACTTGTTCTCAACCAGCAGGTAAATCTGGTTGCGCTCTCCGTTCACCACGTCTGTTATACAACGTGTCAAACTTTGCGAACTAGAGTGAGAAGCACAGCACGTACGACCAAATGGGTTGCTCTCAGGGAAAGTAGTTTCAATGACTATCTCAGGATCATCCAGAGCTACACAAGGATTATATTTTCATTATTCGGTGGAAAAGCGAGCAAACTCACAAGCAGAAACTCCCAGTGCCATTAACAGAGCGGCAAGGCTCAGACCACGCGCAATGTAAGTCGAGGGGCGCATATTAGATAAATCAAGATAAACGAAAGCAAAATGCGTAAGTGTAGATGTAGTGGAACGGTCAAGTCAGTTTCGAAAGGTTTCAACTACGCAAACATTACGTCTCCTATGAAATTTGACTCTAGGGCAGGTTTCTCACGTTCACTTGGTCCGCAGAAACGATGCCTTGCTCAGCCTCCATCACTGCATTTCCAGAGAAAAACGAACGTGCAGCATCATTGCATGGCAACTCTTACTCGGCACTGATCTGTAGCCTGAGATCTGTAGCAGGCTGCTGTCACGGTATCTAAGATTTTGGAACTTAATGTTCTCCCCCTCGAGTCACCTGCCCACCAGACCAATGATAACTGGAAGAACGGCTCTTTCCATAGAGTTTATCCACCTAATCTCGTGCTATGGAAGGCAAGTTCTGTCCTAGAACCTACCCAACTACTACTGAATTTGCCAAGCATTTAAAGACACTGCCAAGAGATTTTGAGGCTCGGCGTCCGGGAACCACCTTTGACTGCCGGTACAAGCACACCTTGGACGTGTGTTCTTTTGTGGATCCGACTGTGACATATCCTTGAGGAAATAATTCACGCCTTTTCTTGGATGGTTCTTGCATAGGTGGTGGAAAGTTGGCGGGGTAAGCTGAAGAAACCTGTGTCTAGTTCGAAAAACTATAGGTTTTCTTTGTTTTCCAGCCTAGACACTGGTTTCTTCATTAGATGTTTGAAGGACATAGCATGAAGCTGTAATTGCTGTGTCTTTATGACATTCAATGAACCTTTATCGCCCTGTAGCCCATCGGCACGGTGCACACCATCCCGTGTTTCCACTGCGATCAGCTCTGCTTTATGTTGTGCTTGGAGCGATAGTCTAGTTGCAGCTGCTCAACAAAAACTGGTGCGAATGCGAGTTCGCATGGGAACGATGGATCACGAGAGATGAGTGAGTGGAGGTCAATTCACTCCTGGTACTAAAAGTATAGGTATGCTTTCATATGCAACGAGGACGAAGCACGGAGGGGTTCATCAATTCGGTAGTACAAATGTTCCCAGTCCCCTGTGAGCAGAGTGGCACTCAGGTGGCTTAAGGTACATCATACGGTCCGATCGTGTGTTTGGTAGAACCGTCGTGATTGGCCAAGCAACCGTGTCCTCTGATGCAATACTCCACCTTGAAGGACGGCCGGCCTGTCGACACTAGCGGACCGCTCGGTCCCTGGCCATTGGCCCATTGGGCACGGCAGGTGCTTGTGAATGCACACACCCCACAAATCAGTTTGGCACGTACTTGGCATGCTCGTGAAAACCTGATTCAGTAGTACCAAAGTGATGCGACTGCGGCTATGCTGACGCATGGCTGTAAGACCGACCAAAATGCGCACAAGTGTTACACGGATGCCTGCCTATGGGGATGCCTGCCTTCGCAGAGACATAAAAATGTTTAGCCTTCTCAAAGCCCCTGCCAGATAAAGGTGGCGTGTGATGACGACCTTGTTCGCATTTGCATGTTGCGACCGGACGCCGGTAAGTGGACACGGCCGTCCGTAGGGCATTTCACACTTCCGGAATGTTCCATTCGCTCGCGAAAAACCTGTACTTGTGTTAGAAGACAAGGGAATAGCCTGCCCTTGATGAAATGTGTCCTAGTCATCACTTACAAAGTGAGTAACGTCAGGATGACGAATCATCATAATAGCACCGCCTGCGTTGATTGTATGCGGTAGTCTGCAGTGTCGTATCAAATTGACGAAATGCATTCGTCTGCTCGATATCACAGTCCACTTGCGGACTACAGGTAGATGCAGACAAGGAGTCACCCGATTGTTATCATTGTGCAGGCGTCGAAGAGATGGCACAGTTTATCACATCGGACTCAACAGCGAACAAAGCGACGTCGTAAACACAGTTTTTGTTTCTATGATTCCCTGTCACAGGGGCTCTGTTCTAAGGCCTAGTGGGACTAAGATACATTAGCAAGATCTCAGGTGGTCAATGCCTTCAAGCCTCACTCAATAGCCATCAACACCACAGGGTCGGAGTTCCACAAGTTCATCGCACGGATCCAATCATCATCAGGTGGTCGACTATAGCCATGGTCCCACCATCACAATGGACAGGAGGTAGCGTGGCCATCCGCATCCATATGACGACTTGTCACCACTCAGGGTTGACTCGAGTAAGTGACACGACAGTGCGACTAAAGCTGACTGCGTCAGGAACAGTGAGGAGAGCCCACAGTAAAGGTCACCAACTCACGCGCAGGACCCACACTGAAATAACTGCATCGGCATGATCGCCGCTGTAGCAATTGCCAAATCAGGGACCAGTAGGCAAACCAACGGACGGCCGACAATCATTAATCAATTGGTCAACGTGAATGAAAGCCTGCACCGTCGTATTCCCCGTCATTTATCCTGCGCCACAGGATTTTTCTTCACGAACTCCGACCGAGCGAGGTGGTGGAAGTAGCATGTTACATGTGCAGCAAGACGCCGCGTGCAAATGAGTAGGACATAAAATACTGCTTGACGGAAGCGGTAGAGAACAATTATTGCACTTGTTAGACACACTTGATTGGAACCTGATGGTAAAAACGAAAGAGAGAAACCAGGAATTAAACAGGCAGGAATGAGAGTGGGTGGGTCGGTGAGGCTTGTACATGACCAAGATGGATTATCATAATAACAATTCCAATGTGTGAGTGAGTGTTGCGAGGGTGAGATGACAGCGGCGGAGTGTGTATGCCGGCTGGCAGGATGGTGGTCGGAGTGCATGATCAAGTCAAGGAAGTTCTACAGCGTGGATATAGATAAAGGGCTACAACTCTTCAGGAATGTTAAAAGAAAAGTACGGATGGTGCAATGCGTCTCGAACGGTGATTCGCTGTGCTGGGTCAAAGGCAAGTAATCGCCGCACAAGATCCACAAATTGTTTGTTGATCTGGTCGGTCGGAGGTATCACGTCCTGTGAGGAGTCGTTAGGGGAAGCCCAGCCAGTCCACAACTGGGCGTCCTACCTGAAGAGGTCGGGTAGCTCGCACGTCCTTCTTGCTCTGCCGCGAAGCCTTCGGCTTCGGCCAGTCTAGCCGTGCACCATCCTTGAAGAACTCGGGCTTAGCCCGCGCTCCGAGACGGGCGAACCGATCGGGCATTTTACCCATGACCATTTCCATCATTGCGAGATGCTCCAGGTTGTCATGCGTCTGATACAAAGCGACGCCAGTGTAGAATTCAACTAAAATGCACCCTAATGAGTAGGCGTCACACGGGTATGACCACCCTAAACCTAGAATGAAATGAAATGTAAATATGTGTCGGAGAAAACTTGAAAAGAATCTCACTCACCAAGAATAATCTCAGGCGCACGATAGTGCCGCGTAGAGACGACGGTTGAGTGGTACTCTTCCTCAAAGATCGCCGATCCGAAATCTATAAGACGAATATCTGTTGAAGAGAGCATCCTTTTCGTCCGTGGTGGTGCGTTACGCTGACCAGGTAGGTAAAGTTATGGCTCTGACACATTGGTTACATCAAGTCTTACCTTGCCAGGTACAGGCACTACAGCTAGTCGGTAGTCGTTGCGTACAAGTAAGATATTTTCCGGTTTAAGATCCGTATGAATCAAGTGAAGGTCATGCAAGACTGACGCAACGTGAGCACAGCTCTAAGACGAAACAAAGGAGACAAAGCACTCACAAGCTACGCTACCAAGCAATTGCCTGGCGAACGATTGTATATGGTTTCGAGGGAACGGCGCAAATTCGTTTTCCTTCAAAAAATCGTACACACACATGCCAAGTAATTCTGACACAAGGCAAATATGGTTTCGATGGTCGAACCAGTGCAACAGATGAATACATTTACTGAAAGATACGTTTAAAACGAGTAGATGGTTCGTTGTCGATACGCACTGGACGTTTGATGGATCGCGCTCCTTCAATTTCTGGAGAACGCGAATCTCGATCTTGCTGGCATCGCGATACTTCGGGATAGCGCGGATAATCTTGATCGCTACCCGGTTCTGGTTATGGATATCAACCGCTTCTACAACCTTACCAAAGGTTCCTTGCCCCAAGAGACGAACAGTACGATCTAGAAGAGGGCAGTTTCATCAGTTGAAAAGAGATGATCGGGGTAAGAGGATGACTCGCATCGATTATATATAATGTCATCTGGAACAATAATGTAATGGCCCTCCTTATCGTCACAAGGAATATTGCCATTGACAGTCTGTGAACGAAACGTGAGTATGCAGTGGAAGCGATTCTGTAGAATGAACGATGATTACGTACATCAGCCGTGGCAGGCCCGCTGCCGCTGGCCCACGATTTGGTCGACGCCACGGGCTGCTGCTGGTGCAGTGCAGCAGCAGTCTTCTTTGTGAGAATTGCACGGGAGTCATCAGCAGGCTCCCGTTTCCTCTTCTTAGGCGCTGGCGCCACGATCGCTGCGGAGGAAGTACTCGCTGAAAGGGTCTGTGCCTCGGCGGCAGCACGGGCCCTTGTCCGTATTGGAGCGGAATATACTGGAGGTTGATATGAGGCCGAAAAGACATTTGTATGGGTTGTTGCGGGCGATATTGTGGAAGGAGGAGGAGTATCTTCGATGACTATGACTTCACGAACCCTGCCTTCCTCGTCGACCTCTTGAACTTCACTGTAGCTCACTGTATACTGATGTGCGCGCTTCCTCTTGCGAGAAGTAACTGGAGGAGTGGGCATGACGATTGAATTTGGTATGGCCCTTGAGCCATTGAGAGTGAGAGATTGTGGAAGATATTGAGGCAACATTGGAGCAAGCTGACGATGCAGAGCTGTCTGCATCGTCAAAACTGATGTCGTAGCCGTGGTGGTAATGGTAGAGAAGGAAGAAGGGACGTTAAGGGAAGGAGATTGAAAGCCAGCGTAGGAGCTGAGCGGTGGACCACTTTGAGAGAATGTAACACAGGACGAAATGGTAGTTGTTGTGGTTTATTTATTACCAAGTTATAAAGTTGGTTAAGCCACTCGCTGATAGCCACAAACCACGCGCACGGACAGTCGTAGTCTGCCAAACGTTTAAAACTGAGCCGGGGCTTGCTGCTAGAATTCTGCTATAGGGTTTCCTGTGGCCGCCGGTCTACTCGGTACTCGGCATTCTGCGATATCATTCGAGGCCATGAGCTAGCGAGATGAAACTATTTCGGAGTCCTATCTTCCTGTCGCCCAGTGCTTGATATATTTATCTTGTGACACTGTCTCACTGACCAAGCTACTCGAACCGTGTCACTGTCATATAGATGGGCAAATTGATACTCCACTTCCTGTTTTTAGGTCCACGTTTGTCCCGCTTATTACGGCCAAAAGCTTTACGAATTCCCTACCAACCGTATCATGAGCCACCAGGAGCCGCTCCGGTGACGCTCACAGCATGACTGCTGCCTGTGAGAGCGAGACAGGTTCTCCCGCGAGTGCTCCGTCTGAGCCTCGATCAAGTGACTGACAACAAATTGCACGGTAAGTACTACATTTCATTCCATCAGCATCAGATGGGCGTTGCACGGTAAAGGGGTGCCGATTGGCATATGAAGGATCCGAAATGACCAGCATACCATCGTGGCATTGCACAATGAATCCGAACAGTTTAATCATGGGCTATGCAACAGTTGCAATCAGGCCTTATTCGAGACGCGAACGATAGTAAAGGAAATACCATATTTGGACCAAATTCATAATTATTTATCATAAACTTTACCATAATTGGCTATGAAATGGGCTTATTTTACTCAGAAACGTGACCATAATTTATTGACTACTCGTCACGCGCATGTGTCACAGAGGGCCGTCGCTCGCTGTGGACGACGTCGACTGCGAGTCAATCCCCCTTTGTTACCACACAGATTATCGTTGCGGTCGGCGACGCAGATGCAATTATGCGGAGTCTTCCATTTCCAGTAGCTGCCACGTTCGACCATGAAGTACCAAGCGAACATGGAACACCGTTCAGCCCTGCTAGCGATATTCCTATCGATCCTGTACTCGCTGGGCCACTACCCATAGACCCAGCTATCATAGGCGATGAAGCCACTCAGTTAAATGTTTCGGAGCAGGTAAGTTATGCTTGATGACCGAATATGTCATACCGCGCAGGCGCCAAACGCGTCGCGTGTTGTAATTAGAACTCTTTTGCAAGACGGCTAACATACTTACAATTAGGGTCCACCCGTGCACATTCCAGAGGATTTCATTCCGCCCCACCCTCGACACTACTCTCAGGAGCCTTCGCAATATGACCAAGGTCCCCGTGGCGATCCATTTGCGCCCCAACCTGCACCTTATCTACATATTCAAGAAGAAGTCGTTCCACCACCCACCAAACCACCAAAGAGAAAGCGAAAACCCCGGCGAGAACCCGAGTGCGGGTTTTGTCAGGGAGATGACAAGAAGAACAAGGGGGCTGAACCCGAGGTCATGGTCACTTGTGAAGAATGCGGTCGCAGTGGTACGTGTACTTACCCAGGCCAAAATTGAAATTACGACAAACCTTACAACTAGGTCATCCGAGCTGCTTGCAACTTGGCGCTATCGCGGACACCATTCGTTCATATCCTTGGAAGTGCACCGAATGTAAAACTTGCGAAATTTGTCAAGAAAAAGGCGATGATGTAAGTAAGCCCCCTTAACTGTTAGAATTTGCTCATATTCATAACAATACAGGAAAGAATTCTTCTATGCGACTTTTGTGATCGAGGTGTGTTTTATACGTCATCTGTATCTTGGACAATGACTAAGTTACCAAATCAATTAGGGTGGCATATGGATTGCATGCAGCCTCCCCTAGAAGAAACGCCGCCCGGAACATGGCACTGCCCAATGTGCCCCCCATCCCTCTTTCCTTTGGAATCCGAAGTTGCATCCACGACAAATTCCGATCCCCAAGATAGAGTCGAGGCAACTGCCGAGCCGGAAGTGGATGTTGAAGTTGACAATGGTGATGATGATTCGTCTGAAGACTCTTCGGACTCTGAATCTGAATCCGACGATACCAATATTGTGCAAGCACCGACACCCCGTCAGCGACCCAGCCAGCGAATAAAGAAGCCGCCAAAGCGCAGAATTGAACAACCAACCCCACGGCCCCTCAAACGCATCCGCCTGCGCTCGCCTGTGGCACACCCGCTCGTCGTACGCCTGCGAATCCCTCCAAAGGGCAAGGGCAAAGAGCGAGAAGAGGACCCCGACAGAAATATCTTCGAGGACCTCCTCAGCCCTGCTGATAGGGACATGTCAAAGACAGGGATCACAGACTCTGACAGAGCACGATTTGATAAAAGTTGTCTGGTCGCTGAGGTTTGCTCTTGTCCTCTCGTGCTCATGAACAATGAGCTGACTCTTCTACACAGGAAAAGCTTGCACCTCCACCTCAATCAGCACCACCAGCTGACACGCCTGATCCTCCAATAGCTGGCCCTTCGTCTCGTCCCCTACGGTCTCATACTCTCCAATACATAACTATACCTTCTCCAATACCGGCTCGCTCCCCAGTGCCTTCCACACCTGGTGCGATTCCGCACACACCTTCCACTATTCCTGCTACCCCGTCAGGTTTCCCAGCGCCTCCCTCCACATTACGCATCCGGACCATTCGCTTTGGGAAGTATGACATCCATCCGTGGTATGACGCGCCCTTTCCTGAAGAGTTCTCAAATATCCCGGATGGACGACTGTGGTTCTGCGAATTTTGCCTCAAATATATGAGAAGTGGCTTTGCTTTTGGTAGACATAGCGTGAGATAGGCCCTTTACACAAGGGTATATATGAGTACTGACCGCTTCGCAGATGAAATGCAAAACACGGCATCCACCAGGCGACGAGATTTATCGCGATGGTGCCATGTCTATTTTCGAAGTGGATGGACGCAAGAACAAAATATACTGCCAGAATCTTTGCTTGCTGTCGAAGATGTTCCTAGATCACAAATCACTCTTCTACGACGTCGAACCATTCTTGTTCTACGTTATTACAGAAACTGACGACATGGGTGCGCGTTTTGTGGGGTACTTCAGTAAAGAGAAATGTTCTCCGAAGGACTACAACGTCAGTTGTATCATGGCGCTGCCTGTGAGGCAGAGACAAGGATGGGGGAATTTCTTGATTGACTTCAGTGAGCACTCGTAAATTAAGGTCGCGTCGATACAAGGTTTAACATTTGACTTCAGGTTACCTTCTCTCTAAGAAGGAACAGCGCGCGGGATCACCCGAGAAGCCACTCTCAGGGCTTGGTCAACTGGGGTACAAGAACTATTGGACCCTCGCACTCATGCGATACCTTCATACATCACCAGATAACCCAACCCTTGAAGGTATGTTTCTAAGCTTCCTGAAATATCGAGCGCGTTGACGTTCATTATCAACAGCTATCAGCAAGGGCACATCTATGACCATCGAAGATATTTATAATACCCTCCACGACCAGGGAATGATCTCTGTGCAATCTGCTACACCCCCTATGAGACCCACACCAGGGCAAGCTATCAAGTTCCCGCGAGGGCGCAAGAACGGTATTGCGCGGCGTCACCTTCAGCGGCAGAACGCGCTAAACAAGGAGGAGGAGGAGGAGGCAGGAAGCAAGGCCAACACACCCTTTGTCCCTCCTACGCGGTACCAGATTACCTGGAATCCCGAGAAGGTGCAACACTACCTTGAAGCCTGGGAGAAGAAGGGGTACATGAAGCTGAAACCGGAACGGTTGAAATGGACGCCGTTTGTCCTGGCACGGACAAAAGCTGGCGGGGAAGTTCTGCAAGTGGAGCTGGGTGCCGGCATGGGTGCTTTAAGCGGCGTTGCGGAAACACCAATCCCAGTCACTGATCAGGTGGACAATCAGACGCCAGCCCCTGGCTTGGCCGAACCCTCCGTCAGCGTATCTGAGGCAGCACCTAAAGAGACTCATGTCTCAGACATTCCTGCAGCACGCCTGTTTGATGACCTCATAGCTGAAAACCCTGAAACTCCTGCACCAAAGAAGCAGTTGCGGAGTCGCGTTAAAGGAGGCGAAGTGCCTCGATCCGTCTTCTCGCGAACGCAGTCGAGTCGTAACACGATCACGCGCACTGCCCTCCAACGACATACACGCTCTGTATCGGCTCGCCCTATTACTGACATCGATGGTGTGGTCAATGGTGCTGCCCCTCCAAACGATGAGCTGACAGAACAATCGAGCCCTGATATCCCTGCCAAACGGCGACGAGGACAGGCACGGATCAAGCCACCGGATGACGCGTCGTCAGCGGTGTCTGAGTCTGGGAGGATGACTGCTTCACCGTCACCATCAAGACCCCTGACTCGAGTCAAACGCAGGAGGATAGAGTCGCCTGAATCAGAAACCCCTTCGGAGCGTGTGGAAGACCTTGCTGAGCCGGCTGATGGTCCTACTCACTCTAACAGTTACGTTAACCCCGTCAGTGAGGAGGACGTCTCTCATCATTTATCCGGATCATCTGGTTCTGTCAATAATGGCGCTCAATCTCTTCGAGTGGAGACGACCTCGTCTATGTCAGAACTAGATACACGATCCTCACTTGCTCAGTCGCAACCACCGGATGATGAGATTAAGTCAGAGGAAGCGGATACGCCTCTCACTGGCATAACCAGTCGACACAGCGTACCAAGCGACGACACCTTGTTCGTTGTGGAGACTGCTAATGGGGTAGGGAGTAAGGACCCTGGAGGCTCTGATATCATCAGAGCCGTGCACTCACCCACTTCTCAAACTACCGGGAGGGAAAGTGCTGGTCGAGACTCAGTACCCAGTTGTACCGCTCCAGCACTATCCAACGATCTCGATCAATATTCTGATCTAGATGCTGAGGGCGAGCCGGACGACGAGGTTGGATGAAAAGTTACATAAATTCTGGTCACTACTGCTATTATATCATGATCTCTAGTTCTTCGTATTACTACATACATATTGTTTGTACCTTCCTTGCTGTATTGCCGGAATGAATATGAACTGGAACTGCCTCGCATGACCAGCTAACTTTAGGTAAGTACCTGAGCGTATGTCACATGTGAGCGTATATGGCCAAATAAAATATTCATTCAGTTGTTTGGTGACGATTCTAGAACCAAACAGCCCGCCTTTTCTCAAGCCGAGCCACAGCACACGCACGAACGGTTCACGCCGGTTCATTGTGGTTCACAGCGTGGCCTATGGAAACTCACAAGTGAGTGCCAATCTCGTAATGCCCACACCCCTTCCACTTGTTTGCGGTCATCGATGTGCAAGATGTCAACTCTAATGCTTATACCTGCGGCAGCGACCCAAGCATGCCTTTTGGGCATCTTCAACGAGACCCAAACCTGCAGACTAATGTCAGCAATGTCTCGGTACGCTGTATGTTGCTTCGAAGAAGCCTTTAGTCACTGATGAGTCATATCGACTCCAATGAATGACATGCAGAGTCTGAATCAAGCGCTGGGATCTCATCTTAACCCTACCATCAGTGGCCATCCCCAATTCCATGATGGCGGAGCATATAGGCTTTCTGATTCACCGCCAACAATTCTAGATCCAAACTGTGCTCCACGATCTGCCCAGCCGACAGCTGGTCCTTCTCATTCTTCACCCATTCACGAGTTCTCGGTACTCCCTACCAACGAAACTCAAACTACCAGTGGGCCCAAGCGTAAGCAGACCGACGGTTTGGCTCCCAGTGGCAGTTCGGGCAAAAAACGGAGAGAAGGGGACGACATGGTTGACCCCTTTGACACCGATGCTGCGCACGGTTCTAAACACTGGACTGACGACGAGAAGACGAAATTGTTTAATTGGCTCATGGGTCTGGGGGAAGACAAGCACTGGAATGCGCTTCGGACTACAAAGAACTCGTGTCTTCGCGAGGTGTGTAGTCACTTGAGATGTTGCACTAATATCTTACTTACTCAGAGATAGTGCGCCATTGAGGTGTTTGGTGGCAAGAAGACTTATCAGGCCCTAAAAGGCTGCTATGAACGAAATTTCAATTTATTTAAACAGATCTATGCATTCGAAACTTTCCACGTGCAGTCGGGGAATGGTCCTGTCAGCTTTACGACTGAAGCAGACAGATTGCGAGAATATGAACGGCGATTACAGATTGCTCGCAAAGGCGGTTGTGACGTCGGCAATGTGGGTGCCAAGACGATTGACCATTGGCATAGGTCAGGCTGGTATACTTTGTTCCACAGAAGGTGAGTTGCCTTTCGCTTGATTACGGGTCGATCCAAGATGTCGTGACCAGATGGAACGGCGATCCCGCCACTACACGACCTGCAAATCGCCAAAATAACGTCCCAGGGGCAACCAATTCCCATGGCGGCGAAGATGACGATGACGATTCATTAGAAGTAACTGAACCAGCTCCAGTTCTTCAACCTCAAATTCAACCTCAGAGCGCATCATCTCATTCTCGCCCCCAAGTTCAGCAAGGTCATCCACAAGCGCGCCCTCCCACCTTCGTTTTCACATCACAATCTTCTATCGCAAACAAGACTAATACCCCCGAGCTTCCGATACAGGAAGCAGGACCATCCAATACCCCGAGTCGAGCCGTCTTCCCAAACGTACCGTCGCCAAGCAGTGATGCGTCCGTTGTCAATTTGGCTTTACCACAAAACATGATGGCTGCATGCTTGCAGCTTTTGCAAGCGCAGGTCCAGCACAGCAAACTCAAGCTAGACTATCTACGGAGACGGGAGGAAAGGGAAGAAAGAGACAGTACTACTCGCAAAGATGCCGAGCGTGCTCGACTGGAAAGAGAAGCTGCCGAGTGGGAGCACACAAAGGAGACAGCTAATGTCAAGCACAGAGCCCAACTCGCAACTGATGTATTGGCGAATCCGGTGGTAGACGGCTCTGTTCACCAGGCTGCGGCCGATTATCTAAAAGACTATTTGCTTCTGACTGATTCGGACTCAGAGGAACGTATAGACAACAAGTACTATATGATATAGTACTGGATCTTGAAAGGGTTCCACTGTATCGCAAACAATTTATTTCTTGTAAGTAACTTAATCGTTTTGTTGGATTTATATTTACATGGTTGTATTGTAGCTGAGTTCATTATGAAGCCCTACATATGCATCAATCTGATCCAAGATAATGGTATTTGTCTAAAGAATTGTTCGTTGGCAAACTTTACGGCCAGCAGATAAGTTCAACCATGTCCGATTGCAAGTCTAGGCAGCACCCTGCTAGTATGTATGCTCTGGCGCAAGTACTGATATCGAGAAGCTATCGCTCCGAGTCAGCGCTCAATATTCAATTTTGCAATGATCACAGGGAGCGGAAACGAGGAAGTAACTATGTCATGCGTGATTCTGAGAACGAATGAGGCGGTAGAATTTAGAATTCCGCACAGCGGAATCAAAATTTCAACCATGCCACTGCACTGGCTTCCCTTAGCCATGAATTTACTCCGACCCAGCCCCGTCCACAAATGACACTATGATGTCGAGGTGTGCGCTTCTCTGACATTCCGACTCTCAATGACATTACAGGTGACCGATCATCGCTGAAATGTCAGTGTCACAAGTCATCCAACATCCGCCGCGGCGTCAGGACCAGTAGTAGTCCAGTCTAGTCCAGTACTCTATGCTTTCGACACGCGGCGGCTGGTGAGCAATGACAGAGTGAATTGGACGATGAACTGATCGGAGGTACAGATATTTGACAGTAGCTAAAGAAAGATAATAGTACATCGGACAAAATAGTTGATGAGGTCCCTGGGAATCAGGTGTTTTGTTCGTACCCTGAGAGAGGGAGTGGTACCTGGGTGGGTGCCAAGAATGACAGAACGAGATAGAGTAGACGATAAGAGAAATCTATTGGTGAACGACTGGAACAAGGTGTGTTGCGCCACCTTGCTTACTCACGCATAGACGCTAGCCTCGTGCCTCGGCTAGCGCAGAAAACCAAACTACTATATGTATACATCGTACATCAAATGTACATGTGACAGACTTTGGTCTACAACTGCATTCACTGGGCGTGTTTCAAATTTCAGCTTGACCAGCCATCAATTAATATGCATTCAAGTCCTCCCCCGTATGTAATAGATCAGACCATATGCTTCGCCGCCTGCATCGGATCAATGTTTACTGATACAATGTCACTGGATGTAACCACCTGTCCAGAGGCTCTAACCGGCGCCAAAATCTCTCAAGTGGACCTATATAGGTTCAAGCTGCCCCGCCACGGACCGCGAGGATTTCACGGACGTTTTGCATAAAGTCGCAATTGCCGGTTAGCCTGTGCATATTATTGACTGACTCAACGGGTTTAGCTTGGACGAACTACACAGTCTACACTATGGCCCCATTTACAATTTAGGGTTCGGACAACTGTGTCCTAAACGTTCAAGCTGTCCTGCTTGTCCCCGCATTACAAAAAGCCGCCCAGTGATAGTGTCCTTTGTTCTTGGCCCTCAGTAAGCCGTTCTATTTCCATTGTGATTATTACCCGCGACGTGACGGTCAGTTTGTTCTCAGGCCTCAGACATTAGGTGAGTCGTCAAATGCCCATGATGTGGGGTGCATAGGTAAGTAGTTACCTACTGGGATGTGGTCAATATGTCAGTAACTCCGTTTGTTCTCAGGAGTTAGAGTAATCATAGATCATGTGGGGACTTGCTGCAGGGACCTGTGTTTTTCTTCCAGTCGAGTACGTGTTAACAAGACTTGCTAACATATATAGCTTAATATGCGAGGCCGCATTGGCCGCGTCCCGCCGGAATTTCTATGGAGATCCGCGATCAGCAAGTTTCGACCTGGAACCTTCACTATCAACTACTATCATTTAGTGCTTCCCGCCGGGGCATATCTCTATATCAATAAGCAGTACAGCCGTCGGGAAATCATATTCCCACATCCGTCGGAGCACAAGTGTACTAAAGGGGTGGCCTTTCTTAAGTGTCAACTCAATCTGTAAACATGATATCTGGCGCAGCTCTCTGCTTGGTCGCATTTACTGCCTACATAGTTTGGCGTAACGCACGGCGGTACACTTTGAAAGACATCCGTGGGCCTCCTTCGCACTCATTCTGGCTAGGTAGCACTCAATCTTCTTTTCAAAGCGTGGACATCCCTCACATACATCTGCAGGTAGCGAAAAAGTGATTCGAAACGCTAAACAAGTTGGGGACCTGGAATTTCAATGGGCTCGCGAATATGGTCCAACTTGGATGACTAAAGGATGTTTGGGGGTAACGTCACTACGTCCTCCGACATTCCACCACTCACGAGTTGCCTTAGGAGGAAGTTCTCTGGACCGCTGACCACCGTGCTCTGCAATATGTCTTCCATACATCTGGTTATAGGTTTTCAAAGAGAACTCTTGCCATTGAAACGACGCGCCTCTTCACGGGGGACAGTATTTTGACTACAGATCGTGCGTTTTTTTTACCTTTACTGTCTTAGTACGCAGCTCATATCTTTCAGCCATTGATCATCAAAGGCACAGAAAGATCATGAATCCCGCTTTTGGTGCTGCTCAACTTCGAACGTTTTTGCCTGTTTTCCGCCGTTCGGCAGCTCAGGTAAGATAGTCAAGAAGTCTCACGGAAACCTGGCCGCTCATGTTTTTATTTAGCTCTCACAGAAGTGGAAAGATATGATTCAATTAGGAGAAAAGTCTGATGGATGTACAATGAACGTCAATGAGACTTTGTCTAGACTGACCTTAGATGTCATCGGCGAAGGTATATACTCAAAATTTATCTCATAGGTATTGAATGTATGTTTGTGAATTGCAGTCGCTTTCGACCACCGCTTTGGAGTCCTCAAGGATAACGGAGTAGATAACGAGTTGGTGCAGGCGTTCAAGAATTTGTTGTATGTCTCGCAATTCTCTGAGCCAGGCCATATGCTAACACACGAACTTAGCATCGATACGGTGTTGAACCCATCTTCATTGGATGTCATATTCAAGTCAATCTGGAGATTCCTTCCTCAACCGGTTCTGAGGTGCTTGAAGTATTTGCCTTACAGAGAGTACCGCCGTTTCGCGACATACCTGCAAACAGCCATTCAAACTGGAAAGACTATCATCAGTGAAAAGGCAGCTGGTACCGAAAAGGGCAGCAAGGACATCATCAGCATCCTCGGTATGTTCCCCGCCGAGGCATGATTCATGTATGATGGCTCACGAGCCTCGGTGTCTTAGTACAGTCCAACCTTATGGAAGACGCACGAGCTCAGCTCAGCGAAAGAGAAATATTGTCGCAGATAGCGTGAGTGATAGATAGCATCACACATGATATGCCAGTAATGAGTACCTCACTCTAGCACCTTCCTGGTCGCGGGTCATGATACTACCGCCTCAACTCTCACGTGGCTACTATATGAGCTCTCGAAGCACCCGGAGGATCAGCATCGCATCCGTGACGAGATTAAAGCAGCAAGAGCGAATGCGGAAGCTCGTGGAGATGATGATTTGCTGCCCAGTGATTTTAATAATATGGATTTCACCAATGCAGTTATTAAAGTTTGTCCACTGCTTGTTTCTGACATTCTATTCTCAAGTTCATTTATCTCCAAGGAAGGACTCAGGTTGCATCCTATAGTTCCTACATTGATCCGGGAAGCAGATTCGGATGATGTTATACCGCTTTCTCAGCCAATTGAGACCAGGTCCGGAAAGATTATTAAAGAAATACCGATCTCGAAAGGCCAAGGCATCACAGCATCTATTTGCACCTATAACAGGTTGGTTCCATTATTGAGACGTTGCTCCCTCACTCAGATCATACTTCTCAGGCTCCAAAGCGTTTGGGGAGAAGATGCGGACGAGTGGAACCCAAGCCGTTTCCTGGACGATGGCAGGGAAAGGTCATCGTTGGGAGTTTTCGCTAATCTGTGCGTATTTTCATTCATTACAATCTCTCGTGAGCTAAATCAGTCGGACACTCAGAATGACTTTCTGTAAGCTATTTAAAGTTCTTTTTCTGAAAACCTAATCTCACGTGTTTCAAACGAAGCGGCTGGTCTCCGTGCTTGCATCGGGTAAGCGAAATAGTCAGCCAGTAGTATTATTGATTCTCATTTTTATTTTTCTGTGACTAGCTGGCGTTTTGCGTAAGTTCATGTTCATGATCAGAGATGCTGACCATTAGACTCACTCGGGAACTACAGAGTTCTTGAGATGCAAGCCGTGCTCGTGGAGCTTGTTGAGAATTTCGAGTTTCGATTCCCTGAAGGTGTCGAGATCATTCGATTGAATGCTGGACTCATGGCCCCTATGGTTGAGGGCAAGAGCCATGAAGGTCTCCAGATGCCCTTGGAAGTCAGTGTCATTGCGTAAATTGGGATGTCTCTGACAGAGGTGGTGGATGCGGAAGACAACATTACTAATTTAGATAGCATATGCCCAACGCCAGTTACTTACCTCTCGTATCTCTCGGTAGTCTTCTGTATCAGTCACTGGTCGTATTGATTTTGATCACGTGAGACAATTCCGAGACTTGTGATTATGAGTCTTGAACCCGACATTGAGCTTCCTATCCAACGGCGAACACAGAATGGTAGAAGGCATCTTGTCAAACTCAGTGATAGATTCCAAAGTAGGTGTGATGTGTTATCCACTTTCCTGCACCACTGATTCACTCTGGCAGGCGAAAACCAAAGCGAAAACGCGGTATCTAAAGCGTAAAAAGTCGCGACGCCAAGCTAGAAAGTCTGCAGCCCCAAAACAGAACAATACGGCACAGCGTCATGAAGAGACGGACGAAGAAGACAGAAGTGATACTGAAAGCGAAGACCATACGCCTCGAGAACGAGCTTCAAATGGTAGCCACTCAAAGGAACTGAAGGAGACACAGGAGGGCGGCAGAGAAGAGAGACCCCAAAAGAAGCGAAAGCTATCATTTTCACATTCTGAAGAAGGGGAAAATTGCATGTCAGAAGTTGAAGAGGTGGAAGTGGCTAATGAAGTAGATTCTCCTCTCCCCGCCGCCGCGCCGCGAACCTCCAAGTCCCCCGAACCGCAGATGTCTCTCTCAGTATTCCCCCTTCCGACTTTACCTGATGCGCCGCCTAAATCTATACTCGCATTGCAAGGTCTTGATCAAGCTTTAGTCGAAGCTGAAGTTGTCAATCCATCCTCTCGACTACCCATAATACCCAAAGGAGACGATCCTCGCACTGGTTTATCCGAAAGGACAAGAAGACGCCTCATAGAATTAGGGATTACTGAATTATTTGCTGGTAAGATCCGTTAATCCACTTGCACACATATCCTGACAAGTTTACAGTTCAGACTGCACTTCTCCCTTTTCTGCTAGGTTCTTCCGCCATGCGGAGGTCACTGTACACACCGTTTGACCTGTTACAGGACGTATGTGTTTCCGCGCCAACTGGAAGTGGGAAAACACTCGCATATGTGCTCCCAATCGTTGAGGTAACTACTCGCGCAATTTTTGGAAATCTTCATTGATTCGATGAGGTCAGATTCTGTCAACAAGAATTGTAACCCATCTCCGTGCTCTCATTGTTCTCCCGACGCGTGACTTAGTCATGCAAGTTCGAGAAACATTAGAAGCGATCGCAAAAGGACGAGGTTTGAAGGTTTGCTTTTTTCATCTGATCCTTGACCAGTTTTCATCTCAAATCTGAACCTAGATTGGTGTAGCCACCGGACAGCACTCGTTCGCTCACGAGCAGTCGCAACTAGTTGCGGACATGTCAGCCAAGTACGTTCCCCTCTGTCCGCCAGTCCATGCTTTGTACCCGTACTGACATTTGAGGAAGACTCTCTGGTGGATCAAGTAAAGTTGACATTTTGATCTGTACGCCTGGGCGCCTTATTGATCATCTCAACGGAACACTCAACTTTTCTCTTCAACACCTCCGGTTCTTGGTCAGGCCTCTTCAGCCTATCATACGTTTCCTTAATGATGGCGTTTTTTGCTAGATAATAGATGAAGCCGATCGATTGCTTGCTCAGTCATTCCAAGACTGGCTGGCTCAAGTTCTTGCTGCCACGCAATCATCTCCCAGAGTGGTGCCTGAGACAGCTGAAACCAAAACCCTAGCCCCCATTTGCGATTCTCTTGCCCCCGCTTTTCTTCACCTTCACGGGGAAGTAGACCTGCACACCGACATCGACGAAAAGAAAGATCCCTCATGTCAAAAACTACTATTTTCTGCGACACTTACCAGTGACCCGGGAAAGCTTGCGGCTCTGGACCTCCGAAATCCAAAGTACTTTGTTGTGCAAGGTCTATCTGATGAATCAGAAATCGATGGTATTCCCAATATTATTGCAGAACGGTTCACCATGCCCGAAGCACTAAAGGTACGCGACTACAAACTCGATCCTGCCAGAAGTCTACTCATGAGCCACAGGAGCACATGATAATCTGTGAGGCCCCTCAGAAACCATTAATGCTCTTCCATCTTGTACACAACCATTCCGTCCGCAATGCGCTTGTTTTCACAAAGTCGTCCGAATCGGCCTCTCGTCTTGTCCGTTTGTTCGAATTCTTCGAGGCTGCTACCTCCTCCAGCGGAAATCCAATTGTCGTTCGGTCGTATTCGAGTGATCTTCCGACTAACGAGCGCAGGACCATATTGGAGAAGTTCAAGGCTCAAGAAGTTCATCTGGAAGTTCAATACATTTTGTTTCTGCGGCCTTCTGTACTGACCAGACTTTAGGCTCATATGCTCAGATCTCATATCAAGAGGTATCGACATCAGCCATGTATCGCACGTAGTCAGTTATGACGCACCGGTGGATATAAGAAAATATGTACACCGGGTTGGTCGAACTGCTCGAGCAGGGAGGACTGGAGACGCTTGGACGTTGGTTGAAGAACAGGAGGTATGTCACTTGATGACCAGCCTGTGCTATTCTCGCTCATTGAGCTTTCAGGCCCATTATTTCAAATCCATGTTAAGAAGCGCTGGTCACCTGGAAAGGGTCCAACGAGTGAGAATATCGGAGAAAGATACGGCTTCGCTTTCATCGGCGTACGAGGTCAGCATACATAATTTATTCTCATGTAGTACAAATGATAGATGCGCGTCCTCCTAGATATCCCTGCGGAACCTCCGGAACGCGTACGCACGGTAGCTTTCAGCGACCTTGTTGAGCCCTGTTATTATTAACTGGTCAGCGTCAACGTCGGCAGGCTTTTGTGGAGGATTGACGTTCATCGTAATGAGTCGCATATACCGACTTCGTGTGATGATCAGTCCCCTACTTAATTCTCTGCATTGTGGTCGATTGCATTTGCATCGACTCCAGTCAAATTTCAGAGCAGCTCTGAACGTTTGCCCAAGGGATTTGTCTGCCGACCGCAGTTTTGTAAACTAGATGCGATTGGCTATGCGTCATCACGCTGCCGTGGAACGTTTGGCAGAACACGAGGCCAATCGTCAAAATTAAGACAGGACAGAATTAATTGCCATGTCCAATCCGATACCACGAATGCCTGGGTGTCCTGTAACATCTGACGGTACTCGATACTACGGAACAACGGGTTGATTGTCGGAAGTTGAAATTTGAAATTTCGTGGTTTGACTTTTAGCATTGCCGACTTATCTTTTTCTTTCAATTGGGGACTGGCCAGCGTTCTGCAAACGGCTGTAACGTTGAGTTAACATTTAACCCTACTCGATAACAGTTTGTTTATTTTTTTGAGCGTGCAGTATGAAATGAACTGTCAAAGTTCCTGTTTCACCAATAGATTAAGGTTTATTCCAGGGTGACAAGCGAAAATGCATTTGCAAATTCGAAATGAAGTTAACAGCGGCATCGCGGCACGTCGCGACGTCTCCCTAATGTAGCAGATATAAAAAGTCAGATAGCCTGGATTTGGCCTGCGTAAGCAGCCGCTGTCTTTTTTTAGCGACTTGTCGGGAATTTCGTCAGCAGTATGACGAGCTCCATGCGTGATTTATGATTATGACTGCACACATGTACTAAGGTATAGTACTTAACACGACCAATATTAATCACCAGGGTCCCGGGTCAGCGTCTCTTGTCTTTCTCCACTACCTGATGGCGCCTTCTGAACGAGTCAAGTTCCAAGATGTTGAGCTCGACACCCCTGAGAAGGCTCAGGTATCTGAATCGGAGTCCATGTCAGACAATGGTCGAACCACGCAGTCGTTTATATCTCGGTGAGTACTACATTTATCTTGAGGTGGCGGTTGTAGGCTTGTGGCCTACCACCAGTAATTCGCGTTCCACCTTCCGCTATGACATGGTTACATCATTAACGACGTTTTAGGCTCTTTCTTTTTGGGAGGAATGGTAGTCCTCCTCCCCCAAAGAAATCCTTCCACGACGCAGATCTAATCCCTGAGGCCACGGCTGGCTTCGTCAGTCTTCTATGGTTCACCTGGATAACGCCTCTGCTTTCCCTTGGCTATGCTCGTCCACTCGAGTCATCAGACCTTTATCGACTCCAGGAAGAACGCGGCGCCTTGCCGGTTGCCGACGCCATTTTAATATCGTTCAAGACTCGGCAAAAGAAGGCTGCTGAATATAACGAGCGTTTGACTAAGGGTGAAATTGGCCCAGGGTTGAAGGGTTTATGGTGGTCTATACGGGGCGTTCGCGCAGAACGCGAGAAGCAATGGAGAGAAAAGGACGGAAAGCGCAAAGCAAGTCTCATTTTCGCAATGAATGACAGCATCTTTTGGTGGTTTTGGTCTGCTGGTGTTTTGAAAGTCATCGGCGACACAGCACAGATTACTAGTCCCCTTGTCGTCAAGGTCAGGACTTTTCTGCAAAATCTCTTTTCCTGTCACTCATGTTGGTGTCTGTAGGCGATCATTAATTTTGTCACAGCGTCTTACACAAACCATCTAACTGGTAAATCAACGCCTCCAATTGGCGAGGGAATTGGCCTTGCATTTGGCTTACTGGCTTTGCAACTCATCTCGTCATGGTGCAACAATCACTTCTTCTACCGTAGCATGACTAGTGGTGTCCTTCTTCGTGGCGGTCTTATTACGGCGATATACTCCAGATCACTTCGACTAACCGCGGGAGCTCGCGTCAACTTAAGCAATGGCGAATTGGTCAACCACATATCTACTGATGTCTCGCGGATAGATTTCTGCCTGGGCTACTTCCACATGTCATGGACGGCTTTGATTCAACTCACTATTTGCCTGGTCTTACTACTGATCAATCTCGGCCCGAGTGCACTCGCCGGTTTTGCGCTTCTCATTGTCGCGACGCCCGTCCAGACCTATGCTATAAAACGTCTCTTTTCCCTTCGCATGAAAAGCATGGCATGGACAGACAAGCGTTCCAAGATCTTACAAGAGGTCCTCAGCGGCATGCGTGTCATCAAGTTTTTTTCCTGGGAAGTCCCATTCCTGAAGCGTATTTCTGAGTATCGACAGAACGAGACGGCGTACGTGAATATGCCACCTATTTCCCGGGTCTTGATTGATATTTATTTCCCATTCAGATATATCCGCACCCTCCTGATCATGAGAGCCGCGATGAACGCTATTGCTATTTCTCTCCCGAGTCTCGCTTCGGTCCTTGCCTTCGTCACATATTCGTTGACTGGACACAGTCTTACAGCGGCGAATATATTCACTTCGTTGACTCTATTCAACTTGGCTCGCATGCCTTTAATGTTCTTACGTGCGTCGTTTATTGTCATTTTCAGTCTGTAATCTCACATACCTTTCCAGCCTTGTCTCTGAGTAGCATTGCTGATGCATCCACAGCATGCGGCAGGCTGCTGGCTGTTTTCGAAGCAGAAACGCTTGACGAGACACTCGCCATAAATTGCGACCTCAATGCCGCCGTCAGAGCTGAAGGTGCCAGCTTTACTTGGGATAGTCCACCCCCTCGGCCCGAGGATCCCAAAAAGAAGGGCAAGGGCAGCAAGATGGGCATGAATACGGGCAAGCGAAAGCTTCCTTCAACGCCTTTACCAGCTCCTGCAGATGGAAATATTTTCAAAGTTACGGGCATTGACTTGGAAATTCCACGGGGCCAACTTGTTGCCATCGTTGGAGCCGTCGGCACGGGAAAAACCTCCTTCCTTCAAGGTCTGATTGGCGAAATGCGGCGGACTTCTGGTAAGGTTGAATTCGGTGGCTCCGTTGGTTATTGTGCCCAAATCGCTTGGATCCAGGTAGGTTTGCTGATTAGTCTTTTGACATTGATGGCTAAGAGAAAACAGAATACAACCATTCGGGAAAACATCTGTTTTGGCCGTCCATTTGAAGAGGAGCGTTACTGGAAGGCTGTTCGAGATGCGTGTTTAGAGCCTGACTTGGAGATGTTGCCCAATTACGACCTTACAGAAGTTGGCGAGAAGGCAATGTTTGTTCTTCGTCCTGCAGGACTATTAACTGATGCTTTTGCACAGGGTATCTCACTCTCTGGCGGCCAAAAGCAGCGTATCAACATATGTCGCGCGATCTATTGCGATACCGACATCCAAATATTCGACGACCCACTGTCTGCTCTAGATGCACACGTCGGAAAGGCGGTATTCCAGAATGTGTTGAAGAAAAACGCAGACAAAACTCGCATCCTGGTTACCCATGCCCTCCACTTCCTTCCTGAGGTCGACTATATATATACTCTGGTTGACGGGCGCATTGCCGAACGTGGCACATATACCGGACTCATGGCTAATGACGGTGCATTCTCCAAATTTGTCTCAGAATTTGGGTCAAAGGAGGATTCTACGAAGAAAGAAGAGAAAGCAGCAGAGGGTGCAGAGATCGAAGACAAGAAAATTCAGAGAGGATCCGCTGGGAAAGCGATGATGCAAGAGGAAGAGCGCAACACTGGTGCCATAAAGCGGGAAGTATACCGAGAGTATCTCGCAGCAGCTCACGGCCCTGTGCTCTTGCCGCTGTTACTGCTCTCTGTAATCCTCATGCAATGCTCCAGTGTCATGTCTTCGTATTGGTATGTGATTTCCCCATCTCGTGGTCATTTCACTAATATAGTTTGTTAGGCTCGTTTACTGGCAAGAAGAGTGCGTGGATGTCACAACCCCTATAACTTTGAGTGCTTACTACTTCCATAGCAAATGGCACCAACCGGCAGGATTTTATGTGAGTTCTCTATTGTACATGACCGAAGCACCACTGATGGTTGTCAATGCAGACTGGCATCTATGCTGCTCTTGGTGTCTCCCAGGCGTTGACAATGTTCATGATGGGAGGTGTATTTGCCCTACTCACTTACTATGCTTCCATACAGTTGCACAGGGTAAGTGCCTTGTTACGTGTTGGTGGATGCTGACCCTAATACCATTCGTTAGAGATCAATTCAGCGAGTAATGTATGCCCCGATGAGTTTCTTCGAGACAACGCCTTTAGGCCGCATTATGAATCGCTTTGCCAAAGGTATGTTTGAAAAGGTTTCGATCACTTGAATTTTCTGACACATAATGGAAGATATTGACACTGTGGATAATTTAATTGGCGGTGAGCGCCTGAGCATCGAAGTCCTGTCGCGAGTCATTTCTGACGAGAATAAATCTTGCATTTGCAGATTCCCTCAGGATGCTCACAGCAACAGCATCACAAATCATCGGAGCAATCATTCTCATATCCATCATCTTACCATATTTCCTTATCGCGGCCTTCTTCATTTCAATCTGCTATTACTATGCTGCATTATTCTACCGTGCGAGTGCACGTGAGTTGAAGGTCGGTCATTTTGATGAAGTTTGTCGAATTTCTACCGACGCAGAGGTTCACAGCGTTTGGATGCACTCCTGCGATCCTCGCTTTATTCCCACTTTTCTGAGTCATTATCAGGCTTGACTACGATTCGCGCTTATGGCGAACTCGACCGATTCCGCTCAGAAAATATCCAGCTCATGGATATCGAGAATCGGTAAGAATTGTAATTACATGCGATCTTGATCATTGCTGATGTTTTTCAGTGCTTACTGGCTGACGGTTGTCAACCAGCGATGGCTCGGCATTCGTCTTGATTTCCTCGGCTCATTGCTGACTCTCGCCGTCGCACTATTGACTGTTGGAATTCGATTCAGCATCTCTCCGGGGCAAACCGGTGTGACGCTCTCGTATATAGTCATGGTGCAACAGGTAGTGTTCCGCTGTTCCCTTTTGTTCGAGTTTTAGTTGATAGCCAACTCAGTCTTTCGGATGGATGGTCCGCCAAGTTGCTGAGGTCGAGAACGACATGAATTCCGTGGAGCGTGTCGTGCACTATGCGAAAGAGGTCGAACAGGAGGCCGCGCATGAAGTTGAAGGCAGCCCTGCGCCGGCCGACTGGCCTTCTCGCGGCGAAATCGTCATGAAGGAAGTGGTTATGAGATACCGCCCGGAGTTACCACCTGTTCTGAAGGGCCTGAGTATGTCTCTCTCCCCTGGAGAGAAGATCGGTGTCGTTGGCCGGTGAGTATCTTTTTTGTTCTATGTAACTCTGTGGCTTATTGGATGCAGGACTGGTGCCGGGAAATCATCCATTATGACCGCTATCTATCGCATGGTGGAACTGGCATCCGGGTCGATCTCTATTGATGGCGTGGACATTTCGACCGTTGGTTTAGCGCAACTCAGAAAAGGGTTGTCGATTATCCCTCAGGATGCTGTAAGTGGCGTGTGTAGCGTTTGTTTGAACTTAAGCTGATTATGCGATATGCCTGCAGTTCCTTTGTGCGTGATAACGCGCTAAATATGGGAACCTGTTAACTGACCGTTTCACCATAGTCTCCGGTACTCTTCGGACTAACCTCGATCCTTTCGGGCTACACGATGATGCCAAGCTTTATGACGCAATGAAGCGGGCGTATCTTGTGGAGTCAAACAGTGATCTTCCGTCTACCTCGGCATCGCCCCCTGCTGAAGGGCAGTCAGCGCCTAGATTTAGTCTTGACAGCTCCATCGACAGCGAAGGCAACAATTTGTCGATCGGACAACGTTCTCTTGTCTCGTTGGCGAGAGCTCTTGTGAACGACACCAAGATCCTAATTCTTGACGAGGCTACGGGTAATTCTGATCTTTGCCCTGGTAGCGAATATATTCTCATGGATTTCTATGTAGCTTCCGTCGACTACGAGACCGACAGCAAGATCCAGCATACCATTGCCAACGAGTTTAAAGAACGCACAATCCTGTGCATTGCACGTAAGTTCGAGAAGACTTGTCGCTTTGCATTAACTTAAAGCAAATACGTAGATCGTCTCCGGACCATCATTGGATACGACAGGATATGCGTGATGGATGCTGGAACTATTGCTGTACGTCCACATGTCTTTAAGTCGTTCTACTCCGTACTGACCATTCATTCAGGAATTCGATACCCCTACTAATCTCTTCGCCATGCCGGATAGTATATTTCGCGGAATGTGCGAACGATCTTCTATCATTCTCGATGACATTCTTTCTGCATCCAAACACGCAGCGTAATGACTCATACCTAGACTATATAGACTACATACAGAATCGCAGGTTATCTTATATACATTGCCACATTAAAGTTAAGGTGCTTGCAACCATGTTATGCAACAATTACATACTGGAGGGGAATGAAATCCACAAAATACAAGGGAACGCTAGGTAACGCAATGGTTAGATGGTCATGTAGATGCATGGGACCGAAGATCTGGGGCGGCCTCTGCACTTTGTCTTCCAAGCTCCCCCAGCTCCATGCCGTCTGGAACTGAGACCACCAATCTCTCACATACGATATTCTTCAAACCCGCCACTGCAGATATGATACTCTGTACACTTCCTTCCAGCAAACCACAAGAACCCCCCAAAACACGCCTTAAGACAGCGTCCACCGTCCTCGCGAAAGCCTGGACCAGTATCATAGTTATATCCAAAACACACTGCACATGCATCATTAGATCTGATAAACCTACATACCGTACGCACTGTCGGATCCAGCATAGGACTCCGCCTCACCAGACAATAAACAAGAATTTTTCTTTTTTTTTAACAAAAAATGCAAGACAATATGTCATTCATTCTTGATCCATAACAAGTACGATGCAAAGTTCCAAGCTCCATCATCCAACTCCCATGCAACAGACATGGAGAATATATGCTGAGCGACATGATGAGATACAATAGCTACGTCCAGCGTGCAATAAGGATCATCCAATAAACATACAGAAGACACGCCAAGCGATGACAAGGAGAAGAAAACACACTGGGAAGAGGGAATATTCGATGCAAATGGAGTGTCGATGGTATAAAGTGATTCGTCCAAATACATATACAATAGAATGAAATAAGTGTCGTAGTCGTAGAGAGAGAAAAGGTTCGTGAAGAATTGGAGACTATACTAGAGCACGGCAACAGGAAGTTAGCAGTAGTGACAGGTACAGGCCAAGGGGGACGTACAGTCGTACGCTGAACTATGTCGCGTTGCGGGCAGGAACGATATACCCATAGACCAACTTCTTCGGGTCTTGGGGACTGAAGGTGCGACATCCCTTCTTAGCGCGGGCCTTGCTATCAAGGAGAGGTTCGCATTTCTCCTGATGCCGATCCAAAGAATCGGACCTCGACCACCGCTTGCCGCAATAGGGGCATTCGTAGGACGTAGTATAGTGGACGCCCTCAATGTGACGGCCCAAATTGAGCATAGCCTCTGATCTCGAGCAATTTTCGAATTTGCAGGAAGTCGTGTCGTTGAATTTGACACCATGCCAAAAAAGCAGGTGATGTACGATGCGGGCCTTGTTCATCTCTACGAAGAGCCCGCAGGGCTGGTCCGTCCAATCGCATGCTCGTACGCAAGTCATCCCTGTGGGTAGTTCGTTCGTAATCTTGACGGACCGTTTGGCGTAGGAATCATCGAGTTCCATCGCCCCAAATCTCCTCGTTCGAAGAAGTTTACCGAGGGCATCATGAGTCCTGCGACTGCTGATGTCCACCGGCTTCGGGTCGTGAACAGGCAAAGCCATGACTACGGCACTGGCGTCCGCTAGACTGTAAGAACCAAACTTCCCCTCTCTGATTTCGTCGTCTTCGTCATCCAAGCATCTGCGCTTGCGCGTGATTGGCGGGAGAGACGAACTCGTACTGCCCTCCTCGGATTGAACGGTATGGCGAGTTTTACGCTTGGGAGGCTTGGCACACGCCATCCCATCGGGTGCAGAGGAAGATGGCTCCAGGCTGCTGCCATCACTCAGATACATTGTCGCGTCAGAGTGTGACGCGTCCGGCATAAAGGTGTCGGCATCCGTCATCGTGTTCTGCAAGTGCGCGTTTTGCCCTTGGGAGGATGGCACTTTGGGGTCATACGCACGGGGATCCCCTGCTATCCAAAGTTCTAGGTCGACGACGGTGGGATAGTAATTCTCAGCAAAATTAGGTCCATTCGCATGCGATTTACCATCATGTGCAGACTGGGACCATGCATGGCCTTCAAGCGACCCTTGAGGGACGGCAGAGGGCTGCGGAGAATAGTATTGGTTCGGGTCCATTGGGGGAAACTGGGGGAGACCAGCCACCGGAGCAGTGAAGTGGTTCAACGTCGGAAACGACGTCTGATTATTTTGGGCATCCTGTAACGCCAAAGACCTAGAGAAATAAATGAGCAACGGTGGGGACTCGGTCGGGGTGGCACGTACACTTCCTTTAGGTATTCATCTTCCTCGCAGGCCTGATCCCATCTGCCAAAGGCCGTCAGTTTGAGTCGATGTTTTGAACGAGGTAGAACCACATACAAGGCCTTTATGGCGGCCACAACGTCTGGATGAAGAAACTCTTGTACGTCTTCCGAGATATCTTCGGGGTTGTTTCCAGGCTGAGAACACGGAAGGATAGACCCGCTAAGAAAATGATCAGATGAACCGCGTCATCCGACTCGAGATTGAACACCAACCTATCCGACATTTGAGAACTGTTGTATGAGGCACTAAACGCGGAATATATCGTCAGCGTATGAAGATACCGAGTCGACATGTAGGTAGACTTACATAGATATATCGATGATTTGAACGCGTGATATGAAGTGGTTAAGATGACAAGATAAAGTGCCAAAGTAAAGAGGACGAGAGATAGTGAAGTGAAAGAGGAAACAACACCACCTTTTAAACCTCGCAACAAGTGTAAAAGCGTAAGATAAAGGACGCCTGTGGACGCGCATTGTCCTCCGACAACATGTCGCAAAAGGGCAAGCGTTTGTGGTTCCCTCACCATAGGAAACGCGTCTGTGGCCATGGATTCCACTGTTTTGCTTTGAAGGGCCATACGTGCATCAATCCACAAAAGCACAAACCTTCCACCGCATGTCGCTCATCCTTTGTAGACCTAGACGCGTGTGTAACGATAAAGTAAGTACTGGCACTTCTTCACTAGAGGATATGACATTACAGGTGCGTACAGCAGTACAACTCCATTGAGGTTCGAAGTATCGCAACAATGCCATTTTCGAGGAGCATGGTCAAGGCACACTCAGCTACGACCGCAAGCTTTGGCAGCGGTACCCGCTTGAGACAGCAGCAAGCGACCTCCAGCACAATCGGGCAGCTGATACATTACGGTTGAACGTTGTGCAGTAGAGAAACGGCAGATGTGAAGGCGCGTAGCATCCCAGGCCTGAAAATTTTGACATGTGTAGCGTCAATCGCATGTTTAGTTGTAAAGACGTCCACCTTCGCTGTTCATTGCGTCATGACCGAGCCTAGTCCTTACCTTTGATGCGGAAATTGGAGGGCATGGTATCACCTAGCCACTCAATGGACACCGCAATACTTTTTCAGATAGAAAGATAGGTTGACATTACCGTTTACATGAAGATGTTACGAGCTAACTGGCAATGTAACAGAGAGCACGCAGCCCGTAATACCCTCATTATCATGAGATGGGGGTAGCATTCTCTGGAGTAGACGTCAACAACTTCATTTTGAATCAGAAATACTTGAACTTGAAGATACATCACATATTCAATCAGCCTGAGATAGGCATCTCAGTACGTGACTTTGGTTATCACGATCCTGTCAATATGAAGCTGCACGCATAACGCAAGGTTTGTGTTGATACCAGAATTCGCCATAGTAGTTAGTTGTGACTAGCGCATGAGACAAAGTCCAAACGACAAGCGTAGATGTTGTTTTGGTCTGTTGTCCAAAGGCTTCTGGGTGTTGCCTTATTCGGAAGTCACTATGATGTAGGTTCTCGATCGACCATGTTTCAACGTTCAACTTTGAGCTCCCCTAATTTAAAATTGATCTTATCACCCAAATTCTGCAGAACATCATGAAAATAATATTGCATTTTGAACGAAAGCCACATCGTTTTGTTGACAAAGGGACGTGGGCGATACTAGTAAGTGCACAAAGCAAAGAGTGTTAAGCACGCTCAAAACTTTCGCGTTTAAGATCCATCCTCGCTGGACCTTTTCTCCCCGGCACGCCGACCATCTTGCTTTCCTCTCCCAGCAGGCCTTATGAAGGCGCACTAGAGTTTGTGGTGAATCGTAATGTTTGCTCCCATCGAGGACTGACTTACTGCTGAATCCCATCACCTCTTCCTCTTCCCAATCTTCGCCGCTCACGTCAAATGAGCTAGTGGCTGGCTGGCGCTATTCTGGATTTGACGAATAAATCCAGTCTCTTCTCCAGTAAGTTTTAGTTGGTTATCTGTTCCACTCGTAGAAGAAATTAGCTCACCTCCATCTTGAAGATACCTGGGCACTTGCCCCGGTGCTTGACCCACAATACAGGATGGTACCTGGAGCACTTGTCAAGGCTAATGGCCTTCTGACATCCTCGGTGTACTCGTCATAATCCAACTCTTCTTTGCGTTGGTCCTCGGGTTTTCTCTGCCTGCTACAGAGCGCGATGACTTCTTCGCGGTTGCCGTTTTCGGCACACAAGCTCTCAGGAACGAGCTGCAGAGCGTTTGGCGCGTTTCGTGCACCGTTGGCGTTGTAAGGGTGATGGGAAGGGTGGAACTCATAAAAGAGACTTTCCAGTGCTCATGGACGAGGCGGCTGACCGTTGGCTAGTCGATGAGAGCTCCGTACATCGAAGTACGTAGCTGTATACGGGACCTAGATGTGTCTTTCATTAAATCCATCGTGCGCACTATACTTATAATTGTAGATCTACCGGCCCAGGCCCGTCTATGGTGATTCAGCAGGAACAACAGTCACTGACGCTGCTCCGTGGACTGATCTAATAAATATTCATCGAACGAAATTCACACCAACTCCAACATGCAAAGACCCTGCTATAAGTGGACCGATATTTTCTTGACGGCGCGTTGATCAACTCCACAAATCACTAAAACTCGCGCGTCAGTGCCAACGGGTATACTGCACCGATGTGAAAGCAGAAACACGACTCACGTGCATGCAGAACAAACCCATGACCTGGTAGCAGGTGAGTCATGTTATCAAATCCAAAACTACCGATACTCACGCAATAATTTTGAGGGCAGCCCCTGCAATCCACAAAGAGGCAAAAAGTGGGACATGTATCGGTGCTAGCCGCATCAAGGGGCATGGCAAAGATTGATGATGGTAAAACAGCAACGGCGGCGAGGACAATTGCAGAGGAGAAGCGCATTGTTTGCAGTGACTCGTGTGATATTGGATCAGATAATTCTGAAGGAATACGGCTAGTTTTTATGTGCTGAATATTGTTCTCTGAAATTCTTCTTGCGTGGTTGTGCCTTCCAACAGATGCCTATCTAATATGCCAGCAAATTGCCAGCCAAGGTCTATTGGCAATTTGGGGAACTACTGAACATTCGCGTGTCCAACTAGCCATCGACGAGGTACCACACTTACATATCGGAGTCATCTGCACATGAATTGAAAATCCTCATTACATGGCTTGAGCTCATTTTCCAATCGAGCTTCACTGGCACCTGGACCTCGAGCATCGACGATCAACGATGCGGACGCAAAACAGGCTGAAACGGACGAGTGACACGCTGGCTGCCACGAAGAACTGTCAATTCGGGTCACCATCAGACGTGTTTTTGCGTTGTCGGTGTCGTCCCGGGCCTTTGACACCAATCGAGGCTAGCTAGTACGTAGTACATCAATGCATCACTGACTACAAGATCACTGCAAGACATGTCACGGGGTTTAGTCTGACTTGGTCAATTACGATTTGCGCACCCGCAGATCGGCCAGATCACTCAGTACTCAGTACTCAGTGGCCCTGCAATACACATACATGCCAGGTTTGTTGACCCGCAATATTGTAGGGCTAGGGCCGCCTATGTAACGAAAGCAGCTTGAGACTCATAAAGTTGAGGCCCATCCGAGATGCTCTCTCAGGAAGACCACTGATATTATTAGATCATAGCAAGATCACATTTACTGTATCTAAATCATTAGGTATCTCTACTCGCGTCGGAAATACTGTGTTTCACCTACCACCCTCCAGGGACATTAGGAGTCCTAGGACTACCAGCTCTTCTGCGAGAAGGGAGCCCTGGGGTCGTAGATGGCCTCCGAGAGCTTGCATCACCATCCTGCGACCCAAGGTTCAGCTCCATATCCAATTTCCTAGCCATTTCCCTGTCCGTCTCCTCCACCTGCCTCCTACGCTCCTCCTTGCGCCTACGTTCCATCTGTTCCTCATGCGCCTGCTCACGGCGGGCAAGCTCGCGGTCTAATACTTCTTGCTGTCGCCGTTCCTCAGCGGCCCTCTGCTCTCGCTCGCTCTCCTCCTGTGCACGTCGTGCAAAGGCAAGATCCGCTTCTTCCTGCTTGCGACGATCCGCTTCTTCCGTTTCAAATTGAGCACGAGCGAAAGCAGCGTCGGCAGCCTCCTGCTCAGCGCGCGCCTTGATGCGGGCAAGCTCAGCTTGCCACCTTCGTTCGGCTTCTTCCTCTTCTGCACGCTTCCGACGAGCCTCCTCTTCCCGTTTGCGACGTGTCTCTTCTTCCTTTTTGCGACGAATTTCTTCTTCTTCCCTTTTGCGACGTGCTTCTTCCTCTCGCCTGATCCGCTCCTCTTCAAGCCTCCGACGTAATTCCTCTTCGCGTTTCCGACGCTCCTCTTCGGCCCTTCGACGTACATCCTCCTCGCACCTGATCCGGTCCTCTTCTTCTTGTTTACGTCTGGCTTCTTCTGCTTTGCGCAGTTCTTCTTCGACTCTTCTACACACCTCCTCCTCTCGTTTCAGTCTCTCTTCCTCCTCTCGTCGCTGGCGCTCTTCTTCTTCTCTCTGCCTTTGCTCTGTCTCCCATTTCAATCGCTCTTCCTCGCGTCGCTTTTGCTCCTCAGCATCCCTCCTCAGCTCCTCCTCCTGTCGCTTCCTCTCTTCTTCAGCAGCTCGAGCCTGCGCTTCCTCTGCCTCGCGCTTCCGTGAATCTGCCTCCTCAGCAGCCTTCTGTTCAGCCACCACCTTCCGTCGTTCTTCCTCCCTGGTGCGTTCTTCCTCCCTGATGCGTTCCTCCTCTTCGCGCTTTTGATCGTCTCCTGGGACTGTAGGTACGGCAGAAGAGGCAGGAGGCTGATCCGGATGGTTCTGCAAGGGGGAAGTGGGAGCGGCTCCCAAACCAAGTGCTGGCGAGGCAGTCGGTGCGTTGTTATGATATTCTTGCACCGGCGGAGACTGTTGCTCCCCTCGTGCTACTGCCGGGGTCCCCTGTGGGCTTCCAGGGAGTGGAGGTGGCGGCGGCGGCGGCGAAAAATACGGTGCTTTGGGAGGAAGTTGAGATTGGGGAGGAGGGACTTGGGATTGCACGGGGGGAGGCGGAGGGAAATAGGATTGTTGTTGGTATGGCTGCTGTTGATGTGGTGCGGGAGTGTATGTCTGAGGTTGCTGTTGGGTCGAATGAACATATCCTTGTAGCTGTGATGAAGGGGGATATGATTGCTGGTTGGGAAGTGGGGTGTATGACTGAGGTGGAGGTTGATATGGTTGAGCCGAGTAGCTCTGGGGATGAGGGGTTGGTGGTGGCTGATATTGTGGCGCGGGAAGCGGAGCTTGATGAGGGGGTGGCGGGGGTTGATATTGCGGGGTGGGAGACGGAGCCTGATAAGGCTGATACTGGTAAGGCTGCGGAGAAGATGACGAGTATTGCTGTGATTGTGGTGAGGGCGGCGGCGCATAATTATGGGGCGTATAAGATTGTTGATATGGTTGAGGAGGCGGAGATGATGTTTGCTGAGGAGGTACATATCCTTGCGACAAGGAAGCGTATTGTTGGGGAGGAGGTGAAAATGTTTGTTGAGAAGGAGCATATCCTTGTGACGATGAAGAATATTGTTGGGGGGCTTGGCCCGACAGGTAATGATTAGATTGCCATTGTCCTTGCTCGTGATGAAGCTGTGGCTCTGGGGTATGGGGCTGTGCCATGGGAAACGAGGGCTGATAATGCTCATTCGGCGGATCGTCTGTCATAACTAAGGGTGTGCGAACCCCCACAAGTTCTGGAGAAAGCTCGTATGGACGTTCTTGGACAGGAGTCTGTAACAATGATATTGGAGTTGGTGGAGTCGTGTAGAACGAGGGCGAGTCGCTCGTGCCTCCATTATTCATAGCGGGGGTCCCAAAACGACCTGCACGGCCAGCAAGCCCTGGGCGCAGAATGGTTGGCACATGACCAGACTTTCTCTGAGGTACTGAATCTTCCTCGGGAAGAGGGGGGAGCACATCAGTCTTACTCTGTCGGCCGGGGGGCGAAGGGGATGGTGATGAAGCATGGGGCGGGCCTCTAGCAGGAAGTAAAGATGCAGGCAGCGTACCAGGTGGGACATAGCCTGGATCACGGAGCTGCACAGCAGGAGGGTTCAGGGCAGATGACAGTCCGCCCTTGGGTGGTACAGGATTATACGACTGCGGCCGTGTAAGACGATCTGATTGCCTGAGCTTCGATGGACGACGATTAAGAGGAGGAGGAGCATTTGCGTAGAATGTCATCTCAAGGTATAACTCGCCTCTCGCTCCGCCCGAGGTTTCGAGGGGAACCCAGTCTAATAAGATAGTTTAAGCACGGATTAAGCTGGAATTATAAGTCTCTCACCATCGAATTCACCCGTTTTCAAAGTCGATTCGATATCGACAATCCCTTTGCCTAAGAGCTTATCCTCAGCTCGAGGCTCGTCCTTCCAGCAAGATACTTCCAGTGTTCTGTTGACATTGTCCTTGCCAGGATCGGCAAGAACCGGAAAGCGGAATTCTTCGTCCCACACAGGATGCTGCCCGCCCTTGGGCTCGGGCTTGGTTCGTTGAGTCTGACCAGAAAGGGCCGCTTGCGCATATGGGTCCTGCTTGTAGAAGGAAGGTTGGTGCAGATGACGAGCCTTGAGGATGACAACGACTAGCGTCCCAAGTTCCTTCGATTGTGACATGGAGCAAGTTAAAGATGATCAGAACTGCATTGACCGTCAAGTTTAGCTGCACCGCCGCAGTACAGGAGCGCCAAGTTAGTTAATGTGACAGACAAATCGACGTGACTGTAAGGCGTGACATATGTGACTCTACGCGTTTCTAGCGGAGTGGGAAACGCGTTAATCGATTGCAAGACGCGCAGTGACACAGTCGAGCTCATCGTCGAACACGGCGACCACAGCAATGGCGGACAGAGCAAAACGCGCAGATAAACTTGCTGCTCTCGCAGAACTAAAACGAACTCGTGAAGGAGGCGCGCGCAAGTGGAAGGTGCGACATCATTGCCATTAGGCTTGAAATCGGTCCTCGAACGCGTCTTCACAGGCTCAAGAGGATGTGGCTATCTATGACGAGGTTACTGAAGATCAGTATAAGAGCATTGTGCGAGGAAGGCTGCAAAAGGATGACTTTGTCGTGGACGATGGCGCGAGTGGTTACATGGACAATGGGATGGATGACTGGACGGGCGCTGAGAAAGACGAAGAAGAAGAAGACGGCGACAACGAGTACGAGACAAAGAAGAAGAACAAGGGTGAGTTTGATGGTATATCTACGCATATGACGTCTGACTCTGGTTTTTCAGCGAAGAAGGGCAAGGATGCTGCATTCAAACCTAAAGCGAAACCGAAAGCACCACCGCCCGCTGCCAAGCCCTCTATCAGCGTGTACCGCCCGGCCGTCTCAGCAGAGCAGGAAGAAGACTTCATGGCCAATCTCCTCGGAGGTTTAGATGCCGTCTCAGCCCCAGCTGCGAGGAGGCCAAAGAAACGCAAGCCCTCCCCGTTGTCAGATCATGAAGACGTGAACTGCGATTCCTCTGATGGTCTCATGGACGATGCTGCTTTCAGCCTGCCATCTAGTGATTTCGAAGACGACTTTTCAACTATGATGAGCCCTAAGAAGAAGCCACGTACAACGAGTGGTGCTGGAGTCACTCCCGCAATCGAGCGAATGAGCAAGTTGGGTGTTCATAGTGGATCGGAAGATGGTTTTGACAACTCGATGGACTTTGAGGACATGGACATGGATGCCTTCATGGATGTCGATGACGAAGATCTTGACATCAAGCCGGCCAAGGGGAACAAGTCTATCCTTGATGGCCTGGAAACTAAGCCCAAGGTCAACGTTTCCTCTGCACCAACCAAAGCAGAGCCGCCTTCAGCGCCAACTTGGCTATCTGTCTACGACTCCCTTGCTGTCACTTCCGATGAAACCCTAGGTTCTAGTTCTTCCTCCTCAACTTCTAAATCTACTGCCGACGCTCTCGAACCTGATGGCACCCTCCGCTTTTTCTGGCTAGATTACCTTGAGCATAATGGCAAGCTCTTTCTCACTGGTAAAGTCAAAGACAACACCTGCTCGACTTGGGTATCCGCATGCCTCGCCATCGAGGGGCTTCAGCGTAATTTATTCCTGCTCCCGCGTCCGCTACGCGTTGAGCAAGAGGAGACCGAAGAAGGCGAGTATGTGATGCAAGAAACCGACATCGTGCCTAGTAAGTCGGATGTGTATGAAGATTTTGAGCGGGTACGGAAGAAGCTTGGTATCAAGGGGTGGAAAGGTAGATGGGTTCGGAGAAATCATGCATTTGATGAGAAGGACGTACCGAAGGAGGGCGAATGGATGAAAGTCTTGTACTCTTTTGAAGGTAACCATAAGTTGTCGAACTTTTGCGAAATACTCACTGTATGCGAATAGAGCCCCAGGTCCCTATGAACGCCTGTTCGCCTAATATTGCTCGAATATTTGGGACGAATACGAGCGCGTTTGAGCTTTTCGTGCTCAAGCGCAAGATCATGGGGCCGTGCTGGCTTGCCATAACCAATGCTGTTGTCGAGAACAAGGGTGTACGGCCGTCCATGCAAGATTCCTTAGCTTTCAGCTGATGATATATTCATGCAGATTTCGTGGTGCAAGTTCGAAGCCACTGTCTCGGACCCCAAGAACGTGACACCCATGGGAGACAGCGCTCCAGAGCCTCCCCCTCTAACAATAATGAGTCTCGCAGTACGCACCGTCGTCAATCATCGCGAAAACAAGCGGGAAGTTGTGTGTGCCACGGGCCGCATATGGCGAGATGGTCAATTATCTTGTACCTCTGCTGAAGGTCATTGCTGACTTGATTGCACATTATGTAGTTCAACTTGATGATCCTACACCCCCCGAGCAACTCCCGTGCTCTGTGCACACGCTTGTGCGTCCTCTCGACGGCTTCCCTGCAAGATTTGAAGCCCAAGCGCGAGCAAATGGAAAGGGCATGATCTCACCAATGAAAAACGAGCGGATGCTGCTCAACAGCTTGCTTGGTAGCTTTCTCCTTCGATTGCAATGCTCCTTAATTGTTGACCGGATGTCTTACAGTCACGCTGCACAAAGCAGACCCCGACGTCATTGTTGGTCACGACTTCCTCGGCGTCTCCCTTGATGTCCTCCTCGGTAGAATGAAGGACCTCAAGGCCGAGCACTGGTCGCGCCTCGGGCGGTTCAGGCGCTCCAAATGGCCGCCTATTGGACGGCAGGGCACAAACATGCGCTTTCTAACTGGGCGCCTGCTTTGTGACCTTGCCAGCGATGGTGCACGGGTAGGTTTCACATCGGCTTCTGTGATACAGTAACTGATAAATCACCGTCAGAGCATGATCGCCTCCACAACGTGGTCCCTCACCGAGATGTGTAAAACTCATCTCAAGTCGGACAGGCAGGACATCGACCCAGACGACACAGCAACGTACTTCGATGGCACTGTATCATCCCCAGACATGCTCATGACGTTCGTGCGGCATTGTGAGCTCGACGCTCATTATCAAATGGCCATCGCATCGAAGGTGCAGGTTCTGCCTCTGACAAGACAGCTCACAAACCTTGCTGGCAACGCATGGTGAGTTCTTTTGTTTGTGATTTGGACATTAATGGAGCTTGGTCTCAGGAACAAGACGCTGAATGGTGGTCGGGCTGAGCGTAACGAGTACATTCTCCTGCACGAGTTCCACCGCCTGAAGTACATCTGTCCTGACAAGACATACGGCAAGAAAGCGCCAAAAGCAGAGCCCGAGGCAGATGATGCGGACGGCGAAGGGGGCGGCGGCGGCAAGTCGAGCAAAGGTAAACGGGACAAGTTCAAGGGTGGTCTCGTGTTTGAGCCGAAGCGTGGACTTTGGGACAAGTATATCCTCGTTATGGACTTCAACTCGCTGTATCCGAGTATCATCCAGGAGTATAACATTGACTTCACTACCGTCGAGCGCTCGCAGGAGGATGTAAGTGACTAGACTTTTGTCCATGCTTCAATGCTGACACCTGATTGCAGGACGAGGATGACAAGATACCAGACCCACCGCCACCTGAGGTGCCTCAGGGCGTCCTTCCACGACTTATTGCAACACTCGTCAACCGGCGGCGTCAGGTGAAGTCACTTATGAAGGATCGTTCTATATCGCAGGCAAAGCTACTGCAGGTTCGATAGTCGGTGCCGTCCCTTTGACTACTTGCTCACACTTGGCCTTCATCACAGTATGACATCAAACAACAAGCATTGAAACTGACGGCGAACAGTATGTACGGCTGTCTTGGTTTCGAATACTCGCGATTCTACGCCAAGCCTCTCGCTGCCCTAACTACTTTCAAGGGTCGTGAGATCCTGACGCACACCAGGGAGCTTGCCGAGAGTTTACAACTAGACGTGAGCACATCTCCGATACTTGTCAGGGGATTTCTCTGACTCATCATAGGTTGTCTACGGCGATACTGATTCGGTATTCGTCAACTCCAACGTGACAGAGCTTTCCGAGGCGCTTAAAATATCTGCCGAGTTCAAGAAGGCTGTCAACGATCGATATAAGCTTCTCGAGATAGACCTCGACGGTGTCTTTGCGCGTCTCTTACTCTTGCAGAAGAAGAAATATGCAGCCTTGAAGGTGGAAGAGGGATCACGGACATCCACGGAAGTTAAAGGTCTGGATATGAAGCGTCGAGAATACTGCGCTTTATCGAAGAGCGTGTCTCAGTAGGTCGTGCTTTGTGCTTGTGTTGACTTAGTTCAACCCCGCACCTTCCAGATACGTCTTGGAGCAAATCTTGTCTGGCGAACCAACCGAGGTTGTGGTAGAGAACATTCACGAGTATCTTAATACCATCGGCGAAAATGTTCGCGGCGGAAAGATCAAATTGGAGGACTTCATTGTATACAAGGTACCCTCCAAAAACTCCTTTCAACGTTTCTTGGTCAATCTCACGCATGACTCAGCGCCTAGGCAAGAATCCGGAAGACTACCCTGATGCTAAATCTCAGCCTCATGTGCAAGTCGCTTTGAGATTAAAAGCAAAGGGTGGAAGCGCCCGCAACGGCGACGTTATACCCTATGTGTTCTGTGTCGCTCCCGGTGAAGAGACCGTGAAGACCGCACAAGCAGATCGCGCCAAGCATCCAGACGAGGTCAAGAAGGCTGCAGGGGAACTCACCGTGGATTACGAGCACTACCTTGCGAACCAGGTCCTGCCACCCATTGAGCGACTGTGTGAGCCTATTGAAGGGACGGACAGGGCACGGCTGGCTGAGTGTCTTGGTGAGCGTTGAAACACCGATACTTGCGAACTAAATTCAATCTTTCTAAAAGGACTGGACCCGGGACGGTATCGCATTAGTGGAAGCACGCCGGCCGGATCAGCGCTCACAACACTAGACTCCCTCGTCTCTGATGCAGAACGGTTTCACGACGTGGCTCCGTTCCTTGTACGCTGTCGTGGGTGCGCGGGCCAGATGGCGTTTCCCCCGGTCTACGATCGAGATGTATGTGACCGCATCCTCATTTGTGCTTAGGACTGTCTGACATCGAACAGGCGTCGATTCTATTGTCATCAGGACCGACCTGCCCCGCGTGCAGCACACCGCTGGGTTCGGCGAGCCTGCAGACGCAGCTTGAGGTACAGATTCGGTCGTTTGTGGCCCGGTACTACGAAGGATGGGTTGTCTGCGAATGCGGGTACGAGACGCGGTCGATGCGGATGTACGGCTGGCGGTGCGGAGCGCCGGGAGGCTGTAAAAGTAGACCACAGTTCAAGTATGGGGATGCCGAGTTGTACACCCAGCTCCGGTATTTTTCGACATTATTTGACATTGAGAAAATCATCAAGGCTGCACAGGGCAGCGCGAGAAAGGGTGAGCGTTAATGTAGTTCATCGACCGACCGAGATATCTGACATTTTTGCATACAGAGGAAATCGTGGCTGTTGCAACAAACAACGACCCATTCCTCAAGGCGATGTCGAAGACAGTGGACAAATATATGCAACAATGTGGACGATGCTGGGTTAATCTTGGAGCATTGTTTTCTAGTATGAAGCTCTAAGTTGAGATTAGAGCAATCGCGAATACGATATTCATATTGCTACGGTACATATAAAGTTGCTTAGGTTCTAGCTTCTGCGTATTAACATAAGAACTTTGTATGGCGACCTCTTTACTTACGATGAGTTGGTTTGCAGGATTCGGATTTCAATATTTGAATGATGGTGTGGAGACGATCTACATACTTGCTATAAGTCGGTGCAAAGCGACGGGTCTTCTCCAACTTACGTGTAATGCACAGGATCGTGCGTTCTTTAAACTCGTTGGCAATGGCATGCTAGATCTAGCTGTCGGTCTCGTATTCAACGGAAGCTTCACAGAAATACATGCGCCACCAAAATGTATATCATAATTACCCGTAGCCTCCTCAAGAATTAGGATATTGGTTCCTTTCACGAGAGCTCCTGCAAGAGAATGTTGCCCGATCAACAAATGACTGCCTGCGTCGTCGACAGGACTGTCGAGATTTAATCTACGCGCTGACTGCCCGTCAGCAGGGATCGCATGCAATTTCAGTTCTTGCCGATTTTCGACATCAACGAGCTCGATATTTTCTAGACGGAATCGGTCGAGTTCGCCACAAGCGCGAATGGTAGTCCAGCGACAGCGACTCGCAAGAAAGGCACCATTATGACTAAGTGTCTTCGCCCATCCCTATTGTAGGCCAAAAAAAAGTTCCAGACATGTGGGAAAATGGAGGGGTATCCTGGCGGCGGCCAGAGCGGATAAACGTATCGTCTTGACTTCTGTGCTGATGCGTTTTTCTGGAACAATCATGTCAGACAAGGTTCACTTTCACAACGAGAAGATGCACCCTGCAGCTCGGAAAGCCTAGGAATCGTCAACTCAGATCTAGAAAAATGACAAGAGAATGAAAGAGCACATTAGCCCGTTGTTATTGACTTTCATGAGAGTGATTACCCGCCTTGGAATACGACATGTACATTACGGCGTAAAAACTTGCACTGCGCGCTACGGAGAGAACAGTCATCTTTGATTGACTGCGCGTCTCCGGGCGGACCAGCGGGGGAGATCCTTATGCTGGGGCATTTGCGAGTCCAGACGTTGCAGAGGCACCCCTTAAACTAGTTAGTACTGTCCAATATAGGGTACGATGTCCCATTGGACAGAAGTCGGAATCAAAAAGAAAAAAATTACCACGTGTATTCGAGGATGAACAATGCAACTCCGAGGCAGGCCTTAAAAGAAAATCAACTTCATGCCACTCCAACAACTTCCTTGTCTACATCTGAAGGACATTTTTTCCAGCCAAAAAAAATGCAAAGATCAACCACTAGTCCCTTCGCCGCCGTGCACTCGACAGTCGATGACTTCATCGCCAGTCAACGCCACAACATACACAAAACGCCCGCCCGTGCCCACAGGCTACAATATTGTGGCAGGGCCGGGTGTACGGCCGTTTTCGTGTATGTTGATGGCACCGACTGGCCCACAGTCAACCGCCTCGTCAATGACCATTATCTGGTCTGCACAGGGCACTTTTATGGGCTCGCCGCCTCACATCCCCCCTCCGACACCCACGGCTTACAACATGCGCCGAGCTCTCCACAGCTCGCTCCTGAGAGCTGGGGTGTCAACAACGGCAACCGCGACAATGATGAAGTCATCGCGGGCCCCAGCAACCAGAGGCAAAACGAGGATGAGCGGATAGAAACCCTGGAAAACGACGGATACACCGACGATGTACAGCCTACATCCGTCAGGTGCCGCGGATGCAACAATGTCATCTGCCTCGACAAACGATTCAGGTACTACCCTGGACTCTGGAACAAGCACCGGGGTAAATGCCGGGGTATCCTCAAGCTAGAAGTGAGCTAATTTCTTTTATAAATGGAATGAGAAACTGACTAGATTTTACAGAACGACAAACTAACCAGTGGAAGAGACTGGGTTGGTTCGTCGGATCCAGAATCCCGCCCGCCAGCCGCCAGATCAATTGGCGCAAGCGGCGAATATTCGGAGGAGGAAGATTCGGAAGGGGACGAGGACGAGGTGATGGGATTCAGCAGTAAGTCAGTCGTCGATGGGAGCAAACCCTCTGATTCATCACGAACTCTAGCGTCGGACGTGCGCCTTCATAATGCCTGCTAGGAAAGGGAAGCAAGTTAATTGGCGTACCGGTACGCTAATACGAGGTATGGAGAAAAAGTCCAGCGAGGATAGAACTTATATACTAGGTGAGTTTCAAAGGCGAAAATTCAGAGCATGCTTATCAACCCTTTGCTTTGTGCACTTACTAGTATCGTCCACGTCACTTTGTCAACAAAACATCGTTGATTTCGTTCACAATACAATCTCCCTTTGATGTTCTGCAATTTTAGTGATAAGATCACTAGACAAAGGAGTAAGTGTGGAAAATAACGATCCTTTGTGCGCAAAGCTCCAGGTATGGTGGAAGATCGACACCTAGATATCGTGCTCGGAAGGAACCGGCGGCACCAGCTGAGGGGCTTTCTTTGTCTTTGTGGTTGCTTTGTCTTTGCTCCATTCCGCTCGCTCGAATCTACATTTTTCTCACTCACTCCATTCCCGTTATTTGCAGTTTAACGTTTATAAGTATTGTGTTTCGATTGTTGAAGTTGAAACGTTGATAGTTGAATGTGATGTCCAGTTTTCTATGCACGACATGATCATTCAAATATTCAACAGCCCACCTGTCAGCTAATACTCGGCTCCAGCCCAACCTCACGGCTTTTGCACTGGAAGAAAATGAAAACGTCTTTTGAAATCAGGCAGTTAACTTTCTGTTCGGTCTGTTGTGCTGTGTTCGAGATCCGCGGCCACGGCGACAACTCGACTGACGGTTCTTCAAAGTTTTGGCACGATCTAGTTCTTACTGTCTCGAAGTCTCCACGAGTACACGACTATTGGTGCCCGCCATTCGTCCCTTGAACCGTATCCTGCTCGCACCTCGCCCACGCCATCAACTCCTTGACTCTATACCTGCCAAGTATCTCGAGTGCTCCTGCGTCTATCAGACTCTGATTGCAGTCTGCGGCGTTGCTGCATCGGCCCAACTAAGGAGTACCACGTTCAAATATGGCAGGGGATGCTTTTGCCTCGGTCTGAGTATCTTCGGTCGTTTTCAACTTGGGAGCGGTCGCAACGGGCAAATCTACTCAGCCACACATGTGGCTGGTCGGAGAACTGCGTGAAGTCTGTTCATGCATGTATGTTGTCCATCTCTGCCTGCAGATTATATTCATCATTCGCTGTCTTCCTGACTATTCCAACTTCCTTCAAGCTCTTCCTACTCCGCTTCCAACGGCTCTGCTGCAGCCAGCCCTATTAAAACACCGTGATGACGAATAGGAATGTCATGAATGCTTCAACCATGATCTTCTGCTTCAGACTTCCTGGAGGAGAGCGTGAGTTTTGTTAAAAGATAATAGGCTCCATCGTACTATCCCAACCGAACTTGTCTCACCGTCGGGCATCATCGCTGGCAATATATCGTCACAGTTGTCCTCCACATGCTCTTTTGCATGTGCCCTTTCCGAATACCAGACGAATATGGTATCGTTAACCCTTCGCCTCACATCAACTGTCGGCGCAAACTGCCTGAGGTGGACGCGTGAACAACCCGAGGCCGCAGGCATCAAATTTCAATGCATGCCTCTGGGTCAAATTAACCGGCTGCCTGACTAGTACTCGCATGCATTTGAAGCTATGGTCTGTCAATTTCATCATTCCCATTCACCTAGTCCCTTGGAGCGGTTCAGGTAGGACTGTAAAATATCCCGATTTTCCTACTTTCTTGTTTTAGGATCATCTGCAATGTCTGTCAGCTGATATTGCTCTGCTACTTAGGTCTGTCTATGCAATATGTCATCAAATCTGTATCTATAGATCCCCAAGCCTTCGCAATTTAGAAGTGCATGCAGACCGTCAGAGCTCGCATGGGAGTGAGTTGACATGATAATCCAGCTTGCTTCTTTCCTCGGCAGAGATGCGAGTTGATATCGGCTGCCACTGCCGACGTGTCATGGATCCATGGGTGTCATTCTCCACAGTCCGGAAACTTGGTGTCGTCAGCCGCTGCCACCTTGTCTTATCTGGTCGCCGGTGGAGTCGAATCTTTCTTAGGATCCGGAGGGGCGGCTCTGCCCAAGTCTGGCCTTTCGATGTTAACGTCTTTCGAACTCCGACACGTCACGCAGCAGCATTATATGTATACGAGCCTCATGTTAGCCCTCGTGTACTTATCTCCGTCGTCTTGACAGTCACCAGCGACATAATGGAATACGTTAGCGCTCTAGAACAACCCGAACTCGAAGACCTCCACAGTAGCTCGGGCGAGCAGATAGAGGAAGATCCAAACGAGATAGCTGAGGCGATGGATCAAGATCCAGAAGAAATACACATAAAAGATGTTATAGAGCTCAGGGCCAGTCGTGCCAGGTTTTCGTTAGTAATGCTTCTTCGTGTTTAAATCGCTACTCACATACTTTCTTTGCAGGCAACAATTCGGAGAAATCCCCGGAGTACCTGTCGGGACTGGATGGAGTACTCGGTGTGTATTCTTGATTCTCGTTTGATGACATCAGTACTTAACTCATCTGTTTATATGTTCACAGCGAAGATTGTTATCATGATGGCGTGCATCGCCATATGAGGGCTGGTATTCAGGGCGGTCGGGCAAAGGGCGCCTTGTCGATTGTCGCTTCAGGTCGCTATGCAAGCGAGGATTCCGGTGACACGCTGTAAGCACATATTGCGGTACTTATTTCGAGTGAGATTAGCAATCTGACCTGTGCATATAGCATATTTACAGGTGCATGTGTGTATTTATATTCACAAACTGTGCTATAATAGTGTATGCCAACGTATTCTCGTCAGGGGGTCGCCAGTCGAGGGGAGGTGTAAGTCACCCTTTTGCTCTTATAGCATGATCATCGATCAGCTACCTTCAGAGGCGACAGGCCTGTGACCAGCATTGGACCGGTCAGGGAAATGAAGCACTTCGTGTGAGTTTCTCTATCTCTGAATGTGAAGCCAGAAAACGACGGTACGACAGGTATCTCAACGCACAGGCAAACCCGTGCGCGTCGTCCGGGGCGACGGGCTCAAGTCTGAATTTGCACCCATTTACGGCTATCGATATGATGGTTTGTACACCGTTAAAGCTGTAACATCATTTCCGATATTTACATTCATGCGTGAGTACTGATACTTCGTTTTCAAAGGCGTGGAGAGGGAAGAACAAAGAAGGTTTCTATCTTTGTCGCTATAGGTTGGAGGCAAGTCTTCCTGATAATGATTGAGCTTTTGCCACACTGACCAGTGTTAAAGAGGGTTCCAGGCCAACCACCTATACGCGTTCGCTCAGATAGCGTCGGGTTTTACATGAGGCATGGGTATCTTCCCCTGGGGCATGAAACACCCATCCCCAGACAAGTGTACCATCTTCTACCCCCTTCGCTGCGGAGCCTGTAACTGGTATGTAAGTTAATTGGTGCTATGAGAATGACGCAGTTAAGTACTCGCTTGACCTCTGACCATTACCTATAAGTTATACCAAAAAATCCCACATGTCCAACCACCGCAAAACTGTATACTAGTATGATCACTTGACTTTCTTCCATTAGTCTGCCTACAAGCGACTGCTCTTGAAGGCGTTCAACTGTTGGTTCCTCAACCGAGGACTCAAGTTATATATCACCGAGTGGCATGGCCTTACTGCTTCAGTCAATGATAGGCCTCCGTTGAAGTAATTTGGTACGGCCCATTACATTAGGCACGTCCTGCAAGCTAGCGTTCAGGCGTTCAAAGAAAGTTGTATGTTCTCTTTCCTCTCACATTACGATCGTCATTCATCAATGCTGCAAGTCCGCCGAATAGGAAGTCAATGAGCACTGTCCTCGCTATTCACGCCTGCCCAGGGCCATTCATATAGATGTCAAAGAACATAATTTTGTGGTACGAATTTGTATCTCAAGTATCATTCACGATGGGGACGTAACAGGCGAGGGTGTCGTTGTCTCCAGGCCTCTACAAGACATCAGCCCTGGCGATTTGCAAAGAGTCATGACGCCTTCTGAGGGCAGACATCGCCTTGACTGCTTTCGCTGCCCTGGAGGGCTATTGCGATTCACCGAAACAATGGCACAGATTCACGCATGGTGATTTCGTACCGAAGTTTGTGAACAATGACTGGCCCATCAGTGATTGAAAAAGTTTTGGGTGCGTAATGAGAGACACGGTTGAATATTAACGATGAATATATTGAGGAGCAGTTGGCTGGAAACAGACAAATGTACGATCCGTTAGTTACATGCCAGTCGCTCATGCCCTGCATTCCAGTGGTGTATATATAATCCGCGGTGGACGCAAAGCTGCTGGTAATAGGTATTGTTCGGATTCGGTGATACCGCGTTCCAGATTGGTTTTCACCCTTTCTAGCATCGCGATTGGTCTTAAAGCTTTAAAGACCTCAGCTCCAGGATTTCCATCGATCATATACCGTTATGTTTCCGTCGATAATTATTTATTGCACAATAGACTTGGTAGATCCTTACTTGTACTTGTCAGGATGATCTCGAAAGGTGGTGGAGATATCGAGATTGAAAATACATGTACATTTCGTCCGAATCCAACGATAAAAACAAGCAAGCTTGAATACAACTAACACATCAACCCAACAGTCCTTTGACATATTTCAATAGTTCGCGTCCCTGCAAGATGTGTAATTAGTCTTCGATCGAGATTGTTTAGTTGTGCGCATAAACTCACCCCTTGGCTCTTTACTCCCGCTACCATAGCTTCTACGCCATCAAGCTCGTCGTCAAGACCATATATTATTTCATTATCCCCTCCGGAAAGTGATAAGCGTGCATTCCGCTGCCGCTCACTCAAGCCGTGTCGAAGCACAACGGTCAGCACAGCACGCCACCCCTCGATTGCGCCATCTGCCGCTGCGTTTGCAGAAACAGGCGAGGTAGAAGGCATGGGCAGTTTCGGTACCACCGTCGAGGGGACGACGAATGGGCAATACGATCGATGTTCATTCAGCACATCAAACTGCCTCTTCTTTGTTGACGGATGCCGTAGCGGGCTGCCGTGTAGCGGCGATGGAGAGGACTGAGGTGTGAATGCCCAAAGGCCGACTCGTCGTTGGCACAAGGAACAGTGTAGAAGAGATGCGTCCCGGGCGCTTTTCCCGATGTCGCTCAGCCGTGGCATGCGCGTGCGCACAGGTGTACCTCCCAGCTGTGAGATACTAGTAATGGGAGAAGAGGGCCTAGGAGACTGCGAATCTGCCCGCCCCCACTGAACGGGGCGTGAAACTGATGATGATCGAGAGAGAGACGGGGAAGCTGGTTTGGACATGGTAGCTATTCGAGAAAGCGACGTAGTGCGATTACGTTCCGAGGGAGGAGCAGGCGGAGCCAATGACCAGCCGAAGAGGGCGGTCACAATTGCGGTATCAGACGGCTCAGGGTCTGCATCAACTTGCATTGCCGACTCATTCTCAGATTCTGATTGCGCCTGAGGAGGTTTGACTGAAGCAATTGCTGAACGAAACGAGGCAAGCTGAGAGGCCGACTGATGGAATGAATAAGCACCACACAGGAAAATGCTGCAGTTTGACTTACCAATGGATGTTTGATCACAACGTCTGTCAACAGAGGCTCTAGAGCGAGCGCATTAGATTTGATGTCCCGTGCCATGGCAGTCGGTGCTTGCAGCGGTACGCGGTAAATCGACGCTAAGGAATTGGGTGAGGAAGGAGACGAGGTGCAGCCTGACAAAAAAACTCACAATCACACTGCCTAGTACGCCAAGGGCATCCGTCCTTGTGCATCTCTACTAGCTGGATGCGCTGTTTCTCAACAAGTGCATTGGCTATGGTACGAAAGAAAAACGCTCAGCAGTGTACCTTGTCATTTACCTACCTTCTAAACCTTACCGGCTTCTCGTGTCATGCCATCTCGGCCCGCGACAACCCATGAAACATCACAAATTCCACACACTAGCCTGTCTTTGCCATCATTTATCCAACCGCACTTCGCCGCAGCCACAGCGTCAATTTGGGGCGGCTTGTTTGCGTATGTCGCCAATTTGTATGTCGATAGACGAGATAAAAATGACTGAGTAGATGATGGTCGGTATTCCGAGGCGAGTGAAACTGATGCTGGAAGGCTGGGGTGTGCAAAAGGGGTAGCTCCTTTGCTCTTGGAGCGTGCCAAGATCGCAGCCAGGTGAGGAGCAGCCTTGGAGATATCATGCTTATCCAGAGTGCTGTTGAGAATAGAGCAAGACGAGAGCAAGTTCAGAGACTTCTAAGTCGTAAACCGCGAAATTTGACTGACTCGATGGGTGGTTTTGGTATGTTGGACTGGATCCCATACTTGGCGAGCGTAGAGTAGAGAGAGCGGGTCATGTGTGGTCGTTTGGGAGCTGTTGGCCTTTCAGGTAAGGGCTTCGCTGGAGCTACAGCACTGTCGAGGCTTTGGAGGGCATCATCGAATTTGCGCTGAGACATGCTGCTCAGTGGGGACCTGTTAAGTTCAAGTGATCTGCTTACCTTGGTAGCTCGGATAGACATTGATGAGCTAGTAGAGCTCGACTCTAAACCGTTAATAGAAACAACTTCTGTAGTCATCGACATGTCGAAGAGTGAAGTTGAGCGTACGTAGATGGTCGTTTACTATAAAACAGAGTTGCCACTGCAAAATGAAGTAATACAGCAAGCACAGCCACCACTGCGGCAAATCACGTGCGGACACCTACACCACATAGTTAGGATTGCAACGCGATACCGTGCGATGAACAAAAGGCGGTCAGGTTTTCAACAGTTCCTCTCCAAAGTGGCAGCCAAAGTCTATTATAATCTATCATAAGGAACATGAGTCGTGCCATCCCTACAGCTCGTATTACTCTCTGCCTTCATCCACCCTCTCAAACGCGCCACTGACCGTCGCTCTCTCTGCAATGTAGCCTTCTGCTGCTCGATCTTCAAAATCTCTATCACCGTACGCGCAGCCTCCACATCATTCCGCAGATAAAATGCCTTGATAAACATTTTGAGCATCGGCTTCGCATGCTTCTCAAACGATATGTAAGGCGGAAGCTTCGACAGCGCGAGTGTTCCACTGGTGCGCAGAAGTGGAGTGCTAAAGGGCGGATGAGAAGGGGAATAGATCCCTGCAGGATATCCACCACGAATTATGTGGTCGAAGAGCGCGCGTAAACGCTGATAATCGAACGCAGTCCTCCAAACTATCAGCGCCTTCAGAATGATGTTGACAGTTATCCTGTCAGGCGCAAACTGCTGGTACTTCACAAGGTTGTCGAGGAGTCCCAGGAGCTTCCGGACGCGTCTGCCGTTTCTCGGGACCGGACGTGTAAGGACACCGTGCAAAAGCGTGTTGCCTAGGATCGTCCGGCTTTTGGTATCCACCTTGCTTGCAACACGACTAAAGGCGACCTTTGCGGCATGCGGTCGCCTAGCATAGATTAAACCTTGTAGAACTCTGTTGTATGCTGAGCCACTGCTTATAGCGCTCTTGAATAAAGTCCCCGATGCCCAGGAACAGCCACCTCGAAACAGGGTATGTGACTTGCGCCCTGGGACAAAAATATTCGTAGATAGGCGTCTACTAGTTGCCGCACCGAGGCGGGTAGTGACCATGTGACGTAGGTTGACAGCACATCCCCCGCGTGCGTCAACTAAAATTTTCTGCATTCGCAACGCGCAACGATATTGCTTGCGGTGCAAAAAGAGGCGAACCAGCCGCAGCAGGAACGAGAATTGAAAGAAAGCCGAGTGGAATTTGACCACGCTAGCAATAGTAGCCGTAGTCTGGAACCCACTGCCCCGCGTGCATAGCTCGGCTAGAAGAAGTTGAAGATGCCCACGGAAGTGAATGGGGGGAGGGGAGATCGCGTAGAGTTTGCGGAGTGAAATCCCAATGTCATCGAATAGATGAGTGTCGTAATGTTGATGCCTTGTCTCCTTGAGGAAACGAGCAATACTGCTCAGGAGGCCTCCTACTTGTACTCGGGAGAATCGTTCGTGCTTAAGAAACCCCACAGCATGAAGAGGTGGGAGTGTCCTAGCCAGATCATATGCGGTATCGATGTCGATGTCGCGTCCACTGCGGACAGCAATGTTGTATAATATGCGGGCGAGCTCAACATCACGATGGATGAGGTCCTTGACAGCCGCAGACACGACAACACTTTGGTGCTGCACGTCAGTCGAGTAGGACCTCAACGTCTTTATGACCAACTCCGCCCTACACCCACGGACTTGTACCAAGGCAGCAAGATGCATCGCTGCCATTGCTGCTAATTGGGGTCCCTCTACGGTGTCTGAAGAATCGCCGGTCCAAAGCCCGAAGTTTGTACTCGATTCCAGGCACGCTGTGAATAGTTTCGGATCCACTACTGCACCAGAGAGGCGAAAAAGAGAAGTCGTAACAGCACGTGAAATGAGAGTGGGGTGCGATTCATTGGGCATGAGGTGCAGCCAGGACTCGTGAAGAGAACGTATCATCTCTTGAATGCGTCCGCGGAGAGCATGATCGTGAAGAAGGGCTGAACCCGCGGCTCGCGTAACCTCTTCGAGAATCGCAAGGGCAAACAGGGTCTGCCACAAGGATGCACCTCCATCCAAAGGAAAATCAAGCGATGAAATGGAAATTCCACTGCCGTTGCAGCTATACAGCAGTGAACACAGGAGCAGATTGCTTCGCCGATGGACTAGTGGAATGTTGGATGAAAAAGCCTCGTGCAGCAACTCCGTGATGGCTTTCACATGGGGGGAGGGACTTAGTACGGGCAACGGAAATACCGAAAGAGCGGACGCGAAGGTAGTAGCATCAACAGGTACAGCAATAGGAGTCCCCGTAGTGTCCCCACACGGCGACGGAAAACGAGTGACCCGGATTGATATGGCTGATAGAATGGATCCCAAAAGTGCTGCGTCTGTGTCATGAACTATCCCCAATAACACTTTCAACACTTTCGCATGAAGAAATGGATGTGTGAGAAGGATGGAGGTCATCGCTTCAATGGCCCACTGCTTGTGAAGAGGGTCCGTGCTCGACAAAAGTGCTGTTAGATATGGAACGTGAACGCCTGGATCGAAAACGCGTCGAGAAAAGTGGAGGTATTGTTTTCGAGCGCGGAACAGAGAGCGATCAAATGTGTGCGTATCTGCTCGATATGATTAGACCGAACTACGAACGAATGTGATAAATTATCTTACAACCGGGCTGGCCATCTTTAGAAGAGGAAAGGCTCGCTAACTCGGCTCGCATCATCCAATATCTATCTGAATGCACCAGTGTCATGCCCCTCTGCTGCTTAAATGATACAACTTCCTTCACAAATGCCCAGTAGTCACGAGTTACAGGACCATCTTTCACAAAAGGAAGGAGTGAACTAGTATACACACATCTTCTTGAGTCAACAGACAAGGACCCAAAAAGACCAATCAAAGCGCTAAGCATTCCTGAGTCGAGCTGCGACAACTGGCCCCGTGCTTTTGCGGAGATATAGAATGAACGAATAGTATTGGGTGTCGGCCTCCTGGAAGGGTTCAGAACCAGGGCAGGGGACGTCAGGATTTCCTGGAGAGCACGTATGGCGCGAGTGCTATTGGACGAGCCAGACTCCTGAGGATCATCTGATATCCTAATAGATCGTTTGCTCGTGTTCTGAGTCCCAATACTGCGTGGCAAGCATTCTTGGACATGGGCGCTAGCAGAAGACAGTAACCTAAAATTGAACGACGGTCAAAAGTCACGCGTTTAATATTAAAACTAAAAACCTGATTCTTTGAGCACCGTCGACGCCGCCCAAAACTCGGACGGTCGACAGACACCATCGCAACATTCCATGGCATGGACGAATTGGGAACACGACGCGTTACACGTCACGTTACAAGGCGAACATAAGAATCGGAATATCCCGGCGGACTTGGAACCTTGTGTTTTGAACTGCAAGGCATTTCCCGGTCGATCGAAACTTTACTAGTAGGAACCCCGAATACACATATTCACATTATCTTCATCCAGTCGGTCGCCTTGAAAAATCCATTGGCACACTGCTGGTGCGTAGTGCTAGATCAGAAAGTGCGATTTGGCTGACAGGCTTTAGAGGTCAATTGGGAGGCACTGATTTTTACTCAAAAACAATCATATCTGTATACTCATGTGAGTAACATAACTTATCATCCTGTTGATATTTTAATGCATAGTCTATCAGAAATCACAATGGGTGCTACTCGCGCGCAAAAGGAAGTTTACTTCACCAAACTAAAGGAGCTCATCTCCAAATATCGTGCGTTTCAATACTTTTATTTGTCTAACAATCCTTATTCAATAACGCACACGCAGCCTCCATCTTCATCGTCAATGTTGACAATGTTAGCTCCAACCAGATGCACCAGATCCGTGTTGCCCTCCGTGGCAAAGGTGTCGTCTTGATGGGCAAGAACACCATGGTTCGCCGTGCTCTCCGTACCATCCTTTCGGAGAACCCCCAGTTCGAGCGTCTTCTTCCCCACGTCAGGGGTAACATCGGTTTCGTCTTCACTGATAAAGACCTCAAGGAGGTTAGGGAAATCATTGTTGCCAACAAGATCGCCGCCCCCGCTCGTGCCGGTGCTTATGCCCCCAAGGATGTCTTCGTCCCCGCTGGAAACACTGGTATGGAGCCCGGAAAGACCTCCTTCTTCCAGGCCCTCGGTATCCCCACCAAGATCGCTCGTGGTACCATTGAAATCTCGTCCGAGGTCCAGGTCGTTACCGCTGGTAGTCGTGTCGGCACATCTGAGGCCACTCTCCTTAACATGTTGAACATCTCACCGTTCACGTACGGTATGACTGTTGTCCAGATCTTCGACTCTGGAAACGCGTTCGCTCCCGAAGTTCTCGATATTGACGAGAAGGTGCTCATCGACCGCTTCATGTCCGGTATCCAGACTATTGCTGCCATCTCATTGGCCCTCAACTACCCCACCCTTGTCTCGGTCACGCACTCACTTGTCAACTCGTACAAGAACCTCATTGCTCTGTGCTTGGCCACTGACTACATGTTTGAGGGTGCCCAGAAGGTCAGCTCAAATTCGATTTACCTAATATTGAGATGCTTTAAACATACACACTGAAAATGCTGACTTTAACGGATGCACAAATTTTGTTTCTGATTTTTTGTCGAATTTATCTTGCTGAGCAACGAATCTAATTCTTCACGCAGGCCAAGGAGTACTTGGAGAACCCTGACGCATTTGCTGCCGTCGCCGCACCTACTGCCGCTGAGGCTGCACCCGCTGCTGCTGAGGCCGAGGCTGAGGAGAAGATCGAAGAGAAGGAAGAATCTGACGATGACATGGTAAGTTGTTCTTGGTTTGCAGAAATGGAAATGACGCTTACGCGATGGTCTGCAGGGTTTCGGTCTCTTCGACTAGATTACGCGCCGTGTCATGTTATTTACTGTCATGCACATCATCCAATGCACATGCAGGCTGATAAGAACTTGATAAGAACACTCACTTGCCCAAAAATATATAAGTCAGAAGGAACATTGCGAGGCGCCTCTTCATGCTTCTACGTAGACTATACATATATAGCTTGAGATAATCGTCCTTTCATCACTACACGTTCATCGATGTGTTCGTTTCTCACTGGCTTTTGTAGTGGCACCATTAGTATGGGAGGCACTGTTACAGAGACCGATTCGGATGGACCAAACCTGGACCATAGCGGGGATTCCCATAGCCTACGGTCACTGACGTAGAAGACTTGGACTCCAGGCATGTGCAGCACAAGCAGCTAGAAGAAAAGAACTCGACCAACTGCCATCCAGATCAATTGACAAGTCTCTTCAGCCATCGATTTAGACATTTTTCACGATAGGATTTTGATCACACAAACGTTTGCCAGCTTCCTCGCTACCGTCTTCTACCATTTCATCATAACAGATCAGATAATCACCCGTATTCGGCCTCTCCTGCATGTTTTCAGAGAGATCTGCTCACTTATAAATTTCATCGCTCCATGGCACTCTCTATCTTCCCAACCTCCGCCGAAAGCTTTGCAGATATGGAGGGCAAACATCTCATTGTCGTCGCCAACCGTCTACCCATCACAATCACGAAAGATGCTTTAGGCGAATACCACTTCAAAATGTCTTCGGGAGGGCTTGTATCAGCCCTATCCGGTTTCAAGAAGTCATTGAGCTTCACCTGGATCGGTTGGCCGGGTTTCTACATCCCACCGAAAGACCGAGCTTATGTCGACAAGCGTCTCATGGAAGAATACTCTTGTCAAGCTGTATATCTTGACGATGACGTCGCTGAGGGACATTACAACGGCTTTTCTAATTCCATTTTGTGGCCACTATTCCATTACCATCCCGGTGAAATGAACTTTGATGAGGAGAATTGGCTCATGTACCGTCAGGCCAACTTCCGATTTGCGGAAACAGTACGCTCGCAAATCACACCCGGCAGTATGGTATGGGTGCAGGACTATCACCTTATGCTCCTTCCCATGATACTACGCGGCCTCGTTGACGGGTCATCTGGAGGGGAATACCAGAAACGAGAGCTGACGAAGATTGCGGAGGGTATTGAAGAGGAAGTTAGCATCTCTTCTGAGAGAATACCCGACGTCAAGATAGGGTTCTTTTTGCACACACCCTTCCCCAGCAGCGAAATTTACAGGTAAGTGATCTTCCTTTATTGGTCGATCACCCCACTGACCCTGTATCAGGATCCTCCCCGTTCGTCGTGAAATTCTCTTGGGTGTCCTCTTCTGTGACCTCATTGGCTTCCACACTTACGACTATGCTCGTCACTTTTTGTCTTCTTGCACACGTATCCTTGGCTTGCCCACAATGCCCAACGGTGTTGAGTTTGAGGGCCGCTTAGCTCACGTTGGGACATTCCCTATTGGCATCGAACCTTCTTCATTCATCAAGGTATGTATCACGACGTAAAATTACATGAGTCGTTAAAGTTAACAACGTGCAGAACCTAGAGAAGGAATCCGTTAAATCTCGCATCGCTCAACTGGAACAGCGTTTTAATGGAGTCAAAGTCATCGTTGGGGTTGATCGACTCGATTATATCAAAGGTGTTCCCCAGAAACTCCACGCTCTCGAGCTCTTCTTAACGCAGCACCCTGAGTGGATCGGCAAAGTTAGTGTGGGATTTTTTGTGAATACTTGGTTGACTTACTCGCATCCGTCCTCAGGTCGTGTTAGTTCAGCTCGCTGTACCGTCTAGACAAGACGTCGAAGACTACCAAAACCTACGATCAACGGTAAACGAGCTTGTCGGTCGCATCAACGGTCGTTTTGGTACAGTCGAATTTATGCCGATACACTTCATGCACAAGAGTCTAGCCTTCGACGAGCTGTGTGCCCTTTACGCGATTAGTGATGTTTGTTTGGTGACCAGCACGAGAGATGGAATGAATCTGGTAGATCTTCTCAGCTCTTCACTGTGGGGTGATGTTCTGACGTCATCACCATCAGGTCTCGTATGAGTATATTGCTTGCCAGCAGGCTCGTCAGGGTGCAATGATTCTCTCCGAATTCGCCGGAGCCGCACAGAGTCTCAACGGATCAATCGTCGTGAACCCATGGGATCCTCAACAAGTCGCGGACGCGATTCACGAAGCTGTCACGATGGACACAGAGACGCGTGCTGAGAACCACCGCAAGCTTTTCAAATACGTCAACAAATACTCCGCGGCCTTCTGGGGCACGAGCTTCATCAAGGAAATGAGCAAGCTGAAACAAGATAATGTGGACAAGGAGGGTCAAGCAGAGTTGAAGCCGAAGAACGACGAGGGCGCAGGTAGCGAGCTCGTTGGCGGTCAAGTGCCTACGCCGCAGGTGGTAAGCCCGGGTGCATAGACTCATCTGGGAAGGCAAGTATCATAACTTCTATTTAGGCACTGGGTCGCATATTTGCGTTGCACACTTTACGGTTGGCTTGGGGCGTCATGCGTTGGCTCTTCCATATGATTATTCCATATCTTCAATGGTTTTCTAGAACATAGATGGGGTCTTATACTTGACGCTGGAGAGTAAAGTAGTACATAGTTGCATGAGGTGAACACGTTTTCTGGCATGCATGTCCGCGACCTCTCGTTTATTTCATGAACGCCTTCGAGAAACTGTCTGGTAAGCGCGAAACACCTGAGCTGGTGACGGAATATCAGGGGTGGGGGATGGGCGCTTTGGGCCCGTACGTCAAGTTTCTTTGTGGACCTTCGAGAGAAGCGTAAAGTTGCTCGCCGTTCCTTTAAGAAATGAATTAGAACCGTCATAGGCCTGAGGGCCTCAACAAGTTACTTGTTGTAGCACGAGCGGCTCAGGGTTTCTTTTGTTCGAACATCACTTCCCGAACATCTCTAAGAGCTTCGACAAAAACCCTTTGACACGAAACGGGGCTCAGGACAGTGTATTAACACCCTCATTCTCAGCGGGTGACTCACGATCGTACTAGTGTGATTACTGTGAAGTGGCGTGGCATGTCCTAATTTACAGTCATGCCAAGGACTTCATTGCCAACGGGCAAAACCAAACTTCGAATACAACATAATATTACACAAAGGGTGGGTGTTGAGGCGTCGAGTCAGCTGAGCTGAACGCGTTTCTAGAATCCATACCCTAGTCTTCTCTGCATCCGTCAAACAAGGTTCGAACTCAAGGAGTGTTCTGATGAGTTTCCATGAGACACACAACAAAGCTCCAATTTTGTCACCGGATGTTTTCCATTGTCTGTCGGCGCAACGCGCAAGGTTGAGTCATATGCTCGATCGAATTGCTTTGTATTCGAAATACAACCCTCCAGCGCAGCATCGCTGTTAGATAGGTCCCAATTAACGAACCAGTTCCGTGGTATGGTAGTTACTCACGTCGGGAGTTCTAGGGGCCTGTATGATAACCTCCTGGGTATATCCGACGAACTCCATGAATAGGCAGCCCAACCCTCACAGATGTCTTAGGCTATGCAACTCTCCCAAAGCACACGCCCAACACCGTTAGGAAACCAGGATTCCCTTGACCGCCACTATTAGTATTAGTAGTAGTATTCACACCATGCGCAGGCGAAACATTTACCGAGATCGAGTTTCAGGTGGATCGGATCGCCAACTTTTTGTGCTTTGATTCTGTGTCGCAAGAAAAGTATCTGTCAACGGCTGTTAGCACAGCAAGGTGATACCAGGGGTTCCTTCTTGATCGCAAAGAAAGGTATGGGATGGGATTCCTTGGGCGCCCAGCACGTTCACGATCCACGGGCTCCGTCTGTATGAGCACTGGCTCATATCCGCGCCAGAACAAGAGTTGCTTTTGCACCGTGACACCATGCAATGTGCGAGCCAGAGCACCATCATGATCACGCTCGCCGATGACAACACGATGAAACCGTCATCGCTAATTCAAATGACAGATCCTGATCCATTAAGTTCAAGTTGACGTCGTGTTTGAGGTATGTCACATACAGACGACGCGCCTCCCAACGCACGCGCCTGTCGGCAAGCAAGCGGCAGACGTGTGCATTCCTAATTCCTGTGCAAGTTCATGTAAGTAGTTTGTAGTTTTTTAGGTGTTCCTGCGCTAGACCATTTTTGCTAAGGACATGCATGCATTACGTCCTCATATCCGTTCTTGTCTTGGTCGGTTAAGCGATCCCACCAACACCGGCGCCCCAAGTCCAGTACCGACACCGACTCGATCAATAATATGGCTGTACAGGGGTAGTTCGAATGTGTGCCAGCGGAGGACAGCCAAATTATGAAGTATTCGCAGTTCCGATTTGCTGGATGTGCGGCACGAAAGACGATGTTTGAATTATCACGATAATCACACGCGCAGCGACTGCGCAACGTGCTCGAATTATCAGATTTCCCTGACAGTGTGATTGTCCATCAGCCAAAGCGCAAGAATTAGATGATTGGCGGGGGTATGCGCCATGCTGTGAATTGGGTTTCGATCAGCGACCAGCCCAGCATTGCCAAATGGAAAACAGGAATAAATGGCAACGTTTCCTCATGCTGCCAGTAGTAAGCCTGAATCTATTTTTTGCGCTATCTATCGTGAGGGCCGGGTTGGGCCCGAGGCCTGGTGGCCTGTGCTGTCATTTGGAAAGATCAGAATTTTCCATTTGAACTAATCATGATGTTGGCTTGGTCGATAACGACAACCCAGGATAACACTTGACTTACCAGTCATACTGGTGGTGACGTGACATCGTGCCTGCCAACCGTGGTTCTTCGTGGTTAGGAACCTTTGTGTCGAGAACGACCAAGGTCATTTGTCAAAGGCCCATCTGGAATATGGAATATAACTGGCGCATACCATTTAATAACGCACTTCGGTGCGATACCTTGATAGCGAAGCTAGCCAGCGAAGTAGGTGCGTATCATATTTAGAGCGATAGGAAGGGCTTCCATAGGTATTTTCTAAAAAGCAGCAACTACAGACGTTCCAATGGAAAAGTATGGCGAAGGCTACTGAAACCTACTAATTTAGGACGTTCGCGGTGGCCGAATTTGAAATAAACGTTGGCTAATTTAGGGAATAAGGCGGGATTTTACTATATTTGGTGATGGCAATTGGATAAAGCGGAACTAGCCGACGTTATTACTCCTAAAAGGTGATTGTCCAGAAAGCTTGGTTCCGACTGCCGACGAGACTGCGCTGTCTTGCCGTTAAAAATTCATATGAACCAACGTAAGCATATAGGCGTCACGTTGGATGAGTCACACCACGGGATCCCAGCGTTTCATGGGTTGTCTGACGGCGGCTTGCGCATAAACCTACTTAGCTCGAGTCCCCAAACGTCATTCCTGGCAGAACGCCACTCATTGCAGAGGTGCGGTGGCGGCGAACTAGATGCAATAGAGTCGGTTAGATGGGCTATGCTATAGATCAGATCCACAGCGCTGGATCAATTCATTAGCATCTCCATATTCCTGCGGTTGAGGGTGCCGTTGTCGATCGGAGCGCAAAGGTGAATGGAATGTATTTGTACAGTGAGACGACAAGGGGAGTCTGTATGGGTGGTCAGAATGGACAAGAATATGATATATTCGGCTCGGGTTCCCGGTGTTTCGAGATTTTCTTTGTGCGAGAAGCGGGCTTTGTGGTCAGCGTGGCAATAGTTCCGCCTAATATGATGTGAGGGATTTATCTTGCGGGCTGTGTGATACTGACACGCGACAGCCGCCGCTGGCGGAATACTTATGTGGTGTCACCGTGATCGGGCGGTGAAGGATGCTTTGTCTCTCTCCACAACGCTGAGCGCTTACTAGTTCAGTTATTTTGAAGGTAAAAGTCAAACGCACGCGTCTGACGGACCCTTGGCTGATCTAAGAATAGATTATGGGTAGAGTATTCGGGTAAGAGGATTTCTGAAATGAAGTCCGCGATGAATCAATGAGGACTGCAGCATGTAGTTCAGGGGGGGGCCACAAGACACGTTCTTGGTATGGCGAAGCAAGTAAAGGGGTTACTTTCCGTCGGAGCATGGCAGGAATACTTATCTGATTGACAAAACGAGGGTGAGGGATATTTAATATTTATGGCTTGGATTGTTAGAATTCTTTGTAGAACATGAAGAAGAGAAGGAAGGCTTGCCCCTGAATAGTACACGCGCCAAGGAGATGATCGTCCTGGGGAATAAGCACATTGGTTGTGCGTGTTTGAAAGAAGCTGAGAATCTGGAGTGCGTTGGCGGTGGGGTTCAGTGATGGCTTTGTGATAGGTAATTTGATAGGTTTAAGAATACGTCAATTGGGAGACGATGATAATGACGTTGTTGTCCTCGGAAAGCATGCCAGTGAGATTAACGTGAGATGAAGCTTAAGGTCGATGAATAATGGTAATCGGGAGCACGAGAGCCTTGCAGCATGATGACAAGTATTGTGAGTACCAGCTGACTGTAATTCCGGGAAGAATAAGTGACCGGTGAAATTCGGTGAAACCACATGCTGCTGCGTCTTGCAGCGGCGGCAGTGCCCAAGAAAGGAGATGATCTACAAACATCGACGATATTACAGAAAAGGCAATTGTCGTCGTTGAACCATCACATCCTACAACCAGCTTGTTGAAGATTAAATGGCTTCAAGTGCATGGAATATGTGTTGGATCATATCTATCCAACACATGTATTCTTGGTTGGCAGTAACAAGGCCACCTTGGTGCCTTGATATCAGAAATTCTATGTAGAACTTCTACTGCACCGCTGCACAGCCTTGCCATCTGTCACGTTCATTTATAATCCGCCATTCGTTTCCTCAGTTGGAACTTTTTCCCTCCTACGAATTTGGAGAGCCTCTCATGGCTGAAGGGAACATACCTGAGATAGTACTAGTCACAACTGACCTTTCCTCAAATCAAACAGTGAACCCTTTATTCGCTTCACCGTCTGCAAATGCTTCCCGGGCACAGCCAGATTCAACTCTGTTGTTCCCCCCCGCTAATTTACAGCCTCGAACTTCACTAGACTCTCGCTCTTATTCCCCATCCCCTACCGTGGTCTCATCAAATGACGGGGCTTCTCTAATGGTTCCTCCGTCTCCCACATTATCAGCTCAGTCTTCTGGCCATTTCCCTACCTCATTGTCCTTGAGGGATAACAAACCAGACGAACGCAGTGGTTATTCTTCCTTGCATTTACTTAGTCCTTTAATGGACAAGGTCCCAGTTCATCAGCGAAAGCCTAGCAACGCAACTTTTGCAAGTTCCCATGAGGGTCACAGTAGCCTCGACGAAACAGAACCAGACCACGGCAGTGGCGATTATGGCATGGTACACCTTCATCCTGTTAGATCGGGTCCCGCTAGCACGATGCATTCTCCTACCCACACGCACGTAGACACCGCCTCCGTGCTCTCCAGGTCCATACCCACTAAATCTGATATTTCCGTTGAAAATGTCGTCACGACAACTCCTTCACCCGACGCCAATGGCCATGGAAATCCTTCTGACAGCCATAAATCACTTCAAACCAACGGCGATGTCCCAAAGGTCGAAATGGTCCAAGATGACTTGGCCGACCCCCGTCCATTCAAATACAGACCGGTCGAGTTGGCCAGTCTTCTCGACCCGAAAAATCTCGACGCCCTCGAGGCTTTTGGGGGTATCGACGGCCTTCTTGAGGGCCTAGGAACTGATTGTTCCAGGGGTTTAACACTAGCCGGCATTGCAGACAACAGATCAGGTGCCGGAGTAGGCGCTTCCCAAAGGCATGACCGGCAACCTTTGGCCATCCCCACACCCCACGATCACGTCGAGGTTGAAGTCGCCGATGACCCTCATTCGGCGTTAATGGAAGATCGCAAGCGCGTGTTTGGAGAGAATGTTCTTCCCCAGCGAATGATCAAAAGTCTACTTGCCTTCATGTGGCTCGCCCTGCAAGATAAAGTTCTCGTGCGTATCTACTAAGTCGATCAAACCCAATCTTCACCCCCCTTGTATTTCAAGATCTTGTTGTCTATCGCAGCGGTTGTTTCTCTCGCGCTTGGCTTGTTTCAAGATTTTGGGACCCCTCAGATTGCTGGGCAACCGCCAGTGGATTGGGTGGAAGGCGTTGCCATTATGATCGCAGTTCTTATCGTCGTGAGTTAGCTGTAGCTCCTGATGTCACCCAACGCTCAATTTTCACAGGTCATTGTTGGCTCCCTAAATGATTGGCAAAAGGAACGACAATTCAAGGTCCTCAACGAGAAAAAGGAAGAACGTGGGGTCAAAGTCATTCGGAACGGCATCGAACGTCTTATCGATGTGAAAGTAGGCTTGTTTTCATTTAATGCAATGCCGTCTCATCATATTTTTCTGTGCGCACAGGAAGTCGTAGTCGGCGATGTAGCATTATTAGAACCCGGGGAAATTGTCCCCTGCGACGGCATCTTCTTAGCCGGGCACAACGTCAGGTGTGACGAATCAGCAGCAACTGGCGAGTCGGATGCTATCAAAAAGGCATCCTATGCAGATTGCCTGGCACTGAAGCAAGCACTAAGCGATGCGCGCGCTGAAGGTAGCGCCCTCGGAGGGGAGCACGTATCTACGCATACAGACTGTTTTGTCGTCAGCGGTAGCAAGGTTCTGGAAGGCGTCGGTAGCTACGTCGTCGTCGCGGTTGGCACGAAGAGCTTCAACGGCCGGATCATGATGGGTGCGTATCTCTTTGCTCACCAACACCCCCGTTAACCCCAACACCATTAGCTCTTAGGACGGACTCCGAACACACCCCGCTTCAATTAAAGCTTAACGTCCTGGCTGAACTCATCGCGAAGATTGGAAGTATTGCCGGCATCATTTTGTTCTCCACTCTGATGATCAGATTCATCGTGCAACTCGCTACAGGCTCGCCTGCCAGGTGATGAACCTCAGCTATGACATTCGCATCTTTTCTCACTAGTGCGCTACAGGTCTGCCGACCAGAATGGGATGGCTTTCGTTCAGATTCTCATCATCTCGGTCACCTTGGTGGTAGTCGCCGTTCCAGAAGGTGAAGGCTCTACTTTTACGTTAAATGTGCTACGCCTTAACGAGCATGTTTATAATTAGGACTTCCATTGGCTGTGACTCTCGCTTTAGCATTCGCCACCAAGAGGATGACGAAAGAAAACCTCCTGGTGCGCGTCTTAGGCTCCTGCGAGACGATGGGCAACTCCTCCGTCATCTGCACCGACAAGACCGGTACGCTCACTTGCAACGTCATGTCCGTAGTCGCAGGCTCCATCGGGATCCACGCTAAATTCGTGCGTAAACTCGAAGACAATCAAGCGCGCACAAACGCACATAGAAGCCGAAGTCCACACAGGAACTCTGATTCGAAAACCCCCCGCGATGATTTCAGCATCGATCAATCGACCCTTAACACCGTTCTGAGCCAGCCCCTTCTTTCATTGTTCAATGCGGCTATCGCTGTGAACTCTACTGCGTTTGAGGATGTGGAGAAGGAGAGTGGGGAACGCGTGTTCGTGGGAAGCAAGACGGAGACGGCGCTTTTGACCTTTGCGAAAGAGCTTGGGTGGGCGGATTATAAGGAGACGAGGGACGCGGCGAGGATTGTGCAGCTGATTCCGTTTTCTAGCGGGCGCAAGGCTATGGGCGCGGTGGTCAAGACCGAGCATGGATACCGCTTCTACGTCAAAGGGGCTAGCGAGATCTTGACAAAGTTGTGCAGCAGACATGTCGTGGTAGAGCAGCATGGGAGCTCTCGCTCCAATGCTGAGCCCGACGACGTTGAGGTGGCAGAGATCGATGGCTTCTCGGAAGAGAACATCTCCAGGACTATCATATTCTACGCGAATCAGACTCTGCGGACTATCGCCCTGTGCTATAGGGATTTTTCGTCTTGGCCACCACCAGGAATGCAAGCCACTGCAATTGACGAAGTAGGTATATTTTCAGTGATATGTTGAGATACTCATTGGGTTCTAGGTGCCATACGACGTCATTGCTCAAGACTTGACATTGATCGGAATCGTCGGGATTGAAGATCCGCTCAGGGATGGTGTTCGAGAAGCAGTGTCTGATTGTCGCAAAGCTGGTATCGCTGTGAAGATGTGCACAGGTGATAATGTGCTGACGGCGCGTTCGATCGCCACGCAGTGTGGTATATACACAGCTGGCGGTATCATCATGGAAGGACCCGTCTTTCGCCAGCTCGACGAATCCCAGATGCTCGAGATCGTTCCACGGCTTCAGGTCCTCGCTCGCTCGTCGCCGGAAGACAAGAAGATACTGGTGGAGAAGCTTCGCACGCTCGGCGAGATCGTTGCCGTCACTGGCGATGGCACGAATGACGGACCCGCTCTCAAGACGGCGCACGTGGGATTCTCCATGGGCATAGCAGGGACAGAAGTAGCCAAAGAGGCGTCCGACATCATTCTGATGGACGACAACTTTTCTTCCATCGTCAAGGCAATTATGTGGGGTCGTTGCGTCAATGACGCAGTCCGGAAATTCCTACAGTTCCAGATCTCCACCAACGTTACTGCCGTGGTGATAACTTGCGTAACCGCCATCGTTTCTAATTCTGAAACGTCGGCGCTGTCGGCTGTTCAGCTATTGTGGATCAATATAATCATGGACACGTTCGCTGCACTTGCGCTCGCTACGGACCCTGCGTCGCCGGTGTTACTGGACCGGAAGCCTGATAGGCAGACGGCGCCGCTTTTCACTGTGGATATGTACAAGCAGATCTTGTTGCAGTCCGTGTACCAGATCACCGTCATCCTGCTATTCCACTTCCTTGGTATACAGATCCTGGGCCTTGCGAACACGTCGGGGAACAACACCATTGTGCAGACGCTGGTCTTCAATGTGTTTGTTTTTGCTCAGATATCCAACTCGGTGAATTCGCGAAGGCTGGATCGGAAGCTCAACATCTTCGAGGGCATGCTCAACAATTGGTACTTCATGGTTATTACCCTCATCGGTGAGTCGAGTCATGTTATGTCTGGACTACCCTCACGGCTTGTTTTTAGAGATCACTGTGCAAGTGGTCATCGTGTTCATTGGTAGCACCGCATTCCAAGTGACGCGTATTGGAGGTCGCGAATGGGGCATCTCACTCGCCCTTGGCTTGGTATCCATCCCCCTCGGCGCGCTCATCCGCCTACTGCCCAACGGACCCTTTGAACGCCTCTTCATCCTAATGCGCTTACTGCCCAAATCCCAAGGCGATCTTCCCAAAGTTCGTCCAGATCAAGTTGAATGGAACTCTGCGATTGAACTTGTGCGTGATAATCTCGCCACGTTCGCCAACCTGCGGGGCGGGCGACTTCGCTCGTCTTCACTCGTTGTGAAGAGTCGTCAGGCTAGATTACAGGAAGATAAACGTATTCCTCTGTACGTGCTAGTGTTTGGTTTGCGAGACGGTGTCCTTAATTTTTTCTAGCCCTTCGTTGATGACCATGGTCCCGACGCTTATTGCATCTTCCATCGGAGCTGGCTGGGCACCACAATCACGCGGTACTCTATCGGATCCTGCTCGGTATGATCCCTCAAAGTCCTCTGCTGCCCTCTGGGAAGGCAGGCTTCAAATTCACCCCGATACGGAGCCAGATGATGCACTGTATCGCACAGAATGGGGTGTCGGAGACCGTCCGTCCGCGGTATAGTTCTGTTGGGCATTGTTTGTTTGTTTTTACATGGACTAATGGAGGATCCCCGCTACTCGAAGGGGGGGGGTCTTGCCATGCGGTTTCGTTATCCATTATTCCAATATCTATATCAGGCGACCAACACACAGTCATAAACGCGCAGGCTGCTAGCGGAATGCCGGCGTAATCGCATCTATTCGAATCCGCTGGTCGATCGTTCTGATGGAAGGAGCCACTAGGTGACAGGATCACGGCCATTGCCACGACTGGGAAGCGTGACGCATGTTCGCTCCACCCATCCCTATCTACGATATCATAATCTACCCCTGCCTTTCATGTTTCGCTCCCACACTCACGAACATGCATATGACACGCATCTGGTGGTTTTTATGCATTCTTCGTTTTGTTCCATGCATTTACCAGCCAATTAATATCACGGTATCCCCCTTCATATTACGCCCTTTCACTCAACACCTTCGTGACGTCTTAAATCCGTGCATCGACTTATATGACAATACACGATTAAATCTACGCATTTTGAACGACTGCTGAATCACGCAATGTCAGAATTATAGATTGGCTAGCCCACACATCACATCCCATACATTCACATCTTCCTACTGTATCCATACTCTTATTCATTCTTATCATAACACACATCCTTTTGCCGATATACCTATAACAAATGATATATTTTTTCCAGATGTCCACGACTATCTTGTGTCAAACCGAAAGAGGTGGTGATGTTCTAGCTAGAAAAAGTGGGCTGTCAGGGACAATCGTGTTCCCTCTTAACATTGAGCCGGGACCCTGTGCTCAATGGGGGAAAAGTGTACATCCGCTCACTGATCTAGTACATGCACAGCCCAACAGCCGTTTTGAACCATCGTAATGGTGCCGGGTTGCGTGAGGATGAGTCTGATGACCCATACGCGGCGCCTGGGTGTCAGCCAGATTAGTGCGGCTGGAAGTAGAGTCGTCAGAGGCCGTAAGATGGGGCGTAAGATGATGTTTTGAACGCGCCTCATAATGCAAAGTTGCCAAGGATTAAATCTGTTGATGCACTGGTACAGCATAAATTAGCTGAGATGTATTTTAACATGATGGAATGGCTTGGAAATCCTGTGCAGAACGTGACCCACGCTGGCGTGTCTGGATGGGAACGTTGAACTTTAGGCCCTGGCTTGGAGCAGTGGCAGACTGCGGGCTGCGATGTATTGACAAGATAGGTTAGCTAGTGGATCTGATGGGAGCCATGCCTGGAGCATGTCTTATTTTAAACTTTATCAAAGAAACTAACAGTCGGGTCCAAGAGCAAGCGTTGGTATTCCCAGGGACCCTACACTCGGAAGACATGACAGTGGGACGACGCCAAGTATTTTGTGAGCAAGCCCGGGGGCGTAGCTGTGAAGAAAAATGCAAGTGTAGAGTGACGACGAATCCTGTGTTCATAGAGAATCAGGAACATGCATTGTTGACACCATGGCACTGAGACGCCGTTTTGTGCATGTGCTCATCAAAGGTCATCTCGGAGTGACTCAGTAGCTCACATGATAGAGATCATGCTATGAACACGCGGTGGCATTCAGCACCAGACGTACACTCTCTACGTATGTTGTTGTTGGCTATCCTGGTAGCTGCGTCGATCGAGCATCCAGGCCGTCTCAGTGCTGGCCACAGGTGGAGACCAGAGCTAGACTATGTAGACTAGATCAAAAACGTTGGTAGAGCTGTGTAAATTGCATATGGTCCTTGATCATGTATGAGCAAGACCAAAGTTCGATCTTGCAGTACTCAGCCAACGAACTGCAGAGTGATCTGAGCCCGCATATCCGAGAAGTCGATCGGCGGCAGCCTACGTCGTGCCAGTTTCTGATCAAGGAAGCACTAAAGCCCGAGGCTGGCTGTACTCTCCCCCGAGGTAATGCAAATAGTCAAGGTTGGCACGAGTGCGTACTAGAAGGACTGCCGCGGCCAAGAAGCAAGAGACCCTAATATTGGTTCATAGTGGTGGTGCAAACTTAAGTCGAAGACCATCTCCCATCGAACACAATACACCACAACGAAGATCTTTGCTTACTTAAAATTTTAAAAGCTTAACCAGTGTTGAAACATCTTATCCGATATCATAGCTAGTCTGCTTGGTTTACTTGAAGTTGTGCCACGCAGACTCCTGAGTCACTCGCTGTTTTTTTAGACAAGCAGTCATTCTACCTGCTAGTGTCAAGCTTAAGAACCCTCAGGGGTCTTAAGTTACCGCTCCAAAATGCAGAATTAGAAAACTTTGAAAATGGCAGGTTATCTGTCGTCCTGCTAACGTGCAGAATTGGATAACTTTAGTAATGGCGGAACCGTTGTCTGTTGTCGTGTCAACACCCTATAGTTCTCTGAAGTTCTGGCTCGGTTTACATGTTCAGAGTCCATACCCGGGTCCGTTATCCCCAACCTTCATCGCCCAAGAGGTAATAAGAGAGCCTATGCTGGATCGCAAGGAACTGCTAAGGTAAGGAGTGACATGATAATTGCCGTGTGCTCTGTGAGTAAGGACGGTGCGAGGGAAGAAAAGCGCCATAAGCGCCGGTTAAACGTACCAAAGACGAGCTTTTCCCAGGGCTCAACTTGAAGCACAGATATTCCAAAGGTGGTCTCGAGCATGATTTTTACAATGGACTGGTGCGGTAAAGACTGCTCGCGTGTTTGATTGATGGACTTTTTGTTTGCCCAACGCCGAGGAGAGAAAGCATATTTCTGGGGGCTAGAAAAAGAAGGAAACTCAACAAGTGTCTTGCAATCCAATAACTTGCAGTAGTATCATTAGGCCCCATACATTGGTTGCCGTAATGACGAGTTTGTTGTAGGCATGAGTATACAAAGGAGGTATACGTAGGTGAGTGAGGAATATGGAAGAGATAAATCTAGATAGACAGCATAAGACAAGACCTAAGAATGCAATTGTGTCGGTAGGTAAGCATGATGGCGAAGAAACACCAGGACGCTCGCACCTCCATGAATGGAAAATTAGGCACGCACTATAGCTCTTTCAGCCCCGGAGTCTCCACCCATGAGCGAAACACGTCTCCTTCCTGACCCCAGAGGTAATATATGGCCCGTCGTTGCATGACCATGACATGTTGTGGCAAGTATTGGAACAGTCCAATCATCACCAACATCGTCAAAAGCGAAAATATGATTACTACGGATAGGTCAGCGAACCGTAACATTGGCAATCCATGAAAATATAGGGCTCACAGCAGAGAACTTTCTCCCAAGGCTCAAGCATAGACAGTGCTAAGGTCGACTCGAACTTGACTCTTTGCCTCCATAAGTAGTCCTTCACCATGATGAAAAATAGTTAGGAAGTGATTATAATTGAAGAGCAGGCAGACAAGGGTGGAAGTGGTTCTGCAGAAGAAAGCGATTGCCCAAGTTACAATCCGCCTTCAAGCTAACCCAATTGCGCTGCCCAAGAGGACGGAAAGCGGCGGAAATCGAAGTCAAGTGATTTCTTGGCACGTGATGCGCTGTAAGTCCCACCATCATACGTTGTCATGATTTCAAACTACTACGTCGACATGGATTGCGCGATCTCCGGTACCTGTACATCGCATGTGCCGCGCCTTGTCACGAGCTAAGTCTCTCCGTGTAACCAGCTAGGTTGAATGCCACCACGTTTAGAAAACGAGATGAAGACCAATCACGGTATGTTCAAGTTGTAGTGATCACGAACATGGGTCCTCACCTAATGAGTTGGAAACTGTAGTAGAATCAGATTTCTTTCGTTGCAAGCACCGTAACAAAAACTGCCGTTCTACATGGATACCGGCCTTATGATGGTAACGCTATAGTTATTCAAATTGCGGTTTGCGAAAAAGTTGACCCTTACAACAAGCACAGACTTATTATGCATAATATTGCTTACCGCCTCCAGTGCAGTGGCAGTGTCCACATAGCATGGATGGTGCAACTTTGAACTCAGAAGTCGCGAGACTTGCAAACATCGCGAGTTGCAACACCCTGGCATCGATTCCCCCATGTCGGACTGTGACACCCTTCCAATCACACCGTCGGGTGATGTTTTTGAGCTCGACTCCTCGCTGGCCAAGAGCGCATGCAGTCGTAAACGCACAGCGGTCTCGCCGGCTCCCGTGTTAGTCTCCCACCAAAAAAACGTCGCACAAAGGCCGAGACCATAGATCTCGATGTCTGGGACAAAAATGATGACGAGATAATATGTATATTGCCCCCCCTTCACTGTTTTATCGGTGGACTCACTGGCCCTTTCAGCAGCGGCCAAGGTTCGATGGAATTCTGCCACTTATGACTGCCTCATCACCTCCTTAAAACGTCACTTGAAAGTGAGTTCGTTTTTACATGCTGCATTGACCCTGTCAACCATAGGCTCTATCACCGCAAGCGCATGCAGACTGTACAAGGAACAAAAAAATCTGAATCAACTCATTAAAGAGTGCATTGAGCGCCGTTGTGTCTTATTGTCAGACAGTCACGGTCAGGCCCTGATGCCATTGACAGGGAACTTGGAAGGTTAGGGCTGATGCTGTTGAAAATTGACTTTGATTGATTAGTTGAATGTATCTTGTACCTAAATCCTCGTATTGATTGTTCTGCACTTGGTCACCCGCGGGTGACCCGTACCACCTGTGGGTTGACTAGTGTTGTGGGCAGAAGTCCGCCATTCTGCCAACTGGTTCTGCCAAACCGGTTCTGCCTGGCAGATGGCAGAATTCTGTGGGCAGAATCTGGCAGAATGTCAAACTCTGAGGGGATCACAGTAGCCTTTTTCGATTCACTCAGAGCAACTGCACTTAAGTACTTAAGTCCTTACGTACCTGTAGAGTAGAAGAAATTTTCAGTTGTACAGCCTGTACTACGTAGACGATCATTTATGATCGCTAAATGTCTGCCGGCGGCCGCCGTACTCGCCGGATGCCCTTTCTCATGATATGCTCGTTCCAAACTTCCTGCTGATGAAGCAAATTGTATCGAAGTCGACACATCGTGGACTTCAATTCAACGTTGATGTACTTGCTGATCTAGAAGCCAATTTTGCGTGGGCACTACCACTCGCACCTCAGACTCAGAACATCGATGATTCGATGATGATTTTGCAGGTCCTGAATCCACACTATCACTTGACAGACAAGATTGATGCTGCATTTGCACTACTGGAATGCGAGAAAGAAGCCACGGAACAAGAGCCAGTTGACAGAAATGAAGTGTCAGAGGGCCAAGTTTATGATTTTGCGGAATTGGAGCATGTTGACCAAGGTCTTGCACCGAAATCTGTTGATGAGGAGATTATGGTAGTTGATCACACCTCACACAACAACAGACAGTGGGATGTGGATGCACTGATGTCTTCTAATGGTGTTTCCTAGTGAGACTTAGTACTATACATTGTTGTAGCGCTTTGGAAATTTTGCCAAGCGGCAGAAGGGGTGGTTCTGCCGCTTCTGCCGGTTATGCCGGCACAATCGCCCGCAAACAATTCTGCCCCCAGCACTAGGGTTGACCCGCACCCCCGATGCTCTGACCCGGGTGGGTACGGGTAGGCGACTGAAAATTTCGGAACCCGCAGGTTGGGTGTTGACCTGGGTCGAACTATATATCAGACCATTTATCCCCGGGTTGACCTCTCCGTTTCATTTCCTGAGCAAATTACTCAACTTTTTTGCCAATTATACTGCAACTGTATCCACAATGCACATATATATTCAGGCTCTCGAGACGTAAATCGAAGATTTGTACATAGTTGTACATAGAGGTACATAGGTGTGATCTGTGGCGGCGCGGGGCCTACATACTTTTCTTTTTAGCTGTCAGATACTATCACCACGGATTTGCCGCGGACCGCTCGTCGAATTTGGATTGTATACCGAGTATCTGAAAGTATTCCAGCGAGTTGAGAAAATAAAGTTATGCGAGCGGGGAATCCATAAGACAATGATAGACGAATAAAGTACGAGAGACATAATACAACTGAACAACTTAAATCTCGAGGAGGACCTATGAAAATCACTGTGAGTTTTGTAAGGGCGGCATGGTACGAACAGACATACTTGAAAGGCAAACGTCGTGCTCCCCTTGTACCTCGATCCAGACAACGTAAAGCATACCCACATCCATCCTGCCAATCAAAACCTCAGGGCCCTATAGCTCCCTCACACTGGCTGCCGCGTGGTCCATCCAGTGATTTAGTACCCGCTCGTCGCCCCAGAGATAGTATGCAGTGCGAGGTAGTAGTGAGATCAACTGACTAGGTATTATCCGAGACAAGCCGGTGAAGAACAGGAAAGTGAGTAGAGACATGACGATCACTGCATGTGCATGAGCGTCGTTAGGAGTGGTTCGAGGTCGAGCACGCAGTACTCACCGAAAACAAGTTTCTCCCAAGGTTCCAAACCACATATGGCAAAAGTGGCCTCAAACATCGTCCATTGCTTCCATGCATACGCGCGGAGTGAGTTGCATCGAAATCCAGTAGTATCTCTGGCCAGTGGGGGTGGTTTAAAGGGGCGGGTCATGGTGGTATACTATGGAGAGAAGAATACGAGGAGAACGAAGGGTATGCCGATATTAATAATATGGTGGGATATACCTATAAAATATATACGTGATTGTGAATTTTGTTCAATATGTTATTTTTATCGAGACAAGTGGTGGGATGATCTCGGCGATCATCGTGGCAGCCAACCAGAGGCGGCGTACTAGTAATTTCCTTTTAAGTTTGCTGCTTTTCACAGGGCCCTAGTGACCACTCATCAACTTATGCATTGCGAATGGCAATGACACTCCGTGTCCATGATACTGACATCAGATAACCGTCTGTGCGGACTATGCTGTGCCCAGGATTCAAAATCAGATACATTCAGAACCTGCATGCAGGAGGCTCTGCAGTAAGATGAGATAAAGTTTCAGGCGTGCAACACACGTTCTACGGCAGCAGATCGGTCGGATACGCTGTCGTCATGATACAGCTGCAAATGTGTCGTTATCGGCATCATCCTCCAGAGTCGGTCTCACTGGCAGCGGCCATCTTGTCTAGTCGTCGGTGGAAGTGACTAGTAGAAGAGGCGTCGTGCCCGAGGTCTCGCCTTTCGAAGATCACGTATTTTGAACTCCGAAGCAGCACTTACTCCTGGTGCCTCATGTTACTAGATCGTTAAGCATCTTGGCAGTCACCGTTACGACCAACGCCGAACGCCACAGCGCCCACACATGATGGATTACGATGACGGACCACCAGAACAAGTCGATGCCATCCACACGGATGAGGAGATGGATGGCGATCGAGAAGAAATCATAGCCAGCAAAGTTTCAGTGGACAAGGGCTCGGCGGACCTCAGGGCTACCAAGTTGACCGCCCGCCACCTGGCGTAAGTAGCGTTTCTCCCTCAGCTTCAGCGCTCACCCTTTTTATAGGCAGCACTTTGGGGGGATTCCCGGAGTACCTGTTGGGGCTAAATGGGAGAATCGGTGTGTATTTTCATTCTCGTTTGATACTTAGCATCAGTTAATTCATTTGTCCGTGTTCTTTGCAGCCAAGACTGTTCTGGTGCTGGCGTGCACCGCCCTCTTATGGCTGGTATATATGGCACTAAAGAAACCGGCGCCTTCTCAATTGTTGTTTCGTGTCACTACAAAGATGACCAGGATTTCGGCGACACGATGTAAGCATCAAGCACAGCGCTTTGTTTCGGAATTTGACCACTTTATTCCGATCCTTATATGTATATAGCTACTATACAGGTACAGGTGTGTATTTACAACCTGGGCTACACTATTGTATGCCAACGTGGTAGCATCAGGGGGTCGCAAGCGGTGGTCTGATAGTTGTCCTCCGAAGCGTGTAAGTCGTTTTCTTGCTTATATAGTATGACTATTCATCGAGAATCCCACAGCTCCGTTTAGGTCCGCAGGTTTTTAATCAGCAGTGGTCGGATCGAGGAAACGAAGCACTTGTCGTTAGTTTTTCTGGTTTTGGACGTGAGGTCTCCAAATGACTGCAGAACAGAAATCGCGTGATACAGGTAACCCTGTACGCGTCATCCGGAGCCACAAAGTGCTTTCTGATTTTGCGCCTGCTGAAGGCTATCGGTATGATGGTCTGTACACTGTTGAAAGTGTAACTTTATTCCCCATATCTATGGAGGATGCGCCAGCGCTGATATTCAACCTTCAAAGGCATGGAAAGAGCAAAATCCCCAAGGTCTGGATATCTGTCGCTATAAGTTAGAGGTAAGTTGCATTTCAAATCATGGGGCTCTGATTAGACTGATGATGTTTCAACAGAGGATTCCAGGTCAACCTCCCCTGATCCGTCGCTCGCTTGGAGATACCGATCATGAGCCATCTCCCGCCTCCGTAGCTACATCAGACACTGTCGTCTCTCCCTCGCGTGCGTTGATCAGCCGTAAGCGCAAGACTCAGCCATTTGCACCCCAAGGTGATCCCACGATCTATGCCAATGCGGCATCTAAGAAACGCAAACTCGCCGACCGAGCGCCGTCCCAATCATTGTCGTCTTCATCTTCTTCTTCATCGTCTGCCGTGCAGCCACAGGTTTTAGCGCCGGTCCTGGTGACTATTGAAACCCCGCTGCAAAAGCACAACCAGCGGGTGCAGGAGATGCAGAAAGAGAAACAGCAACACTTTCCTGGAACGAGCTCTTCCGTGAAGACGCTTGCGAAGAGGCAACCGCTGCACACCCTTATAAACCCCAGCATGTGGTCCAGCCAATCCCAGCCCAATGACTCCCTAGCGAGACCCACGGGGAGCAACTCCTATGATGAGGACGACGAAGATGCTGATATGTCACTTCATGACGAAGACGAAGAAGATATGCTACTTGAAGACCTCGAAACCACGGCTTCCCCAATTTCATCTTTCTCGTCCCTCTCGCCCTTCTGACCGAACCAGTTACAGCTGTCAAATATCCACTATATCCCGGCTGCTCTGCTTTCTTGCTTTCAAGACCTCGGATTCATGTTTCTCATTCACTTCGCCCTTCTGATAGGACCAGTCACGAATGTACAGTACCCTGTTTTTCTGTTTTCTTGCTTTGAGGATCATTTAGAATGTCTGTCTGCTGATACTGCTCTGCTAGGTCTGTCTACGTTCAGTACATTTGTTACACCTGTGTCTATAGCCCCCATACTTGCGCAATTCAAAATTCACGCAGAACTACCTGATGTTCTAAGTGTGCAACTTCGTCCCGCAGGAGCAGATGCAAGTCGATGTCTGCGCTGTTGACACATCATGGATCCGCCTTGATCATTCATCGAACCTTAGGCCTGGCCCCTATATATATAACTACGGCTTTCGAACTCCGACTCGAGCCTCATGTTGGCCTCGTGTACTTAAGCTACTTATCCACATCATCTTGACAGTCACTAACGACAGGATGCTCAAGAACAAATCGCAGGTGAAGACATCAAACAGTGACTGGGACGGGAAGATGGAAGAAGATTCATCCAGCAAAAGGTACCTGAGGAAGGGCAGGGGAGTCAGTCCTGACAGGCCGATGTTAGTAATGCTCTTCAGTGTCTCTCCCTCAATCACACTGTTCACGCACTTTCTTTGCAGGCACCACTTCGGGGAATATCCCGGAGCGCCTTTCGGGACAACATGGAAGAATCGGTGCGTACTCGTGATTTTCATTTAATAGCTTCAGTTCCTTCATCTGTCTGTCTGTAAACAGCATAGAATGTTTTAATGCTGGTGTGCATCGCCAATTGGAGCCCGGTATACACGGCATTAAGGGAAAGGGCGCCTTCTCAATTGTCGTCTCGGGTCAATATAAAGATGACAAGGATTATGGCGACACAATGTAAGCACATAGCGGCGCTTATCTTCGGATCGGTAAGCTAACCTTTGCATATAGCTTATATACAGGTTCAGGTGTGTATTAGCAAAATCAAGGCTACATGATTGTATGCCGACTTGGTGTCGTCAGGGGGTCGCAAGCTCAGTGATGGTGTAAGTTGTCCTTTTGCTCTTATGGCTTGACCATCAATCAGAAACCCCAAGACGCGCGAGCAGACGTGTGATCAGACTTGGGACGACCCCGGAAATGAAGCACTTCGTGTGAGTCCTATGTCGGATAGACGCGAAGACGGGAAATGACGGTATACTTGATAGCAATCTGTTCAAAGACGCAACCTCGTGCGCGTGATCCGGGGCTACGAGCTCGACTCCGAATTTGCGCCATGGGAAGGCTTTCGGTATGATGGCTTGTATATCTGTAAAGCTGTAACATTGTTTTCCATATCTACATATATACGTGAGCACTGATACTTTGTCTTCAAAGGCGTGGAAAGAGAAGAATAGAGACGGTCATTATGACATCTGTCGTTACATCATGAAGGCAAGTCTACCTAATGATAAGGCTTTGATCAAACTGACCATTGTCAAAAGAGGGCTCCGGGCCAACCACCCTTACGTCGTCGTTCAACGGCTATCGGCCGTTACAAGCCATTACCAGGCTCCGAAGCCGTGCAGCCGCCAGCGCCAGCGCCGGCCCCAGTAACTGGACGCCAAAGAATCATGCAGCAGATAAAGGCGTCGATGGACTATGAAGCCTCATCGCTGGGACTGCCGGTCAACCGCTGAGCTCGCTTGCAAACGTGGCATGCGGGAGGCCCTCTCGCGCCTACCACGCCCAAGCCCAAGCTCACCGGAAGTCAAAGAGGGACTCGTACGGTAGCCCCCGATTGGAAGTGCGATATCATCCTGATGACGACGAAGTGCAGATATGTTCTGTGAGGAAGAAGACGAGGCAGATGTAATACCTAACCTTGATTGTACCACCACCCCTATGATATGCAACTTTCGATGCACTACCCTCCGACTTGACAGCAGATGATCGATGACCCTTAAAACATACACCAGAGCAGCCGACAAAATTGGGCGCGACTATGTATCAAGTCTCAGACTGGCATTCGAATGCCAATATCCCGACGACCGAAGAAAAAACATCACTGCAAAGATGCATCGATGAGCAGGCACCTTGCTCACACGCCCATCGGGACAGCTGCGAGAGCACTAGAACAACGAGCTGTGTGAAATCATTAGCTACGGATATGTAAGGACGAAATGGTTGGCTCTGGAAGAAATTCATGTATGTGCGCGGGCATATAACGTATGCATTAAACGACGCATTATAGAATGAGATAACATCATGGGATATCAGATGACGGGAGAGATCGTCGTGAAGGAATGGTAGAGATGTACAACATATAAAGAGCCAGAAGCTTTCAAGCTATCGTTGCATGAGGATTGGCACTTAAAGTTGTAGTAGCAACGACGAGAGAAAGCAGCATGCGGATGCGAAGATGACCGGGCTTGAGCTGCTTGTAGTAGCGTTTTTCGAGTTCAATGGAATTGGCCTCGGTTTTTTTTCGCGTGCTGATGCGTTCCTCTGCGTGATATGAGGCGGAATTCAAGAAGAAGATAATATCAGGTGGAATTGAATACAGGTAGGAACATACGCATTTGACCTGGTAATACGGCACGTCAACTACTGCTGAGGGACGCTGATGCAGCTCGATACCTGCACCGCTTGGTAGGCGATTTCGAACCCAGTGGAAAGGGCGGGTCGCGGCCACGAAGGGTGGGGGCGGTGTCGTGCAGACAACTGAGAAGATTGAGGCGATAAAAATAGTACCGGATGAGACATTAACGACGTACGTGAGCAGTGAGCACACCGTCAAAGAAACCTCGGGGTACCCCAAGGGTACCCGATGGGATTTGAGTGGCCACAGACGGACAGAACATCGTGTAGCCTGAAAGTGCCACGTACAGCGCGTACCGATAAGCTTGTCGCGCTGGTTCGAAAGAACTTGTCGTCGAGGCCAGACATCTCATGTGCATGCAGCCAGTAGCTAGCAGCTTTCCATCTGCCGAAAATGACACGCAGTTCACTGACTGGTTGTTGTCGAGGTTCCATAATGGCGCTGCATCGTCATTTGATGCGTTTGCGAGGATGCGGCCATCCGAAAATGTTGCAATATTAATGGCGTAGAGCATCGTTGGTGGTGTGCTCGTTCAATCCAAGTCCTAATCGAGTCATCGATTGACCCCGTTTTTCCATCTGGGGTCCAAGTCAGACAACGCGTCTTAGCATGATTTTGAGTCTGACTTGAGCAGTCGAGGGCTCCGAACTCGCAACTAGTATGGTCGCGTCTTGCGAGTAGAGTCAGTAGACTACGGCATACATTAATATTGTCTCTTCGGTAAGCTCCGCGTTCCACTGCCTTGCAGTCCCATCGGAGGAAATGCTCACCATTAGCTGACCCATCCGTAAGTTCGCGAGATGACCTTGCCTGGGTCGATGTCACCGCACCAGCCTCACTAACCTCTTACCGTCCGGAGACAATGCTATAGTCTGCACTTCACTGTCTCCGTCCTGCTAGTCCTCTCCTATCTGTTTTCCACTCTTCAATTCCCATGCCCGTAGCAAGCTATTCATTGAACAAGTCACCATCCGCTCTCCGCCAGGCAGATGTCAGGCGCCAATAACCAGATTGGTGTGTCCTTCAAATTTCTGGCTGGGCGTTATCGCTGATGTCTCCCGCTTCACAATGACGGGTGAAGACATAATCAACTATCATGCACAGCTCTGTTTCAGCTTTGATCCATCAAAGTCCAAACCATCACTTCTACAATATGTTTCTCAACAGGCCTCGAAGTGCTGACACCAAGGCAGAATGAGCGTTTAGGTCAAGTCACCGTTGAGTTCACTGGAAGTTCGAGCTAGTACATGATACATATTTCATCCTCGTGATTACTTCACAGCTTCAAGTGTAGGCTGTGTGGCAGCTCCAAAGCATCATTTCTCGCATTCCGTCAAAGTCATAATTTTGGTCTTCGTTGGTCAATGATATCATATGCTAAATTTCGCCTCAGCCCCCCCCAAAGTCAACTGCTCCTTGAACGCGCCCGTCATCTCCGACTCGCCCATGTTCAATCCTATCTGGTGCGTCAGATGTACATTTGACCGTGCCTAGACTTTCCCAATCGCTGATAGCACAGTCACCATGATATTCCATCTTTCTTCACAAACTTTGGAACTACGTCACTACACGTGAACTTTGCGGTATATCTTTGGCGGTGGATCACCGTCGTGGCTTCCAAACAGACCGGATCGCTGGGGGCTGAGCGCTGATATCTTGCAGATATGCCTGCCATTCATTGAGACAACGACGCCTTCAGTCGGAGAATGCAGCTGCTGAAGGTCGTATTTTGGAATACAGCTCGTCGGCGCTCGCGCCCTGCCATGTAGATGTTGCCGATATTCATCGGAATGAATATATGATTGTGATTGTCCTTGTATCATGTAAACCCTATGAAGACGGAAGGTGCGTCGAGACTGGATTGGCGTTTTATTCACTGCATTTCCCACTATGTTCCCAGCCCGAGTAAGGATGCATGAAATGCAGCTCCTGAACGACCTGGGGCGTAGCCCTTTCGAAGATCACGGCTTTCGAACTCCGACGCAGCATACTGGTAATCTATGCGTATGTACTACTTATCTCCATCGTCCTGACAATCACCAGCAGGGAAATCCCAGGAGCACCTGTCGGGACGACATGGAAGACTCGGTGCGTAGTCTCAATTCTTGTTTGATGTTACTTCATCAGTCTATCTGTTCACAGCAGAGAATGTTTTGATGCTGGCGTGCATCAACAAATTGAGGCTGGTATAAGCGGCACTGAGACAGATGGCGCCTTCTCAATTGTCGTCTCGGGTCAATACAAAGATGACAAGGATAACGGGGACACGATGTAAGCACCTAATGGCGCTTATTTTTGAGCCGGATCGGTAATCCGGCCTGTGCATATAGCTCATATACGGGTTCAGGTGTGTATTCACAACTCGGGCTACAAGATTGCATGCCAACTTAGTATTGTGAGGGGGTCACAAGCCCGGTGATCGTGTAAGTAGCCCTTTTGCTCTCACAGCTTGACTATCGATCAAAACCCCCAAGACGCGCGAGCAGGTTCGTGATCAGGAATGGACGGATTTTGGAAACGAAGCACTTCGTGTGAGTTCTCTATCTCGGATAAATGTGTGGTCAGGAAATGACGTACAATAGAAATCTTCTAAAACAGGCAAACCTGTGCGCGTGATTCGGGGCTACGAGTTTGATTCCGAATTTGCGCCATGGGAAGGCTTTCGGTATGATGGCTTGTATATCTGTAAATCTGTAACATTGTTTTCCATCTCTACATATATCCGTGAGCACTGATACTTCGTCTTCAAAGGCGTGGAAAGAGAAGAACAGCGACGGTTATTATGATATCTGTCGTTATAAAATGGAGGCAAGTCTCCCTAATGATCAGGCTTCGATCAGACTGACCAGTGTCAAAAGAGGGTTCCAGGCCAACCACCCTTACATCGTCGTTCAACGGCTATTGGCCGTTACAAGCCATTACCAGGTTCCGAAGTCGTGCAGCCGCCAGCGCCAGCGCCGGTCCCAGTAACTGGACGCCAAAGAATCATGCAGCAGGAACAGGCGTTGATAGATGATAATGCCTCATCACTGGGACTGCCGGTCACCCGCTGAGCTCGCTTGCAAATGTGGCATGCGGGAGGTCCTCTTGCGCATACCACCCAAGCCCAAGCTCACTGAAATTCAAGGAAAGGAAATGAAGGACTCGTATGGTAGCCGTTGAGTGAAAGTGCGATATCAGAGTGCAGATAGTTATGTTCCGTGAAGAAGATCTAAAGATCTTGAGATTGTACAAACACCTATGATATGACCAATACACACCTTTCGTATGTCCTCCGACTTGACCAATACTAGATAGATGGCCTTTGAGATATAGCACGCCAATCACCATTGCAACCGACAACAAGGCTCGGGACCAGCCAATAACAATGTACTTTGCATTTGGCGAAAACGAGAATGGCGGCAACTTGAAGGTCACCTGCCAGTGGTATCTGAGTAGGGTGAGGGTAGGGTTCGAGGACCTTGATGATTGTTAAGAACAGCATCATTATCGTAGGTTCGTTTGGTCATGTCATACTACAAGAGAATTCGTGAATACTGCCCATGGACACAGCAAACACCAAAAGCCACTACGATCGAAATGGCCTGGGTGCACGAAGTATTAAATTACTGTAACTCATAAGCTTCCGAATAAGGAAAGGACTGGAAGCCTTTGCACAATAGACCAAAACAACGCTTTGCTCTGTCCTGCCAGCACAACCGTGACTGAGCATCACTGAGGGGCCAGGGCTAATATCAATACACGGTGACCTTTGCGTGATGCGTGCAGCCCTCTGACAAACAACCAAGTGACACGTGGATCGTTGATATGGCTATCTAAAACCGATAAGTAATGTAAGTATATTGATTGTCCTCACAGTATCACTGTTGACGGACCCCGGTCTAGCACAGAGAATGCTGCCCTCATCTCGCATCATAATGGGGGCATCGCGAGTTGCGTTCCCTCCCTTGCACCGCCAGTTAGCTCGTAGAATCTTCATCTAAGCGCTATATAGTATAGCAAGGTAAGTGTCTTCGTACGTTTACAAATAAAAAAATGCGACTGACCCTAGTATCTATCAAAATGTTCAGGCCTCTGTGATGCTACGCGCCTTCGTATCGTCTGTTTCTCTATGGCGCAACTTCAAACTATAATATATCAACTGCCCGCTTGTTCTCGAGCTCGCCTTCTGCTGTCTGAAGAACGTACCGTTGCCAAAGCTCAAGCGCTCGTGGTTGTGACTGAGTGCACCATGACAATACTTCACGAGAATGACGCTTTTCCCATCCTTAAGTTGTCCTGTTGCACACGTAATCCCATCCTCTAGTGAACAAACACCGGTACCCTGCTTGATCGTCACATTCCACATTTACAAGGGTGAGTGATGATTGAGTTCTTGTGGATTAATGCACACGTGATGCTACAAAGCAGCAGATCCCACAGACGCGTTCTCTATTGGGCAGCAGCCACTGACGCGTGTTCTTTCCCGGCGTGTTGTCAATGCTAAATCGACGCGTTTAATGCACGTCCACAGTCGTCCTTTGTCTCGCGTTTCCCCGAGCCTCGCGAGTTAAAAGCTGGTGCTGCACTCTCCTTCACTTCACTCATCTTATTTACTTCTCTACTATATCTTCCAATTCATATAACTTCTTCGATTCATCGATATGTCTATGCAAGTCTCCACACATCTCAACTCGACATCTTCATATGCTAATAATGCCTTTCGTATCTAGTCCCTCGCTTCAAACGCTATTAGATGGGTTAGTGTTCGATCTCGAGTTCGATGACGCATTTGATCTCATCATTTTCTTAGCGAGTCTATGCCCATGTCGAATGACCACCAGCCGCTCCCTGGCGACCTACATTTCATTATGCCGTCCGATGAAGAAATTTCTAACTGGATCGCTGCTCTCGCACATGCTGAGTTGCCCCCCGAATTGCGCGCCCAGTTGGAGGCGTATGTGGTTCTACCTCATTCGAATCATTCGCTCGAACTCACCGCCTTTGACAGAGTGTTTAACGAAGCCATTAACGAAAACGCGCTGGCAGGCCCAGCCGATGCTCACGTCGATGCTCCGATGCCACGTCGATGCTCACGTCGATGAGTAAGTCAATTTATTTAGCTTGCCTGGGCCAAGCAGCTCACGTCCGAACACAGATCAAACGACGATGAGTTACCAGCCCCGCAACAAGATGACGCGCCGCAACAAGAGTATGCGCCGCAACAAGAGTATGCGCCGCAACAAGAGTATGCGCCGCAACAAGAGTACGTGCCACCACAACCGAGTCCCCGTCGTTGCTTATTTGTTTTTTCAGGACATCCGCCGATATACAATACGGTCAAGGTCAGGCGTCGTTTCCGACTTTGGAGAATTTTACCGCCCCGGTGGCTGGTCTCCCCCAGTTGCCCGACGTCGAGGAGGACGCATATGACCCTCTGCAGCCCCCTGCAGTCGCTGAAGCGCCCCCGCAAGCCCCCGCATGGCCTCAGCAGCAATATTACATGAATGGGGGGCCGCCCAATGAGTATTATACACAGCCCTCTGGCGCACCGCAAGGCCCTGCATGGCCCCAGCATAAATATCATCCTGATTATTATGCCAATGGGCCCCCCGATCCGTATCCTTCGCAGCCGTCTGGGGTCGTTCAAGCACCAGCGCAAGGCTACGCTTACCCCCCTTACCAGCAACCTCACATCGCCGCCGGTCCGTCCAACGCGCATCTCCCCGCCACGGAATTCCGTCACTGGCAGCATCCTCCCGTGCAGCCGGGGTCTACTGCGGCGTCTTCCTCTGCTGTCGATGGAACGGCGTCTGCAGAGCCTCGCAAGCGTAAATCCCGCCAGCCCGCAACGCGAAAGCGCAGACGCCCGAACCTGACCCCGACCGAGAACGGCAGCATGCCGGGAAAATATGGTCCGTACACGCTAGCGAACGCTAGTGCCGCGGTCATGGCCATGCCTGTCCACGACCCAAAGCCTGTTGACATCAGTCAACGCAAGACCCTTGATCCTCACGGCAATCCCCTTCGAACGAGGAGATTTGGGGTGATGGAGCTCGATGATTCCTACCCCTCTACGCCCGACAATCTTATGAACTTGAAGGGCCTCTCACCGGAGTTGACGTGCGTCCGCTCATGCGATTGGACCGACCAGCCGTGTGGTCTGTTCATCGAGATGGACAAGACCAGCATCGATGGCCACCTGTGGTATTGGCATGGTCTGAAAACGACAGCCACTCCCTGCCAATTCGAGGGTTGCGAGGACACAGAGGATATGAAGTATTGGGGCCGTCACATCGAAGGCGTCCACTTCGAGACGTCCTACCAATGCCCATATTGCAACAAGCATTTTTCGAGGGACGACGCTTTGAGACGGCATCTGAAGGGATGCACACCATTCGCTGATAGCAAGGAGCGCGCTCAGCGTGGAGGGCACGAGTTCTGTGCCCAAGCGATCATAAAGTTGGTGCAAGGCTATATCGTTCCTGCCGCCAGCGCGACCTAGGAATATGTACGTCTCCCTTTCCTTTCATCTGTCGCTGCAGCTAACGTTTTACCTCCGTACTCTAGTGTTGACTTTAATTCTTGAAATCGATTCTCTCTACGATCAATGACGCTCGTTTCATTCTATCACCGCCGTTCCTTTTGTATATTATCTCTTCGTTCCTGCCGCCAGCGCGACCTATGAATATGTACGTCTCCCTTTCATCTCATTTGTCGCTGCTGCTAACGTTTTATCTCTGTACTCTAGTGTTGAACTTCAATTCTTTTCTCTCTACGATCAATGACGCTCATTTCATTCTATCACCGCCCTTTCTTTTGAATATTACCTCTTTTTTAACTTGTTTTCCTCTCTCGTTCTTGCTTAACGCATCTTCTACATGCTTATTTGGTATCGTTATTGCACGCTGGTCGTAGCTATAATATCTTACCATGTCGCTCAGTGCGTCTTCTATCTGGTTATTGTATCTTACGGGATGGAAGTTGGAAGTAGCATATATCTCGCCATGGAGCTTGAAATTTTGCCTCCTATTTGTTCTGCATGAAATATACATATTGTGTTGGAATTGTGTCTTCTCCGACACTACATATGGTCTGACCGTTTGCAAATGAATCTTGAACCTGCTTATTTCACTATCATCTTTGGAAAATCCACTCTGCGTACGCGCCCGCTTGTGTACCAGACGCGTTGTATTGGAGAAACCGGTCAAGTATTCATTTCCGTGTCAGATATCATGTCAGAAGACATATGCATCTCGTATGTTTGATAGATACACGATAATAGTTCGTCCTTAAGACGGCGTCCACCGTCCTCGCGAAAGCTTGGACCAGTATCATAGTTATATCCATTGCAAACACATTGCACATGCGTCATTAGATAAACCTACATACCGTACGTACTGTCCAGCATAGGGCTCCGCCCCACCAGACAATAAACAAGGATTTTTCTTTTTCTAAACAAAACATGCAAGACAATATGTCATTCATTCTTGATCCATAACAAGTACAATGCAAAGCTCCAAGCTCCATCATCCAACTCCCATGCAACAGGCATGGAGAATATATACCCAGCGACATGATGAGATACGATAGCTACATCCAGCGTGCAATAAGGATCCAATAAGCATACAGAAGATACACCAAGCGATGACGAGGAGAAGAAAACACACTGGGAAGAGGGAATATTCGATGCAAAAGGAGTGCCAATGGTATAAAGTGATTTGGCCAAATATGTATACAATAGAATGAAATAAGTGTCGTAGTCATAGAGAGAGAAAAGGTTCGTGAAGAATTGGAGATAATACTAGAGCACGGCAACAGGAAGTTAGCAGTAGTGACAGGTACAGGCCAAGGGGGACGTACAGTCGTACGCTGAATTATGTCGCGTTGCGGGCAGGAACGATATACCCATAGACCAACTTCTTCGGGTCTTGGCGACTGAAGTTGCGACATCCCTTCTTAGCGCGGGCCTTGCTATCAAGGAGCGGTTCGCATTTCTCCTGATGCCGATCCAAAGAATCGGACCTCGACCACCGCTTGCCGCAATAGGGGCATTCGTAGGACGTAGTATAGTGGACGCCCTCAATGTGACGGCCCAAATTGAGCATAGCCTCTGATCTCGAGCAATTTTCGAATTTGCAGGAAGTCGTGTCGTTGAATTTGACACCATGCCAAAAAAGCAGGTGATGTACGATGCGGGCCTTGTTCATTTCTACGAAGAGCCCGCAGGGCTGGTCCGTCCAATCGCATGCTCGTACGCAAGTCATCCCTGTGGGTAGTTCGTTCGTAATCTTGACGGACCGTTTGGCGTAGGAATCATCGAGTTCCATCGCCCCAAATCTCCTCGTTCGAAGAAGTTTACCGAGGGCATCATGAGTCCTGCGACTGCTGATGTCCACCGGCTTCGGGTCGTGAACGGGCATAGCCATGACTACGGCACTGGCGTCCGCTAGTCTGTAAAAACCAAACTTCCCCTCTCTGATTTCGTCGTCTTCGTCATCCAAGCATCTACGCTTGCGCGTGATTGGCGGGAGAGACGAACTCGTACTGCCCTCCTCGGATTGAACGGTATGGCGAGATTTACGCTTGGGAGGCTTGGCACACGCCATCCCATCGGGTGCAGAGGAAGATGGCTCCAAGCTGCTGCCATCACTCAGATACATTGTCGCGTCAGAGTCCGGCATAAAGGTGTCGGCATCCGTCATCGTGTTCTGCAAGTGCGCGTTTTGCCCTTGGGAGGATGGTACTTTGGGGTCATACGCACGGGGATCCCCCGCTATCCAAAGTTCCAGGTCGACGACGGTGGGATAGTAATTCTCAGCAAAATTAGGTCCATTCGCATGCGAACTACCATCATCTGCAGACTGGGACCATGCATGGCCTTCAAGCGACCCTTGAGGGACGGCAGAGGGCTGCGGAGAATAGTATTGGTTCGGGTCCATTGGGGGAAACTGGGGGAGACCAGCCACCGGAGCAGTGAAGTGGTTCAACGTCGGAAACGACGTCTGATTATTTTGGGCATCCTGTAACGCCAAAGACCTAGAGAAATAAATGAGCAACGGTGGGCACTCGGTTGGGGTGGCACGTACACTTCCTTTAGGTATTCATCTTCCTCGCAGGCCTGATCCCATCTGCCAAAAACCGTCAGTTTGAGTCGATGTTTTGAACGAGGTAGAACCACATACAGGGCCTTTATGGCGGCCACAACGTCTGGATGAAGAACCTCTTGGACGTCTTCCGAGATAGCTTCGGGGTTGTTTCCAGGCTGAGAACACGGAAGGATAGACCCGCTAAGAAAATGATCAGATGAACTGCGTCATCCGACTCGAGATTGAAGACCAACCTATCCGACATTTGAGAACTGTTGTATGAGGCGCTAAACGCGGAATACATCGTCAGCATATGAGGATACCGAGTCGACGTGTAGGTAGACTTACATAGATATATCGATGATTTGAACGCGTGATATGAAGTGGTTATAATGACAAGATAAAGTGCCAAAGTAAAGAGGACGAGAGATAGTGAAGTGAAAGAGGGAACAACACCACCTTTTAAACCTCGCAACAAGTGTAAAAGCGTAAGATAAAGGACACCTGTGGACGGGCATTGTCCCCCGACAACATGTCGCAAAAGGGCAAGCGTTTGTGGTTCCCTTACCATAGGAAACGCGTCTGTGGCCATGGGTTCCACTGTTTTGCTTTGAAGGGCCATACGTGCATTAATCCACAAAAGCACAAACCTTCCACCGCATGTCGCTCATCCTTTGTAGACCTAAACGCGTGTGTAACGATAAAGTAAGTACTGGCACTTCTTCACTAGAGGATATGACATTACAGGTGCGTACAGCAGTACAACTCCATTGAGGTTCGAAGCATCGCAACAATGTCATTTTCGAGGAGCATGGTCAAGGCACACTCAGCTACGACCGCAAGCTTTGGCAGCAGTACCCGCTTGAGACAGCAACAAGCGACCTCCAACACAAGCGGGCAGCTGATACATTACAGTTGAACGTTGTGCAGTAGAGAAACGGCAGATGTGAAGGCGCGTAGCATCCCAGGCCTGAAAATTTTGATATATGTAGCGTCAGTCGCATGTTTAGTTGTAAACGTGCAAAGATGCTCACCTTCGCTGTTCATTGCGTCGTGACCCAGCCTAGTCCTTACCTTTGACGCGGAAATCGGAGGGCATTGTATCACCTAGCCACTCAATGGACACCGCGATACTTTTTTAGATGGAAAGATAGGTTGACATTACCGGTTACACGAAGATGTTACGAGCTAACTGGCAATGTAACAGAGAGCACGCAGCCCGTAATACCCTCGATATGAGGGTAGCATTCTCTGGACTAGACGTCAACAGCTTCATTTTCAGTTGAATCAGAAATACTTGAACTTGAAGATACATCACATATTTAATCAGCCTAAGATAGGCTTATCAGTACGTGTGACTTTGGCTATCACAATCCTGTCAACATAAAAGTGCACGCATAACGCAAAGTCTGTGTTGATATCAGAATTCGCCGTAGCAATTAGTTCAATTTAGTTGTGACTAGCGCACGAGACTAAAGTCCAAACGACAAGCGTAGGTGTTGTTTTTGTTTGTTGTCCAAAGGCTTCTGGGTGTTGCCTTATTCGGAAGTTGCACTTTGCAAATTAATTCACTAGGTTTTCTCGCCGATCGACCATGTTTCAATGTAGAACCTCGTGCACTGTGGGTCTACACGACTGGCAGCCACCGGCCAAATATTCGCTGGGACGCTGATCGTACTAGTGCTGGTAGGCTATGGTAGCCTTTCTGCATCATGAACTGAGATCATTCGAACATCATGATTATATATGTCCTCGATTAATGATATGTAGAGTGTCCCTGCCAGTGATAACCACCGCAAGACAGACAAATTAGTTCCACCCCTGCAGAAGCACCGTTTGAAATTTTGATCAAATATCGAAAACGTCAGATTAAAACTTGAATACGACCCGAGTATTAAATATTGAATCGAGACGGCGTAGATGGAAGATGGCGATGAGAAGATTCGGACCACTCATCCATAGACACCGGAAGGAGGAGAGAATGCCTATTTGTGCGAGCAAATCGATAACTTACCTTCTGGCTGACACGCATGCAGACGAAAGCAAGGTGAGCATAATGTTATTCCAAACTACGACGTCTCTCAGTCGTTCCATGAAAGTATGGGAACGACTGATAGACATCAGTGAGGCCAAGAGTCTGAAATTTACATACGCGCGGTCTCACAAGGTGCAGAGGCTCGGACTAGAAGACGAAGGGAGAATGACTCAGCCTAAGTGAAAAAGACTACAACTACGACAAGTGCATACCTAGTAAACCGATACTGTACGAAGAAGGTTATTAAAGAATCGTTGAGACGGAGAACGAAAGGTGAACGTGGATGAAACGCATATAGATAAGTGCATGTGCATGTAAAAGAAAGTACGTACGGGGACACATCATTATACGTGGCACATGGGCAACCATGCAATCTACCAAAAAAGAATCACACTGATGACCTTTGTTACATATTGATGTAACGCATGCCAAGGCCGACCCACAGAATGAAAGCTAACGGATAAATAAATAAGACTGGTAGATCGTCCATCATGATCATTGCATGCAAGAGCAGGGCGACCGCGCCAGCCGCCGCAAGAGAGGTAAATAAATTACATCCCAGAATAATAGAAATCAAACCTGATAAAATATCATTCGACGCGACAAATGGAATGACTTCTGCGTCTGGGTGAATTTTTGGGTCAGGGACAGCGCGATACAGTGGCTGCGCCAGAAAATTTCCCTACCCTCGGGTTGATTGTTTCATGCAGCTCGATCGTCGCGTCGGATCGCCAGAACATTATGTGGCAGTATAGTCCAAACAGCGAGAATGCAGATGATAAGAAAACCAACGAGTCGTAATGTACGGTGGAAACATTTTCGACGATTTTAATCCGTGGTTTCAACCTGAAATCGAAATAGTAAAATAAGGCAAATCCTTGCTACAAAAGCGGACATGTCAGTCTTGCAAGACAGAAAGATAACTAACAATATACTTACCAAGCAGAGAAAACTCAGCACTACGCACCGGAAGCGCTCATTACGCTTCTTCCAGCCCTCTTCTCTCACCTCCTGCCAAAGTTCCTCAAGATTGGGCTTTCCGACAGAGAAGTAGCAGAGGATAGCGAAGCAAAGCCGAACGTGGAACCGGGATGGTGGTTTCCAGTCCTCGGGAAGATCTGGTTGCTTTTCTATCTCTGTAAGGCGAGGAAGGTGACTTGACACTGGACTTCATCGGGACATCTGAGTGGTCGCTGCCTGAGTCGAGAGAGGAAGACATGATGACGAAACTATCACGATTTCTACTAAATCAGCAATGTGTCTTGTTGAGCGGTCTAGAGATACCTACCTCTGCCTTGTGGATCAAGCCTCGAGAGTGCTGCTTCTGTATAATCGTGGAAGATATATGGGGATGAGAGGAGTCGGATATTAGCAGGAGCAACTGAGTCATTGTCAGCAATATATCGGGGGAACGGGTGATGAGGAACGCGAACCAGAGGAATCGTGTTACGGATTCGCTAGGTGCCTGGGAAGTCTGGCTTTCGGGATCGTGGTACAGATCTTTGGAGTGTGCTTGGGATGAAGATGCCTACAGACTACGAGGTCCGAATGGAGAGGCGAAAAGAGATTACAAAACGCGATTGAAATTGGGAGGTGCACCCAAACAAAAGCAGTAGTGAGCGCCGTACGAAAAATAAGGATGAAAAGTGGAAGAGGAAAAGAAACTAGTGCATTTCTCGATTTCGTCTGGTCCTCCCAATTCCAATTCTATCTCGTCGCATAGGACTCAGCAGCGCCACCTCCAAAGCTCGTGAAATTTGGAAAACGTAAGCTTAAGTCACCAGAGTCTTCTCCGTAGCCTTGACAAGCCAGAAACAGAACATTGCACCGAGGAGGCGCACTTCGAATTTGATGATGCAGAACTCAAGAGGAAAGTAGAAGAAGCTAGAGCAGTGAGAGAACAGCAGATGAGGATTTAGTCACAGTACTAGTAGTTATTGATTCTTGCAGATTTGGATGAAGGGTTATGCTGAGGGTCAACCAGAACTCGACCGATTACGAGCAGAACGTGTCATATTGCGAGCATAGCTGAGTTGGAGATTAGTCGTTCTGGATGATAGAGCGCTGTTAGTTCTGGAAATGGCTTACCTCGACATCTCCGGCGTACGTGATGCACCCAGCGCTTTGATAGGACTGCGATAGGTCACACTTAGTCTACCCTAGGGAGACCATATCGGACGAAGATGATAATTCCTTCCTAGCCGTTTCGAGTAACACAACGCGCCGGCTTTGCCTGAATAGATGGTCCGCGCTGCCAGGGTCGGATGATAGTGAATATTTGAATACTGATGGTCCATTGGCAATCTGTAGCCGGTACTCTCTGTGCAGGATGAGGTTTGCAGTAAGTACTTGTCAAGAGTGACATCACGGCTGTCTCCGTTTGCCTATGTGACCAACATTTTAGCTGCCTGACAACATTTATCCACTGGCCACTGCAGCAGGCGATGCAGTCAGAAAACTGTCGTCCTTTACTGGCGGTGGCATGCAGATTCGGTGCGCAGTCAAGTTTGTAAGAAACTGCTGATATTGATTCGAAGCGCGTCGTCTCCTGCAAATCTCACGCCTTGCCCCGCATAACTACATAATCTATAGTGCCTTATGACCAGTGGTTCATAACGCACTTGGACGATGACCAGAAAGTCAAGCAGGTCAAACATTGGATACTTTCCAAATGCAATATCATCCAAACGCCCCATCTTCCCGCTCAGCGCCCAGTTTCTCCTATCACGTTTGCTTCTAGCATCAGGACACGTACCTCAGTCGATAGTATCGACGACGGTTATAATGAGGATGACGAATATGAAGAGGACTCGGATGACTTTGACGACTTTTCCTTTCGCCACCCAGAACTCAGGCGTCAGACTATATATTCTCGTCGACCTGCAAAGACATCGGCTGCATCTGCCTCACACACCATCCAGCCTGGCAGTAGCCCAGTCACCGACCAGTATACCCTTATCTCCTTCTCAACTGGAACAATTCTAGAAGATGACTATGCCCTATCGTGGTATAACCTTCGGCCTTGTGAACTTCTCGAGATGCACCGCTCAGGAAAGGTCGTCCAGTTACCAAGAGAAATCATGTCCGAGTATGTCCAACCCTACTTCGAGTCTAAAGCCAGGGCCCTCCGTGCAGTATGGAGTATAAAGTCAGGCCGATTCGAATCCCCTGCGACCACCACCAATAGGATAAACGCAAGAAGCAGAGACAAGATATCTACTACTCAGACTCCTTTGCAACCCGAAAAGAAGAGGAGAAAGGCTAAAGTCGAATGGAAAGATCGATGGATAGTGATAAATCAGGGCACGCTGTCTCTCTGCAAGGATCCCTCTGTGCGTCTTTTGCATATACAGTTACCGCATTGCGTGCTCACCACCAAGCTACCAGGGTGGGACCCCTTTGCATCATTTTCCACTGACATCATTACGCGCGCTTCGTGGCGCAGAGTCTCTTGCAAGAGCTTGTTCCATCATTGCAGAGCAACGCGTTGTCTGTCTCAAGTTTCAAGGCAATGAGTTCATGGCATCCTCCGCCTCCGCCTCCGCCTCCGCCTCTTCACCGCCCATGTCCCTCCCCTCGTCTCCGATTGCAGAAGACTGGAAAACAGATGTGCAAATTGAAGCGACAGATATCACCTCTCTACCAGACAAAACTACTTCAACCTCAAAAGAACCTCCAGACAAGGGAGATCACCACAAGAACTCCCCGCCCTCCGACTATGATCCGGAAGACATCTGTCGCGGGGATGGCGAATGGCTCGTCCTCGATTTGCTTGATGATCATGGTACTCAATTGAATTCACATCGTCCGTCTCTCTAACTATTCACTCGCACAGCTTTCTCGAACATCCTCCGCATCCTCCACCGCTACACCTCTAATCCAATATCATCATCGTTCCTCCCCTCCTCATCAATCATCACAGTCGCAAACTATTGGAACAATGTCTCTTCTCCTGCTCTCACGCCTTTTGTTTACTCCTCCCCATACGACTGTGTTCCATACCCAGAATGGCGCGCGAAAACCGTCGAGACCGCGCGCAAGGCTGGTATGGGGGACGTCGGAAAACCCCTCGCACTCGTCCTAATGTCCGAAAATACCCGCCGAGAATCCTCTTTGCACGACATCCGCAATCCGCGATTCGCTTTCTCGGAAGAAATTAGTCATAAATCTTCCACTAGTTCTTTTGCGCCATACTCGGACCCAGTATCAGGCGAAATCGATGGAGAGAGCGAGATGGAGTGGGAGGGTTGGATGAGGGATTTGGAGAGGCAAGGAAGTGTGAAGCAACATCACATTCATCATCAGAAAATCATCTATTCTCTTAGCGACTCCGAGCACCAACCGCCAAGCCCCTCACCCCTCCCCACCCCACCACTTTCAGACTGCATCCTCCCAGGGCTCCCCAAGGGGCTACTCACCCCCGCACTCACCCTCCGCATACCCCACGATCAATAATGTCATCCAATACGGGGACTCTTTTTCCCGTACTTCTATCGAATCACGTGTGCCTGGGAGGGTCAAGAATACGACGGTTAGCACCGTGAGCGTGGGCACTGCCCCGCACACGTCTCCGCGAAGACGGTCTTCGACGCTTACTCCAGGCAGCTTGTCCAGGTCAATGAAAGACAGGGAAAAGGGAGACGCCATTCGTCCATCGACTGCTATTAATGGCTCGCGTACAGGAGCGCTATCATCGTCATCATTACGAGGCACCCATATCCGCCACGCACATTCAGGATCCAACCTCCGTTCAGCCCCGACAGAGAACCCTCATCGCGCACAAGACACAGAAGGTTCCAGTACTGGAAAGAAAAAGGTTGGTATCGTGAGAGGTATGTCGATGAGGGCAGAAAAACTTGTGAGGGGACTGGACGCTGCCATAGACTTTGTTGATAGCCATCCTTAGCGGTGGTTTTTTTCTCTGTCTCGGCTTTTTTCACCTAGGTTATTGCACGTGGAATTGGTATTTAAGATTACTTTTGGAGTGTATATTAGTGTGTATTCGCCCGTGCTAGCTGCAACTTATTATAGGTCCGTTGCGCGTCACGGTGGTGTTTGGGTCGAAATCGAAGTCGAGATCGGGGTTAGGATAAAGGCAGGCGCCTCCCCGCTTCCGAATCCCGATCGTGTCTTCGCCTCCTTGACGCCTCGTTCTCGTGCATCAACAGTACTTCATTTCCTTTTCACACGCGGGCCAACACCCAGACCCAGACCAAAACGCGCGTGCAGAGTCCGCAAAACATGCCCCTAACACGAATAGTATTCCCCATAACGCCCTCCCCACCCAGTACACCCACGCCCAGACACATCCGCTGCCACAACTCGCGCTCGTCGACGTCTTTGAAAAACCAATATCGACCGTTTCCGGTACCTTCCCCGTTTACATCGTGTCTGATTGTCAAGGTATTGATGTTTTGGAGGAGTTAAACACAGCGTGAGTGTAGGAAAATGGTATAGGAAGTGCGAGTCGCGAGCTGTAGCCTATAGCCATAGGTGTGTTTTCAACTCTTTACTCTTTGTCTTCCATGTGCGCACGTACGTTTGTAATGATACAATCTACAGGCGAATCGCTTGCTATGATGTGACGGCGCCTGGACAACAACCACTTCGCCGCATAATTCACCATTGGATCGAGGTGCTTACAGTGGGTATGGTAAGTCGTTCGGAGCACCTTTCCGGATACACGGTATCCCCCCTCTGAGATGACTTGGAAGAGATGGACGCAGTAGAACTGGGAAATTCAAATTCAAAATCAAAATGATTGTTGAGACGAGTCGAAAGTCAAAGTTGGGAGCTGTGTGACATCGGTGTGTTTGACAGCTATCGATATCATATTGTGCGCATATGCTTATAATTACGAATGTAGATTCTACAGGTTATAGGCACCTAGGCGATAATCATGTGAAGCAGCTTTTCCGTTCACATTGCGCCTATCTAGATCATGTCGAACGTTGTTGAGAAATAATCAAAGTCAAAAATCAAAGTAGACGGGACCTAGGTATGTTTTAATCAGGTACATCGTGTACACATACTTATAATTGTACGATCTACAGGCCCAGCCCGTCTGCGGCGATGCAGCAGGAGCAACAGTCACTGACGCGAACGCTCACGTAGACCAATCTGCACGCTCCTGAATAACACTCTTTTTCTGTCTTCACATCATATCTAACATTTCTCAATCGAACGAAAATTACGCCAACTCCGCCAATGTTTTCCTGATGGCGCGTCGATCAACTCTACAAATCACTAGTAACTCGCGCGTCAGTGCTAACAGTCATACTGCACCGATATGAAAGCAGAAACACGACTCACTCGGCAGAGCCTCCACCAGGCCTGCCACGCAGGTGAGTCATGTTATCAAATCCAGGAAAACTACTGATACTCACGCAATATGCTCCGTGCGGGCAGGTGTCGCATTGTGAATCATACCAGCAAAAGAAGTCACATTTCTCGGCGGCAGCGTCGAACGGGCTTGGCAGAGATCGATGATGCCAAAGCAGCAGCGATGGCGAGGACAATTGCAGAGGAGAAACGCATTGTGTGTGAGGATGTGATGTGGGATCAAATAAATCTGCAGGATTAGTAGGAAGACATCTTACTTTATAACGTTCTTGGAAGAACCTATCCATCGTTGATCCACCGGAATCCCCTCACTAGCCTCGCGTCACGCGAATGTCCAAGCTTTGAAGGTTTCCCCGCGGGCCCGAAATTCTTACGTGGTCGTGCTGCATTCGACCATATAATATCTGCAATGCCAGCAGATGATTGCCAATCAATGGCATGGAGCGATTGAAGATCCCTCCACCAGTGAAGGATAACCTCGAATCTGATACCCGTACATCATGCATCATGATTGAAACGGTATGATCAGAGACTCAAACTCCAAACTCAACTTGATCTCAACCTCCGAGTCAGTGCGAGTTAACTGTAAATGTTCATGACATGATTACAGACGTGTATGCTTAGCAAGAATCCGTCATTGCAAGTAGACTCGTAACCAGTCTGACTATGCGTCAATTTGTAGATGGTGAGAATTTTTGACGTAGTCAGACTGGAGAAGCGGGAGTTTGAAATTTGGCAGATGGGCCGGTCGCCGCTTTGGGTAGTCATCATTGTATTTGGACAGCGTTGACCGGTCGACCAGCGTTGAACGTTGAGTCGTTGACCATACAAAGTTCCTTCATTCGCATCGTACAAAGTATCGCTTACTAGCCTCGCGTCACGCGAATATCCAAGCTTTGAAGGTCTCTCGGGCCCGAAGTTCTTACGTGGTCGTGCTGCATTCGACCATATAATATCTGCAATGCCAGCAGATTGCCAAGCAATAGCGCGGAACGATTGAAGATACCTCCACCAGTCAATGATAACCTTGGCTCTGGCCGCATACCCCGTACATCATGCATCGTGATTGAAACAGTATGATCAGAGACTCAAACTCCAAACTTAACTTGATCTCAACCTCCGAGTCAGTGCGAGTTAACTGCAAATGTTCATGACATGATTACAGACGTGTATGCTTAGCAAGAATCCGTCACAAGTCCATACTTCGTAGCAACGCTTCTGTTGTCCGTCTTAAATTTTTTGTTCTTGTTAAGGCTAAGCCGCAAATTTGGGGCATACTAGCTTATTATACTGTAACAATTTCTCGGCTACCTGGACTCTTCAAAACCTTGCGGCTCATAGGAAGACCTGCACACCGGGCCAAGCTTGGTGCTAGTGACGTGCATGCTTTTCTGCTGGTTATCTCATGACTTTGCTGGCTACCTCCTGCGATGATGACCGTATACACATCAGCAAACACGAGTCGGATATGTGCTTACGTAGTCAGAAAAAGGGGCTCGTCCCGATGTGGCCACTGTGTGGCATCGTTTTGGTCTTGCTCGACGTTAGACCTACCGTTGTGATCAGCTTGACCAGCCTTCCTTAGCCATCATGAACTCACCCTGGAAAGGCAAAGCAAAAGCCACGAACCAAGATTATGACGACTTGCGACCAACCATAACTTATAGACACCTTCTATCCAATAACCTCGGTGTCAGAGATCCCCTACGCGTCGTCGCCCTATGCGATAGCGACGCATTCTATGCTGCCTGCGAACGCGTCCGGCTTGAGCTTGACCCGAGCGTACCAATCGTTGTACAACAATGGGAGAGTCTCATAGCAGTGAGCTACCCTGCACGCGAATTTGGCATATCCCGCATGGATAAGATCAAAGACGCTAAGAAAAAATGTCCTATTCTACTTGCCGTGCATGTCGCGACTTATAAAGAGGGCGAGAAGAAACCAGGCTACTGGAAGGATGTCGATACGCGCACTCACAAGGTATGTTTTGCATCCTCTAACGCTCTGAACGTAACAGAAGTAAACCTTTGTTGTTGCATATTCAAAAGGTATCATTGGATCTATATCGACGTGAAAGTAACAAGATTATTACCATGTTTAAGGAGGCTCTTCCAACCGGTGAAGTTGGTGAGATACGCATGATACTTATTTCTTATGGTTGACTGACGTTAAAGCAAGAGAAAGCCTCCATTGACGAAGCATTCATAGACTTTACTCGTCCTGTGAGAGAAAAGTTACTTGAACGATATCCATACCTTGCCCAAGTTCCCGCCGATGCCCCAAATGGGATGGACAGCCCGCTTCCACCACCACCTGCAATCAACTGGGATGATCTGGGAACAGTCTTACTGCCAGAAGGAACTGATAGTGCTGGCGAACAATCTAATGTTGAAGTTGATGGTGGTGCGACATGGCACGAGGTAGCGTTGTCAATTGCCGCAGAGCTGATGCGAAAGATTCGCGAAGACGTACATTCAAAGCTAGGCTATACAACTTCTGCTGTAAGCGCCATCTCTTCCTTTTCAGTGCGCTCCTAATCATCTTACGCACAATCAATGATGCAGGGGATTGCTCGTAATAAGTTCCTTGCGAAGGTTTGTGCTTCTCTCCCTCAGTCGATTGCACTCAATCTCTCGCAGCTTTGTGCCTCTTACAAGAAACCCAACAGTCAAGTCGGTCTTCTAAGCTCTATGTTGACACCAATAACCGAATATATATGCATAGACTATCCTCAGGAACGACGCCATTCCAAATTATCTCCATCCCATACCCTTTCAAAAAGTACGCCTCTAATCTTGACGTATGTTGACTACCTTGACCGCAAGACACGCTAGATTCGCTTCCTCGGTGGAAAGCTCGGCGATGCTCTAGCGAAAGAGTATGATGTTTCAACTGTGGGTGACTTATTGTGAGTAATGGATGATTCTTCTCGATTTCTACTCATCGCTCACCCAATTCAAGAACGGTTTCACTAGGTAATGGATATTGTTTTTATCTACCTCACTTTCTTATATTATACATGGCAGATGAAATACAAAGCAAATTCGGTGAGAATGCGCTGTGGGTGTACGAATTCCTTCGGTAAGATATTCATTTTTTTTATTCCGGCGAACGTCGTTTATCCATTATGCAATATTAGTGGCATTGACCGCACTGAAGGTATTTCAACGTGACCTGGCTACACCTTTCACATTAACAAGTAGTTCGTAGTCAAAGAAAAGTCTGCGTTGTTCAGGAGCATGTTGGCGTCAAAGAACCTTCCGAAGCCGATAACCCAGCCCTCGGATGGACACCAATGGATCCGAGTCCTTGCTGCAGAGCTGGCGTTACGACTCAATGATGCGAGGGAGTCGATGCCGACGCTCTGGCCCAAGACTATTGTGCTCCATGCTCGCAAAGGTGATTTGATCTTACAGCACCGAATATGTTATTTGTTGAGCTAAAAACGCGTCAGGATACGAAACGTCGCGATCCAAACAAGCTACGTTCCCTTTCGTCCGCAATGTGACAGTAGACGTGATAGCGACGGCCGCGGATAAACTTTGGAAAGAGCTTACTGGCGACGCAAAGATCGTCAATATCACATCGGTCCAGCTAGCATTTACTGGCCTGGAGAAGGCCGAGATGGGCCAGAAAAGCATCGAAGGGTTCTTCACAGCTCGAGATATCCAACCACAAACATCCCTCAAACGTTCGCGGGAAGAAGATGAGCCTCTGGTATCGCTTGAGAACACTAACCTGGCTCTGCCCAAATCTAGCGATGTCGAGGCTGTTTCATTCAAATGTACCCGATGTCATAAGACCATCGCACTTCGAGAAGGCCAAGCGACAGGTGACCCAAACGAAGTAGCACAGCGATTGGCAATGTTACGATCGGAACATGGTGACTTTCATTTCGCACAGGAATTGGCAAACAGCAATGACGGGTCTGTGCCTGTACCTCGCGGTTCATCGCCGAAACGGAAGAAAGTGGAACCAAAAGGAATTGCAAAGTTTTTCATCAAGAAGTAGGCAGCTTGGTGGCATGATGCAGTGGGGAAAGGCCATGATGACATATGTATGATAATCACGCCTCTGTGCGAGCAAACGAGTTAGATCGGTGGCATGGAGTGCACAGGTTTTCACACAGGTATGTAGTATGTCTTTGAGGCAGTGTAGAACGTGGCAGTTTTGATTGATCGTCACTGCTGCATTGGTTAGCTATTCAGAGCGTGGCTATCTCGCACCATCAAAACCTCAATTGCCGAGTCCCGACACAGTCATATGAGGAGAGAAATGAGGTTTCGATCAAAACGCTGTCGTTCGTTCGTTCGTGCGTTCGTCATCTTTCGAAGTTCTTTCTGCGGACTGTGTCCCACCTTTCGACCTCTGAGAGGCACGTTTCCGCGGCTAGTCCGTCATTCTTCGTTCATTTTCCTCTGTCTGGGACAGCTAGCCGTTTGCTTGGTCTTTTTCATTTCAAGAACCCTCGAGGCATACATCATTCATTATCATGCTCTCGAATTCCAATTTCATGCCCTTCTCTACTGCTCAGGCAAATGGATTGATCGTGAGTCATTAGCACGAACTATCGCGAGTAGCGTCTGATGATCATAATCAGGTTGTTCCCGTGTTTGCCTTGCTATCTGCGTTAGCGCTCGCTTTCATAGTTTTCAGGAGTATCCGTCTTGTGGTGATCCCCTCATTCCAGCGTAACGGGTCGGCGTGCAGAGCTCCAGAGAACCTATTTTTCCGTACTCAACCGGGCCAGTATGCTGCCTCCCTTGTTTTAAGCAATGTCTTCCTCACCGCAGCTGGGCTTATGGAGTTTTTCTGGGTCAAACAATCTGGGATTCATCAAGGTAGCGCTTTCGATATTCAAACCACATGCCGTTTTACTGATGGTTATCAGGCTCCATGTGCACCTTTCAAGGTAATCCAACTAATAGTGCTATGATCAAATACTGAGTGATCTTGTGACCAGCTGTCCTCATGCAGATTGGTACCTGGTCCACCTGTTTCTTCTCGGTTGCTATCGGTATCCACACGTGCAACTCCCTGGTGTTTCGTCTCTACCAAATTAGCCATCTGAGCATCGTGGTCATCGCCTTTGGATGGATCATGTCGCTGGTGATTGGTAAGTGGCGCTACAACAGCAGCCGAGTTGATATCATCTCATGTTCATCTATATCTGTAGCACTGGCACCTGTCAGCCAAGCTGGTGTCTATAGCCCAGTCACCGTCTCCTGTGGCGTCACAACGGCATATCCCAGCAAGATATTTGGGCTTGAAGCTTTTCCAGTACGGTTTATTCCAGTCTGATCTGATAGGGTCTAAATAATTGCAACCAGGTCATTCTCGTCTCTGTACTTTCGGTCATTATCTACACCCCGATATTCCTTGTTCTCCGGGGTATTCTGCATGTCAAAGGGGGCGTCAAGAAGGCTCAGGGACGATGCTGCGTTGTGACTGACTCGGAGGAATACCACCGCTTCATGGTAGCTGTTGCGAAGACGATGTTTTGGTGAGTTTTTGTGCGTTTCTGCTTATCCAGGTCATTCATCCGTTCGACGCAGGTACCCTATCGGTTCGTGACCTTGCATATGATCGAGTTCTTCTGTCTTGATTTCCTGTCTAGCATTCGTCTCCCTCTTGTTGCCGATCACGGTTGCAAACATGGCACAATTCACTGGTCGTGCTATCCCATTTGGAGCAGATGTATTTGCGCATGTATGCTGCTTTATGCTTGGTTGGTGGTCCGGGTTTCAGTATGCGTCGTGATAACTGATTGGTGTTCTAGGGCTTGTCAATGTTGGTCTTATGTACAACACCTTCCGCGTGCTCAGTCCAGTTTTCCATGGTTCAAAACTGCCAAAGATTCAGGTTGATACAGATAAGACTTTTGGAAACGACGCGTTCGACGAATCGCCTATTCTTCCCCCAGTTGCTCACATGCCCAAAGGATCGCTTTTGCCACTGTACAACGACACCTTCGATGCAAAATCCCCGGTCTCGCTATCAGATTTTCCGGCAGTTAAATGTCACTCGCGCAACTCATCTACCGCAAGTATTGATTCCACGACCCACTTGTTGGGCATCAAGAGGACACCCTCGAGGTTCCACAAGATGAGGGTCAGGCAGGGCGAGTCGTTGCTGCCTCTGTCTCGTGCCATTCTCACTCCTGCGGAGCTCAACCGTCAGCTCGATGCTGCCTCTGATACAGAGAGTCTCAAGGGTCACAACCTTCGCCTCGACTTGCCTCAGATGGCTGAGGTCAACAGAGCCAAAATGGCCGTTGTAACTGTCAGCCTATCGCCTGCGCCTCGTTCTGCTGTTGCATCGGTGGTCACTGCCTCTCCAATCGTGCCTACGCCTATCCAATCCACGAACGCCTCTCCCATCATGAGGCAGTTCACTGCGGCCTTTGGGAGGCCGAGCCGTAAGTTGTCCATGTTTGGGCCACGGTCAAAAGGCAGTGGTAAATTGCCCCTCACTCTTCTTGTTGGGCCGCCGCTTTCGCCTATCCCTGCCTCCCCGTCTGTGAAGAGTCCGACAAGGAAGTTTAGCTCCCGGCTCCGCATACCTTCCACCAAACGCAGACCAACTCCATTGGATCTCGCTGATGTCACTTCCGTACCTGTCATTCGCCCCCTACCTGCCATTACTACAAATGCTGAGGCTGATGCCATGTCCCGTTCCCACGCTGCCCTCAGACCATTACCTCAATTCCCTCACAACAGTGCAGCATCCTCGTCTTCTAGTGAACGTAGTCGCCCCGAACCTGCTGTGTCTGTGACCCCCCATGAACGTCACGCTTCAATTTCGTCGCTCCTATCCATATCTTCTCTACCGTTCTTCCCGGACAGTCCTGACAGCGCCTATTCAACAAGCTCAGTTGACGGAGGAAGTGAGAAAGCCCTGCCGAGCATTCCACCGACGCACTATTGAAAGCATCGACTCCGAGTCGTCCCCTTATTTCAAGAAACGCAAGCGGGCCCCTCAAAGTGAGAGATCGACCTGGACGACGGTCTGGTCGCAGGATAGTGCTGTTACCTTAAGCCAGCCCCCGGACGAAGAGGCCATGCTCGTATATGCATCACTTGTCCCTGGTGCGAGCGTAGAGAATGTTCCAAAGAGACAGGAAGTTCGTCCTGTACTTCGCGTTCCGATACCATCTACACTTCGGTCAGGCAATTTGGTGGCAAAACTGTCGGGTATCTCGCCTTGGTTGCGGACATGATTCAGAGGACTGCACCCACGATACTGCACAATCTAGACGCTGCTTGAGATAGTACAATTTACATACTGGTTATTACGATGTTTACATTTACATTCCACTATAGCTACTAAGCATTCCACTCCTTACAATTGAATGGACCTTTACTTAAAGCTCAAGTTGAGCTCAAGCCTCAATTATCTCAATCGACTGCAACAAATGTAATACAATTGGACTTGCCTAAGATGGTAGATTCGAATGACGTATCTTTAAAAAGTCCTGCTCTTCTTCTTGCTCTCATAGTATCCCGCCGGTACAAACCACCAACGCTGCATCAAAAATGGCGTTATCCAACTGGGCAGCATATCTGAACAGGTCAACAAAGCTGCTCAGAGACAGCAGCATCAAAAGCACGCTTGTTTAAACGTCGAATCCCAACCACAAAACTGACAACGCTATATACAGTCCTCCGTATGGAAGGCGCAGACGCGCCTTCAAGAGCACCTTTGACACTCTTCAGGTTAAATTCTAAACAGGACATTGAACAATTCGCGACTGGGTGCGATGCAGATATTGGTGGCACGTCCACTGTCCATTTAGAGCTTGACGAGTCCCGGGAGCGTAACAAGGGCAGTGGGAGCACAGCTACAGGTCGGTTTTGGGGTGAGATGAGACTGGATGTCAGACCGGAACTGCAAGGGCGAATCAGGGGTGGATATGCTGGTTTTCGGTCCAAGGTAAATGCTATTTCCGAGCTTGATTATCACGTCCGCTTGACTCGGATGTCCATACCAGCCCCGCCCGACACTCTTTGGTGAAATGGTCGACGACGTTTCAAATCACCAGTTCCTTGCCCTGAGGCTACGTCTCGGCGGTGATCCTCGGTTGCGCAACTCGTATTTTGTGAACTTACAAACTGACGGGCCGATCACGACGGACTTGTGGCAGCACCGGCTCTACTTCCAACGAAACGATGGTGGCTGGGAAGATGTATTTGTGTGTCCAATCCATACTCTGACATTTGCACGGGCGCCAACTGATTGCACCGCTTTGAAGATACCGTTTGAGAACTTTATACTGACGAATACGGGTGAATTGGTGCAGCATCAAATTGCGATGATGCGCGAACGGATACGGACAGTCGGAATATCGCTGCTTGGGGGAAACAGCGGTGTTTCGGGTTCGTATGACCTCGGCATTGACTCCGTGCGGGCGGTGAATGAGGAAGACGTGACGCGGCCTCCATGTAAGTGGTTCTCACTGGAATTCGAGAGCTGAAGACTCAATGAAAATAGTGATAGAAAAGGATCCATCCCACGGCATTTGAACGCTACTACGTACACTCCATTACGTTGGATTAAAACAACTTGCATGAGCATTTAACGATTTCGGTCCATAATCATCAACTATATATACAATGACCTATACAACGGTAATTTTTCATAACCGACGGGCCTGACGAATGATAAAACCGCAGAAGAACGTACAATAGTCAACAAGAAGCCCATGAGTCAGCCAGCAGGGAGCGCTAGGAGTAGAAAAGTGTGTCCGAAAAGAATGGAAGGGCAGGTATATAGACGCTCTCATACGACTACACAACCACCGCAGCATCCGCTATGATCGCCATCATGAGCGTCACCTTTGCCACTGTAGACGCCAGGTCCGCCGCCACCGGAGTTGGCCATGACGGGTCTGCCTGTTTGTTGCTCCTGCGAGAATAAATTACATGAGTAAATTGTCAGAAATGAGAAGAGATTCTTACCTTGTTGTATTTTCTTATCTCGCGGACGAGGTTGCTGAATGCCTCGTCGACGTTGATGCGCTGCTTAGCCGATGTCTCGATGAACTTGCAGCCAAAGTGCTTTGCAAGGTCACGGCCCTCTGTTCATTATTAGGAAATAGTACATTCAAAAATCAGTCATGACTTGCCATTCATTCCAACTTGTCGCTCATACTCAAGGTCGCACTTATTAGCTACGACGATGACAGGGAATGAATCTTGGTCCTTCACACGAAGGATCTGTTGATGGAAAGTGCTAATTTCCTCGAAAGAATCGCGGGAGGTGATAGAGTAAACGAGGAGGAAGCCTTCACCAGTGCGCATGTATTGCTCGCGCATAGCTCTGTGGGAAGTGAGCGGCAAGGACGATCGGCAGCGGAATATCATTTACCCGTATTCCTCCTGACCAGCGGTATCGAGGACGTCGAGCAATGCGACCTCTTCGTCGATGACACATTGCTTGCGGTACGAGTCTAAGTTACCATTACTCAGTGAAGACTCTAATGGAAGAGAAACCATCGTACCCTCGATTGTTGGGTCGTATTCGTCGACGAAGTGACTTTGAATGAACTGGATGGTGAGGGCAGATTTACCGACACCTGGTTAGGACAAGTGCTGTGAGACGCGGTTCGTCACATTTCTGCAGCTTGGTGCTCACCACCGCCGCCGACAACTACCAACTTGTATTCTCTCAAGAACTGCGCCTGTAAATGCAATAATGCTGTGAGCTCTTGTTATATTACGGTTAGGATGGTACATACCCTCGACATAGTTTGTCAAGTAAACAAGAAAGATTTACGACTTGAAAAGAACTTGCCTGGAGAATAGCTTGGTGATACCAGAAGGAATGATGAGCGCAACTTCCGCACGGGCGATTATAATGATACTGAGAACCAAATAAGACCAATTCTAGATTTGTGGACCGACCCTTGGCTATGACCGGTCATTGACCGTGTGGTCACATCTTCAAATGCTGTGAATCCTCTTATCAATCTCCTTCCTGTGCATTGTCTTGCTGACCTTTTCACAAAGGCAGGCTATAGCCAACTCCCAGACTCAGTCTTTTTCCATCATCGTGGACTCATGGGTCTGCGACTGTAAAAATATATTTACATTCGTCATCGCATCTTTCATTTCACCCCGGCTTCGTACACATATCAGCGTTTGCTCCTAGCATGATTTGTTATTTTTGGAGTGCCACGACCCCTGAGGTCTGAGGATGCGATAATTGTGGTGCAGTGCCCTACTACAGCAACTTCATTGTGCGGGTCCGGGACGTGAACACGCCGCATCATGGGAAGGTTGGTCTTGTGACATTCAAGTTATTCTTTTAACTCACTGCCTGTGAATCTTTTATAGATCTACCAGCCCTCTGCAGCACGTAGTATCATATGCCTCGTCATCAACGAAAGTGTTCACAAACAATGCATAGCATTTTGGAATGACCCACATACGCTCTCCTGAGTTATCAAAGTAACCTTCGAAGTTCTAAATCCGAAAGGTATCCATAGGGGCGTGGATCATTGGGTCAGCCTCGGTATAATGCAGCCTGCGTGTACTGTCTCCAGGGCGCTCCGAGGATTTGACCTGTACACAGCAATTTTTGGGATCTCGCTCAGCACTCTTGAAGCGGCTGCCAATGCCAAAGAAAGGCGCGCTCTCCAAATTTACGTCTCACTAACATCGTAGCCTAAGGAAAATGTTGACGCTCAAAGCATCTCTGATCACTGCAAGACCTCTGGTTGGTGGAAGGGACTCGGTTGTCAACTAGATATGGCACGTCCTTTGTACTATTTCAAATCCAAGATCGCTCCAAAAGTCAAAAAGTGATTCAAGTTTCAGATTGGAAGCTAACCACCGGCCCCCGGGCAGCGCAAGCAGCCCACTTTGCCTACGTGGGCTCCAGTAGGCTCCGGTTCCATGAAGAACTTCATTTGTGAGTTTATTGCCTCGTGTTTTACAAACTCAATATCAACTCCTTGCTGTCTGAGACATCCTGATCTGGTAGACTGACATAGTTCAAAAGTGATGGAGCCACGTGAATCATGATCATTGTTGAGACAAGACACTGAATCAACGCCTGAGAGGGATCAGTATCCATGCAAACCAACTATGTGTGGCACGTCTTATTACTCATGTGCCATCATGATCACAGCATGCAACGTGGTTCATGCGCAATCTTAATTCGAGTTATGATGCAATGTTCAGACAGGGTCCACGCGTCAGGGGAACGGGATCGCTTTATTCACAAGATCAGTATGTATGAGTTTGGATTCTTTCCCATGCATATGGTCATGGATCACAGCGGATCACCGATTTGAAGTGTCAGAGTATCTTGCAAGATCATGCATCGACTTGCCATCAATCAAGTGCTTTTATTGGTTCTGCTTGTCGCGTTTTCTGCACTATTTTTGCAGGTCTAGACTCTGCAGTGGAAGCCCGAATGCAGTGTGCACCAAATGGGTGCTTTATGATCTTCAACCAAGGAGCTGGCTGACGGACTTCTGTGGATATTCAAGGATCCCGAGCTCAGACTAACCCTAGATGGACAACCTAGGTTTCTCCACACTGGGGCAAAATGTTTGAGACGTAATCGTGACTTACGTTCTCGCATCCGACTATATACTTATTTACAAAGTTGATTGCCGGGGCGCTTGTCATCAGTTGTCATCCTGCCGCTCCAAACCACAAGCCTGAAGAGCCATTCAACTTAACAGATATGCACTACTGGCAGCTGTTATGCTCTGATACAAGTACCTGTGATCGATACAAACTCAAGATCAATAACCGTGAGGGCTCTACGTGACTACGTCCCGACACCCTCAATCTCCATTTCACGAGTAACTCGATTTATGATAGGCGGGACGCCACCAGTTTGACTCACATAAAAAAGAATTTCAGAAGTCACCAGTGTCCGGAGCGAACTTTCTCCATTTGACACAATACGTGATGTTTTGAATACATATAAAAACCACTAGCAGTTGCCCAGCCGTACCTGGTAAGGTTTTCAACTTTCTCCTGCGACAATGGCTTTCACTTGCACGTACCAGTTCGATACTGCCGTTTACAAGGGTGCCGTTACATTCCCTACTCAACTGTTCATCAATGGTGAATTTGTCGACCCCGTCAATAAGGGAACGATCGAGTGAGTGTCCATGATTAGTACAAGCCTGTGGTCAATGATTCTGACGGATTCCTTCAGTTTGATCAATCCGGGTATGGCCCCCTGGGCATACAGCTTTGTTATCATTTTGATAAGGTTGAATTAGCTACTTGCAAGGCTATTGCCCGAGTTTCAGTTGGAGACCGTGAAGACATCGAGGTTGCAGCACAAGCAGCAAGAACAGCATTCAAGGAACACTGGGGTTTAAAGGTATCCGGGGAAGCTAGAAGCAAACTGCTTCACAAGCTCGCTGATCTTGTCGATGCCAACACTGACCAAATTGCTGCTCTCGAGGCCCTTAACGTCGGTCAGCCAGACACTCCTTATTGATTGGATCACACTGATCTACTTCTGCTAGGCAAGACCTTCCACGCGGCCAAGGCAATAGATTTGCCAACTATAGGTTCTCTTCTACGCTACTACGCTGGTTGGGCTGACAAAATACAGGGAAAGAGCATTCAGGTGTGCCTATCGACAATTGCAACGCATAACCTCCTTTCTGACGATTTTTAGACAACCCCTGATAAGATTGGTTTTACTCGTCACGAGCCTATTGGGGTAGTAGTGAGTAATTGTCTCATTACGTTGTAAATCGGATGCTCACGCGCATACGGCAGGGCGCAATCGTTCCTTGGAACTTTCCCCGTCGGTAATCAAACTTATGGGGCTATCCTCTACTCACCCCGTGTCTTCTAGTGAGCACGCTTATCATGAAACTCGCCCCCGCACTCGCTTGCGGAAACACCATTGTGGCAAAGCCCTCTGAATTCACACCTCTCTCCGCACTGTTCTTATGCACATTGATCCGAGAAGCTGGTTTCCCACCTGGTGTAGTCAACATCGTGCCCGGCTATGGTGATACCGCGGGTCAAGCGGTGGGTGAAAGTATGATAATCGACAAGGTTGCATTTACCGGGAGTACTCTCACGGGTCGGAAGATCATGGAAGCAGCCGCAAGAAGCAACCTGAAGAAAATCAGCCTCGAGCTGGGTGGAAAGAGTCCGAGCATAATTTTCGACGACGCGGACGTTGATCAAGCTGTCAAGTGGGCTATTAATGGGATTTTGTGCGTTTTCCGGTTTTTTTCTTCTCTTGTTTTGTTCCTGAAGGTCATGAAGCATGAATCAAGGCGAGATCTGTGTCGCAGGGTCCCGGATTTACGTGCAAGCAGGCATTTATGACGACTTTCTGCAAAAGTTCACAGAGAGCGCCCAGTGTCTTTCTGTGGGTGATCCATTTTCCCCGGACACGTTCCAGGGCCCCCAGATATCAGAGAGACAATTCGAAGTGAGTCCGCAGCTGAACGGTCTATAACAAACACCGATATCCGACGTAAGCGCGTTATGGACTACATCAAATCCGGCCAAGCAGAAGGTGCAACTCTTCGCCTTGGTGGCAAGCGGTTCGGCACAGAAGGTTATTTCATACAACCTACAGTCTTCACGGACTGCACGCCCAACATGAAGATCGTGCAAGAGGAAATATTTGGTCCAGTAGCAGCAATTATGAAATTCTCCGCAGAGGAAGGTTCGCTTGTATTTCATGTTCCCGTTAATAACTCATTTAACGGCGTCAAAGAGGTGATTGAACAAGCAAACAATAGTACGTATGGACTCGCGTGTTCGGTCTATACGAAGGACATCGATAGAGCAATGCGTGTTGCAAGCAACATCGAGGCAGGCACCGCATGGGTTAGTGTGAGATAGTTTTCGTAACTTTCAAGTCAGCTGATCACCAGGGCCGGGTTCGTAGGTTAACTTCAGTAACTGGCCAGACCTTGGATTGCCATTTGGTGGGTTCAAGCAATCTGGTATTGGCAGAGACCTGGGAGAATATGCTCTTGAGAAGTAAGTTAATTTCTCATCTGATCGACGCCCGATGATCTTACCCAGCCTACAGCTACACTAATATCAAGGCGGTGCACATTAACATTGGGATTAAGATCTAATCCAGTAAACTTGGGCAGTGTGCTCCAATACCACACCCTGACCGCACGACCCCCGGACCGTCGTAGATTAGCGAAGCAGTGAACGCGGAAATGTTACTAGCCAATAAAGATCATTGCTGAGCACACTGTCTCCATTCCGAAGTGGAGCTTCTGTTGATGTAATGTGCGTGTCCTTTACCCGAGGATCAATTAGTGCTGGTTCTACGACGTAAAAACCCAGTAGTTTCATATGCCGTCAATTACCCCAGTGCTTCTCAAACACTTAGATATATGGTCGTCTGAGCACCGAAAGAAAGCCATTCACAAAATGCCCATCCGCACCTACATCTTCAAAGTTGATCTCCTTGAGTCTCGAGACCCACAAATCTCGAGGACTTTTTCTATACCCGCATCATGGACGTTTCAAAAGCTTCATGCCGCAATCCAGCACGTCTTCCTCTGGCAGAACGAGCATCTCCACGTGTTTACGTTTCAAATTCCAATTGGAGGGGGCATAAACAAAGTTGTATCGATACAAGATACAGATATGATGGGACGGGATGATGAAGAGGGGCCTAACGATATCGTCCTGGATGAGAAAACTGTCAAGCTCAAGGACATATGGGACGACAGCGGGAGGTATCGCAGGGACGTCACCAACTACGGAACCCTAGGGGGCTGCTTCTATGAATATGACTTTGGTGTAAGTGATACCACGTTGTGGAGTGTTCCGAATTTGATCAAGCCGATTTGATAGGATGCTTGGGAACATGAAATCACCTTGTTGGCCGTCGGCACGTCCGATGTCAAGGAAGTTTCAGTTCTCGAGGTATCTGGTTGCGCACCCCTCGAGAACAGTCACGGGGTCCTGGGATGGGAGGGCCTCAAAAGAGCCTTCGCGGATCCAAACCCAAATGACGTGTCTCTTGAAGCGAGGAGGTTATCCTGGCTTGTCTCGCCTCTCGGTGGTGCATTCCACCCCGCTATAGCACCGACTATAGAGCAGCTCAATGCACCTGGGCTATTCGATAGACGCTTCAGGCAGATTCGCAGGGGCATTCTATGATTTGTGGCAAGGCTTTGATGGCCTTGGGTTGTATTATCAGATTGCGCTCGGACTGCGCTCCACACTACGGCTTTATGTATAGCATGAGGCAGAACTCACCGTCCACATTAATTACGACGTACTTAAAGGCCCTGTAAAAATACTCAGAGCAGCAGCGTACTTTTTTTTTGCTGCTATGTAGTACTGGACAGATATCCCATCCTAGTAGTAGATTCGCTAATTCTAGGTCTTGAGATCCGGGAGCTCGCAGTGCGGGCCTTTGTATTCACATAACGTATCGGACCATATGATATGATTTCCTGAAGAGACTCATAGCTGAGAATTGGTGATACTGGTGAGCGCTTGAACACAGGAACACGATGTTGGTGGCTGGCGATCGCAAAGTCTCATAGAGTCCGAATATTGGATCCGACGCGAGAGCCCCCTCTCAGGCATAACCAGATTAGGCAAGATCAATGTTAATTGGCTTGTCGTTTGTGAATTTACGTCTATTCCGAACGTCCACATTGTGATCCAAGTATTTCACTCTCAGGATGTCTGATCACACTCTTCTGGATCACATAATTTCACAAACCAGGCAGAATGTCGAGCTGTTGATGTTTCATAACAGGATTTCTCCATCGGATGGCCGCGATATTCTCCTCAAGCTTCCTAGCACTGGGGTGGCAGGATCAATGATGGCCATCACACAGCAAACGCAGCGCCTTTCAATATCTCCGGCACCCGCTCAGAGCGTGATCAACAATAATGCTGGCTTGCATGTGTCGCCAAAGTTAGAAGCTCGTGCGATCTGGGACTGGGCGAGCGAGGTATATATATCCCATCTGCACTTAGGTGCTGCGGATTTGCTCAAGCCATCACAGGATCCCAATGATCTATCATTCCATGCGGGAGATATCATAGAAATCGTGAAAGAGACCAACGTAGATTGGTGGACAGGCAGAAGCAAGGCGGGGAAGCAGGGCTTATTTCCTGCCACATATGTGGAAAGACTGGCTCCTCGATCTGTTTCTCCACCACCAATTTCTTTCCCTGAGTTTCCAAAGACAAGGACATCGCTGGATTCGAAGTATGGTTTGGCTTCAGAGCCCAAGTACATGCCTCCAGGTCTTCCGGGCCCTCCACAGTATTCTTCACCACAGCCCGTGCAGCAGCAATACCCGCCGCCACCTGGTCCCCCAGCCGGTGGTTATCATCCTCCTGGTCCTCCGGGCGGAGGCTACCCGCCTCCTTCCGGACCTCTCGGGCCTCCTTATAATTCTTATTCGGGAAATCCTCCTGTGGCTCAGCCAGTTCCTCAGCAGCCCCCAAAGAAGGGTCGTTTCGGCAATCTTGGCACTACTGTGGGTCTACTGTACAGAAACCGTTTATGAATATTTATGAATATAAATTCCAGATGGCACAGTCAGCTGCTGGTGGTCTTGGGTTTGGTGCAGGTTCGTTTGCTTTATTTTTAGTATTTCTTCGATATTCCTAACCATTCATACCCAGGTGCTGCCATCGGTGGTGATATCGTGAACTCAATTTTCTAGACTTCTGCCCTCTTCGTGCGTTACTAAGTTTACACAACTATTATTCATCCATGCTACGTCTTTCTTGAGTAGACTCGAGAATGAGCATGTTACACTGGTTCTGGTATCAGATGCGAAATTCCAGCTCCGCGGCTATCGGTCGCATTTACGTATACAATTTCATGCTTCTCAGTAACTATCCGAGTCTGCAGCAAGTGGTTTCGAGCTTAGGTGCTTAAGAGCTCTTAAGCCCCGCAAGGACTGAACAACTGGATCCTTATCGCAACGCACCCAAAATTCCTGTTCGTATCTACACGTTCAAAGTCGAGCTCATCGGTTCTCGTAACCCTGTCATTTCTCGGACATTCTCCGTTCCCGCCTCTTGGACCTTCCAGCGGTTGCATGCAGCAATCCAGTATGCATTCGGCTGGCAAAACTGCCACCTCCATCATTTCACGTTCGAACCCGCGCGTCGTCCTCCGACGCGTGAGGAGCGCCGTTTCATCTCGATGGATTATAGGGAAAAACTTGTTGTTATTCATATGGGAACACCGGAAGATGAAGATGACGACTGGGCCACGTCGGCACGCGCGAGGTTCAGTGAGAAGGAGGTTAAATTGAACGATTTATTTGAGGAAACCGGGAAGTATCGAAAGATGGCCTTGAAAGACGGGGCTATGGGCAAATGCTACTACTTGTATGATTTCGGGGTACGTATCTGCCAGCTTTAGCATGATCTACGACCTCACTTTGTTTAAGGACAACTGGGAACATCAGATAACACTGATTTCTGCGGAGACGTCCGCGTCTGGCGTCAAGGATCTGAAAGTCATCGAAGTCGCTGGTTGTGCCCCGCTCGAGGACGCTGGCGGCATATACGGCTGAGATGAACTTAAGCGAGCTTTTGCAACCACGAACCCAAATGGCGAGATGCGTGACCGGAAACGTTGGGGTCGTCAAATTTCGCCACTAGGGCAGGCCTTCAATCCTGCCGTGCAACCTCCCGCCGAAGAGTTCAATCAACCCGGAGAGTTCCTGAAGTTTCTTCGCGACGTTCGACAAGCCGCTGGTGATGGTCACAATCTTGCCGACGATCCAGATGATGAGGATCGGTAAGTTGGAGAGGAATAATGCATTCGCAACGCTGAAGTTTGGTGGCCACAGATTTGACATTGAGTCGCTTCCGGCTATGCCCATGGAAGCATTGAAGTTTGGAAACTATGGCCCACCAATCAATGCGACTGCTGCGCAACGACGGTTCGTCGTGCATGAGGGTACTCATCCCTTGGATTTATTTGTACCTGCCATCAATGCGTGCACTGTCCGTCAGCCACGGTTCATCCACACTGACGTCACCCGCCAGGACTCCGTTTTACTTTTTGTAGACGGTGCAGCTGTGAACGAGAACACTCCAGACGCGAGGGCGGGGTGTGGCGTCTATGTTCAGCCCGGGACGATGGGTATTTCCATCCCACTGGAAAATATTCCGGGCCACGCGCGCACAAGAAACCGGGCTGAGCTGCGAGCTGCGATTGAGGCTCTGAGGGCACGAGTTTGGCCTGGTGAAGGGTTCATGCGCATTGTCATCGGTACTCACGCGGAATACGTCGTCAACGGCGTGTGCCAGTGGATACCCTCATGGAAACAGAGAGGGTGGAAGACAAGTCGCGGGGAGGCGGTCAAGAATCGTGACCTGTGGGAAATGTTACTTACGGACATTGAAAAATGGGAGGTAATGGGGATAAGAGTGCAGTTCTATCTGCTGAAAAAGGAGTGGAATACTAAAGCAAGTGAGTGTGCGAGACGAGGAGCGGTACGTTTGGCTATATCATCCTACCTATAAATTGCATGCTGACTGTGGTGGGATCGCCTTATAGGAGGTATTTGAGGTTCCAACTTCGTTGTCAGAGACGATGTAGCCTAGGTAAACGCCTTTTTCTCCTGCTTTTGGGTTTTTTGTCCTTTGAAATGATAAATCGAACGGGACCCACGGCCCTTGTTTGATGGTGGCTGCAAACCAGTACTAAATGACTAATAGAAAGTAACACGGTTTTACTTTTGGAAGGTTGGGAAAGCGAGTCAAGATTCGGGTCTTGTGTGTGCTCCTGAGAAAATCCCAGACGATTGGACCACTGGTCAGCGTTAACGTTGAAAGTTGACTCAAGGTTTCTGTACTAAAGGTACTCCGGGGGGCGGTAGCAGTGATAACGTGTAAGGTGAATTTCAAATTGCGCGTTGTCACGTGCGTGTCACAGGCTGATTGCTTACTGATCAGCGTCACGCTGAGTATTGCTAATGGATTAGATTTCCCGCCAATGAAATGTGGCTGGTTGTGCTCTCCTCAGCTTACTCACTTTTTAGCTTCTGCGTTGTCCGCAACCTCCGGCTTTATCAGACAACTTACCTTTCCTTTTGCCTTTAAACTCGAACAGTTTGACGTTGGCGGAGGACCCGTATCCTTCATCTACTACTTCAGTCATATCCTCCGTGCCATCGTCCCCGATCGCGTCTGCTTTGAATAGCAAATCCAAGAGCGGAGTCAGCGGACCATTAACCCTTATATCACAAGGATGTCTGATTCAGACTCTACCCTATCCCCCGAACCTCAGCGCACTATTAAAATAATCTTCATCTCAGATTATGTACGTCCACCTTCCTATTCTCCTTGCATATCCAATTTTCCAATGGCTCATCACTTGACAGCTCTGCGCCTTTTGCTACATCGGTAAAAAGTCGCTCAAAGACGCTATTGCCGGATGTCGTGACTTGGATGTACGTTTCGACGTAGAATTCCGGCCATTTACCCTCCTCTGCCAATCATCCGTGCCCGAGGTCGCCAAAGTCAAAGGTGAAAAAGTGCCTAATCGCCGGGATTACCTCGTTCGGAAGTTTGGTAGAGAGCAAGCGGAAAGCAAGTGGAAAGTGGTCGAGGAACTGGCACAGAAAGCTGGCTTACCGCTGTGAGCATTTTTTGGCATGCGGCCAGCGTTTTTTTCTAATATAACGGATCAATAGTGCGGAAGATGGAATTGTGGCCCGGTCTACTCTCGCCCACAGACTGTCTGTGAAAGCATATAAAGTTGGCGGGCAAGCCATGCAAGGCCGCCTCAACGATATCTTATTTGACGCCGTTTTCACCGACTGCCAGGACGTTAGTGACATCGAGTTTCTTGCCGACGCAGCAGAGAAAGTTGGCTTGATGACCAAGACAGAGGTGTGGTTCAATGTCAAACTCAATCAGCGTCGCAATGACATAGAATTGCTGCACCGTGCAGGCTACCACTTTCTTGCAAGATACCGATTGCAAGAACTGCGTCAATCAAATGATTGAAGCTGCTCGGGCGAGCGGTGTGAACGGCGTGCCCTCCATCATTATTGATGGAAAATGGGCTTTGAATGGCGTACAATCTACAGAGTGTTACCTTCAGGTGAGCAAGACTCATTCATTTTAGCTATCCGTATATACCCTAGGCTATTAGTAAACTTTTCCGGGCGCGGCGCTGATTTTAATTGCTTGTAGATTTTGCGGAAAATTGCACAAGCATCGCCTATGACGGAATGTGCATCGATCGTCTCAGTGGAATCGTAACAGATTTTACGCAGATTTCCTTCACTCTTCTCTACCCATACCGTGCTTCATGACCTCGATTCCTGCGTGCAGGCCGTGGTCTTCGCTTTGGATTAATTATATAAGGACCACTCGCACAACCTCGCGTAGGAAATTTAGTCTGGAGAGGCCTATTGCATTGCTCACTCTTTTCCTTGCTCTTTGTACCATTTTTTGTGTTGTATCGCCTCGCTGTCTTCATCAGCGAGCATGTCTTTGTATCTTTCTTTGATGCTATGTTATCTACTCATTTACCTTGTTAGTCCCATTTTTATAATGATGGCCACCATGAGGAAGAGGTAGGGTATATAACGTTTGATGTCCATATCCTCTGTTTCATTTGACACGGGGCTAAGCCCCTTCAACGTCACTATCCTTCACCATCTCGCGAAGTTCGAGCGTCAGTCATCTGGCCGAGCTTTCCATACCCCTATACCAATTAGACTCGCTGTCATATGTCAAAATAGTCACCTTATTCAGCCTTATTTCCGGTAGGTCACCGTATGTAACCGTGCACAGCGGAGTCTGTCAGAAGATAACGGTCAAGGCAACAGACTTCTCGTTTGAAGATCCCGATTGGTTGATTTAAGTGTCAATGTGAACACTCTGAAACCGGAAGGAGGCATCACCACGCAAGCGCCAGTTGGAGAACATTACCTCCTTCCGGTTTCATAGTGGAATGGGGTTAAATTGTTCCCCTATGTAGAACCTATCCGTGGATTCCAGGAAATGAAACATTATGACATGGTTGGTCAATAATAAATGGTCTAGATCCGTTAACTATGATCACATGTTGAAGGTAAACCTCGCAGTCCCATTACCCATGCGCTCTACATCCCGCACAGTAGAGTGTCAGGTAGTAGGTACCTCAGGTTGTTGCCCAAATGCGCCAGCTGATGACTTGGGAAAAGTGAATAACCTACTAGGACTAGCAAGCAATAGCCTTGAGTTTCACAGATAAGTCCCAGATCCACGGACCAACTATACCAGTTGGGCCAACTGGCTTGCAGGACACATTAGTATTCATCTTCTTTGAAAGCCCGGGGATCGTGCTAGTCTGTAAAGAAGCAGATACTTCATGAGCAGTATCTGTGTGAAAAAAACAACCCACGGATTGTTTGAAATGAATACGGCACTAAACCATTTGATAACGAACTAAATTGCAGAAGTCTTGGCTCAGCTATGGAAGATCCGGGGTGCGCAAACACAGGCCCAAATTATCTTGACAGAATAACCGAGAGGTTCTCGAGGAACCAACGAGGAGCTGCATTGAAGGCATGTTCGAGAGCGGTGTACAAAAATCTGCACAGAAGCAGCCTCGCGTTGCCTTCGGGTGTTCAGTAATCAATGATCATGTATACATGTACTAGTACAACTTATATGAAGCGGACAACGATTACTTGGCCTTTGAAACATCTTGAGCATGGTTTGGAAAGCGCACGAAAAACATACCACAAATGTATGGGGTCACGGTGAAAATAATCCCGGTCATTCTATCCAATCGTTCAGGATATCCTCCAACTCGTTCCGAACGCCATCGCGTGATACGTTGCTCGCAATATGATTAGAAGCTTTGAGCCTCTCGAGAGCAGCAAGCACCCAGTTCTGACAATTCCAGTTTTCTCTGCCTCGATAAACAGTTACTTGTTGAAGCAATGTGCCTATCTCCTTTTCCGAGAACACATCAATCTCTCCGACCACCAGGCAACCACGATAGCCTTCGGCAAGAATTTCCATGCATTCGTCTTCAATGCAAGAATAGGTAAAGGTGTCGATGTTGCCAATTGCTTGGTAACAAGTCCCCCAGTGATCTACTTGATCTGAATGCTCTTTCCCAGAGCTGCTGGCTTTGATTGAATCGGGATTTGCGTTGGAGATCGCAAACAGTGCCCAGTGAAGTGGCATCCTGTTACCATTGGAATCGTGTCCGCGCCAATATTGTGCAACACACAGAGTTCTTCTCTCAGACAGACCGCTGTTTTCGCTCATGATAGTAGAAGGGAAGTTGTGTGGCTGGCATAATGCATTACGATAACCGCATTGGGTTCCCGCGCCACCGCTTGGCTGACTCAGTGACGCCAGGATAACCTGGTTGGGAACATCCATGCATCCCCCTCGGTTGAATCGAGCATATCACACCTGTGTTCCTCACCATCACATTGGCAACAGTATTATGACCCTCTTCGTTCCATTGGAGGCAAGTTCGCCTCCTCCTCCAACGCCATCTTTTCTGGTGCATTCAGAAACCCCAAACTTGCACCTGCGAAAAGCTATCAAGGCCATCCTGAAGGCGAAACGACTGGTTGTCGTGTGTGGTACGTTTTCCAACCGTCAACAATTTAGATACCGTCGTCTTAAACTTGTACCAGGTGCTGGCATATCTGTTTCTGCTGGAATTCCAGACTTTCGCTCAGAGTCGGGTCTCTTTCAGACATTGAAACGAGACAACCCGAAAGAAGCATTGTCTTCGGGAAGAGACTTATTTGATGCGTCAGTGTTCAACGTGAGTCATCGTCTGTCCATGTTTGATTTTCCTAGATTTCGCATGGAAAATCTCTATTGCCTCAACCACTACGCGTGCTTCCTACTCATGGATGGCGTCGAGCTTACGCACGTTTAATAGAATGAACACACGACATCAATGTTTTGCCAAATGATAGCTCAATTGTCCGAGCTCTCGCAAGCAGCCCGCCCCACGCCTTTTCATCAAGCACTGCGATCGCTCGATGACAGGGGCAGGCTCCTGCGTGTCTACACCCAAAACATCGATGCTATCGAGCTGAAATCAGGTCTTTCCTTTGGTGTCCCGGAGTTCGATAAGAGACGAGCAAGGCCGAGATCTAAGCCAAAATCGACTGGTCCTCCCATCGTTGATCAGCCTACGATATCTACTAGCGCTCCTTGTCTGCAAGATAGCCCACCGATGACACCGGGATCAAGATACACGTCTCCTGCTGTTGAAGTCCCTCGTTGCATTCCCCTACATGGAACGCTCCAGACTCTGCATTGCCAAACATGCATGCATACGTTTCCACTCGAGAATTACGTGTCTTCCCTGACGTCAGGAACACCCCCATATTGCCCCGAGTGCACCCAAATGGAGGAGACGCGTCAAATTGTCGGAAAGCGAGCCCGAGGTGTGGGAAAGTTGCGACCCAGTGTGGTCCTTTATAACGAGCTACATAAAGATGGGGAGGGGGTGGGTGAAGTTGCGAGGAGAGATCTTGTCGGATGTTCCAAAGGCAAGGGGCGGAGCGGTGTGGATGTTTTGCTTGTGGTTGGCACGAGTTTGAAGGTTCCAGGCACCAAACGCATGGTTCGTGAATTCTCGAAGGCGGTACACGCCCGAGGGTGCACTGCGTCGAGAGATACAGTGTTTGCGTCTACAGGTCTTACGACACCAACACCTTCTCCTGGCAAGGGGTCGGCCACATCGACGGACGACTCTCCCTTCAAGTCTATCTATTTAAACTTTGATTTTCCGGGGCCGACACGAGAATGGGAAGGCGTCTTTGATGCGTGGCTACAAGGAGATGCTCAAAGTTTTGCGGAGCTCCTGAAGGAAGAAATCGCAAAAGAGGCTGCCGAAAAGGAAGCTGTATTAGAGAGGAAACGGAAACGGGAGGAGGATGCCACTCACTTAGAAGACTCAGAAGAAGCAGGTCTTCCGAAGAAGAAGACAGTCAAGACAGAAAACCGGAGCTCTGAAAAGCCCACTTCAAAGCGGAAACCCAAAGCCTTGGACACGCCCTCTGTTCGTCCTCGGAAGAAGTCCAAGAGCAAACACCAAGAAGACATGGACATCAATGCACCATCCGCCCCGAAGATAACGCTTAGCAGCTCGAAACTTGTGATCCGAATTCCACCCCTGAAAGGCCGTTACATTCCCGAGGTATGCATCACCACTCCTGTGCCTCGGGGGCTCAAAGCCGTGCAATTTCCTTGCACTCCCCCTGCGACTCACATAAAACATCGGGTGACATCTTTGTCTCATTCGGACTATCCACCTTCAGCCACCACTGTGACAGGATATGGCGAAAGCGATCTCTCCGAGTTATCTGGTGATGAGGTAGCAGACGAACTTCCTAGAACTGCCATACGGACTGCACAATACGGACTTCGGGTCACAGGAGGGTAATAATATCTTGTATTATCTTTATTGTATTTATGTATCGTACGCTACACGCCTCGTTGAGTCATCTGGATATTCACGATTAGTTCGCAGCCGCTATCGCTGTTGCCCATAGGGACTGCTTTTGGTGCGGGATTCTAGCGTGCTATTCTTCCCAATTGTAGTGTGTTATATATGCATTGTCATGTGGCGTTGTCATGTGCCGCATAAACTTTGTTATCATGGGCCGCCTCAAGCTGACAAGAACTTCTATGCATAGACGTTTCTTACTAACGCTTGTCATCATGAATAAACCATCAATGCATCATACTTTCTTCCTCAGTTCAATCTATTATATGATAGATAGCAAATCGGAAGACTAACTGCTGTCACCTTCACGATTTCTTTTCCATGTCTCTGCAACAGAAAGCTCTTTTTCTTGCCAAAAAGCAGGGTGACTTTGAGGTTGGCTCTCGCAAGATCCCCAGTCCCGGGCCTGGGCAACTCCTGGTCAAGATTCAATCTGCTGCTCTGAACCCAGTTGACCACAAGATCAAGGACACCGGGATATTCGTGACCCATTACCCTGCCGTTCTGGGCACGGATATTGCTGGCATCGTGGAGGAACTAGGGGAAGGTGTCGAGAATTTTCGCAAAGGCGATAGAGTGTTAGACAAATCTTTTCCTCGGGTTCGCCCATCTATGTACATGCTCAAACTTGGTTTACAGATTGGCGCATGGCCATTTCACCAATGACCTTGCTGCGTTTCAGCAGTATGCCTTGACCGTCGCGAGCTTTACAGCGAAGGTAAGTTATGGGGAGGTTCGTTGACCACATCGTCAGCTACATCCCATTCCAGATTCCTCCAAGCCAATCTTTCGATAGCGCAGCTACTGTTCCTCTAGGGTTAGATACTGCGCTGGTGGGCTTGTACGGGAAACAACTTGGAGCTGGGATGACTCCTCCTTGGACGAAAAGCGTCGGCGAATCAAAGCAACCCATCGTCGTCCTTGGTGGTTCTTCTTCTGTGGGTGCATATGGTAAGCGTAGTGGGACTCGCCTATTCGAGCGCATCCTGACAGTATTGCAGTCATCCAATTTGCTCGTCTGTCAGGATTTTATCCCATCATCACCACAGCCTCTCCGGGCAACGAAGACCTTGTGATGGACTACGGCGCAACCCACTTTTTTGATCGAAACCTTTCCGGGAAACAGTTGATAGCGGCCATCAGCAAAGTCACCGACAGTGCTATCAGAATCGTTTATGACGCTATCTCGTTACCAGAAACGCAATCTGTTGGATGGGAATTGCTTGCGGAAAATGGCATCCTCGTATTAACTCTTCCGTCATCAGTCAAGGAAGATGAAGGCAAGGGGCGCAAGGCCATCCAGACCTTCGCGAGCCCACACGTCCCCCAAAATACAGAGCTGTGCAGCAGTTCCTGGGCCATGGTCGAAAAGTGGCTTTCAGAGGGTACTATACAGGTTTGTTCTGCGACCACTGTTTTGGATCTATGTCTCACATTTAGTAGCCGAACAAGCATGAAATCCTCCCGAACGGGCTTGAGGGTATTATTGGGGGATTGGAAAGGTTGAAATTAGGACAGGTTTCTGGAACAAAGTTGGTTGCTCATCCTCAGGAAACACAGTGAAGGTAGGGTTGCAAACTTGTTCCGCGATGCTGACTATCACTTGTTTGCATCGTGCGCGATGACACGATATAACTGTGCAATACAATATTTAGGCGTCACAATTACAAGTATGTATTGGGCGATGTCGCAAGGAGAGATCTTGTTGGAAGTTCCAATGTGTAAAGGCAAGGGGCGGAGCGGTGTGGATGCTCTGCTTGTGGTTGGCATGAGTTTAAAGGTTCCAGTCACCAAACGCATGGTTTATGAAGAAGAGTGAAGGACGAAATCACAAAAAGAAGCTGCCGACAACTTGAAAGAAGCCGCCAAAATTCCATGCCTTGCGACGCACATCAAACAGCAGGTGTCTCATTCGAACTATCCACGCTTCAAGCTTCAGATGCCACAGAGACAAAATATGACGAAATCAATCTCTCCGAGTTGTCTGCAGGTGATGAGCTAGCAGACGGACTTCATAGAACTAGTGACAATACGGAGTACAATATGGACTTGTGACTTGGGCCGCGGGCGGGTGACAACATCTTGTACTATCTTTATTTTATTTGTGTACCGCACGCTAATACACGCCTCGTTGACTCCGCTGTTGCCCGGAGTGGGATTCTAGCGTGTAGTACCCTCCTAGGTCCTCGAAGCTGAGATCGTAACACACCTACGTAGGTACGCGAGCCTGACTCCTATCATTTTTGGCGTCGCATATGGCGTCACGGTTAAGTATATATTCCTCCAGGGCCGCAGAGTGCACTGCGTGTTATCCGACGACTTGGCTAGAATGTGACCCCTGCAGGGTCAAGTTTTAGCCTCTCGTATATTAGCCGCGTCGGAATTTTTGGACAACACGCAGTGCTGCCAGTACTGATGCTAGCCAAATATAAAATTCAAATTCAAATATACTACAAAAAGTAGATGAGATCCTTGCGCCTTACTAACACCAGCGTCATCATCCATGATGGTTTCTTGCTCATCAAGAAGTTTCAATCTATTATATGATTGATAGACTAACTGCTGTCACCTTCACGATTTCTTTCCCATGTCTCCACAACAGAAAGCTCTTTTTCTTGCCAAGAAGCAGGGTGACTTTGAGGTTGGCTCTCGCAGCATCCCCAGTCCTGGGCATGGGCAGCTTCTGGTCAAGATTCAATCTACAGCTCTGAACCCGGTTGACTACAAGATCAAGGACACAGGGATGGTCGTGACCCATTACCCTGCCGTTCTGGGCGCGGATATTGCTGGCATCGTCGAGGAACTAGGGGAAGGTGTCGAGAATTTTCGCAAAGGCGATAGAGTGTTAGACAAATCTTTTCCTCGGGTTCGCCCATCTATGTACATGCTCAAACTTGGTTTACAGATTGGCGCATGGCCATTTCACCAATGACCTTGCTGCGTTTCAGCAGTATGCCTTGACCGTCGCGAGCTTTACAGCGAAGGTAAGTTATGGGGAGGTTCGTTGACCACATCGTCAGCTACGTCCCATTCCAGATTCCTCCAAGCCAATCTTTCGATAGCGCAGCTACTGTTCCTCTGGGGTTAGATACTGCGATGGTGGGCTTGTACGGGGAACAATTTGGAGCTGGGATAACCCCTCCTTGGACGAAAAGCGTCGGCGAATCAAAGCAACCCATTGTTATCCTTGGCGGTTCTTCTTCTGTGGGTTCATATGGTAAGCGTAGAGGGACTCGCCTATTCGACCGCATCCTGACAGGATTGCAGTTATCCAATTAGCTCGTCTGTCAGGATTTTATCCCATCATCACCACAGCCTCTCCGGGCAACGAAGACCTTGTGATGGACTACGGCGCAACCCACTTTTTTGATCGAAACCTTTCCGGGAAACAGTTGATAGCGGCCATCAGCAAAGTCACCGACAGTGCTATCAGAATCGTTTATGATGCTGTCTCCTTACCAGAAACACAATCTGTTGGATGGGAATTGCTTGCGAAGAATGGCATCCTCGTATTAACTCTTCCGCCAACAGTCAAGGAAGATGAAGGCAAGGGGCGCAAAGCCTTCCAGACTTTCGGGAGCCCACACATCCCCCAACATACAGAGCTGTTCAGCAGTTCCTGGGCTATGGTCGAAAAGTGGCTCACAGAGGGTACTATACAGGTTTGTTCTGCGACCACTGTTTTGGATCTATGTCTCACATTTATGTAGCCGAACAAACATGAAATCCTCCCGAACGGGCTTGAAGGTATTATTGGGGGATTGGAAAGGATGAAATTGGGACAGGTGTCTGGAACAAAGTTGGTTGCTCATCCTCAGGAAACACAGTGAAGGTAGGGTTGCAAACTTGTTCCGCGATGCTGACTATCACTTGTTTGCATCGTGCGCGATGATGACTGTGCAATACAATATTTAGGCGTCACAATTACAAGTATGTATTGGGCGATGTCGCAAGGAGAGATCTTGTTGGAAGTTCCAATGTGTAAAGGCAAGGGGCGGAGCGGCGTGGATGCTCTGTTTGTGGTTGGCATGAGTTTAAAGGTTCCAGTCACCAAACGCATGGTTTATGAAGTCGAGTGATAGCCATTTCTGGACCTCTCGTCGGAATTTTTTGGACAACACGCATGCTGCCAGTGATGCTACTATACTAGATGGGATCCTTGCGCCTTACTAACACCAGCGTCATCATCCATGATGGTTTCTTGCTCATCAAGAAGTTTCAATCTATTATATGATTGATAGACTAACTGCTGTCACCTCCACGATTTCTTTCCCATGTCTCCGCAACAGAAAGCTCTTTTTCTTGCCAAAAAGCAGGGTGACTTTGAGGTTGGCTCTCGCAGCATCCCCAGTCCTGGGCATGGGCGGCTTCTGGTCAAGATTCAATCTACAGCTCTGAACCCGGTTGACTACAAGATCAAGGACACAGGGATGATGGTGACCCATTACCCTGCCGTTCTGGGCGTGGATATTGCTGGCATCGTCGAGGAACTAGGGGAAGGTGTCAAGAATTTTCGCAAAGGCGATAGAGTGTTAGACAAATCTTTTCCTCGGGTTCGCCCATCTATGTACTTGCTCAAACTTGGTTTACAGATTGGCGCATGGCCACCGCACCAATGACTTTGCTGCGTTTCAGCAGTATGCCTTGACCATTGCGAGCTTTACAGCAAAGGTAAGTTACGGGGAGGTTCGTTGACCACATCGTCTCCTACATCCCATTCCAGATTCCTCCAAGCGAATCTTTCGATAGCGCAGCTACTGTTCCTCTGGGGTTAGATACTGCGATGGCGGGCTTGTACGGGAAACAATTTGGAGCTGGGATAACCCCTCCTTGGACGAAAAACGTCTGCGAATCAAAGCAACCCATTGTCATCCTTGGTGGTTCTTCTTCTGTGGGTTCATATGGTAAGCGTAGAGGGACTCGCCTATTCGACCGCATCCTGACAAGATTGCAGTTATCCAATTTGCTCGTCTGTCAGGATTTTATCCTATCATCACCACAGCCTCTCCGAGCAACGAAGACCTTGTGATGGACTACGGCGCAACCCACTTTTTTGATCGAAACCTTTCCGGGAAACGGTTGATAGCGGCCATCAGCAAAGTCACCGACAGTGCTATCAGAATCGTTTATGACGCTGTCTCGTTACCAGAAACACAATCTGTTGGATGGGAATTGCTTGCGAAGAATGGCATCCTCGTATTAACTCTTCCGCCATCAGTCAAGGAAGATGAAGGCAAGGGGCGCAAGGCCTTCCAGACCTTCGGGAACCCACACATCTCCAAAAATACCGAGTTGTTTAGGAGTTCCTGGGCTATGGTCGAAAAGTGGCTTTCAGAGGGTACCATTCAAGTTTGTTCTGCGACCACTGTTTTGGATCTGTCTCACATTTATGTAGCCGAACAAGCATGAAGTCCTCCCGAATGGGCTTGAAGGTATTATTGGAGGACTGGAAAGGATGGAATTGGGACAGGTGTCTGGAACGAAGTTGGTTGCTCATCCTCAGGAAACGCAGTAAATGCATAAGTCGTGGCCAGCTTGTTTGGCGATGCCTCTTGCTTGCATCAGGCGGGACGCGATCAAATTGTACATCAGGCCTTCAGGCGTCGCAATTACAAGTTTATAACATGTACAAAATAACAGTGTAGGAAATTAGATGCAAAAGAATGCTAGTACTTTCTAGTGACTTCGGATGGCAATCTGGCAGATTTGAGTCGATGATGGTTCACTGAAATCACATTCCCACGATCATGCCACTGACGCGGCCTAAGTGCAAACGCGTCTCAAGTTGTTGTCAACACTGAGTCCACATCTTACCAGCATGTCTTCATCCGCATCCTCGTCAAAACCCGCAGACAAACAACCAGAGAAGCACAAAGAGGATGACAGTCAACCTCACCTGGGGGTCCTCGAAGAAGACGACGAGTTCGAAGAGTTCGAAGTCGCAGGTAATCATTCAGTCATCATCCATGCCATTGATGTTTGCTGATCATGTTGTCTGGTAGACTGGGATGATTCTAGTACGGATCTAGCGCACTTGAATGGCGCTGCACCTGGTGTCGCAAAATCAGCGGGGGATAAACTATGGGAGGATAATTGGGACGATGACGACATCGAGGACGAGTTCAGCGTTCAGCTACGGTATACGATTCTCCTCTCGTCTTGATAATACGTTTGCCCAACTCACACATTGGCTAGGAATGAACTTTCTAAGGCAGGGAAAGCAACTGGAGACCCGATGCAGCAATAATGACATCGTATCTGCGGTTTTTGCCAAGCGACTCGTCCAGTTACTGTAAAATATCCAATACACCTGAGCCCTTCAGAAGCTTCATTATCCGCACTATTAAATTTTCAGTGTGTACTAGGTTGCTTGGCGGAATTCTGGTTGCGATTAGCCACATTTCCGTTGAACAACCATATCCACATTAATTAAGCAACAAGACAAGGAGAGCAGGGGTTGTGACAGGTAAGCCACCTTCAGCAAGAAGAATGGTTTCCCTCATAACATGACATGTCATCAGATACTATCCGAAGACTATGCATATAAAGTAATTCAGCAGGTATTCATACAACTGAGCAAGGAAACATCATGGTACGCAAACGCAAACGTAAATTGTCATCAAGATTGTTTGCCGCACAGCTAAACTTTGGTCGCAGAGTCAGTGTCCTTGACCGCTGAATCCGTCTCTTTCCCTTCCGCTTGTGACACGGTTTCAGTTTCGGGAAGACCCATGAGTGAGACATCGAAACCGTGCGCTTCGAGGTATTCCCGGAACTACGTCGCGAGGTGTGTAAACGTCGCGGGCAACGGGAGAGACAATCGCGCACCTTGGCATCCTCCTCCTTCATACCATCGTGATCCAAGGGTGTCACAAGGAAGTAGACAACGATCGCGCTTAGGATGACGAGACCGCTGGCAACCCAGAAGGGACCAGTGTTTCCTTTAGCTGAACCTGAGCCACCAAAATCCGTGATCATGACAGGAAACACTACGGACAAAAAAGACACTCAGATCACCAGTCGTCGTGAAATTGTATGGCACGTACCCCAAGTTCCAATAAATGCGCCGATTTTTCCAACAGCAGCTGCAAAACCGTAATACTGGCCACGCACAGCGGTAGGCCCGGACTTTGCAGCCAATACCCCAATGCAGTTTCCAGGACCTAGGCAAAGAGTTCAGACAGAGAGAGAGAGAGAGAGATTGCGCAACCCCACGCACCAAACTCGCCGAAGCTCAGGAAGATGCCGTACACCACCTAATGAGCCACTCAGCATCAATTATCTGTCTTAGAAAGATACCTACAGCAAAAGCGCCAATGTGTTGTGACAACTGGGTATAAAGGCCACTCATGATAAATCCAATGATCGCTTGCGCGAGAAGGCCTGTGATCTAACATGGGATTTAGAAAAAGCACTCCACATCCGCTTAATACCACTCACCATGGTGACCTTGGGACCCATAAGATCAACGAAGAAGGCACCCACAACAGTGCCTGCGGACATAATGTGAGCTCTGGACGTTCAACGTCGTCTAATAGACTAACCTGGAATGTAGAACAGGCTGTGAAACCATATGAGTAGGAGTACGAATCACGAACGGGTGGAAGCTTACTTAATCACAACAGACCAACCAAAGACAATGACGAGGGATGAACTGCCGCCAGTAACGCTGCCAAAACGGTCAAGTTCTACTCATGTCAAAAAAACAAAAACAAATGCATACGCATCAGTGATTGTGGATGAATAAAGTCCGAACTATAGGAAAAAATTAGTGATTATGTATCCCGTAAGCGCCTGACAACATACTGGGTATCTGGAGGTATGTGAGCAACTAGTCAGAGTGCATGAAAGTGGTTGTTGACATACGTGATGAAGTCATAGATGAACCATGCCAGCGAGATGCCAAGCAGGCCACGCCAGTATCTTTTAATGACTAGTCCGTATGGGATACGGACATGCTTCATTGAATCGCGCTTGTAGCGAGTAGGTTCCTCCATGCGCAACCGCCAAATGAAGACAGCAGCAGCAGGAATAACACCAAGCCCAAGCGAGAGACGCCAGACGGCACGAAGGTGGTTGTCCCCGAATCTGAAAAGTAACTGTTAGACATGGATTGTAAGATGTAGAAGTGAATGGCGGCACGGACATCCAGTAAAGTACCAATGGTACAAATGCTCCAATAACGAAACCGACATCAATCATAGTGTCTGGGCAGTGTTTTTTAGAATACTGGCGATAAAGATATTTCATCACATTAGCTCACTCGTTGCGAGCACCAGCCATTGGTGTTGCGAGTTCTTAGCAATGCCCTCTTCCTCCGACTGTTCAGATGCAGACACAGAACCGCAAGGGTATTCAGCGCCGACGCCAATCCCAAGAAGGAAGCTGTGTTAAAGATAATGAGCGGCACATATGATCTCGGACCGGTACATATACTTACCGACATGCGATAAGCATAGCAAGCATGCCACTGAGGCTGTGATTAGCACCAGACGAAGCAGCCGAGAGACCAGAAAATACTGCAACGATCCCAGTCGCGGACATCTGTTTAAAAAGCATAACTTACGGGCTGCTCGATTGGGGTAAACATCTACTTACCATACCGAATTTGCGCCCAACTTTGTCGGAGAGGTAGCCAAAGGTGAGCATACCCACCACGGTGCCTGGGACAATCTAAATGCAGATCAACAAAGGAGACTCAGGTACGCACCTGCGAAGGCGACACTAGAGAGTGTGGTGCTGTAGTTCTTAGTGATGCCGCCAGAACCAGTGCCGTATATGCGTTTTAGAACTGTAATTCACATTCAATCTTCAGTTAGTTTCATAGCAAAAAAAACGCTCACGAGTATTGACTGCAAGAGGGTCGAATTTTTAGTCAAGGGAGCTCATCAAGTTGAATACATTACCCACCAGAACCAATGACATTGTTGGCATAACCTGTAAACGATGATCAAGTTCACGTTTTAAAGAGACGTATGTTGTACCTGCTTACCATCAGAGAACAGAGCCGTTCCACAACTGTGAGAAAGGGTCCGAGCATCGTGATCAGTTTGAATTTGAAGATGAAAACAGACACAAGATAACGTACGCAAAGATGAGAGAAACGCTACTCAGGCCGCCCTTCTTCCCAGCCATGGCGAACGGTTAAGGTAGAGGACGTTGATGAAGATCAGCCAAAGAATCATTTGTATCAATTCCACCTATTAATATAGAATCCTGGCTGATTACGAACCTGGAGACGCACACGGTCACCAACTTGGAGATTTTCTCTGCCATTTTTGCTCAATGTTGATTGGTGGCATGCCAGCAAACGTGTGCTCGTTGACGCATTCTACTTCGCACAAGCCACAGCCAAGGCAAGTTTGTGCTCTGCCGCCTAAGGTGTCCGTTACAGGCATTGAACCAACATATCATGAGACGCTTATACCGGTACCGGTTAGGGGGGTTCCTGTGTGCGTGGTGTGGCGAACCCCAACAGGAATGTATTTCCTTTCCTGTCTGATACTTGGCCAAAGTTTAGCGAAAACAAGCTTTTGAGCTCACCTGGTTCGATAAAAAGTCGAAGGCCTGCTAGTGTGATTCAGATCACCGTATCTCTTGTTCCTTCTAGTCGGCCATCGCAAGTGTCAGGAGAAATAACACAAAGGCGAGGCAGTGCAAGCAACTACTAAACGCAGTCGGCGTTTTCCGAGTAAACTTGAAGTCTGTACTCTCTCTCTAGTGGAAGAACTAATAATCGCTTCCCTCCGTAGTCTTTCTAGTCCACATTCAAAGTATTAGTGGCAAGGGGCTTGCGCAATAAACTTCAAGAATATAGCGCGTCAGCCTGGGTATCATCGAAGATGTCAACTTCCGAAGTTCACAGAACACTGAAGCGCCCCCGTCATGATGATAATGAATCTATGTCAGCGGGCAGGGCTTCCGATGTTCATTACAACGGCGCGAAGGTGAAGCGCGAACAAAGTCCGACGCCTCCGCCTCCACAACGGAAGTTGGTCACGTCCGGGACAAAGCGCTTTGCCCCCTTTCCCTCGAATTGTTTGCCTCCGATCCCTGGATACAGGCAGCATCGAAAGACATGGGCCAAGAAGTGTCAAAGTGAAATTGAGGCTCTGAAACTTCAAACGGAGAAGTTGCTCATTAGGTACGTCGAATTGCGTTGGATGAAGTTGTACTCTGATTCCTGGCAGAGATGATGGCGTAATAGTCGACTGGTGAGTTATATGTATGATGTGAAGTGATTGGAATTGAACATACTGTGATAGGAAGAGCCCGGTTCCAGTTTGGTCAGACACGTTGCGACCAGCCGAGCTTGATCTTGCTGCTACGATCACACTTGCACATCAGGCAAATGCCCAACAGCGCAATGCTTCTCCTCACCACACACCCGAAGCCCCCTCTCAGTCGGCTGTATCACTTCCGGTCACTGGTGTTGTTGTGTTGATGATGATGATGATGATGTTCTTATAGTATCCCCGTCCACACAAAAACTCCCCATCCCACCACGGCCACGGAGGAATGTAGCATCGCCATCTGTATTATCCCCTCCCGCGGGAGGCTCTAATTCTCAGGCACCCCCTAAGCCCGATCTTCCATCTGCGGATGTTCCCGCTCCATCCAGGCCTCTGAACGACTTTCCGATGATCGTGATAGTACCCGATGAAGAGGAAAAAATGTCGAAAATGACGATGGAATATCTTGAAAGGTGTGTTTCCATCTTATGTTCCTGGGATTTTCAACCGGAACTAGCTTAATCTTATCGTATTACCGCTGGCCGATTTCAAAGATACTTCCAAACGTTCGATTCGGATCGTGCCAGTCTTGCTTCTGCATATTCTAGCAACGCGTGCTTCTCGTATCGAGAAGTCAAGTGCTTCTCTCCTGGGTCGCCCCACTTGCAACCCACGTTACCTCGTAAGTTTTTCGTTCCGGACATCTATCGTACCTTTCAATCGAGCCCACATATTCATTGGTACCTAAGCATCTGACTCTATCAAGCGTACTCGGCTCAACATAACCGCAGCCCTCCTTTCCCTACCCCCTTTGCAGCTCTTGCCATTGACTGGATTGGCAGCAGACATCGACTACGACATCATGTGGCTTGGTTCTCCTGTTGGAATGTTCGCCATCTGCGGGGGCGTCCATCATGGGTACGCTTCAAAGCGGCCGGTGACACATAGCTTTTTGTTGCGCCAAAAGGGGGCATACGAAGAAGATGCGAGGGCTGACGGCGTGTGGCCCCTCGTTGCTGTGGCACATCAGATGATGGTATTTGATGGCATATAGATATGGTTCACCTTCTATTAGTGCTTGGTTGTGTACTCACTCCTAGTTATGGTTAGAGATAAATGATTAAATGTAAGTATCCGAGTCTTCGATCAGACTATGACATAGTTGTGATATGATCATCGCCTCCTGTGGTTCATAGCGCCCTATCGAGAAATTCTGAAGCGGTAGTCCTCGGAGAATAACGCTAGCTTGGCATATAGATATATCCATTACTCGGCACCTCTGCACAGTTGACGGTGAAGGATGATAGTTTTCCAGACTTACTGATAGGGCTATTTGCATCCCGCTTTCACAACTATGGAAAACATGAATGCGCGGTAGCACATAAGATACTGCATTCTCCTAAAATATCATGGCCAGCTCGGACTTCGCACTTCACACGTGCCATAATATATGTGACGTGTCCGCGAAAATGAATACCCTTGACTGCGCTTAAAAGATCAATTGTGTGCAGGTCTAGGTAGGTCTGGAAAATCGGCACGTAAAGCAATCATCACGTTTATTGTGTTATATCAAGCTTTCAAGGATAAGAAGTCACTGGATATGGCCTATGCCGCAAAACGTCTATGTACCGACGGCAAGGCTCTGACTCGTCCTCTATGAGATATCTGCACTACTTACTTTGACATCCCCTCGGAGTTCACCATTATTGGCTGTGCTAAAAACCCATTTCAGACGACAAGCCTGTCAAAGAAACGACGGGATAGTCGCCTGGAATGATCAGGTATCTTGATAAAGGGAAACGCAGGGAACCTGGGAGGATAGACCGGGTAGATTAAAGAACGTGTAGGAGTCCTGAATGCTTCGCGGGAGCATTTTCAAAAGGGAGACACGGGGCCGACACGTGGTTCGAAGAGGTGGAGCTCGATTTGCGAAGCTGACGACACACTATGATACATGTAACATCTGAAACGCTCCCGGAAGCTGATATGTACATAGTACATCTGTGATTCGTCTAGAAGCTAACGGGAGTCAATGCTCACAAGGCTCTCCGCATTGCGGAAATGGTAGGCCAATGGTAGACCACGCAGTTGCTGTAGCCTGTGACGTTCCGTCCGTGAATGTAGCTGACGAGTTAGGTCCCGGGTCTGTCAAATGTGCCCAAAGACAACACGCAGGAGAAATTTTACCGTGTTCCATGACTCACGGATCTTGACGTCAATGGTCGAAACACCATCGATATCGCTGTGCGCAATGCACTGGACATTTAGATGGAAAATGCTGTCATGAACCGGCTGCCGTTGGTGCACAGCCCTTGCAAGCCTTTCTTTGTAATAATTGGTTTGGTGGGTGAGCATAGCATTGATGGAAAAACCGATGTGCAGGATTGCACGAGACCTGGGCCGTCACCTGGCCAATAAATCTGTCTGATGAGTTTGATGGAGCATCATATTGAACTGGGGCTCGCTTCAAGGAACGCAATGACCAAGAAAGGTACTTCTCGGCATACAATGTAACTTTGAAAGAGAAATAGCAGCTTATGAGAACAGATTGAGCGTGCAGTTTGCATCGTGTAAGTAGATGCAACGTGTTGACGATGATCTGGGAGCAAGCGGGTACCGAGACGCACTTGGCGCTGTAAGAGGAACGTGTCGGCCGAGTACAAATAAGGCAATTCAAAGTCCGCCTAGTTGGTGTGCTTTCTCTCCATCCGCTCCTTGTCCTAGCACACCAGTCCATCCTTTACCTTCCTACTGCGCTTCCGGGCTGGTGTCTTTCAAAATTATTAACTTTTCATCCAGATGACGACCCCTCACGTTATAGCCTCGTCTTCGGGGCACCACTCTCAAAGTGCCACCTCAAATGGTATCGTCGGAAACCATTTTCGTGTTGGTAAGAAGATTGGCGAAGGTTCATTCGGTGTTGTATTTGAAGGTGAGTGTCGTACACCCAAGATCTTCCTGCTTTTCTAGAACTTTTTGGGCTCGTGAGTTGCATGGACAATACCAACAGAGTTACTCGACCTTCTAAGCGCCCGTCTTACGACTAGCCAATGTCATGCAGAAGGGTGCATTTCGGTCCATGGGTCGCCGGTGGGCGATCATCATGGTCATGGTTACTTAGTAGCAATGGAACTAGATCAACTAAGCTCCGCGTATCCCGTCAGAACGGAAATTATTTACTTGCGGCTTTGAGCAGAATTTTTGTTACCGGTGTTCTTTGCCATTTGTTCCTTTGACTCACCACAACTCTTCACAGGCACGAAGCTTCTTACGAGCCAACCCGTCGCCATCAAATTTGTACGTTCGCCGTGAGGTTCTTCTGATCGTGACTTCATTTTGACGTATTACCCAGGAACCTCGAAAGTCCGATGCTCCTCAGTTACGGGATGAATTTCGATCATACAGAACACTGAATGGAACAGGTATGTGTTAGTGTCAGTAATTTCTCTCACCCGACCGTAATATGTCATTATTATTAGTCGGTGTTCCCCAAGTACACCACTTTGGGCAGGAGGGACTCCACAATGTCCTAGTAATTGACCTTCTAGGCCCCAATTTAGAGGACCTCTTCGACATGTGTGGCCGGAAGTTTACCATTAAGACTGTATGTATGTCCGCGAAGCAGATGGTAAGTTTGTTCCCATGCATTGGGCAGGTATTATTATTTTGTTTGGTTATTTTCTCCCTCTCCCTCAATTCATTCCGTCATTCGGTTGCACTTGTTCATGTTTTTTTTTAGATATCTCGCATTCAATCCGTCCACGACAAGTCGCTCATTTACCGTGATATCAAACCTGACAATTTTCTCGTCGGAGTCCCTGGAACAAAAACCTCCAACACCATCCACATAATTGGTATGTCTTTTGCAAGTTGTTCATGTTTCTCATTTACGTCCCTCTACTCCCCCTGATCGCACCCACGTGGCCCTGAATTTGCGGAGATATCCATCTATTGATTATGTCTCAAAAACACACTGACTATCTTGGTAGATTTTGGCATGGCGAAGCACTACCGAGATCCCAAGACGAAAACCCACATTCCTTATCGTGAGCGCAAGTCCCTCTCAGGCACTGCCCGGTACATGTCGATCAACACGCATCTTGGCCGTGAGCAATCGCGCCGGGATGACCTGGAATCGCTAGGTCATGTATTCATGTACTTCTTGCGTGGCGGCCTTCCCTGGCAAGGCCTTAGGGCCGCAACCAACAAGCAGAAGTATGAGAAGATCGGTGAAAAGAAGCAGACTACACCGATTGCGGAGTTGTGCGAGGGTTTCCCCGGTAAGTTCTCTTTTAGTTCATCCAGTGGCGTCTATTTGCTTCGTTTGTTGATGTGCTGAAGTGACTATGATTTACTGATCGGTCTCTACTGATTCAGAGGAGTTCGCGATCTACATGAACTACGTCCGCAAACTCGGGTTTGAGGAAACTCCCGACTACGACTTTCTCCGAGAACTCTTTACCAAAGTGTTAAAGAGCATTGGCGAGCAGGATGATGGCATCTTTGACTGGATGTTGATCAATAACGGCAAAGGTTGGGAGGCCGGCAATGTATGCAATGTATTCCCATCATGGAAACATATTGTAACTGAGTATTTCCAGACACCCGCATCACTACTAGCACAGGCTCATGCCACTGCTAACGTACCTCATACTCCTCGTCACCGTGAGACAAGCCGTCGCCCGCGGGCACAACTTACAGATGGTTCAGCGCCTTCTACTCCTCTCGTCCTCGCGCCTACTCCCGCTCACATCAAGAACAGTACTAGACGTCCAGGCACACGAGAAGGACACGGCAGTCGAGACCCCGGCACTCGTGCTGATATCAGCGTGCAGCCCATCGCTCCTGTTAGCAGGCGCGCGAGTCAGACACCCCGAGAGAGTTCGGGACTGGCACCTCCTCACCCTTACGCCACAGCGCCTACTTCCTCGGGATACCGGGCCAGTAACGCTTACGGCAGGAATTCCCCAATTACCCATACTGCGAATGTGACCAATGGCAATAATCTCGTTGGGCGCAATGATACTTCAGATTCGTTCCTCTATGGCGCACAGGTCCACGCTGCCAAAAACCCGACCAACTCGCGAGAGGACACAACCGCAGGGACTATGACCCGTGATGCTGGGCAGATGCGTGGAATGACTGCGTTTGAGACTCAAAGGCATGATGTAGATGATGTAGATGATGACAGACATCCCAAGCGGAAGGGCTTCTTCTCCGGCCTGTTTTGCTGCCGGGCATAGGAAGCACCACTGGATGGTGCAGTGCTGGTCGCTATCCGCGGTACTTCGGTTTCATTGGCAAGTTATTCGGACAGTCTGCTGATTTCCGGCTAATTCCCTACTTATAGGTATTAGAAACTCTGACGACAACACGCACGATCTATCAATCATGGCTATCGTACATACTTATCTATCTTGCTAGCTTCTCCTCGGGATTCCATATTGCTTTCCTCTTTCCGCAGGTCGACCATGTTACAACGCCATCATACCCCCCTCACGATCGTTTCGAATCATCAAATTTCAGCCTGATCCTGTGGCTGGTCTTGGGTGACGACTCAATATTCTCCTGTTTATTGCTTCCATGTGTATTATCTACAGACCCTTTAGGATATTCATTAGCCCACTGCTTGGCCACGGGGCGACTTTCTGTTACCAGGCCAAGTCGAGGGCAATAATAAATATTGACCGCTTTCGATTTGGGCGGATCACGCTTAATGTGTTTCATATCGTCACGGTCGAGGGCGTTATGTCTAGACTGGGCCTATCGATCCCGGCTACGATCAAGTAGCCCTTCTCAAGTTCTAGAATGCTTTTCAATATTATAGCACGTTCAAGCATCTGACTCAAATATATGACAGCAGACTTTGATTATCTTCAAGTAAACTGCAACAAGAAGGCTATTCATATTCCGCAGTCCGATGTCAGCGCAAGAGAAATGATATACATCCAAAGACAGCCAAAAACAAAGCAACAGAATCACAGCAAGTACTATTGTACAGTCATCAAAGCTAACGCAATTGGACATGTTTCATCTTTCACAGCCAACCGCCTGATGGACAGAATGGCGACATTCCTCCATACGACCCCACAATCTATTTCCGCTCTTTCCATGCATTCTCTACGCCCAGTTTGGACCAACGCGGGGCCATATCCGAATCAGGATATGGATTTCTGTCGGCAAGTTCTGCGGCGCCCTTCTGCGTGCCAGATTCATCCATCAAGTCTAGCCCTCCGTGGCTTCCCCCTCTGTGACCCATCTCACCAGGTGCCTCTCCATATCTCACTGAGGCACTTTCGCCAACGCCGTCTGCATTTCTTGGAATAGCACGAGTTGTATAATGGTGTGGAAGGCTCGCGCCGCTTGCACTATGTTTCCCCTCAGGGTTGGGTGCGTCTGTGGGTTTGAAATTGACATAAGGCGCTGTAGTGGGATATGCGCCTGATGGCACCGCATAAGGGGTATTGGCAGGGTCGGGTTCTGAGACCACATAAGTGCGCGTGCCAGCCGATGAGATTTGGGGTTCAGGAGAGTGGTCATGTTGTTTCTCGTACAATGACGCTGACACGCTAGTCGCTGGTGACAATGATGAGTTGAGCACCACAAAGGGCGAGTGAAACAAACGCCCTAATGAGACGATACGTGGTTTAGACGGCTGTGACAATGAACGTGTATGCTTCGAAAAGACACGGAGAATGTTGGACATTGTGAACTTGTTGGTGGTCGTCAAGATATGGCCTCAGTGAGGAACGTACAAGTGAAGCGAAATGTCATTAGACAAACTCGTGAGAATATCGGTGACTGGTGACGTAAAGCAGTCTTGGACATTTGCTTCCGCGGCATGTCAGCTTAAGTAGTCTTTCGCAGGTCGCGAGCATGAACTGAAGACATTCGCTGGCACTGACAGCGACGCAAAGGTACGACTGCTTGGCTGCCCAGACGCGGTGATTGTACTGGAATGGACTGACTGATTCAGAACTTTTAATCATCATCAATCTTCCCTTCATTTCGTCTTTTCCTCACCTTCCAGGGGTGCGGCGGTCTCCGCACCATCAACGCAGGTTGGCGTGGAATAGAGTTGGCACAACATCGTGTAAAGTCGTATACTTATTAAGGGAAACAACATAGAACTGATAGGCTGTCAACAGCACTACTCGGGCTCAGTTGTGCGGCGAGCGAACACCCTGAACTGGCTTCTGGATCGGCCACCAAAAATACTGGCTGCGCACCACGTCCGAAGACATCGCTCATTTCCCCTGGGTATTTGGTGGTCAGATCGAGCGGCTTAACTCTGCACCATTTCCCGGTCGAGACATGTGATTACGCCTTTGATGGAATGGTTTTCTTGCTTGAGAAACACTGATCATGACACTGTCGGAGAAGCAGGGATCTTCTTCCATTCAAGTCATGCCCGATTTGAACCTGGCCAACTCATTATACCCTGTCTTTTCCCTAACGGGCAACGATCTTCGCTTCTCTATATCCGCTGCTTTAGGGTGCATCGTCCCGTTGGTCAAATCGTATCAGCGACATCTAACGCGTTCCACAATCTCACCCTGTGATTCCTCGTAAGATTTGTTAAACTATGCTCGGCACGCACGAAGGGAACCCAGTCACACGGATCGCAGCCTCCATCAAAGATCGATGCTTTGGCTTTGACATACAGAGTGCGTCCACCAAACAAATGTTTGATTGTTGAATATATACTAGATCATATCAACATCTGGTGTAGCTTTTCCAGGGTACTCCGCGGCCCCGAACGTTCAGACTCACTTCCTCATCGCGACATGAAACTTTTTTTCCGGCGTCACATTGGGTTCACCCCATTGCGTTGTTGCGACCGCATTTACCCCCTTGAAAACGGAAATGCGGCTAGTCTCCAAAATACTTGACACTCACCTCTAAAGGAAACATTTGATTGTCATGATAGACCCTCACTTACGAGAATTGTCCGCGTATCATGACTGTGGCTCCTCGGAGAGCTTTGTGATACATCCCGACGCCGTTGGAAATTCTTGGTCGCTTTTTGCTAAAAACAATCCCGTGTCTGAAACCCTCCAGGCTCTTTCCTGCGCTTTGCGCGGCGTTATTCTTCTGTCAATCCAACCAAGTAGATATGCCCACGATCCATCCAGGATACACCATGACCAGGGAACCACATGAATGTTGACGCGGCGACGTCGTGACGATCTAGGGGATGGGATAAAACTTGAACCCTGTTCCAATGGAATGACGTGATATGGAGCGATCATTTTTCATTGATTGTTCATCGCCGCTAGTTAGCGCTTCGTGTAGATTGTTCTGACTTATCCGCTTATCAGATAGACCTCGACCAGCAATCACGATTACGCCGATGTTATAATGTCCCTGTCGCCGCATTCCGGGTGATCTGTCAAGGTACTCGAGGAAGCCATCTTCCCGTCAATTTTGGTTAGCTGGAATTTCCTCTTCTGTATAGAAATACTTACCAAGTTCTATCGAGCACCTGTTCTTAATCTTGGACATCGTTATTCTCGAGTTTCTGCCGCGGTTATGGGATCCTAGTTTGTAATAGTGGCACTCCGGAGCTTGCGTTGATCCAAAGGGATCAGGGCACAGAACCATGGCCAGTCAATTTTGGCTATCTGGGGCGGTGCGTGTTTTTTTTTTTTCATATGTCAGGCTTCTCATTCTGACTGTGTCTCGTTAATAAGCCGAAATAGTATTGGTATCCGATCAATTCCATACATGATCACACAGGGTCACTCCAAGCCCCCCGCATCCAGCATGTTCGAGGCTTCCAAATATCGAGGTATATCGACGGAGCCGAGACAAAATCTTTCCATCCCAGGGGCTGCAGCTCTGCCACTAGCGCCACGTTGCATAAGCCTGAGGACTCACGATCTCGTGCTGTTCGGCACTTACTTTTGGTATATTAGTCTTCGGCGAGGGAAACGCTTTGCAATGTGTATCCGCGCAATACTGGCACTCTATTACACGTCATGATCTGAGCGTCACCCTCAATCTAACTCTTCTATGTAGAAGGAATGACGTCACTGCTTGCTAGTGACTGCGATGATTAATAGCAGAAGATAGTCACCGTTCTTGGCTTTTGGACTGCTTGGTCGCTCGGCGGCCTATTCCTTGGGCTGATAGGCGCTTGAGATCTCGAATCCAGAGACCATATCTAGGTCCGGACCTTGGCTGCCCTAGTTGAATCTTATTATTTCGGCTTGGACTTGAAATAACGACGCCCATTAGTTCAAAGTTCAAACGACCCACACATACGTCTCTTTCATCCCCGCCTCTTATAATAATATACTTAAACATCATTTGTACATAAAATTGCCGAGTTGCGGCATATTCCGTACCAGACCTAAAAAGGCATTACTGAGTAGAAATGTTGTATTTGTGAATGACCCACCACAGGTAGGAGGATGCAACCCTGGTTTCCGGTTGTTCAGCAGCAGAGGAGATCATTTCAGACCAAAACGAGCTCACAGGTCATGCCGATCCCCCGGAAGTGCCAACCTAGCAGGAAAGTGGCACAGGCACGCGAGGACCTGGAAACCCTGCACATTAACTTAAGTCCACGGACATCACTCAGGTGAGTGTACATCCTTCTCGGCACTTGTCGTTTTCCGTCACCGCGGCTTTGCTTGCCTAATACTGTTCGACCTAACCGAGTTTTGCCCCGTACGTTCCATTTGCACTTGTCGTACAGGCTAAGCTGCTTACTCCATATTCATTTGATTGTTCCGTTCTACTAAGTAACGAACTCCCACCCGCTCCTTGTGGGGCCAAACCTTGCCCATATCGACTTGCCGGATGGTTGTTATCTATTTCCATCCGTCATGCCGCCATCTCTGTTTAGATGTTGATCTCTGCGAGTCAAAATCTTCATCTAGCCCTTGGCCAATATGTGCTACTAGATTATGTCGAATTCTTCTTTTGATTTCGACTTCCGAAATTTCGCCAGCCTCTTAAATACAGGTTTCGTATCGGCTTGCAATATGTGTTCCCAATGCCCACATACTCTATCGATGCAAACATGTCTTCGCTATCCCTGCAAGGTGGCTTTCTCGTTGTGGTGGCTGCCGGCCTGGTGAGTGACGGATATATCCCGTATATGATCATATCACGTTCTGACCTTGATCGTTGGTAGCTTTGTCATTTCATATTCAAACGCCATGAGCCCACTAGTCCACTCTCCCACCTAGGCTTGCTCGTTTTAGTTCCAGCCATCCTTACGACCTTGTTTTTGCATAGCGCATCAACGTTTAAGCGCACATTCGGTTGTGTTTATCTATTGTATTACTCTACTGTTCTCGTCTCTGTGATCGTGTACCGTCTATCCCCCTGGCATCCACTTGCGAGATACCCTGGCCCCATCCCTTGCCGCATCTCCAAGTTCTGGATGGCATGGGTCTCGCGTGATGGAAAGCAGCACATTTTCTACTCAAGACTGCACCAAACGTATGGTGACGTCGTCAGAATTGGTGGGTAACCTCTTAACTCAATACTTATTATTTGGATCTGATCACCTTCTTGATCTAGGTCCTAACGAGCTATCGATACGAAACGTCAATGCTGTGGTCCCGTTGATGGGTAGCAATGGGTTACCCAAAGGACCTCGTCAGTGATTTAATGCGCTCTGATATGTGGCGCCCGGTCCTAATTTAGACACACAGACTGGGATGGACGCATGGCTGAGCAATCAGCCACAAGAACGGTCATCTCGGTGAGAGATCCCGTAGAGCACGCGCGACGGAGAAAGCCTTGGCATAGGGCTTTCAGTGTTGCCGCACTGAAAGGTTACGACGAGATTCTTGGAAAGCGAGTCCAACAATTCGTAACGATACTCGAGCAACAGACACAACCCTTCAACCTCGCTGAGCGTATAAGTCATTTCACGTGCGCCTCTCCACTTCTCTACTTGTCTATTCCTGACTTGAATGGCATAGGTTTGACTTTATGAGCGACATGGCGTGAGTGCGCGTGGTGTTTGGACGTTTCTAATCGAACTTAACGATTTCCCAAGATTTGGCGGAGGTTCAGAGATGTTGCGTGACGGCGATAAGGACAACACTTGGCATCTGCTCGAAAATGGCCTTCCGTGAGTACAGCAAAGGACAATGCTACCATAAGGAAAGACTAAAATATTTTTTCCGTTATAGAACTGCATTGGTTCTGTCCCACGTGCCTTGGCTCGGAAAGTACTACGCCCAGTTGCCAGGAATCGGGGAGGGCCTCAAAAAGTTCAGAACGTTCTGTCAAGAACGCGCTATGTTCAGGCGGTCCACAGGCTCTCTGTCTAAAGACCTCTTTCACTATCTGGTAATTGTTTCAATTATTTTTGTGGTTTGCAGTTTTGTTGACAGTCCTTAGATTGACGAAGCGGGCCTTGAACGTCATACTTCCCCTCCAACTTTTGCGGAAGTGGCGTCTGACGGAGTCCTTGCTATAGTAGCTGGGTCTGATACCACAGCAACCACCTTAAGCTCTCTGTTCTTGTCGCTTCTGAGAAATCCTCAAACGTACTACCGGCTCCAAGCCGAAGTCGACAGCTTTTTTCCTCCTGGCGAAGATATGTTTTCTACGGTTCATCACCCTCATATGAGTTACCTTAATGCCGTAATGCACGTGCTCCATTTTTTTCACGGATAACTGACATCTGACACTGGTTTTCAGTAACGAAACTCTACGGCTCTTCCCACCAGTTCTCAGTGGAAGTCAGCGTGGAGTACCGAGAGGCGGTGACGATAAGTTTGTCGGCCCTTAGTAAGCCCATCATTTATATGCCAACTCTAGCGAATCTAACATGCGCTTGCCGTAGCTTCTTACCCGAAGGCACCAATGCATTCGTTCATACTTATTCCCTTCACCGTGATCCTCGCAACTTCTCCCCGTCACCTGACACATTCTGGCCGGAACGGTGGCTCAAACCTGAAGAGCGCGCGGCGCTCCCGTCATTTGATCCAAAGGGCCTCGATAAGCTCCCAATCGTTCACGACACCAAGGCTTTTGTTCCGTTCTCCTTTGGTCCCATGCATTGCGTTGGCAAGCATCTCGCATATCAAGAATTGCGCATGGTAGTTTGTGCCACGATGCACCGACTAAACTTCAGCTTTGCTCCGGGATACGACCCAGAGTCCTGGGAACGCGACTTGAAGGATTATTTTGTTGCCACGAAGGGGAACCTGCAGGTTGTCTTATCTCCACGGAATCCAACTGCTTGAACGGCCTGAGAGTTGCACAGACGCGATGGTTACATATCTTACAGCGCTTAGTTATTGATCATGCATCCATCTAATCTCGTTATCACGGATGTATCTATGCGGTGACCAGTTCTCTTGTACTACTTCACTGTGATTGTATTGTATTTGTTTTGGAGCCAATCAATTGGGCCATCTTCAAATTTGCATCGGGAATCTGAAGGATGTTCAGGGCGTCATCTGGCGTCATGGATCAGGCCCACCGGTCGCATCCAAGTGTCCCAATATAAAAATCATAGCACCGGATGAGGAAGCACCGAGACAAAATATTTCTATCTCCGCATCTCAGAATCCCTCACAAATCAGTAGATCATCCATCAAAATAAAAATAACTGAAAATACACGGGAGCTTCGAGATATCCACCAATGACCGATAAGACAATATTGTCGGGCACCGACACGAGCAGAAAGAGTTAAATGTGTTTCATTCAATCTTCTCGATCATGAGTTGGTGACTTCACAAATAAAGACTATCAGTGTGATGGAGCTAATTTTTGTTATCGCTTGGCAAGAGATATCGATCAGTTGACAGTCCCGCGCGCTGCGGTAACTTTCGAAGGCGTTTGGACCCGCAGCGACTTGACTAGAAGAATGAGATCTGAGAAGCAAATCTGGTTTCACGGCACCGGGAGAAGTGTGTAAGGATGTTGTTCCTCGGAGAAGCAACGGAAGGGAAATCAGGTGCATGCAAAGACTGCAAATGGATATAGGTTTCTCTGTGAATTTCGAGTCAAAGGCCCTGGCCTGTTTGAACACCGGCCGAACGCCCGGGGCATCCCAGGGCATCCCCTTGAAGGATGATGATGCTTGAGCGGCCAGAAGTTGACAGAAGTTGCCAATGGTCACTAGCACTGCGGAGCCTCGGACAAGCGTTGGGCACCGAATTTCAACCCGAACGTAAGAACATAATTCGAAGTATGTAAAGCAGACCAATACTTGATTTTACTATTTGATTGAAACTCGAGGAACTTTGGTAATCAGTAGTCGGCTCAGCGGTCGACCGGTAACACTTATAAGCATTCAGAATAGCGTTCTTGTAGATTGTGAATCAACCCAAAACGAACCTTCGAAAAGCCGTATAATCCCTCAGGCATCGTTGGGCGAGTTCTAGTACTATTGTAGCATAACGATGTCACGCACTGTGCTAAACTCGGCCCATCGGATTGGACTTTCGCAAAAACCCCATTGGCAGCCGGTGCTTAAAATTGACATTCCAATGAGAGCTTGGAGCCATGGCCTTTGGAAGTTCGAACCGCACGCGTAAGTTCCGGTATGAAAATTCGTTGTGTCGTCAGAGTTATTCGCAATCTGGCAAAAAGAGCGCAACTCAGGTCCATAGTCAAGCGACTCAACGGTAGTAGAGGGGGAAGAATCCGTCTGGAGGAATGACTTTCTCAAGAGTACATAGTTCTCCAGTATCTCCGAATAACGTTACAATTTGCGGACGCGGGATCCTCAGGCGATGCATGCAGGTGCACTCGAAAATTAAATAAATTACATAAAATCGATTCCGGGAGCAAGGGGAAGAGAAATCACTGAGAGCAAGTAGAACGGTTGATTAATAGAAGCTACAGCTTGAAAACATGTGTGTCTAGACCTATTGAATGAGTAAAATGGAACTTGTCCAATGAATCATCTACATGTCGAGTCGTAATATTACAATATCACGACGATCCAATCGAAGGATGCCAAAAGCTGGAAGCAAAGTCGGCGACGGGCTGCATCGTGCTGTCTGGCGTCAGGATTGGCGACGGCGACAGCATGGGGTACTAGTAGGGTGACACGGTGATTAAGGAAACTTGAAGCTGCGGACGCCGGAAAGGCACACTTGATATAAAAATTGATTTGCTCGCCCAACAAAATTAGCACGCTGATAATATTGAAGGCCGAAACAAAAACATACGTAGCGTCTGGGCGGTCGACCAGCTGTCAGATGCTATGGGTGGCGAATAACATGCGACGGTTCAAGTTCGTGCGCATAGTGGTCAAGAAGAAACGCGGTCACGTGCATGTAGGTCAGCTTAAGTCTTCTTAAGCTTCAAAGCTTCAATATCCAATACAATTCTGAACGTCAGCGCGTCAGCAGCTAGTATCAGAATCAGTACTACCATGTCGCTTGTACTGGCTGTGAATGCTGGCTCCTCGTCGCTCAAAATTTCACTCTTCCGCCGTTCTGTTGATAATGCTGCAAATCCAGCATTACTCCTATCCTCGTCCATATCATCCATATTTGCCCCTCCAGCCAAGTTTAAGTTCAGTTTTGTCGCACTTCAACACAGGTCGTTGAACGAAGAAGTCGAATCAATCCATGATCATGCGTCGGCATTTATGCACTTCCTGGATCGCCTCAAGGAAGAAGCGAGCGTCGACCCAATTGATGTTAAGCACATTGCACATCGTGTGGTGCATGGTGGCGACTACATAAGCCCTGTCATAATATTTGAAGAATCCTATCACCACATCGAAAGACTGTCTGACCTTGCTCCTTTGTACGTCCTCTCCCGACTTGCATTCAGCTCCGCGTTACGAAGCCTGTAGACACAATGGATCTGCTCTTTCCGTCATCAAGTCAGCTATTAGGGCCCTTCCGCACGCGAAATCCATCGCATTTTTTGACAGTGCATTCCACAAAGATCTTCCGACTCATGTAGCCACCTATGCGATCGATCAGCAAGTAGCGCAAGAGAGGGGGTTGAAGAAATACGGTTTCCATGGTTTAAGCTGTATGCACTCATCTGTCCTCGCTAAGATGTCGCTGACGCTGTATCTTCCTAGACGCGTTCATCTTGCGGGCAGTGGCTGCGCATCTTAACAAGGTATCTGGTATTTTGTTGTTTGATTGCGACCTTCTGACCTCCTCAGGCTCCGGATACTCTAAACATAATCGCTCTTCATATCGGTTCGGGGGCTTCCATGTGCGCCATCCGCAATGGCCAGTCCATCGATACAAGTATGGGGTTGACCCCACTCAGTGGACTACCTGGAGCTACGCGCGCTGGTGACATAGACGCGAGTCTAATTTTCCACTACACCAGTCGGTTTCCAGCGCGTATGAGCCACGACCCCAGCATTTCAAGGGAAGTTAAAGTGACAGAAGTTCGATGATTTTCTTCCATTTGCGAAATGGAAGCTCAAGCTCTCATTCTTGGCAGGCTGAAGACATCCTCAACTTCAAGTCAGGTTGGAAGGCACTCACCGGTACAGCCAACTTCAAAGAGATCACGGAGAAGGCAGATACGAGTACACTTTCTGATCCCATGTCTCGCACCGCCGACCCCAATACGCTTGCATTCCGCATCATGTTAGATCGCATACTCCATTTTGCCGGGGCATACCTATCTGGCTCTCCACGGAGATGTTGATGCGCTGGTTTTTGCGGGAGGCGTGGGAGAACGAAGCGTCGAGTTGAGACGTGCTGTCGGAGAAGCTGTCGCGTGCCTTGGGTTCACGGCGATCAACGAGAAAAAGAACAGCCAAGTGAGTGATCGTGACGAAGGTATCATTGTGGATATCGGGAGGGGTGACGGGAGGAAGAGGATGCTAGTTTGTCACACTGACGAGCAGCTCGAGATGGCAAGAGAGTGTTCTCTGGCAAGTGAATTCTGGGTTTAGCAATGCTGTCATGATGGTGTTGTTGGGCCGGATATATGTAATTTTATACAAATAAGACTTGAATAAGACTCTTCGTGTTTCAGTCACTTGGAACTGCAACTTGGGCTGAACGTTCTCCCAATGCTAAATACCCAGGACGTATGATCATGCGTCTTCATCTAATTTCCTGCAATGACTATCGGCGGATCGAGCTTGTCGAAGCCTCGACTCTTGGCAGTGAAGGCCCCAAAGCAGTCCACGCAGTGGCTACCCGCGGACTACGAGGCGGCATCGAGAACCGATGTCAATGTATTCTCCCCTAGGTGAAGAAGGAAAACATTTGTTTACCCGCCAGGTCCCGATTCCCTAGAGTCTAGACCCTGGCAATGGACAACTTGAACACGGCGGCAACACATGGTACATACAGTGCAGTGTGCATTTGTCATCTGCAGCTCATTGTCGTGACCAGATACTAAACATTCCAGGATTGCGAAGTGAATATATACTGTGACAAGGTGAGGAAATAAAATAGTACTCTGTCGTACATGATGCATGTCAGTTCAATAGGTTAAGTACCAGCGCTGGTCAATCGCAGAGCGCAGGACTACATAATCGAGGCTCACTTCCTCATCTTCGTCGTTCCCCACCATGTCATGGCTGCCTTCCATACCACGAATGGCAGATTCGGCATCAGAACACCTGGCTGGGGCAAGCCACGTTCGAGCGAACTTTGCTCCTCAACGTCAGTCAATCTTCGTTCGTAGTCTAGCTTCGCTGCCCGAGCCCGCTCGCGAGCCTTCGTCAGTTCTTCCTCGAGCTGCTGACTCTTCTTCTTTTCCGTTGTTTCTTTCTGACGCGCTTGTTCCGCTAGACTTGCGCTCTGCTCTTCCGATTGAGCAACTAGCTGTCTCAGCCGAGCAAGTTCTTCTTCCGTTTGCCTTCGGTGCTCCTCTTCCCGTTTCTTCTGTTCATCAAGAAGTCTGGCGCGCTCTAATTCTTGCGCGTCCTTGGCAGCAGCGGCTTCGCGTTCCGCCTTTGCATGCGCCTCCTCCAGTTCTTTGCGTGCTCGTGCGACTTCTTGCTCCGCTATCTTCCGTTGTTCCTCCTCGCGATGCTTGGCCAACTTTTGTAGCTCCACGAGACGCGACTGGGTTTCTTCTTCGGCTTTCTTGGCGGCGGCTACCTCCTCCTGCTTGCGTATCTCTTCGGCTTTTGCAGCCTCTTCCATCTCTCGCCGAGCACGTAGGAGCTCGTCTTCGAGCCGTTTTCTGTGAGCTTCTTCCTCGCGAAGTTTGGCTTCGTGCTTCTCCGCAAGTAGTTGTACGCGTGCATCTTCTTTGGCCTGCCTAGCTAACGCAGCTTCGCGCTCTCGGGTGGCGTGCGCCTCTTCCATCTCCCGTTGCAGTTGAGCAAGCTCTTCTTCGCGTTGTCGTGCTAGCTCTTGCTGTTCAAGGAGACGGATTCCGGCACTTTCGACCGCTTGCTTCGCTGCGATACTCTCGGCCTCTTTTTCTGCGTGGGACGCCTTGACTTCCTCTAATTCTTTCTCTCTCTGCGCAAATTCTTCTTGCAAACGTACTCGTTCCGCTTCCTCCCGAGCACGTTCCCTTTCCGCGGCTTCCATGGCGGACTTCTGTCGCTGCTGCTCAACTTCTAGTGCTACTAGCCTGTCCCGCTCTCGCTTAACTTCTTCGGCATGAGCAATATCGGCAATCTCTTTTGCGGTGCGTGTCTTCTCCATATCGTTCAGAAGACTTTGGAGGTGCTTCTGGTGACTTTCTTCCGCCAGCACTCTTGCCTTGCGTTCTTCTTCCAACTCGCGAGCGCGCCGCTTGTCCTCTGCCTGCTTGGCTGCAAGAATCTCGTTCTTCCTTTGAGCATGCAGAGTTTCTTGCTGCTCTTTCTCGGTCACGACTTTGGCTACCTCGGCTTGAAGGCCCTCCAGCGTCTGCAGTTGCTTCTGCTGCTCGGCTTCCATCTGCAGGATCAGAGCCTCAAGGCGTGCGCGCTCGGCTGCGAATTCGGCTGCCATGCACTGAGAGTTTTTCTCGATGCGCAAGCATTCCTCCTGCTTCTTCTCGAGCTCTTCCTGAAGCTCGCTCCGCGTCTCCTCGTCTTTGGCGCGCATAGCGGCTTCCATCTCTTCTTTGAGACTACGGATCTCCTCTTTGTGGTGATCCGCTTGCTCGTCGAGGGCGCGCCTGAGTTCAGCGCCCGCAGCGGTCTTCTCGATGGGCTTGTGCTCGTTGACGATTTCCTGCTGAATGCGGAGCGTAGCGGCTTGGCTGTTGATGAGATAACGAAGGATGGTATGTGCGGACTCGAGGGCGCCATCGTGACGGAGCATCCGAGCGCCCTTCTCAAGCACGGGCTTGAAGAATTTGTCCTTACTCGCAAGCTCTGCCTCTCTAGCCTCGCCAATCTCACGTTTCACCTCTGACCACATATTGGTCACTATGATAACGTTTTTGAGCGAGCTCTCTCCGCAAAGCTCACGGAAGATCTTGAAGTTGCGCTTAGACGTGCCACCCATCCTGAAGTCAGAGATGCGGTGCATGTAGATGACGCCAGCAAGCCTGGCGCCATGCTCGTAGCTGAAGAAACGCAGACGCTTAACCTGAGGAAATGTATTGCAATCGAATCACGTACGTCTTGGAGAGATATGCGGCGATCATGGTCAAAATGTCCGTATCACTTCGGCTCGTATCGTCAAAGCCAGGCGTATCGATCAGGGTCACGACACGCCCACTGACGACAAACGGCCGTGAAGTTCGCACTTCGCTGGTGCAACTCTCGAGGCCGCGACCAACGGGAAGGTTTGACCCGCTAGCCTTATTGATAAACTATGTCCGGCGAGAGTAAGCAATGGATGGTTCGGAACAAAGAGACTTTACATACTGTGGATTTACCACTACCGGTAGCGCCCATGACGCTAGAAGGAGCGTCAATATATCAACCTGAAGACACTGAAAGGTACGTACGCAATCCGGATTTCCCTGTTTAGATTCGCCATTGTTGTAGCTCAGTAATTAGCAGATGACTCGATCTATGCAAGAGGAGGTACAGTTGTATGCTGAGACAGGCAATATGTTGTGCAGGCACTTTGGTTGATGTAAGGAACACGGGTGTTTAAATACGCCTGCAGCCTTATCGAACGAGTACCCACTTCTTGCGGCGGCACGGTCTTCACGAGGCGCAGCCCCTAACGTGCCAGGCGAAATGTTGAGCCCTAACTCGTTGCTTGGAGCCCTACTTGGATGTGATCACCACTGAATGAATCTCGGCGTGTTGGTCTGGCCTGGAAGCAGCCTCGCTTCGTCCTCGCTGAGCGCAATGTTAGTCCATTCTTGAGTGGCGTCTCCGTGATGTTGTTGCCCTTTAACATTGTCAATCGTTTGAAACAGTACCACAGCTTCAGGAATCTGATGCTGATCAGGGTTTGTCGGTTACAGACCGATGCATATGGGTATCTCTTTAACATAACTGTAGTCGAACACTACGCTACGGGCAGGGGGTCAGGATTATCCGTATTGTCCACCAAACGATCGCCAAGACAACTAAATTACGCCAGTCATCCAGCACGCGCGTGGAGTTGCTCTTCTATTCTCCGAAGTTCTGCTTGATATTCGGATGCTAACAGCGCAGCCTCGTTTTGCACGCGCAAAAGTTCCGCTTCCATCTTCTCCGACTCCTCCTGGAGTTCCATTCGCGTCTCCTCGTCTTGCGCCTCAGCGGCTTCCTCCAATTCTACTCGCAACTTCTCCAGTTCTTGACGGTTCCTCTCCGCCTGCTCCATGAGTTCGCGGTTCAGCTGCGCAAAAGCACCCGTCTGAGTGACGTCATTCACTGCTGCGAGTTCGCTTTGGATGCGTAAGACTACGGGATCTATGCCAGTCAGCTTCTGAATGATCTTGTGCGCACTTTCTTGATCATTCATGTGGCGTAGGAGAAGAGCACCGTTGTCGAGGATTGGTTTGAAGAATATATCCTTTTCCCGCAGTTCTTGTTCCCGCGCCAGGGCGTCCCCGTTTACGTCGCCCCACATGTTCGTAACCATGAGAACGTTCTTGTACGCCTCTTTACCGCACAACTCTTGAAACATGGTGAAATCACGTCTTGATGTACCTCCGACTCTGATGTCGGAGATTCGGTGCATGTAGATGACACCAGACAAAAGTTTTTCTTGCTTGTGCCTGGAGGTCAATCTGTCAGTGCGCTAGGTTACCTAGATGGTCTGACGAGTACGAACATAGTCTGCAGGTAAGCAGCAATCATCTTCAGCACGTCCGTGTCGCTCTTCGTCGTATCATCGAAGCCAGGCGTATCGACGAGAACGACACGCTTTCCGTCCAACATGAATGATTGGGACGTCTGTACTTCGTTTGTACAGCTCTCAAGCCCCATACCAACTCGCAAATCCGAGCCAGATGCGATGTTGATGAACTATTCAAATCTTTATCAGCGTTGATGACTAGAGCACAGGGAATGTCAAACCGTTGTCTTGCCACTGCCTGTGGCACCCATTACACTGTAGGGTGGGGTGGGTTAATCACCGCCCGACATCTCGATGATGATTACGCACGCTATGTAGATAGTTTTGGGCACCTCCGGCTCTGAGCGTAGTGGTTCTAGCTCTGGAGTTCGTCCAAGTCTTTGCGACTCAGCCTCAACCCGGCCTGCCTCTAGATCCGGGAGTCTCTTGCGTCTGGAAGGAACAAAGTAACTGACACATCCACCCATGCTGACGTCGAGGTTGGTGCTGTCTGGTTTTCGTGCGCTAAAGCGATTTTGTAGATCGTAAACGCACTGTTGTCGTGAACGAACGAAGCCTACAGTTCAACACGTGTCCAACGCATTGTCTAGATGCACTGAGGACGCCATGCACATCTGTTCCAGCCTAGAATCATTACTTCATGCCATGGTTGTGATCGTGATAGTGTAATGAGGTGCCAATATTGGGTGGGGACATGCACCAGGGCGATGAACACATATGACCCAGATGCGATACATGACCCAGATGCGATACATGACCCGGACGTGATACTCGGATAAAGCACGCACAGTCAACACCTGTCAATGCCCTCCTAATACGAATGGACCTGGAACACATGATGATCGCGCGTTTAGGGTGGACAACAAGAACGTCAAAATGTCACTACCGTAGGCGCTGCCAATGAGGGAATTACCGCAACATTCCATGGCGCCTCGCGAGAAGGACGCGATACATGCGGAAGTTCACCGACCCTTGGCGGTTCCTCGTGACTGCGGCCGCACCAACTCCAGCACTGTCAGATCGCCGCGTGTGGTTTGTAATAACTTTGTATTGGGCGACACAGCCAGCGTCGGCGGACCGCGTGTACATTTGCGGGCTCCGTGTTGTTTTTTCCATTTTCTCGAAATCTTACAATATGGTGTGAGCCCGTTGTCACCGAACGTGCCATAGTTAGCTTGGACCACCTTGCCACACTTCCGCTGCCAATAGACCCACTTCTATACGCCGGTGAATCCCACAGTTGTGACGAGCTGGCATGCTCACGCCATTGGGTCCGAAGTCGTACCATTTGGATGGATGAATGGATCTCGAAGAAATGATCATGCGTTTGTAGATGCCGAAGTAATGGATCATGCCAATGCGGAGGAAAAAAGTTGGACGTTCAGGGGATTGAACCCTGGACCTTATACAAATTGGATGCTTAGTGCAAAGCATACGCGCTACCACTGCGCTAAACGCCCTTGTTTTATCGTACGACCTTTTGTCCTATGACGGATTCTTCGTGTGCAGCCGTTTAGACTTGCTGCCGCTGAGTTTGATTTGACTTTGTAAAATTAAAATTATCCGTGTTAGGATGCTTTGTCATGCCGTCGGTCAGTGGGTCAAAAAAGTGGTTCGATGAATATATCGTATAAAAGAGTTGACCGGAACGTTGTCAGTTTGTTCTCGGTACCTGCTGGTCAAGTCAAGTGACTTCCAAGCTAAAAATCACTGATTCTCATGGATCTTGTTCTGCACCTCGCAGACGACTATCTACTTGACAAAGTATGGGCGCGGCTGCTACCTCTCAATGACCAACTAGGTCACCTGTCATATGATTCCCTTTCCACGTCCGCAAATTTCACGTCAATCACGTACCTTCACCAGTCTGCCTGGCCTCGTGATTACATTCCTAGACAAGTAGCGTCTCTCAGCGTAATCACCCTCATGGGCATTCACTGCCTCTATTTCTTGTTCGCGTGGCTCTCATACAAATTCATTTTCAACCATGAGATGATGCGCCATCCACGCTTTCTAGAGAACCAGGTCAAGCAGGAGATACAATGCAGTTTACGAGCGTTCCCCACAATGACCCTCCTCACCCTGCCTTGGTTCCAAGCAGAGGTAATGGGTTACTCGAAACTCTACGATAATGTAGAAGAGTACGGTTGGGCTTACTTTGTCCTATCAGTACCATTGTCAGTACTTTCTCTCAACCGTGACATCTACTCAACATTTATTATCAGCTTCTTGCTTTTCACCGACTACGGAATTTACTGGGTCCACCGACTATTGCATCACCCGAATATATATAAAACAATTCATAAGCCTCACCACAAGTGGCTAAGTATGTTGCTATGCTCTGCATGCCGTCTTCTTGTGCTCAAATCTTTTGGTAGTACCGACCCCTTTTGCCTCTCATGCTTTCCATCCCGTGGACGGCTACCTCCAATCTGTCCCATATCACCTCTTCATATTCATATTCCCTCTTCACCGATTGTTGTATCTCGGTCTCTTCGTTTTCGTCAATTTCTGGAGTATTTTCGTGCGTGCCTTGCATTACTCGCATGGACTACTCTGACGTCAACGACACCAGATTCACGATTCCGATATGATTACGGGACATGCCCTTGAAAAGGTGATAAACGGACCCGCCCATCACACACTCCATCATCTTTACTTTACGGTCAACTACGGCCAGGTACGCATTACCGTTTATGCTTTTCTTGAGGTTATCCCTTAATGCCTCTTTCCCCCTGCGCTCAGTACTTCACGTGGGCAGATCGTGTCGGTGGTTCGTACCGCCAGCCCGAGTCCTCCCTTGATCCCATGTTGGAAGTCAAAAAACAGTCATAAAGACGACGATGATGATCACGGCGAACCTACTTTATCATCCAATTATAGACTGTCTTGCGCCCTTGATTACTGATGCATTGATGGATTATCTGAAGTTAATACGTTTTTACACGCTGCTTGTTTGCTTTTTCGTTGAAACCACTTGAACTATCAATGGAATACTGTGTGTTCGTTTGGGATTGCCTGATCCTCAACGTTCAACTCTAGTCCACCACACATTGCTTCCGCGGGATCAAACGCTTCGTGCTTACAATATGTAGATGGGGAGTCTGACTCTTATGTTGCCAGCTTCACGCTTGCAAACACGTCCAAGATCCACTGATTTGTTCAGAAGAGAATATTGCCAAATGTTTGCGTGCAACGTTCTCCACGTCTCGAGTGAACACCAGCCCGGTATGTGGTCCTGGACTAGACTAGTCCTGGTCAACGGCGCGCGTTTTGGTGTTCAGTGCGTTTGGAGCCCCTATCCCATACCGCGCCACCGGTTTTCCATCATTCGTAAAGGCTAAGCGCTGAGACCTAACCAGTATAATCGCAGAAATACGACTGCCATGCTATTAATGCAACACATCCAGACATCGACATATGGATGTAGATAGCGTACTACTCAAAAGCAACTCAAAAACTGTCCAGACGCCTCAACCTCACCTACTTCTTTGGCCGCCTCTTGACCTCATCGTCCTTGCAAGCATGTAACATGAGTTTGTTGGGGTGTCCTGGCGTCATGCCGCTGTGGCCTTTAGACCAGTCATACGAGACAGCATATGCAAAGATCGTGCCGTTTCGATTGAACGTAGTAGCACTAATCGGCCCAGGGGCGGCTTCGAAAGCTAGAAAAGTATGATCAATACAATTAAAAAAAGGCTGGCAATCAGAATGGGATTACTCTTTAGTCGTGTGCGGGCATCTTTGTCCCAGAAGTGGATAGTCCCATCAGAGCCTGGGTTACCCGAATTAGACTATTGAAAACTAGCCACATGGAACTCGAGGCTTACCGCAAGTAGAGAAGGTCCCGTGCACAGGATGAAAGGATATGTCATTGACGGCGTACACGAGGGACTGGTCCTTGGAGTTCGGCGTCTGGTCTTTTCGATGGCACTTGAATGAAAAGTTGTTCCTGTACAACACGTGAATGGAGGTATGACCGGAACCATGAAATACCCATACGAGCTGTCTTTTTCTTCTACATATCTGTGAAATGATGAACGCCTGCAAACCAATCATTTGACAAAATTACGTACTGGATGGCAACACGACCTTCCACACTACCCACAGCAAATCCGCTGCTGGCGGAGTTGGTAAAGCATGAAACAACGCGTGTTTGCCATTTTAGCGGGGAAATGATGGTCTAAATGGCACATTTAGGTCATGTGAGGACATCAAGTGAACCTCGTGGACATACCTTGTATGCTGTGTTTGGGTTTGTGAGATTGAAAATCTGGATATGGCGTTCGGCCGTGGCAACTACCATGAGTGGATATTGCACATCCATGCTGTAGCAGCGGTCAGGAAGTTGAACGGTGGCAACAGGAGTTGGCGAGCGCATATCCCAGTACTATGGTGGTGAGTGATAACGCCAGTTGTGAGACACATGCACGTATCACGAGGATTACAAAGCTTACTTTTACGGTCTTATCCCAACTGCCAGTGGCCAGAATGCCACCCTGTGGAGTCTCGATCCACTTTACAACCTTTACAGGGGCATCGTGCTGTGCCACTTGCTGTGACTGTCCATTCGTGATATCAAACATGCGTGCAGCATTGTCGGCGCCCCCCGAAATAACTTTGTTACCCTCCTAGAGGCCGAAGATGTGATTCAGGCACGTCAGGTGATGCCAAAGGAAGTACGAGCACACCTTGTTCCAGCACACGCTCAACACAGGTCCTTGGTGGCCAAACATTGCCTTGCCTTGAGTCTGCCCTCCAGCGCCAACTTCATACAAACGTACCTATCGATGCATAGATTACGCGTCAAACATAGGCGAGATAACGTCTGAAAGCACTTACATTGTTGTCCCAGCTTCCTACAGCTAGGTAGTCTGCTGCAGGGGAGAAAGCTAGGGAGGAGATGGAGTCAGTCGGCGGCTCCGGAACTTCGATATCCTTTTCTGCGGGCGCCGCTGGTGCTGTCGATGCCGTGTTAGTTCCAAAGAATGACATGACGCCTCAGAACAGTTGGAACTGAGAAGATTGCAAAGCAATTGCAAAGATGCAATTCTAAGGAGCAATTCAGTTAAAGTGCAACAGTGGCAAAGTGTGGCGTGGTAATTTTGGGTCACGCTATGATGAACGTCGAGGTCTTGGATGAAAGCATGGCGGGTTGGCGTAATGGTAACGCGCTAGTTTCCGGTTAGTGATCGCTAGAGATTCTGGGTTCGAGTCCCAGGCCTGTCGCTTTTTGCAAGGTGAGCTATAGCTACATGCATTGGACGAATGATACAGATAGGTAGTAATACACATCAATTAATACAGTTGAACTGGTGAAACTCATGTCAAGCGTCGTCTTTAGTCAAATTTGGGAGTGTCAAATGTGCCTTCAGGATCTGAATGTACACAGTCAGGTGTGGGCGCAAGAAAGATGCTAGGTTACTCACCCATTCCATGAGCAAATATATACTCCTCGTCTTTCGCGGCCATGTGCATGATGTAGGCTGCGTTCGCGTGAGCCTCTGTTGAAACCTTCTTATTGAAGAGAGCACCAGCACGGATGGCGGCTGCGGCAACGTGATACCTAGATGTGTGATTGCAAAGCATCATCTGTGAAAACCACATCAAAATTAGGGAGGTCTGATTGCTACGAATGACGCACATCGAATGGTGAGGTTGTCGTTCCCTCCTCACGATACCCCTCGATGGTGATTCTGTCCACGGCAGGTCTACCAAATATCAAACCTCTCACTTCGATGGCGTAGCCATGGTAATTAATGATGATATTCTTGTCCTTGGTGAAAAGCGTGTCGAAATCATCGGCGCTCAAGGCATGCGGGTGGCTGCCATGGGGTCCGAGAATCATGAGGTCGGTGACGTTGATGACTCGCACTCGCAGAGCGGGAGCTATCTTGCGAAGGAGTGCAGCAGCCGCTATAACTTCGAATGTTACTTCGACACCGATGCCAACGAGGACGCTGGTTACTTCAGATCAGCCCAAGCTGCACCACTACAAGGAAAATACTCACACATCGGGGTTCACACCATCGTCGACGCTCGCAAATTTCCATATAGACGAGCCCGCAATGCAGTGCTGTCTGAGATTAAGCGAAAGACGAACAAAAATTAGGAGAGATCACCTCACCTTGTTCGCCTCCTCAGGGCTAAGCCAGACAGGCGTGGGTTGCTTGCTACCAACCATCAAGTTCACATAGTTCTTCGCCCTCAAGCAATGGGCCACCGTGGACAAGAAGCAATTTGCATCAGGCGGCAGGTACACGCGCGCCAGCGCCGGCTTCAAATTGAGGACGGCACCAATGAAAGACGGGTTCTGATGAGAGAAGCCATTATGCTCCTGACGTGCCCACGTGGATGTCTCCAGATAATTCACGGAACCAACATCGTGCCTCCAATCAGTCTCGTGGGCCTGGGAAGGAAGGTATGAGCTGCGTTAGTCAGCCCATCTAGAACATCGACGAACCATCTTCGTGAACTTGCTATACTGCACCATCATGGTGTGTACAATGCCAAGGAAAGCTTCATAGCTCGGGAAGAGCGCAGTCCTGCCAGTAAGTGTGTACCCTTGCAACATGCCTTGGCAGGTATGCTCAGACAAGATTTCGATGACGCGCCCGCCCTGAGCGCGGGAAGCAACGTCCCACTGGAGATTGCGTCCGGTGACATCAAACACAGCGTCTAGCTTGTTAGACACGATTTCGTCAGGAGAGAAAATTCGGAAGGTGGTTGGGTTCCTAGAAGAGGATGAATAAGAGCTAGACACGTAATCGGAAAACATACTCCTTAATCGTATCCCTCAACAGCGTTCCGACTACTTTCATGCAACTTGCCTGCGATCCCTTTTGAACCCCAAGGTGAGTCCATTCTGGAACTTGAATGGGCTGGAAAGCGGCATATGCTTCCTTCCTGCCACCAAGCTTTTTATCCTTCTTGTCAGGGACGATGCTTAGCAACTCTTCAATAGGTGCACCCTCCACCACCCCTCCGCCGCCATTGATAGCGAAAAGGTCATGAGGACCATAGCTTTGAAGCCAACACTGTAGGGCTTGAAGCTCCTCCTGTGACGTCTTGGCCTGTGGAAGTGGCACCTGGTGTGAGTGGAATGATCCCTCTATGAACTCGCCATGCATCATCCCGGGACAGGTCCAGCCCTTTGGGGTGCGGAGGATCAAAACAGGCCAGCGCGGCTTCACGATAGGCGTCCCTGAGCGAGCCGCTTGTTGAATACGGGAAATTTCACGCAAGGCCCACTCCATAGACGCAGCCAGATCCCCATCGATATGCTCCAAGTCACTGACAATGCGAACCAAATAACCGTAACCGCTAAAATGGATACATCAGACTTGAAGAATACATGTCGCAGTTTACCCCAGACCTGAACAAGGCTATGAGCTCTTTGTCGTCCATGCATCCGTAAATGGTACGTTCGGAGATCTTGAACCCATTCACATGTACGATAGGGAGAACCGCGCCAGATTCAGCGGGATCGATGTACTTGCACGCATGCCAGGCAGTGGCGGTGGGACCGGTTTCGGCTTCACCATCACCAACAACACAGGTAACGACAAGATGAGGATTATCCATGACAGCGCCAAATGCAACGCTGAGAGCGTAGCCGAGTTCACCACCTTCATGAATAGACCCGGGGGTTTCGGCATTGATATGACTAGTATAAGTGGTGAGATAATAGTAAGACCAAGCCAATACCAGAATGTTGCGAACCTTGGGAAACCTCCAGGCGCACTAAACTTTGTGATAAGCCTTGTCAAGCCAGCGCGATCACGCGTGTAAGGCTCCCAGAAGGGAGATAACGAGTCTTCGAGCCATAAGGACGCCAAGACGGCAGGTGCTCCATGACCTGAAAGAAAGAGTTAACAACTGTTTTATGACAATCACGTGATACATAAATCAAGGTGAATCACTGCCAGTGTGTGTATGCATGTTGCACAACGTGCGTTGCGGCTGGAAGCAAGATAGGAACATTTAACTCACCTGGGCCGACCACCAGCAAGGAGTCGAGACCGGTCTTCTTAATGATCCTGTTGAGGTGCGCATATACCAAGACCAGGCCGGGGCAAGTGCCCCAATGGCCAAGAAGCCTTGGTTTGATGTCATCAAAAGTTAACCGGCGCTCAAGCAGGATATTATCCCTCAAGAAAATCATCGCTATCGACGTCGTTTAATAGTTTTTTACGCGCCGAGGTACGATACTGACATACCAGCAGCAATGTAGTTGGCTGCTCGCCTGAACTTCTGAATCGCATGGAGCTCGGACTCCGTAAGCATATTGCTCGTATTAGTGAGTTGAATAGCACACTCGCGAATTGAGTCGGGGAGAATAGAGGGGTCTGGGGGAGGATTTGGCTGTGCAATTATCTGGCCAGGCATTTTGTCGGACGAAGATATTAACAACAGGCTCTAGGTGTGAGGATGCGAGTTTTTTTATTAGTCTATCGTTTATACAAGTAGTTCTTGGTTATGGTCGAAGGTGCGTTTCCTCCATCTGCTCGCATTAAAAGGCGCAATTTCAATTTAAAGGGGCTCCCTCCCCGAATGGGAATTTGACGCAATGGTTACTTCATCGTTTTCTCTGACGGGATCTCATTTGAGAACTACCACAGGCCTCAAGCTTCAAGACTATAGGATACTTCCGCGATATCGATTTTATTGTTGAACTCATTCTCGCAAGTCGACTTAGAGTGTCGAGCAACTACAGCGAGCGCTTGAAGCCCCTGCTACTAGTAAGGGGCTGCCTACCCGTTTTGGAAATAAATAGTTTTTCGTCTGGGCTCTCCGACACGCTGGCGCCCAGTGGCATGATGTGATCTCCGAAAGCTGTAAACAGGTCCAGATATACCATCGTACGCCATCTCTGGCACTATTCTCGTGAAGGACAGAAGTAGGTCATAGGCTCTCCACCGAAATAAAGGTGACCTTGAAATTCTCCACACTGTCAGAAACGTTGAAAGATTCTATAACATTATCCTACAAACTGATATAAAGTACATTTTCAAAAAAGAGGCATGTGTTTATTAGCTTCACGATCAGTGATTTGGATGCGACGCAAAGTAATTATACTAGTAGATTACATGTAGAAGCAAGAATGTCCCCTCAGACTTCGAGTGATTCTGCATGACATGAGTGACCTTTTAACAAAGGAGACAGGAGAACGGACTACTCACGGAACGGGCGTTTGCTCACAGTGAACAGGTGCTCTGCGAGTAACATTCGAGTTCCTCACGCCCCCTCGAATGAATGAAGTCGGTCTACCAGGAATGCGGTCCATTGTGTCGAACAAATAAGATTGTATGCTCAAACTTTATCAACAGCTGTTTCAGTGGAAGTTGTTGTAGCAATTCAGCAAGTTAAAAGTCATTGCTCACCTCCGTAACCTTGACAGCCGAAAGAAATTGGAGGGTAGAACAGAGAGTGTTGGATTTTGAAGACGAGACTTCCACAGATGCCTTGTGAGATGACTGGAACGCGCACCGAGGCATTTTATACTTCACAGAGAGAGGGTGGAGGGCATGGTCAAAATATTAAGTCACGCACTATGCGAGCAGCTGCGTGTGGTGGCTGGTTTGCTGCTAGTGATTTGAACCATAGGATGAAGGTAAGAGAAACCCAAATCTTCTGTGAGAGCGCCACTGAAGCTAAGTTACGAGGTATAATGTGGACTTTTTGGATGATCATGGTAATTTTGCCACCAGTTCGATTAGTTGTTGGGCTTCTTCAATTTAAGAAAGGCGCGCGGTTGCAATAATATCTCCTCCGATACGGGGTGGCGTCCGAGTCGTGGTACAGGAGAGCAATGTGCTGTCGTCTACCTCTCAATCGAGATTAGGGACATCAGGCCCCTTGCGTTATTGGTTATGACCACGCTCGCCTATGCTTGCCCATGCTGTGAAAACGAGACCTCTGCAACAGATACAACGTGCAAAAATCGGCCCGGTAGAATGCTGTGGTACGGCCCGTAGAACCCTCGTATGGACCACATCAGACCAACCGGCCAGGTTTGAAAATCGCGCGCCACACGGAAATTGTATCAACGTTATCCTGGCTGGCCAAAGATAACATGCCAGACCAAAAGATGGGCCTGCCACCGACAAATCCACGATATGGCCTCTGGCAAGCACCAACGGCCAAGAGTCACCAAGAAGCGCATGCGGGCCTCCGTATCAGGGCTCGCACCATCCACTCTGACGACCACGACCTGAAATATCGGGTATGAGGGATGGCGTTGTTGAACTTGGACGGCTGTGGTGATAGAATCGCATTAGCCCACAGGACTGACTCCCGTCACGATATAATACAAAGGCCTGCCTCACCTTGACTAGTGAATCTACCAGTGAACCCACGGTGCGAACTGTGTGATGAGAGACGTGGCTAAATGAAGGTAATTGCAACACATAACCAAGTGCTTACGATCGAGCACCACTCATCTATACACAGTTACTGAGTCCGGAGATCCGGAAAGCTCAGCGCTCATCGAAGCTAGAAGAACTGAACACATTGTATTATGCGCAGCTCAGGCCTTGATTCCATGTTCCCTCATCACACACGTCTATTGCACGTGTTCATGTTGATGCGGTGTCTGCAGCGTGGATTCAGCGAGGATGAATCCACATAAGTCAGACAAGGGCGTTGTCTTGAATGCGCAATACGTCGCCCTCTGTCCTCTCTCGACACATTGATCATGGCTGGAGCACTGAGCATCAGAATAGCGTATGCATTGACCGTTTCCAAAGGGTTTCTTCCACTTAGTCTCATATTTGCAGTATCATGGGACCCTCTGGAAGTGGCAAGACGACATGTGCGTCAGCAACAGCGAAAACTTATCCAAGGAAACCACTGACTGACCACTCTCAGTCATCAATGAAGCCAGCGGATCTGACTTTGCAATCGGAAAAGGCCTCGAGAGTTGCACCAGTGAGGTGCAAGCAACGAAGCCCTTCAAACTCAACGGCCGTGAAGTGACATTGATCGACACTCCCGGCTTCGACGATACCAGTCGCAGTGATACGGACATCTTAGCGATGATAGGAGCATACCTCTCGCAGACGTCTGTCTTCATTACTATGTTTTTCCTGTTCTGACCTAAATGATATAGATATGAGCACGGTGCCAAACTTGCTGGCATCGTCTACATGCACCGCATATCAGATTTCCGGATGGGAAGAACAAACAAACGGAATTTCAAGATGTTCCGAGAGCTCTGTGGGGAGTCCACTCTGCGAAACGTGTTGATCGTGACGAACATGTGGAGAGAAGTCACTTCTGACCTTGGGATGATGAGGGAGAAGCAGCTAGAGGATAATTTTTTCAAAGCAGTCCTCGACAAGGGTGCGCGGATGTTGAGGCATGAAGGCACGCAAGAATCGACACACCTCATCCTACGATACTTAATCCATAACCAACCCGCCACGCTCCTCATTCAAGAGGAGCTTGTGAACGAGCACAAGAATATCGCACAGACCTCTGCAGGATCTGAGCTGATGCGAGTTCTGAATGAGCAACGAGAGCGCCATGAAGAGGTAGTGGCTCAGTTGCGCAAGGACATGGAGGCAGCGATCCGAGATAAGGACTACGAAACGAGAGAGGGGCTTAAGGAGGAGATCCGGACCAAGCACGAGCAGATCCTGGAGTTGCAAGGCGAAACCGAGCGGCTAAAGGCAGAGTTCAAAGCCGCCAAGGAGAGGCTCGAGGCCCGGATCAGCACAATGGAAGAGAAGCATCACGAGCAAGGACAAACTGTAAACACCCTGAAAGAACAACTGGAGACGGAGAGAAAAGACAGGGAAAAGCTGGCCGTCGAACAGGAACAGAAGGAACAACGGTTGCGTCGCCTGGAAGAGGACAATGCAAAAGCTCAGGAACTGGAGCGCCTAAACAGCGTCCGCGAACTGAACAGACTTGCCGCTGTTCGTGCCGAGCTACAGGAAGAACTTCACAAGGAAGAGCAGCAGAGCACGAAGGAATCAGAAGCTAGTGGTGGCGGTGTGGTCGCCTGGGTGAAGTCATGGTGGTCATGATGTGAACCATGACAAAGTATTTATTACCGAGTCCCGACTCCTACCTTACAAGTACTAGTAGCGCCTGTTCATCCATTTCATTGGCAAGTACCTTTTGCACCTTAGGCACAGTTAACAAGTCATGGTCCACGTCCGTATCAACGAGCGTGAAGCTAACCCGAATCCGCACGTCAATTTTGTCTCCGTTCTGCCTATGGTGGATGCCACCCTCGAGGATGACGCTAGGCAACTTATGCGGGCGCTGGCCGCGCAGGTGAGGCCTGTCATGAAGGCTCACGGGTTCACCGTGAACAGCTTGGAAGAGGTGCGTATCTGAGTGCTTCTAGTGTCTCTAGGTTTGGTATACTGTGTTGAGACTGTCTAGTACGAGTACAACAGAGTGTTCGCGGGGCGGAACTGGAACAATGGAGAGACAATTGGTACGTGACGCACACTACCACGGAGCGACATTACTAGAGACCGCTACTAAGGGTGTTAATGCAGAGCTGGTTTTGAAGTCTGCTAGCGGTTCATTTGTCCCAATTCACTGGCTCATGAGCACATTATGCCATGAAGTAAGTATTCCATCGCGACTCGTGTGACAAGCTGATCGACACTGGACGCGTTTTTCGCGTCAGCTCGCCCACATAAAGGTCAAACATACCAATTCGCAACTATTCGACACTCTGACACACGATACAGCACATGAATCACGGACCTGCTTTCCAAGCCCTCTGGCGACAGCTACGCAATGATGTCCGTGCCCTCCAAAGCAGGGGATATTATGGCGACGGTACGTACCACAACCAAGCTTCTCTCACATACACCTCACACAAGTCCCCAGGCTATTGGTCTTCCGGGACCAGATTAGCAGATTCCGCGAAAATAGCCGGCCAAGGCATTGACACGGGAGACCTTCCTGAATACATGGTCGGTCATCCTCCGTCTTTCCTATCTATGTCTCTCAGATAGTGCAAACAGTGTGGCGGAGCTCACTCACGTGCCCGACCTGCCTCTTACCAACGACGTAAAAGAACTGCTAAATTTAGTGGGCCCTCTGTGCACACAGGTGCCCAATCCGAAAAGAAACGCAAGGTCGGCTCCAGGATTACCAACGCTAATGCATTCGGTTCTGGTGGGAAGGCACTGAACGAGAGTTTCATTGGCGAGAAGAAAGAAGCCGGCACAGGATTTAGGAAGAAAGCTGGAAGGTATGTGTTTCGCCTTTCAAATAGCGAGGGCTCATGCACATGCATCATGGTTGGTCAGTAAACGCGCCCGGGAAGAACGTGCACTTGCTGCCGAGAGACGTATGGAGACGCTCAAAAGTTGGTTTTGTCTTTCCCTCGTTTCGTCAGGCGGTTCACTTTTCGCTTCAGTTGCATTCGTCTCTTCCGAGTCGGCGTCAGCATCCTCTTCCCGTCTGAAGAGTGAACCTATAACAGATTCAGAACCCGAATTCGAATCCGATGCTGAACCACTAGAAACAGATCAAGACCGTCGAAGAACTATGCTTGAATCCGTCGGTGGACAAGAGCTGGACGAAATGAAAGCAGAAAAATTTGATTTTTCAGACGACTTTAGACTCCCCGGAGAAACTGGCGGCGATTCATGCAGCATCCACAAAATTGAACGTCCCGGAGCTGTTGTGTCTACAGATGCACAGCCCGGTTCATCGACCCGACCTGGCAAGCATCGACGTGTGGAAGACGAAGAGGTATCTGTCACTAAGAAATTACGGAATTCTGGTGCTCCTAGACCTGGCAAAACAGAAGATCGGCCGGATGGCTGGAACTGTCTTGTGTGTACTTTGTACGTCTTCTTCGAGATGAGGTTCAGGTCGATGGAATTAATCTAATCGTGCTGTCAGAGCCAACGAGCCAGAACACCTAGCCTGTTCTGCCTGCAGCACCCCCAGGGGAGATTCTTTCTGGGTGGGCAGAGGTTCATGAGCATAGGATTTGGACTACCACACCAGTATACCCAATCGCGCCCAGTATCTGTTGTTGTAACACTACAGATGGAGTGATTATAATGTGCGATCTATAACAGAAAAAGTTCGGGGTAAGACGACAAGTACTATGGTATGAAAAATGTGCAGTGTTCAACGACGGGATGTAATGAATAATCAAAACAGTCAGTGAATGGTACAACACGCAGAGTACAAAGCTAGTAAGTAACAAAACAAATGATATATTGTATGCAAATAATCCTTATATGATCCATGTGCCAGCAGCTAGAGCGATCAGCATCGAAATGGCCAGCCCTACTCCCGGAACACTCCGAGAGGCAGCACTACTCCACCCAGGGGGGACGCCTAAAGTAACCGATGGTTGTGAGATGTGATATGTTGATGTCATCACTGCACCGTTCGGATTCGTAACAAGTAGTGTATATGCACCAGTCACCTGAAGGAGGGCAGTGGCGTTAACGGCGATTGTCCCTATGAGGGGACTGTACGTGCTCGTCGCGAGCTCGGATTGCACAGTCTCGCCATAGACGGCTGGAACCGACGTGTTAAATGCGTACGACGGTGTCGTGTAAGTGGGTGTAGAGAGGACGAAATTGGGTAAAGTGGTAGCAACCGTCGCAGACTCGGACGAAAGGGAGGATTCAACAACTGAAAAAGGCTGTACAGGTGCTGAAGCGTTGTTGCGGGGATATAACCCAATCATCGGGGGCTCCTGGTAGTCAATTCCATAACTACATGGAAAAACTTATGAACTGTCTGGAAAGATACCAAGAAGTTGAACATACCTCCATATTGAGTAGACAGTTCGCAAAAACGGAGTTCCTGGGCGAGTGAAGCGGTTAGCAATATGAATCGATACGGAAGTATACCGCAGACTATTGTACCTAACAGCCAGTCGACTCCATCGGCACTGGGAGGTGCAGCTTTAGGCCAGGATAAACAGAGGTCCGGGTTCCCCTCAGCTGGGCCAATAATATAATCGGTGGGTTCCAAAACAAACGTAGTTCCATCCCTAGAAGAAAGGTTTTAGCAGATAAAACGGGTTATTTAGTCAACCGCTAGTCACCCAAAGCTGAAGGACATTGTTGCTGAAGAGTCGCAAGGTATGACCCATTGGCCACCTTAAGTATCATTGCTTTGTCAACTCCAGTAGTATCCAGGATAATATTATGACTTACTCTCGTCAACTAGGCGGCTACTGGGAAACGAACTGTACAATCGTGTCACCTAGAAGAACGTGAAGATAAGTCGGTTGATAAGAAATTCAGGAGCTGACATCTTGATATGGGCCATACAGTCCTGGAGTGCCGCTGTAGCAGAGTTAAGCGCGCACATGGATAAGTTGTTGGTTACTTACACATCCAGAAGAGCAATCGATGAATTGTCACTTGGGCCAGGGTAGGTCGGTTGGGGAGTGTATTGAGTTCCATTGACCTTGCAAAAAGTAAATATCACCCCACACTAATTGCAAGATCAAGGGCCTCACCGCGAAACTGCTCATACGAATCGCCCAATAGAAGTAGCCAGATGTATTGGTTTGCGTACCGACCGGAGAGAATGATACGACTTCATTCCATACAACCTGGCTAACGTTTTGCACGACAGATACATCAATAGCTCCTGTTCAGCATAAAAACATGAGTATCGTAAGCCAGGCGCTCGGCAGAGACTCACCAAGGGTAAACGTTCCGGTTGCATTTCTCGTAAGACTCAGTCCAAAAATCGGATAGTCCAGTATGCCTTGCTGAGCCAAGGTCGAGAAAAACGGCGTAGCTAGAACGGATCAGATCTGTGAGGCTGGCGCCCACAACGCTGCGCATCAACTGACATACCATTTGCAGCCTTCGTGGATATCTCTGACTGTCGTGAGAATCCTAAGCCGAGGATACCGCTGACCTCGCTGACCAGCGTAATATTAGATTTTGTTACAACGCCTGCGGTGATGTTAACGTGGAGTGTTTCCAGTCTGAAGTCTAGCCTTACCAAATGCCTGATTTGCGACCGTCACGTTTGCAACTTCTACAATCTCTCTGGCAACGAACCCGGATGCACCTCGTTACACCATCAGCATTGGAGTGGTTTAAGCGGATTATCGCACATACTAGTCCCATCAGCGTAGCTAACGGTGAAAGCGGTCTCGTTATTGTTGATGGACACAAACGTAGGACTGGCATAAGTGAGAGGGTATCTTGGCACAGACATGCATGTGCTGGTAGTACATTCCGTGGAAGTAAGCCAGAAGTCGGCAGAACCTGTAACACGCTTTTCGCATGGAGTTTTATAGCCAAGGAAGCGCACATCATACCTGTGTCGAGGGCAGCTCGGAAGCTTATTTGACCAGCCTGGAGAACAACGTAGTATGTCCTGGCACGATGATCCGGTGAGAAAGGTGGATATTTGAGGTGTAAAGACTCACCCGTCACCAGCGATGGATACTGGCGAGATTCCAAAGGCATTGAGTGCGGTTGAGTTTGACGCCTGACCCGCCTGACCAGCAAGCAAGGCAGGTCCATCCTGCAAGGATGTACTTGGAAGGTTATAGGTACTAGCCGCGAGAGTATTTTTGAACTGCAGGGCAAAGTTCACTAGAACAAGAAACGGGACGACCGTCACCAACCGGTTCATTATGCGCTCTTCAAAGGAACCGATAAGACTGAGTCTACCAGGGCAACATTCGAGCACTATAAAAGCTCGAGTGGGAAAGAAGGCCAAAAGAACCTTGGGTGTATGAACTTTGTCGCAACGACAAAATGATGACCAGACTCGGGTGGCATGCCGTTATGATCTGACTTGTTTACATGTCACATGTTCATCTCACGAAAACAACATCTAGAGAGTAGAAAAACAGTTATTCAGACATACACACATAACTACACAGAGTAATACATCTACATCCGAAAGAAATCAGAGTCACAGGAGGTGACAGGGGAGGCCATAGAGTAAAAGAGACTAGAGGTAATGAGCGTCACAGTGGTATCACAAGAGTGGATAGAACATATAAAGATGAATGTCTTAAAGATAGGTAGAATAGGATCATCGTGTCACCGCTTGGCAAACACCTTCTTCAGCAGCGCTAGGACCTTCGGTACGTTCAGCTGAACGTACTCTAAATCCAGCAAGTGTTTGTTGTCTTTTTGCTGTTGACGAAGTGAGCAATGATAGTATGCATCTAGAAAGAGGAACCAACCTTCTCCAATAGGTCGTCGATCTTTAGATCCATTTCAAGAATGGCTTTCTCCCGACCCTTGTAGTGCAATGAAATGATGAATGTCCCAGGCGTGGGTGATGTTATGTTGAAGTAGATGTTGGGTCGACTGAAAGCAGGTCAGAACACCATATAAAAAGGGATCGGGAAAGCACGTACCGATTATCAGGAACATTGCTCTCCACGATGATCCCTTCCTTCTCGAGTTGCGCATGGGTAAAGCGATACGGACCAAGAACCGCCGATTTCGATGGCTTCCTCTCTTTGCCTCCCACCGTGACGACTCCCACTCCAGTTGTACTGCCCTTGTCTTTCGACGCGGTCAGACGAACATTCTGGAGATACGCCTTGTATTGCTCGAGCTGAGAGCGCAGGTAAGCATTGTGGTCGCAGATCGTTTTGTAGACCGCTTCCAACGACTTTGTTTCTAATACCACCTTCTCCCGCAGATTACCGAGGTGAGCGAGCTCGGCAGCGACCTCATCCTGCATGAGCTTATAGCCATCTGCCGCCTCAATGATTTTTTGCTCCTCCAATTCACGAAGCATCTCCTTGACTTTAATGCCTTTGCGCACAAGCGTTGCATCCTTCGTCGTAGCCGCCCGTTCAGCGATCGCAGCCAGGTTGTACGGCCGCTTCTCGGCAGCGTGGGGTATGGAACGGATGAGTTGTACAAGAATAGACTTGGTTTCCATGTACAGCATGTCGCTCGTTGACACCGAATCCATCAGAGCACTCTGGATATCTTGTACAGGTGTTTCCCAGCGGCTGTACAAATTCAGCTCGATAGCACGGTTCTCCTTTCGTGGAACTTGTGATGGAGCGGGTCCGAGTTCATCGGTCAAGATACGTAAGTGCTGCTTGTCGTTTGGGGACTGAAGCACAGCCGCGTCAGAAACCAGCAGAAGGACAAGTAAGGTATGCTTACGAGAGTTTCCACGTGCTGTAGAATCAAAGAATGGGTGTTGTACAGCTCGTTCATGGTGATATGGATCATGAGGTCTTTCTTGGATAGAGCCATGTATTGGTCCATCTAAAACACATTGTTAGTTGACATGGATGATGTGAGATATGCTCGAACGTACTTCAAGAGTGTCATAGAAATCCCCGACCTCGCAGAGACTGTTGAGGAATTGGTTGATCCGTGCTTTATTATTTTCTACAAAGGGGTTCAGGGTGATCATGTAGATCTCCTTCGCATAGGAGGGTTTGTTTGCGAGGTTCTGCAGCATCTTCGCAATCTAATGAAATAAATTACTAACTAAGAGCGTGAAAACGGAAGGGCTAATACGGGTACGTACCAGGGTCAGTGTTCGGCGAGGGTGTTTAGCAGGAACGCCTTCAACGAGCATGTATGCTTGGGGAGTGACAATAGCAGGATTGATGAATCGTAGAAAGAAGAAGCCTCCTATCAAAGAGCAAATAGCGTAATCGGTTGCCTCAGGATACTTTCGCTGTGACACACTGGAAGATTAGTGTCAAATGAAGGGAAGATGAAAGCGAACCGACCCGGGTCAAACTTCGGATCTGCTTGCAGATCCATCGAATACCATACGGCACACTTTCCATACTTTCTATTATGGTTACGAGAAAGCTATTCGCGATTTCCATTAGCATAGTAAGCCGTGGTGCAATGATAGCTTGAACATCGGCGTTCTCGGCGGCAACTTCTGGGGGTACTCCACGAGGTAGGTTGGGCGGTAGTGTACCTGTTTCTTCTTCTATTTGATTTATCATTTGCTCGTACACCTGTATACTCGTCAGAGATCTCGGCATACCTCTCGGCAGCAGTTATGGCTCACCTTTACAGGATTAATTTCAAGGTTCAAGTCTTTGTGTTCTATCAAACTATTGATGCGTTCTGCCAACACCCCCTTGAGATAACTTTGTCCAGGACCTCGTCGGGTGTAAGTAGTCATCATCCGGGACACAGGAGTGTTAGCACGGAGTAGCGACCCAAATTCGGTTGCTGTCTCAAACTGCGCGGACAACACTGACTGGAACATCGTTAAAAGAAGATGCTCTTCACGACTCTCGTATTGGTTTCCATACAGCGTGAACATGACCGTCTGCAAGAGAGTGTCGATCTCTGACAAGCTGACAAGTCGACATAGTGCAGCAATATGACGGGGTTCAGACTGGAGAAGGAAGAATAGGTTGGAGTACTGTTGCAATTTTCGATCATCTGGGTAATGGCCTTCGGTTGGATCGACTTCTTCCAGCGTCCGTTCCACTTCACGTTGCTAACCCATATAGGTGAGCCGAAATATAGAATGTAACACAGCATCAGAACACGGACCTCGTCAGCGGCCATACGATTCTGGATAAGGAGAGCGATGCGAGAGTCAAGGTAACGGACGTCACGCTCGAGCACAAAATTTTTCTTGGACTGGGCGGATATTTTGCCCTTGAGGTCACGAAGGCGTTTTTGTGCTGCATTGCGAGGACTTGGAAATAAGGAAATGTAAGTTATAATTTAGACGCACCTCGAGCAAGATCATCCTCCACTTCAACATCTTGCTCTGCGGCCATGCTGAAAAGGGCGGTTACACTATAGCGATTTGTATTCCTGTTCGTGAGCCTCCTCCCCATAGCTGCGCCAGGGGATGTTGGTTGGTCGACATAAGACATGATGAGTTGAGAAAAAGGCTGTTGAACTCTGAATCGTGAAGCGAGGACCTATATAGACTTTGAAGTCTGCCCTACAGGTGTGGAGATTTCCTGCTAGATTCCTAAGCTAGCACCGGCACAGCCTGGCAACAAAAAGAGGCCTGTTGGATATCGAATTTTGAGGGTATCAAGAAAAGAAAGAAAGAAAAAGAGTATGAAGGCGGATGAAGAAGGCGAGATGACGAAGAAGACAATAAAACCGCCAATGCGGCGCGTAACACAACTAGAGTAGCTGTGGCAAGACCAACGGCTGAGAATATCTAGCAGGTGGAGTGAAATTACCATAATCGTATCAAAGTTGAATCAACAGACAGAGTGAGCTTCCAGCGCGTCTTCGTCCTTCATAATCCGTTTCACATCTTTAGAACAACACGTTTCACATCACAGATCTATGATTGATCTGTGTAACAGTATGTTGCACCAGGTTACACCCAAAATATTCACTCAGTGCCTTGCACAGATTCAGGTGATTGATGGGTAGTACTTTGTAGTACTACTCGGGTTGCCGAACGTTGAGTATCAAACTCAATTTCACTGGCGAGTTAAATCATAAGCGATTATAACCCACAAATTAGCCGCATTGACATTCGGCCACTGGCTAAGCTTGTCACTCTTACCGAGCTTGATTCATGAAAACGGAATGTCATTCCTCGACTGCCAAGGATAGTTCGATTACGGCCACGCCTTGTCACTCGAGATGCATGAAAATAGCTAGCTTCTCCTGGCATACCATACCTAGACGGTTCTTGGGGTTATGGTCAGCACATTCCGCTCCGCCGTTCAGTGCAGTGGACCCACAGGCTGTCAATGTGTCATCACAATGGGGAAATGCGGTATGAGTCCTCGTGGCTCCTCGCGGTCAATAAATGATCGCTAAACGTATCTGAATGTAATCGCGCTGGCGTCCTTCGCGGAATGTCAAGTTTGGCAATCCGCTGTGCTAACACTGGAAGTCAAACTCATTCTCGCTGGCCCTCGCATTTTCCCACCGCGGAAATTGCAAGGCGATTGTGACAAGCGTATACTTATCTGCTCTTGAATATCAACCCTGTCTTCAATCCGATGACTCCCCCTGGATATCGTTTTGGGGTATCGTTGCCGCAGGGGTTTTTACGTGCACTTGAACATGGTCCGTTTTGAAATTTATAATGATAAGATGATAAGAGTTCTCATATTCCTTTCTGGTTCAGTTTTGTCTGGTGTCTTTAAATTGTGACGCCCGGGCTGACATTGAATATGACCAGGCCATGTCAGTTCTCGCAGCGATGACGCCGCGTTGCCTTCGTCGCCGTGGCAACATGCAATCACATTGCGTAGAAGCCACAAAGTCGTCGCTAGAGGTAGGGACGTTTGGCAATCCTGTGGAATCCAGAAAATCCAAGTTGCCACCAACCACGACAATTGTTAGTCTAGGGTCAACAATCGGTAATGGCATATTCAATGACATCCTATGGAAACGAGAGCTGGGAAAGATCTCTGGCGTTTCTCGATCACACTCCTCTACACTTGGAGTTCTAGCTGCCAAATTCGACCTGCTTGCACTGCTTCATTACATAAGTAAGCGTCAGAGTTGAGTACTCATTAATATTGTTCTCATTCTCGTGTTCACTGGTAGATATTGAATGAATGCCGTACCCTTTGAATTTTTACGCTGATGGCCTGACCTTCTAGGTGTTATCAGACAGCCTGTTTCAATTACACAGTGAAATCGTACCAGACTTAAACTGAAGTCGGTTGAAAAAATACGTCAGTATGCACATGAAGGAGCCAAACTGTTGAACCTGCGGAGTGATATTAAGCAGGGCTCGCATCTCTTCAACCTCCGTAATCATGCTCCGGCCGATTAGCCCCAAATCAGACCCTTGTTATTCCATCCGAACATGCATGTGGCCGCGCTTAAAGATGGCTGTCCCGACACTCCAAGTTATATAAATTATGCTTAACGTATCGGTTCTATCTATCCAAAGTCCTCTCGTCTCAGCACTCATCTCATCGTCATGTTTACCAGGTAAAAATTCTTTGCTTGTGGACCTTTAGCCCAATGCTCAACATTTTCCAGATGCTTCTTACCCCACTGTCCATGCGAATCTACGAGCCCGCAAAACTCCGTCATCATAGACGTTGAGCCCAGCGCTGCCGTTAATGCGCGGGATGCTCAGGTAGAAACCCTCGTTTATCGCTGCCTATGGGACACCCAACACTCTCCCTGTGGGATGTTCATTGAAGGTACTTCCAGAGACCTTCTCTCCCATCTTCGGGAACGCCATGGCGTCATGCACACTGCCGACGCGGAGCTCGAGTGCCGCTGGAGTTCATGCTCTATGGACAAACGTCTGAAAATGAACAGTATCGCGAGACACATCGGGAAGCATCTGGACATCCAGTTCAGATGCTCACGATGTGGACTCACAGCTCGTGACGACGTCGTCCGTGACCATATCAGAAGGAACCCTGCCTGCGCTGACGCTGCAGTACACCTGGTTCCTGGCTCAGGAGCCCGGCGGATAGTCTCAGCGTGACTTTTTGCAGTTGGCGCAAGGATTTGACTTTTAGACAACGATATACCTTTTAGTTCCTATATATGTACCATATTACGTTAGTACTACTTACCGATGCCACAATGCTGGCCAAGACGCGTTGCGCGGAGTCATTTACGTACGTGTTCGATTGTTTTATGTATTGATAGTGAAGGCAATCTCATTTTCTTCCACCTCGTGGATTGAGAAATGAGTGAACTTTAATGAAGGTCAGGTGAGATAGCAAATTGCGATAACTGTCCTTTTAAATTTCTTTTGTGTAAAGCCACTACGCCCCGCCGGAACCTTCTTTGAAGATTCACCTTTTCGGGCTGAGTTGGCAAGGAGTGCTAAGTTAAGGTTCCCCCTTAATATTTAAGCCGATCACAATCGTGTCACAAAAAAATATGCGGGGAAAGCGGATTATTGCAATTTACGATTCGCGATTGGATAGTGCAAAGCCATCTCGGGCAATGAGAATTCGTCTGAAAACGATACTTACTCATGGCGGAACATGCGATGGCCTATGGTCTGAGTTATTAGGTCTATACCTGAAGTATTCATTCACTCTGATCGTTGGCTTTGAGATGCCCTCACGCCACACTAGCATCAGGTCGCACGACGAACATCTTCGGGTCTGAAGAAGTCGCGTTTCCGTTGCCCACCTGGGGATGTAAACTCCACTTCGTATCCCCAGCCTGCGAGCTAAAATAAACATCAGCAAAGATCGGAATACTTGGTCAAAACAAACTGACCATGCGAAAGAATTGCAGGCTACCAACGATGAAGCCTACTGCCCAGAAGTTTGCACGAATGTGCACTTCAACAGACTCATTCTGATTCTGCCGATGGACGATAAAGTCAGGGCGAGTGAAATGGAAATGCGGCTAACTGATACTTACGATTTCTTCAGCGCTGCCTTGCTCGGGGCGTTCGTAGGGTTGAGGATGTTGGCGAGACATTTGGCCCGCAGTTAACTTAGAGCTCTTTGAAGACTAGGAAGGGGGTCCACGGTACTTATGTACATCCCGTGAGGCGCTGGACCAAGCTAGGTCGCGACAATCTGTAACCTTTCGGCCTGCAAGGCCAACGTGTAACAACGATCTTATGGAGGGGGTGAAGTTCTAACTCCAGAGCCTATAAAAGAAGCACGGACCTGAGGGTCAGATAGAAACCCGCGTGAATGTGAAATATCACAAGTCAGACAAAGTTTCGGATACAAAGACGGATTTCATCATTCCGCCGCGTAAGAGCTGCAACAGAAAAACGTGGTGGGGCAAGATCCGTGGGCCATGATAAGGAGACCAACGGTGATCAGCAACTTGTCAACAAGTACATGGCTCCTTCGGGATACGACAGCAGGTTGGAACCTAGTTGGAAGCTGGACCCTGGAGCTACTAGTAAGCCTGGGCTTTACTATCAACGGTATCATATGGGATCTTAAAAATAGGCTAGAAAAGCATGGTGAAGTCACTGGCAGTTCGGAAGAGGTTAAGTGCCAAGTGTTGGTAGGCTTTGCTTGGAGTCGAGCTTCGGGCCTCGCTGTTAGTAGTGCGGGGCGCCTGTAGGAAGACTGGGAAATATGATAATAACTATATGATTATGCAAATAAGAGGGACTATATTTATCCATCATTGCGCTAGCAATAGCAATATGACTGAACTGGAAATTTAAAGAAAAATCCATAAATCGAGAGCGGACGAAGCTAAGAACTGATCAGACAAGATGGGAAAACGAGACAGGGTACTTGAGGTCACGTGCTCATCGCGACCCTGATTCACTCACGTCCATACTAAAACGTAACTCTGGCGCCGTTGAACTTGACCGGTCAGACCACCGTAGCACAAGCAACTGGCGCAGATAAGTTTATTGATTGTGCGCGCCCGACTTGCGCGCACCTTGTTCTAAACCTTTGACGCTATCTATAATTCCGCTGACTTCGAATTCATCCCCGCAGAGCCCCCACGAGGATACAGGACCACTCAGGGCATCTATTTTTCGAAAAAGTTCTTCCAATATGCCAAACCATCTCAGCATTCCTTTCAAGAAGACCTATGCATGTCCCATACCCATTGCCACACGCGATTACATTCGAAATCACACAGAAGATCACCCAGATGAGTATATCCGCGACATCAATCAGTGGAAGTTATTGCGGGATATCGGCACTGGGGGCGTATTACATGCTGACCGTATCAACTTCGCGTTAAAGTGAGTCAAGCACCCGATTATGACGAATAATCTAACCAGAACCAGTTATCACGCTCAGCTTGTATTCATTCTAGCCAAATTACCGCCTGACGTCAGTTGCCAACCTCATGCTTCTTCTTCCGCAGTACTTACCACCCCTTCAGATCAATTTGGAATTCTCGTACGCACATGCGTTTGCTTCAAGCCCGTCCTCCCTCCCTGTGACCCTAAGGAGTATTGCGTTTGAGCGGGCTTCAGTTGTGTTCAATATAGCCGCGTTATATTCCCAATTAGCTGCTTCCGAGGATAGATCTAGTCAAGATGGCCTAAAGCGTGCAAGTGCTTATTATCAGGCAAGTTAAGCGATTGGAAAAGGGAAATTACCTTACGCTCCACTGAAGAATGCAGCTGGCGTTTTGGCCTTCCTGTCCGAGTCAGCGCTGCCGAAACTGGGTCCCTTGGTAGACTCAGAAAACACACCTTCCGATCTGACCGAAGATTTTGTAAAAAGCCTGGAATGGCTTATGCTGGCCCAGGCCCAGGAATGTGCTTGGCAGCGTGCTGTTGCCGGTAACAATTTCCCTCAAGGATTCTACAGGTCTGACTAGTGACTTAGATCACTACAAGAATAGCCTGATCGCGAAATTAGCAGCCAAAGTTTCGTCTCTTTATAACACTTCCTTACTATCGATCCGCCTGGCCGCCGCCGACACCCGTGATGCCTTACCAGCCGTAAGCATGATCTCACGGCTTCCATCGTGGGTATTGACCGAGGTGAATAGAATTGGATTCCTCACCTAGAGACGAAGCACTATCATTTCAATGCAGCATCACAATATAGGAAAAGTATCGATGAACTCGAGGCCTCTAGGTTAGTGAAGGATGACGCGTCCCTTCATGGCTGAAATTATTATAGATACGGTGACGAGATTCAACGTCTAATGATTGCCGAAGCAGATGCTAAAAAAGCATTCAACATTGCGAAGCGTGCTGGAGTCGCTCAGGCAGTCATAAGCGATGTCAAGGTCCGTTCTTATCTCGCGCCTTATCTAGTCGCCGTGTTTGACATCTCGTTTCAGTCGTTGCTTGACGTTGTGCAGAAAGATCTCGCCCGTGCTGAAAGAGACAATGATCTGATATACCATCAGAATGTTCCGGCACCTTCTGGTATCCCCGCAATCCAAGAAGTCTCTATGGTACAGAGCATCATTCCGTCCGGGCTGCGGGATCCCAAAAGCGTAATCACCAATGACAGCATAATTTTTGGTGAGATGCTTGGATGGGGTGCCCGAGAAGCTATCAGTGGGTCGAGGTTAAGCGACAATGTGACGCCCCGTGCTGATATATCAATCCAGACATATATAATGACAACAAGGGAAATCTGCTTCAAGAGAAAATCGTGGAACAAGCCCAGAATTTCAACGACGAAGCCGATAAGTCAGACGCGCGTCCTTTCTATATTCCTGACGTAATCGATCACACGTAGGATACTCCAGTCTCTGAACCTACCATCATCGTTGGAAGCCTTGGAGCGTCCTGTCGGGTTACCTCCAAGTCTCTTGAGGAAAGCTGAAGAAATACGTTTAGAGCAGGGGCCCACGAAGATCGATGTCTATCTCGACGATGTTCAGCGACTCTCTCGACACGTACTCGGCATACTCGACGAGGTATATCTTCTTTTCCTGTCTACGTTTGGATTATCATTTATGGGATGGGTTTCTAGGCTATGGATATCTTAGACAGTGAGGCATCTGAGGACGAAGCTGTGCGCAGAGAGACGCCAATGAACCGCCCTCCATCTTACGAAGCAAACCAAGAGCTTGTCATGAAGCAACAACGGTATCGGACCATCCTCACTCAGGCAGCAGAAAGCGACGAACTCGTGCGCAGAAAATGGGAGGAATGGGAGGATCAAATTTCTGAGCTTACTCGCGACGAGGTGCGGACGGGGTGCAGCTGTACACAATTACGTACTAACTGCGGTGCACAGGATGAGCTCGAAGCTTTGGTGCCGTCATCGACCGTTTCTATGACAGGAAAGGCAGTATCAACTAATCAGACTCAAATCCATGCTCGCACCCTGCGTGGCTTGCTAGAGTCTTTGGATGACATTCGTCGTACTCGAGACGACCTTGTTGTCCGTGCTCAAAGACGAGCGGAAAGCGATGATATACGGCCAAAGGTACTGGCGGCAGCGGCAAACTTAGAGCACGGGATAGAAATGAGCGCTGTTATGTTTGAAGATGTGTCTGACAACGAACTCGCCAAGTACGACAAGTTTATTCAAGGTCTGACTGAGGGACGGAAAAAACAAGAGGAGATTCTTTCGTCGATCAAGGTCATTTTAATCAATGCTTGGTTCCAACGTTTTTCCTGACAATCTCCTAGTCCACGAATGACGCGTTCATTCAGTCTAGGAAACAAGACCCTGCTGTCAAGGATCGAGAGCAGGCCCTTCAATTTCTTGACCTCGCGTATTCCCATTATAGAGAGATCATTCGGAATCTAGACGAAGGGCTGAAGGTGAGTTACTAACAGCTCAGTCTCGGGAATAAGTTAATTGTCTGCTAGTTTTACAACGATATGGCTGGTATCTTGACTAACTTCAAGGAAGCATGCAAGATATGGAGCGGTGCACGAAGTCGAGAAGCCAGGTACAGCCACTCTTGATTAACCGCTTTCCCTGACTCACAGCACTGCGTACTATAGACTCCTTCATTGCAACATGGCGTCTCTGTCGATCCGAGACAACGCCTCCGATGAGTCCCACGAAGTACTGGTGTCTACGACGTCGCCGCTAAGGACAGACACTCGGAAACAGACTGCTGGTATACCGACGCTGTCCTCAGCTGATTGGGAGGCTCAAGAACTGGCTCCTCCACCAACAAAACGAACAGAAAAAACCACAAAACATCGATGATGAACAGTGGGTCAGATGACCGTCAGTAGTTGCACAATTATGTTTGTGGATGAATCCCAACGGGAACTGTGTGTATGTATCGCTCATGTATTGTGGAGGGACGCGCTGAACATACTCGTAGCATAGCATATAATTTCCAGTGAATAATGATCCTACTGATTACTCTCGTTGCGTCAAATCCGACGCGTTTCTTGGTCCTGGAGCCAGTATACTGAGTGCGAGCTGCCTAACCTAACGGACAGAGCTCAGTACATACTCCATTACAGTATCGTATTAATCACAATGATGTCAAAAAATGGAGAGTCAGCACGGTCTGCTAAGATACATTATCTATTCTAGACGTGACTGGTCACTGAGCGCTAATGCAACTGAACGGCTGATGCGGCATTTGCAAGCGCCCAGCTGACTCGGATTCGGTGGCCAAATAGACGACATTATCTGTCCCGACCCCACAGCTTACACGGTACAATGGGAGAAGACTACAAGACTAACAAAGATCCACCCCCGCCATATCCGACTCCAACGACTCAAACCCGTCGTCCGCCTCCCTCAGGCATCCGACTCCCGCTGCAGTTCAACTCTGCTTTTCCTGATCTCACACACACCAATGCTCCCCCATGCTACGATGCAGACGGTGTTTCTCCCGTCTTCATTGGATCCGCGATCTTCCAACGCTCTGTCCATCCATGCAAGATCGCGCCTCATCTTCCAGTTCCCTGCCGTGTGCCACATGGTTCCACTGAGGTAGAACATAAAGGGCGGTACGACCTTCTGCCATTTGACCCGGAGACCATGGAATGGGTCCGTACGAGTCTCGGTCGTATCCCTCATAATCGGAATCCTGTTGCTGGGGGTTATGAAGAAAACGGGCAGAATTTGTATCATGCAATGGGCCGTGTGGATGGGACCTGGGTTCCTGGTAAAACAGGAGAACATCTTGTGCGCATTCTCATTCTACTTGAGGCTATCCCATGATATCTGAGTTGCTGATAGGGGGGATGCAATGTCGCATTTGGTGGTGGAGAGCAGATCATCAAAAACGACTACGAAATCTTGTGAGTCCAACGGCTCATCTCGCCCGGTGATATCGATGCTAACGAAATGCAGGTGCTGGAGGAGTGTATATCTCAGGGGAGAGAAATAGATTGTTTGTATCGATACGGAGCGTGCAGTCGTACCTTGGTAAATCTAGCTTTCCGCAAAATTTGTCAAAACTAAGTGGACGACAGGGTAAGTAAGACAGATGCATACTCTACAACCGTGAGATATTGCCAAAGAAGATGATGGCAGTCATTTTCGAGTAGCAAGACACTACCCGTGAAGCACGTACAAGTACAGATAAACTCTGATCACCGAGCTCCCTCAACAACGGCGGGCTGTGGCTGGCTCTGCTGTGGTTGCTGCGGACTGTGAAGCATACCAGTACCCAAAGCCTGTGTCCGGAACGCCAAACCACGCGTCTTCTCGATGACTGATTGATATACTGGTAATGGTGAACGATGGATCTCGATGACGTTCTATAAGAAGAGATGACAGTCAGTGAATGAACGGTCGAGTGCGACATCATTAATGACGCTGAAATAAGATCCACACCTTTTCCAGGTCGATTTTCGCTTCCGCGCCCATGCGGGTTTCACGGATGAGGTTGACAATCCATTTCTCGCCTTCATCTCGTGAGAGATTAAGACGTTCCGAAAGGTCACTGAGCACGTGGTTTGAGAATAAAACAATGTGGATGCATACCTCACTTACCCAATATCGATACGTTGGTGTATACGGCAGTATGCCTCGCTAATCAGGTAGCGTGCATTATCGAGGAACTCCTCTCTGAACTCTCCAAGGAAGAAATCATCTCCGACCACGCGGTCAGCAAGCGTTAGCTCACGCTGCGCGGCCTCAAAGTCAAACTCGACATAAAGCTCTTTCAGGAAAGATGTAACGGGATCCTGATATTGGTACTCCTCCGTCTGAATGACCTTGACGATCTCGCGTATCGAGTGTCGTACACGCGAAGAAGCAGCAGTCCCACCTGCAGCTGACTTGCGAGACAGGATGGCGGCAGTGGCTATGTACCGAAGGATCCAGGGACAAGAGGTTTGGATGGTGTTGAGGTAAGTGGGCGAGAGGAATGTCTCGAGGAGGAGTGTCCGACCCTGCGGGTGGTTGAAGTAGACAAAGAGAGACCAGTGAACGAGCCATGTCCGCGAGTGGAGTTGCGTGAGGGCTGCGGGCTCGGCAGATGCCGTCAAGAGTGTTGAAGGTGAGCGCGAGTCAACGACATCGCGTAGGGTGTTTAACTCTTCGAGAGCTGTCTCCCATTTTCCAGTGAGGATGTCGGAGGCGAGTTTGCCCCAGTGCGCAGAAGTGTTGAGATCGTTATCGGTTGAAAGTACACGGAAGTGATACAGATAGTCTGCAGCACCGCTGTAGTTGCCGTAGGTATATTGGAACTGCCCAAAGCTGTATAAAACAGTAATTTGTTCGAGGGTGAGCTATGTGGAACGTAAATAGGCTGCAAAACGGTTGATGGTAGGCGAGGACGTACGTTGTAATTATCTTTTAGGTACTGCAAATTCTGATTTTTATCTTGACGCAGTGCCTGTGCAACATCTGGGTTCTCGATCACATCAAGGACGGCTTGAGCCTCCAGCTGTAGGCGCTCATTCGTTGATACAGCCTTCTCTCGTTTCCCAGAGAACTCTGAAAGATTGAGCTCACATGTATCGTCGTTGATATGACTTATAACACAATGACACACCTTCGGGGATCTCCTCGTCAGGGTGTAGTTGCTCGAACAGGCTAACTGCATAATCCAGCATGTTCGTGCCCTTTGCAAGTTCATACTGTGCTGCTTGAACCTGCTCGACCGGAAAGAGCGATGTTTCGACCAGATGGGCCAACAACGGAAACGCCAAATGGCGATCCAGGTAGGGTATTATCGTTTTTGACAGATCGTATTCCGCCATGGTGGTGTGCAACGTTGCGCG